>OY728163.1:1304925070-1305575979 GCA_963277665.1 Viscum album | reverse complement strand
CTGAATTTTCTACACAGTGAAATTGGATAAATCTATTCAATCAATTATGTCATATTCATCTACGTGAAGAAAAATATTATGTGATTCATTTTTTCTACATGAATTAAAATCCACTATATGAATTTAAATCATCAAATTGGCTACATGGACTCAATTGTTCAAATTGTCTATATTGTGATTCTATTTAGTACTTAATAAATTTTAATAAATCTAGTTATGTTTTTAATACTAATGTACAATATTTAAATGCTAGATTTCCTCTTTAAGATAAAATAGAATATAATAAGATCTATGTACCAAGAGAGAAGGAAAGTATGGTATATTTTATTTGTCTCTGCATTTTTTCAAGTAATTTTAAGGAGAAATTAATTTCACTAATCATTTTTTTCTATGAATTATGTATAGTGCGTTTAAATAAGAAAGAGTGTGTTAATTTTAGAATAGTGTTGTTCAATTGTGGACTTCTATATTAGAAGTGAATATCATGAGAAAAATATAGATAAAACATTCCAAAAGATCTATAAAATGACACTCTTTTTTTATGAAGAAAAATAATGATAATTTTCACTTCATCAGTGGTGTTTATTGGTAGCCTATACAGTGTTCAAAATACTCTCCTTGAGATGCTTACATAATATATTATTTCTCATATAGATATTTCCTTTTTTTCAGTTGTATCTTTCAACTATGAGATAAAATCTATAAGCTCTTTTATTTTTTATAATTCATTTAATGGTTCCTAGAAAAATAATATTTGAATGTTTTTTATTCTAAATCCTTTTAGGTGACTAGATGAAATATCATGTACTTGTACCAAGTTTTGACTACTTTCACTATGTCATGATGTCCCTACAAAAAGGGTTGCATGTCCCCAAAAAAGATTAGTCTAGTGAAAATCATTAAACACATAGATAAGAGTAGTGGTGGAATGGAATATGATACTTGTATTCCAAAAAAAAATATAAACATCTATATGTATATTTATTGTTATGATTTTATCTCCACTATATTATTTTTTAAAGAATAGAATAAAAAAATTCATAAATAATAGAGGTTGATTTTTATAATTGAATAAAAATTTAGAATGATTGATGGTGAGAGTATTAAAAAGTTGAATTGAAGACATATAAATTGTAAATAATTTTGCTTCTCTAGGTACACTAATTAATAAAAAATATCAAGATCTATAAGTTCTAAAGATACTACCACCAAGTTTTATTTGTATTTAAACTACTAGAATACAATCAATAGAGGTATAAATTTTTAAAATAAATGATCTTATTGGTACTCTGATGATGTATGAGGCTGATATGGAAGTTGAAGTTGGAGAGAATAGGTATCTATTAAAGAGAATAATGATTTATAATTCACAACTTCAAATGATTCCAAGAATTGTAAATAAGTTTATACAGTTTAGTCTTATGATGGAAATTTTTCAAGTTGTTCTTATTCAGATAGTGAGATTTCTCACTTTTCTAGGAAATTCAAGAAGTTCTAAAAAAATATATGAGGTTTTGAGAATTCATTCAATAAATTTAAAAAGGTATATGGAAATTATAAGTAAGTATAAATTTATGTGTGTAATAAGCTTTGATATATCAACCCTAATTATCTTTAGCTATTAGATGATAAAAAGTTAGAAATTACATACTTCAAGAAAGTTTGTTATAAGAAGAATATTAAGTTATACATGAAGAAATCATGGTTTGATTCAGACTATTTTAGTATTGTTTCATTTTTTTAATCATAATATAGGCATTTTAATCACAAACTAAACATGTGTTTTATAGAAGACACTAATAAGGTACATTCTTTCTATTCTTATAAACATAAAATTGAACCAGCAAATGATGATGTATCAATTGAGGAACTTGATGAATATTTTACCATGTTAGAAGCTAAATATGAATCCTTAAAAAATCAAAATCAAAATCAAAATAAATATTATATCAGTTGTCAGTGAAAAAGCTGAATTAACTAAAAAAAATTATATTTAATATCTAAACTAATGCATTCCTTTATATCATTCATTGGACAAGGAAATAAAAATAAAAATTTACAAAAACAAGCTAAATAAATTAAATATGGTACTATTGTATTTACAAAAGGTCAAAATTATTTAAAATAATTATTGAAAACAATAAAAATAATAAAAATAATTTTAGAATATGAAGTTAAGGTGAAAACCCAAATTTTTATAAGAACTATATTATACCTAGTTCAAAAACTAAAAATCATTCAAAAGTTACTTTTTTCATTTCTCCTAGGTAGGAAACTATAAAAATTATTTTAATTTGAAAAAAACGCATTTCTATGTTGATAAAAATGATTTGCTAATTACAAATTTTCCTAAATTCAGTGTAGCTGGTTTTGGACAGGCCAAACATATTTGGATTTTTAAATCTTTAATTTCTAACCTTGAAGGACCTAAAAAATATAGGTACCAAAAAAATTCATCTTTAATTTTTCTTTTTAGGAACAATGGTCCAAAAGAACCAATAAAATTTGTATCTTGACAATGGATTCTCAAAGAATATGAGTGCATCTTTATCTAATTTTCATCTTTGTAAAATAAATATGGTGTTCAGTCACTTTAGGTGACAATAATAAAAGATGAATTATGGGATTTGAATCTATTAGAATTATTAAAATTGTTCTTATCAATATTTTTCTCTGTGTTTAAGGTTTAAAATTCAATTTTTTTAAGTATTTATCAACATTGTGATGAATTTAATTTTTTCAATTTTTCAAATATTACATTCTCTGTTTTTAAATATAAAATTATTAAATGTAAGGAACTATGAATAGAGAATTTTTATACTCTAGATATTAATTCATTAATTTGAAAAAAGTTGAACTATTGAAATGCTAAAACAAATGAGTCATTAATATGGAATAGAATATTGGGACATTATAATTTTTATTAAATGATAAAATTGTCCAAAAGGAATTTTTTTGGATTTAACACAACATAATTTGAATAAATAGAAGTTATGTGATGTATGAAAAATAGGAAACTAACAAAAGTCATCTTTTAAACCAATTAAAGAGTTTTATACTTCTATACCCCTATAACTTCTTCATATAGAGTATTTTGGGCCATCTGGAGTGGATATCATAAGAGGGAAATATTTTTTATGCTTTAGTTAATGAGTATTATAAATTTACAAATGTTTTATTTTTAAGTGTTAAAAGGTATTCATGTTATTTTTTTATAAGTTTTTTCAAACGGGTTCAAAAAGGAAAAAATTCCAAAATCATTTTTTAAGTGATTTTGGAGGAGAATATGAAACCATGATTTAAATGTCTATTTCTCAAAAACAATGTATCAAGAATATCATTTCTTCCCTTATGAAACCTCAATATAATAGTGTCTTCTAATAGAGGAATGGTACATTAAAAGAAATTTCTAGAGAAATGTTATGTGAATATAACCTATATACTCATTTTTGGGATGAAGCTATTAATACAACATGTTATGTCATAAAAATAGTTCTAATTAGACCTATTTTAAAGAAGACTCCCTTTGAGATATGGAATAATATAAATACAAAAGTTATATAATTTATCATTTTGGATGTAAGGTTTATATTATAAACACCAAGGATATTAATGGTAGTTTTCATAAAAAAATTGATAAAGTTATCATCCTAGGATATTCCACTACTTCAAAATCATGTAGAGTTTTCAATAAATGATCAAAGAATATTAAAGAATAAACTTATGTGAAATTTTATTAAAGTGACCCTTTTGATCAAAAAATTAATTTGGATTGATGAAATAAGTGATTATTTTGAAGAAAATGAGATCATAACATACTTTTTATAATAGAAAGGATGGAGAATTGGAACTTGATTTTCCAAGACCAGATCCAGAAAGTTTAGATACTAGTGAACCGAAAATTTGGATTCCTATATAGCTTAGAAGCCTTCAGAAACATTCTTTAGAAACTATTATAGGATTTTTATGTGAAATAATTAAAAATATAATGAGTTTATGAAACCTTTCATAGTTTTATTCCTTTTTATCTCATTTCAAAACTAATTATGTATACTAATCTTTAGTAGATGGAATTTGGGTTATATCCATTTAAGATGAATTAAACCAGTTCAGGAGGAATAAGGTATCGGAATTAGTTGATAGACCCTATCACTATCTTTTTTTAGGGGAAAATGAATTATTAAGAATAAGGAGTATGATCTTGGTGCGATAACTTAAAATAAAGATAGACTTATAGTTAAATAGTATAATCAAGATGAATGTATTGACTATGAGGAAATCTTTTCGCAAATTACTATATTAAAAACCATTATAATTATTTTACATTATGCATCATATATTAATTTTGAATTATATAATATGGAAGTAAAATCTTATTTTAAAAAAAATAATGGAGGAAATTTATATTGAACAACCTCTTGGTTTTGAGAATTATCATTTTACATATTCAGTTTTTAAACATACAGATCACTTTATGGTCTTAAATTAGCACCTAGAGCTTGGTATGATATTTTATGTTATTTTCTTTTATCAAATGATTTTTTTACAGGTAAGGAAGATCTAACATTATTTAAGAAAATTCCATATTTTCATATCTTGTTGGTGAAAATATATGTTGATGATTTAATTTTTTGTTTTACAAATAAAAAAATGTGTAATGAGTTTTTAAAACTTGTGAAAAAATAAATTGAAATGATCATGATGGGTGAGTTAAATTATTTTCTAGGTTTTCAAATTTATTGAAAAGAAATTGTGAATGTGCTAAATCTAATAAAATACATAGTAGAGTTACTTAAAAGGTTTGTAATTGAAATAGGTAATGTATGTACTTCTGATTTTAAATCTAATGAAAAACATAACTTAGATGAAGAAAGTAATATAGTTGGGAATAATATTTATAGAGGAATAATATGAGTTTTTTTTATTTGACTACTAGTAGACCTAAAATTATGCTTATAGTATTTATTTGTGCTCTATTTCAAGCTAATCCAAAATAATCACATTTAAAATCTACCAAAAGGATTTTAAGATATTTAAAAGGAAAATTTTCTATTTCTAATATTTTACCAAAAACTTATTATTTTATTTTAATATCATACTCAGATCCTAACTTTGGTTGTTATAAACTAGTTCGAGAATTAATTCTATAAATCTCCATATTCTTGGTAAATCCTTGGTATCCTATCCTAGTGATAATAAACACTCTATTGTATTATCTACAATAGAATTGGAATATATCACTACTTATAGTTTTTGTGCACAAGTGTTGTGGATGAAACACACCTTAATGGACTTTGGATTCATTTATAATCCAGACTCAAGTATAATTGATAAGACTATTACTATAAACATTTCTATCAATACAATAAATCATTTATAAAATATATATATATATAATTAAGGGATAATTTTCTAAGAGATCAAACTCAAAATGGTGATATTTCTCTTGAATCTATCTCTACATAGAGTCAGCTAGAAGATACTTTTATTAAACCCCCTCTATTATATTTTGTATAATATTAAAATATAATTGGGTTTATTTGTGTGTAAATAATTTTAATATTTTAATTTCTTCTGATTTAAATTAATTTATTCTCTCTATTAGTGTTGAAATTGAAAATTGGGTGTTCTGTTATTTTGTTTAATGATATATGAAAATTATTTATATTCATATTTTCTTTTATTTATATTTAAAAACTATATATTTCATTTCTTTCTTTTCTTTATTTATTTGTATTATTTATTTATCAGTTAAAAGTAACCCTAAACTAAATATGGGTACGTAGGCACATTGAAATTCGGGTACGTGACTAAATAAAAAATCGAATCACAGTTCTTTTACATTTAAATACATAACCTACCATTAAATTTGAACCATCATCTCTAAGCTCATTATCCCTATTATAACATCAATAAACTAATTTGAAATGGGAATGTCAAAGTGTGATGATGATGGAAACTCGTGTTTTTTTAATAAATTGATAGGAAGTGGAATAAGATTTCTTATAGTAAAGGCCATATATATAGAATGGGAGAAGAAAACTCAAATACTGTTAATAAAAGTTCATGATAATCATCATTGGAATTTTTTGTTTGATGATAACAAGTTATATTTCCTTTTTGAGGAAGAATATAATGAGTTTTTATGAATTCTGAGTTCCAATTTAATCAAATGGAGGATTTAATGTAATTAAATGTTAAAGGGAAAATAGTGGTAACTTATTTTGTTAAAATGGATTATATATTTCATCATCCCCATGTGGGGGGTTATTTTAGTCAAATACATGTTGAAACAAGCTCATTAGGTCAAAAAACTATTCATGATTTTGTTTGGAACCTCTATTTTTTAAAATAAAACTATGAAAAATTTTCCTACTAAATGGAATGTTTTATGTAAGTTTGTGTAGATAGATATATCCCATATATTGATATATGTATAGAAAGTTATCTTTAATGAAACATATTTAATGTATGTCTTGAATAATAATGTAAAGTTGTGTTTTCTAATATACATGGTTATATTATTCCATCATTGTTGTGAAGGAGAAGGAAACTTCAACAACTATCTTTATAGTAGATAAATTTATTTAGTTCTGAAAAATAAATAAGTTGATTTAAATGAAGGTGGTGTTGTGAATTTTCATAAAATATGTAATGTCATGCCCCTTCCTCATTGGCTTGAGAAGGATGAGATATGTTGCATGGCCTTAGGTGACATTCCCAAGATGCGAAAGGCTGGAAATAAATGTCAAGGGCTTCATGGATAATTGGAGAATGATTTTCCCTTAGAAATAAATCAAACAAACAAACTTTTCAATACCCCAATATTACTAAATAATTCTAGTTAACAATTTTTCAGAACCGAAAAAACAAAAATACCAACACCTCCAAACACATTAAACCACAATCAGAGTAAAAATAGGATGACTAAACAACACCCCAAAGAAACCATGACATGACTCCATAGCTCCACACCATGATTCTTACTCCAAGCACCACAAGACCACCAAGAATCATGATTAAATGCTAGAAAATGAGAATCTTTACCCTTACCTGTGTCCCAAAAAATGACATCTCCAAAAACACCAATGTTCCAAAGTAGGGGGTGAGTAAAAATACTAAATAGGTTTTCCCCAAATTACTTCCCCACATATTCCACTAGGGTAAAACCATTAGCACATTTATATAAAATAGTTTATATAACACATTAAATAGTGTAACAATTTCAACAATCCAAACACACCCTTACCAAGCCATATCCACCCAAATCTATAAAACACAAGGGAAGATAAACAACCATTCCATAATTCATTTACCATCATATATGAGCAAAAAAATTATATCTTGTATAACAAAACTCAAACAAAGCATAACTATAGGGTTTCACATATCCAAACTTGTAAAAAATCACGGTGGAACTTCTCATCCAAGCTTGTTAATACTTTTCCAATCTATTGGTACTTCATTCCCACTTATATTTGATTGTGTACCTTCCATCCACTATCCATCCTATTTTTATATTAGTACTCCCCAACCGCTTCCCATCATTACACCACTGCATCCAAGGTTCAAGCCAATAAACAAGAATATAATATACCAAGGCCACAACATTATATGAACCACAATTTCATAACCAAAAAATACCTTAGAAAATCATCCAATCCATATTACATATCAATAAATAAAATCCTTTTATTTAAAACCACTTTCACAAACCATTTTCATAAATCAACCAAGCTGCTGATTTTTAAATCAACATTTTAAAATCTAACAACAAAGAACATTTCATTGTAATTACCTATTTTCCCCAAAATCCATAAATCATCACAAAATAGATTTACAAAAATATTCGAACATTATAATTATAATTAGTTTCAATAAAAATCAACTAATTGAAAACAAAACTTCTATTTCTGGAAAAATCGAGTCGAGAGAGAAGCCGCCTACCTTAGGGTTCCTCTGAAATCGACCAACACTCAACTGCACCACAAATCTAGATGAAAACTCTACAAAAATGCCTTAAATCCCCTTACATATCATAAAAAAGCCCAAAACTCACCACTTTATGAAAAAAAACCTTATAGATACATAAAAAGGGTTATATCTAGAAAACTCGTAGAGATGGAGAGCTAAATCTAAGGAGAACCAAGAAAAAACCAAGACTGGAGAATTACTGAGATAGAATCACCTTCACTATACCTTGAGGACCCTTTGAATACCTTCTAGAAAGAGTGGGAGATCCCCTCTAACCCTTGATAACTAAGAATCCCAAGTGGGGTTCATATGGGAGAATAGATGAGATTTTTAGGGAAAATCTCGAGTGAGCCTATAATTAAAAACCTAATTTTTATTACCGAGCATAGTTAGCTCACACGGTTAGGAAAACCGTGTGATAACTGTGTGCATGGTATTACCTCAATAGGGACCCCACATGGTTTCCTCGTATGGTTAGACAAACCATGCACAAACCATGAAAATCCCAATGCCTCCACTTGCACGGTTTCTTAGAGATCTTGCATGGTTTCCCCTAATCGGGATCAAAATGTGCTTCCTTAGAAAAGCCCCAAAACCATTCTGAAACCTTCTCAAACTCTCCCAAACATTACCCAACAACTTTAACCACATAAAAAAGAAATAAAAAAAGGTTACATAACTCAAACCAGGGGTACTACATTCTCTCTTCCATTAGACTTTCCATCCTCATAAAGTAGAGATCCATCGCATTTCCGAAAGAGATCAGGCCATTGCTCAGTCATCTCTTTCTCCCACTCCCAGGTCTCCCCTTGAATATAACCATGCTACCACAAAACCCAAACTAGAATGATTATTTTACCATGTAATACTTTCACTTTACCATCCATAATCCTCACTAGCATGTGCACCGAGGAAGTATTCGTCTCTAGCTCAACTTGATCCCATCGAATCACATGGTCATGATCCAACTGATACTTCTTCAACTGAGAAACATGGAGCACATTGTGTACCGCACTAAACCATATTGGGAAATCCAGCTGATAAGCTACCTCTCCAACCCACCCAAGTATCTCAAAAGGCCCAATATAAATTAGAGATAACTTTCTCTACTTCCTAAACTGACGATGTACCAACCTCAGAGAGATTTTCAAGAACACATGATTACCCACCACGAATAACAACAGACATCAATGATGGTCCGCATATGATTTCTGATGACTCTGAGCTGTCTAAATTCACTTCTTAGTCAACTTAAGATTCTCTATAGTCTCTTGGAAAAGGATTATCCAAACCCATGAAATCTCACCCATTTCCACCCAACAAATTGGAGAACAATACAGACTCCCATACAATTCTTCAAATGGAGCTATATGTATTGAGGTCAGATAGCTGTTATTATAGGATAACTCCACTAATGGAAAGTGATCCTCCAATGAACCACTATAATCCATGACACAAGCCCATAAAATATCTTCCAAAGTTTGTATCATCCTCCTCGATTTCCCATTCTTCTGAGGATGATATAATTTACTCATCATCAATTGAGTCCCAAGGGATTATTGCAAGGATTTTCAAAAATGAGATGTGAACCATGGATATCTATCTGATACAATTGAAATGGGAACACTATGCCTCTTTACCACCTCACATATATAGATTTTGTATAGGTCCTCCATCGTATGAGATTCACAAATGGGGATGAAATGGGTTGACATTGTGATACAATCTACTATCACCCATATGGAATCATGAGTCTTGACCATTCTTGAGATACCTATAAAAAATATATTACTATCTAAACCCACTTCTAGATCAAGATAGGTAAATATTGCAAAATACCCATCGTCTAATGATTCTCTACCTTTACTTACTGACAATTCAAACATCTTGATACAAACTCAACCACTTTTCTTTTCATACAGGCCCACCAAAACTACTCTTTCATCTCTTTATACACTTTATAAATTCTAGGGTGGATATCCCACCTAAAATGATGATATGATATGAGAATTTTCTCCTAAAAATACATAAGCACATCCATATGATTCTGAAAACAAAAAAAATGAATTCCCATTCAGTTCTCAGTCTTTAATGGTCTCCCCACTATTGAGTTTTGACCCCATCACCAAACACTTAGAATCATACATTTGTGCCTCTTTAACCCAGCCAGCCAAGTTAGGAATCAATGAAACCAGAATGAAAACTGGTCTATCACCCCGGTCCTCACCTTCCAACCACATTTCATCTATAACCAACATCAATTATCACTGATCCGATGCTTGTTTAACCACCTAAGCATATGACTTCCTACTTAATGCATATTCCACCGAATTTCCCTTACTCGGTGTGTACATCTAGTCAAAGTCAAACATCTAGACATACTCCATCCACATACCTTGCCTCATGTTCAAATATCATTATGAGAAAATATTCTTTAAACTCTTATGATTGATAAACACTGTGAATTTCTCACTGAAGAGATAACAATGCCACATTTTCAAAGCATGAACCACTACTACCAACTCCAAATCATGTGTTGGGTAGTTCTTCTCCTGAAACCTCAACTTACATAACCCATTTTAAACCACATAATCCTCTTGCATGAGAACACACCCCAAACTTGATCTTGATATGTCATAATACACCACGTACCCTTTTCCTGGTTCTAGAAAAACTATGATTGGTGTTGATGTAAGGTGATCCTAAAGTTCTTCAAAATATTTTTGACACTACTCATTCCATTGAAATGGATCATTATTCATGTTCAATTCTATCATTGGTGATCCCAATCGTGAGAAATCACAAAAAAACGTCATTAATAGCTAGCTAGACCAAGGAAACTCTATATATCAAAAACTTTATTTGGAATTTACCTATAAATAACAGCCTCTATCTTTTACAGATCAACTAAAACACCCTTATCAGAAATCACATGGCCCCGAAAATGAACTTCCTCTTTCTAGAAATCAAACTTCGACAATTTGGCATACAACCGATGATCTCTCAAGATATCCAACACTATCTCCAAGTGGTGCTCAAGCTCCGACCTTGTCCTAGAATACACCAATATATCATTAACAAATACCACTAAAAAATAATCCAAATATTTAAAAAATATATTATTCATGAATTCCATAAAAACTGTTGGTGCATTCATCATAAAAAGGGCATAACTACATACTGATAATGGTCATATCTACTTCTGAAAGTTGTTTTGGGAATATAATCCTTCCACACTCGCAACTAATGATGTCTTGATTTCATGTCAATCTTGGAAAACTATTGAGATCCCATCAACTAATCAAATAAATCGTCCATTTGTGTAAGTGGATATCATTTCTTTATCATAACTTGATTAACCCTATGATAATCAATACATGGTCTCAAGGTTCCATCTGCATTTTTAATGAAAACAATTGGCACTACACATAAAGATATGCTATATCGGATGAACCTTTTGGATTCTAAATCCTATAACTACACTTTTAATTCCATCAATTCTATTGGTTTCATCTGGTAAGATGGAATTGAGATAGGACTGGTCCTCGAAAGGAGATCAATTGTAAACTCCACTTCTCTCACAGGTGGAAACTCTAGGAATTATTTAAGAAATACATCCAAAAACTAATCAAAAACTGTTGGAAAGATGATATTTTGAACTACTTCCATTTATTATAATGAAAACTCCTCTAACTGATACGAGATCATGCCAATAGTTGGTGCTAACAAGCCTCTTACACCCATATTTTCATTTTTTTTTCTCCTCTAAAGAGATGTTTGACACCATCATTCATCATGAAACTAAACATTCGTGCATAAAAATCGATGTGGGCCTTATACATTTCTAACCAATCCATTCCCAGGATTACAACATAGGAATCCATCTCAAGTACTGAGAAATCCCACATTAACTCAACCCATTCCACAACTATACATCATGCTTTACATAGAAAGGCTTGACACTCTCTTTGACCTAGAGGAGTTTGATGTTTTAAAACTGAAGGCATCATTTCTAAAGTTAAACCCATTAAACTAAAACCATGATAAGAAATAAACAAATTTGAATCACCCATATAAAATAATGCTTCCATCAAGGTGGAATTTAAAATAATTGTACCTTGCATGGTGGATGTTCCCGACTGATCATCCATCACAGCCTGCTCAGCTCCAAAAAACTACTTTCTTTCTATAATCTGGTCATTATTTCCAAGATGAGGAGTCATGGTGTTCTTATAATCACCATGACTGATTTTGGTCTACTAAAGAGGGGTATGCTACTACCCCCATCCTGTCAAGGCATTGGATGCCTACAACCCCTAAGGAGTTTCATGAACACCTGACCTCAGAGCATTATGAAAATCACATTAAATATTCCCCATATGCCTATAGTTATGACATGATCAAGGTTTTTCATACAATCCTACTATATGTGACTCGTAAAGGCACACTAAAAACATACCTACTTATTCTAAGGCTTCGGAGGATGATTCAGTGATCCTATCATTGGATTCCGATCCATACTCCCACCCTCTAAATAAGTGTCCCTCTTCTGCTTGAACCCCACATTAGAGTTCCTACCATTTCTCATGGGTACCAACATGATTCCCCCACCTATAGCCCTGAAGATATCCCATTCATATATTGTTTACTTATTCACCATTTCTGTGTAATCATTTATACATAGCACCAGTATTTTAGAATGAATTTCATGCCTTAACCTAGCTTCAAAAATATGTGCCTTCAGCAATGTACCCGCTACCTCGGGTGAAAACCACACTAAGTTCATAAATATAGCTGCATATTATATTACAGAGAGGTTTTCTTGCTTCAGCCTAAAGAAATTTGTTGTGTGATTAATTCTAAATGTATGAGGTTAGAATTGTTTATTAAACAATTCCTCAAAACCCTCCCATGCTAAAACATGGTCCGTTCCAGTTTGGACCACCAACTCCAACAACTGAAGGAAAATATCTTCCAACGTGTAAGTTTCTAGTTTCAATTTCAACTCCACCAATGTTCCCAAGAATTTAAATATCCTATTCATTCTATTCAACCACACATGTTCCCTTTTTTCTCTCAATCACCCCTAAATATGGGTGGATTCTTCTTTTGGAACTGAACCACCTGATCCACATGCTTTTCCTTATCTACTTTATTCTCACTTTTCTCTACTTGGAAAGCTTTCACTATACACTAAACTATCTTCTGGTTCACCTAGGGCTTAGGTTCAACCACATTTTCAGCAGCCTCCTCTAGTTGGTCTTTATGATGCCTATCTGATGCCATTTATATTAAGACAAAAACAATCATATGTCTCACTTCTTCAGCAAGAAAAGGCTTAAAACTAAAATTAAACTACATTGAAACTATCACAACTAGGCTTTCTATAAGTTTTCATTTCCCATGTTGCACCATTTTTTAAAAATCCACCATATTTTGAAAATTGACCCATTTTCAAAACACCACAACTATCCATGTTTCAAATCCATCCATTTGAAAATCCATTCTGATTTTTCAAAATTCACATATTCATATCACACCATATATCATTATACACCAATGAAATATCTATACTAGTGGGAATTCATTTCTACCATCCATTCCATGTACATCTCATTGGTTATACCCAGGACAATGAGATTTCCAATTCCTATAAGTGTTTTCAAAATGATTATTTCCCAACTCCCTAGTAACTTGAAGTTCAGCATAAAATGATTAGCTACATCTTTTATGTGATACATTTCAAGTTCCAAAAATCCTACACCTTGCTACTATTACAAATCAAGGAATAGATCATACATAAATGCCAACACCAAGACCAAAAACTGATGTCAAGACCGAACAAGACAGACTTTACTTGTACGTCAAGGACCAAACAAGCTAATACCACTTGTAATGTCCCACCCCTTCCTCATTGGCTTGGGAAGGTGAAGAGATACTACATGGCCTTAGGTGATGTTCCTAAGATGCCAAAGGCTGGAAATAAATTCTCATGGATTCAAGAATAATTAGGGAACAATTAGCCCTTAGAAATCAAGCAAACAACCAAACATGTCAGTACCCCAAGAAAAATAAATAATGAATGTTAAAAATGTTTCAAAACTAAAAAAACCAAAATACCAACACAACCAAAAACATTAGACTAGCATCAGAGTGAAAAGAGAAAGACTGAAAACAAACCAAAGAAACCATGACATGACTAAACATCTCCACACCAAGCTCCTTACTCCAAGCACCATAAGAGCACTAAGCATCATGATTAACGGCTAGCAAAATGAGATGCTTTACCCTTACATGTGTCCTGGAAAATGACATCCACCAAAGAACCAAAGTCCCAAAGAAGGGGGTGAGTAAAAATACTTAGTAGGTTTTCCCCAAATGACTTCCCTACACACGCCACTAGGATAAAACCATTAGCACATTTATATAAAACAGTTTATAAAGCACATGAAATAGTGCAATAATTTCAACAATCCAAACACACCCTTACCAGTCCATTTCCACCAAATTCCGTTCAAAACAAGTGAACCAAAACAACCATTACATCATTTATTTACCATCAAATATGAGCAAAAAAATTTCTATCTTTCATAAAAACACATAAACAATGAATAACTATAGGTTTTCACATATCCAAACTAGTAAACAATCATTGTGGAACTTCTCGTCCAATACCATTACTAATTTTCCAATCTAGTGGTACTTCACACCCACTTATCTTTGATGTTGTCCCTTCAATCCACTATCCATCCCATTTTTATAGTGTTACTCCCCACCCAATTCCCATCATTCCACCACCACATCCAAGGTATAAGCCAATAAAAAAGCATATAGCATACCAAGGCCACAAAATTATGTGAACCACAATTTCATAACCAAAAAAACCCTTAGGACATCATCCATACCATATTACATCTCAATAAAGCAACTCATTTTATTGAAAAATGCTTTCAAAAAACATTTTCATAAATCAAACCAAGCCACCAATTTTAAAATCACCATTTTAAAATCTAACAATAAAGAACATTTCACCGCAATAACCTGTTTTTCCCTAAAATCCATAAATCATAAAAAAATAGATTTCCAACAAGCTTCTCACATCATAATAATATTTAATTTCAAGAAAAACCAATTAATTGAAAACAAAGATTCTAGTTCAAGGAAAATGTATTCAAGTGAGAATCTACATACCTTAAGGTTTCGGTGAAATCGACCAACACTCAACTGCACCACAAATCTGGGTGACAAATCCACAAAACCACCTTAGATCCCTTTCCCTATAATTAAAAAGACAAAAACTCACCACTTTATGCAAAAAAACCCCTAGATATACTTGTAAAGTGTGTATATATAAAAAAACTGAGAGAGGAAGAGCTAGATCTAAGTAGAACCAAGAAAGAACTAAGAGTGGAGACTTATTGGGGGAGAATCACCTTCACCTCACATTTAAAACCCTTCGAATCACTTTCATAAAGAGTTGGAGATCCCCTCTAACCCTTGAAAACCAAAAATACCAAGTGGGGTTTATATGGGAGAATAAATGAGAGGTTTAGGGAAAATCCCGAGATAGCCCGTAACTAAAAACCAAATTTTTATTACTACGCAAGATTAACTCACATGGTTAGGAAAACTATGTGCTAAATGTGGGCAGGATACTACCTCAACAGGGACCCCACATGGTTTCCTTGAATGGTTAAACAAACCATTATCAAATTATTTGAAGCCCACTACCTCCACTTGCACGTTTTCATGGAGATCTTTCATGCTTTCCCCTAACTGTGCTCAAACCGTGCTCCCTTAGAAAAGACCCAAAACCATTCTGAAACCTTCCCAAACTATCCCCAAACATTACCCAAAAACATTAACCATATAAAAAGGAATAAACAAAAGTTACATACCTAAAACAAAGGGTGCTACATTATCCCTACCATTAGACTTTCCCGCCTCATAAAGTAGAGATCCATCACTTTGCTGAAAGGCCTCGGGCCATTGCTCGGTCATCTATTTCTCCTTCTCCCAAGTCTCCTCCCAAATCTGACCAAGCTTCCAAAAAACCCAAAATAGAATGATGATTTTACCATGAAATACTTTCTATTTCCTATCCACAATACTCGCTAGTATGTACACCAAGGAAGCATCCAGCTTTAACTCAACTTGATCCCATCGAATCACATGGTCAGGATCCAGGTGATACTTCTTCAACTGAGAAACATGGAACACATTGTTTACCGCACTAAATAATAGTGGAAAATACAACTGATAATCTACCTCTCCAACCCGATCAAGTATCTCAAAAGGATCAATATACCTTGGAGATAACTTTCCCTACTTTCCAAACCGATGATGTCCCAACCTCGGAGAGATTCTCAAGAACACATGATTACCCACCTCGAATGAAAACAGTCATTGAAAATGGTATGTATATGATTTCTGACCACTCTGAGTCATCTGAATTCTCTTCCTGGTCAACTTAATCTTCTCCTTAGTTTCTTGGACAAGGTTCATCACAACCAATCAAATATCTCCCATTTCCACCAAAAAAAAGTGGATACCAACATAGATGCCCATACAATGCTTTAAATGGAGCTATATATATCAAGTCCTAATAACTATTATTGCAGGAGAACTCCACTAATGAAAACTGATCCTCCCATGAACCACCAAAATTCATGACACAAGCCCATAACATATATTCCAAAGTTTGTATCGTCCTCTCAGATTTCACATTCGTTTGAGGATGATGCATTGTACTCATCATCATCTGAGTCCTAAGGAATTTTTTCAAGCATTTTCAAAAATGAGATGTGAACCTAGGATCACTATATGATATAATCGAAACTCGAACACCATTCCTCCTTACCACCTAATAGATATAGATTTGGGACAGATTCTCCATTGTATGAGATTCACGAATGGGGATGAAATGGGCTGACTTTGTGAGACAATCCACTATCACCCATATGGAATCGTGCTTCCTGACTATTCCTAAGAGACATGAAACAAAATTCATCACTATATTATATCACTTCCAGATAGGGATAGGTAAATATTACAACATACCTGCTAGCAGCTAATTCTTTTCCTTTACATAATGACAATTCAAACATCTTGATACAAATTCAGCCACTTTCCTTTTCCTAACGGCCCACCAAAACTATGATTTCAAAGATTTATACATTTTTTGAACTCCAGGGTGGACATCTAACCTAAAATGATGATAATCCTTGAGGATTTCCTCCTAAAGATCCATTGGTAAAACTATAAAATTCTGAAAACACAAAATTGAATTCTCATTCAGTTCCCTGCCCTCAATGGTCTCCCCACCATTGAGTTTCAACCTTATCTCCAAACACTCATAATCATACATTGGTGCCTCTTTAACCCAGCCAACCATGTCAAGAATCAATGAAACTAGAAATAAAACCACTCTATCATCCCAGCCCTCTCATTCCAAATGCATTTTCTCTATAACCAACATTAACATCCACCAATCTGATTCTTTTTTCACCACCTGATCATATGACTTCTTACTTAATGAATCTACCACTAAATTTACCTTACCCGGTGTGTACATCAAGTCAATGTCAAACATCTGGACATACTTCATCCATATTCTTTTCCTTAAGTTCAAATATATACATGAGAAAATATGCTTTAAACTCTTATGATCAGTAAACATCAAGAATTTCTCCCTAAATAGATAATGACACCACATTTTCAAAGCATGAACCACCGTTGCCAAATCCAAATCATGCGTTGGGTAGTTATTCTCATGAAACCTCAATTGACGTGAGAGAATGAAACCGCATGATCCCTTTGCATGAGAATACACCCCAACCTTGATCTAGATGCAACACAATACACCACGTACCCTTTTCCTAGTTCTGGAAAAACTAATATTGGTGTTTATGCAAGGCGATCCTTAAGTTATTCAAAATATTTTTGACACTTCTCATTCCATTGAAATGAAACATTATTCATAGTCAAAGTTGTCATCAATGATCCCAATTGTGAGAAATCACAAACAAAACATCAATAATATTCAGCTGGACCAAGGAATCTATGTATCTCAAAAACATTATTTGGCAGTTGCTACGAAATAATAGCCTCTATATTTTCCTAATCAACATAAAAACCATTTTCATAAATAACATGGCCAAGAAAATGAACTTCTTGTATCCATAAATTGCACTTTGACAATTTTTCATACAACTTATGATCTCTCAAGATCCCCAACACTATCTCCAAGTGGTTCTCATGATTCAGACTTATCCTGGGATACACCAATATATCATTAAAAAATACCACTACAAAAGAATCAAGATATTTCTAAAGTATCTGATTCTTCAATTCTTTAAAACCCGCCGGTACATTCGTTAGACCAAAGGGCATAACTACATACTCATAATGTCCATATCTACTTCTAAAATCTGTTTTTGGAATATACACTTTCCCCACATGAAACTGATAATATCCTAATTGCAATTCAATATTAGGGAACCAATTATCTCCCCTCAACTAATCGAATAAATAATCAACGTGTGGAAGCTGATATTGGTTCTTTATCATAACTTGATTAACCCTATGATAATCAACACATAGCTGTAAGGTTCTATCTGCCTTTTTAACGATCAAAATTGGTGTTGCCCACAAAGATGTGCTATGTTGGATAAACATTTTGTTTTCTAACTCCTCCAACTGTACTTTAAATTCCCTCAATTCTGTTGGTTCCATCTAGTAATATAGAAGTGAGATAGGATTGGTCCTTGGAATGAGATCAATCATAAACTCCACTTATATCACAGGTGTAAACCTTGAGAATTATTCAGGAAAGACATCCAAAAACTAATCAACAACCATTATAAAGATTCTATGTTGAACTCCTTCCATTGATGTCAATGACAACACTACTAAATGATATGAGATCATGCCAACAAATGGTTCCAACAAGCCTGTTGCACCTATATTTTCATTATTTTCTCTTCTAAAGAGACGTTTGACACCATCATTCATTGTGAAACTAACTATTGATGCATAACAGTTGATGTGGGCTTTAAAAATTTCCAACCAATCCATTCTCAAAAATTATATCATAAGTATCTATCTCAATCATTGAGAAATTCCACATCAACTCAACCCCATCCACAACTATAAATCATGATCTACATAGAAAGTCTCAATACTCTCTTTGACCCAGAGAAGTTTAAATTTTTAAAACCAAAGGCATCATTTCCATAGTTAAACTCATCAAACTAACAGCACAAGAAGAAATTAAAGAATGTGAAGAACCTATATCAAACAACTCTTACATCAAGGTGGAATTTAAAAGAATCATAACTTGCATGGTGGATGCTCTTGACTGATTTTCCTTCACAACCTACTCAGCTCCAAATAACTACTTTCTTGACACACTCTAGTCTTTATTTCCATATTGAGGAGTCATGGGGTTCCTATAATCACCATGACTGACTTTGGTTTATTGATGAGGGCTATGGTGCTTCCCCCATCTCGTCAAGGCATAGGATTCATGTGACCCCTGAGGAGTGTCACAAACACTCAGCCTCAGAGCATTATGACAATAAAATTGAAGGTGCCCCATCTACTTATAGTTATGACATTCTTGAGGTTTCTTCATACAATCCATCTTGATGTGACCCGTAGAACCATAGTAAAAACTTACATGCTTACTCTGAGGCTTCAGTGGAAGATTCACTGATCTTTTCATTAGGTTCTGAGTCATACCTCTTTCCCTAGAAATAAGTGTCCCTATTCCACTTGAACCCCGCATTTGATTTCCCACTATTTCTTGTGGGTACCAACATGCTTCCCCCGCCTGTATCCCCAAATATATCCTATTCATCTACATTTTCTTTATTAACCATTTCTTTGTAATAATTTATACACAGAACCACTATTTTAGAACAAATTTTATGCCTCACCCCGCCTTAAAAATATGTGTCTTCAACAATGTACTACCCACCACCTCGGGTGAAAACCTCACTAAGTTCATAAACTTAGCTGCATATGCTATTACCAAGATTTTTTCTTACTTCATCCTAAATAAATCTATTGTGTGTTGAATTCTGAAAGTATGAGGTTATAATTGTTTATTAAAAAATTCCTAAAAACCCTCCCATTCCATATCTTGGTATGTTCTAGCTTGGAATACCAACTCCCACCACTTAAAGGAAAGATATTCCAACATGTAAGTTTCTAGATTCACTTTGATCTCCACTAGTGTTCCTAGGAATTCAAATATCCTATTCATTCTATTCAACCACGCTTCTACCCTTTCTGGCTTTGAATCACCCCTAAAGATGGGTGGATTCTACTGTTGGAACTGAAATGACTGACTCACATGCTTTGGCACATCTACACTATTCCCACTTTCCTCTACTTGGAAAGCTTGCACTATACTCTACACTAGATGCTGGTTCACCTAGGGCTTAGGTTCAACCACATTTTCAGTAGCCTCCTCAGGTTGGCCTCTATGATGCATACTCGATTCCATTTTTATCAAGACAAAAACCATCATAAGTCTCACTCCCATAGAAAGAAAAGGTTTACAATTCAAATACAATTACATTGAAACTATCACAGCCAGGGTTTCCACAAGTTCACAATTCCCATGTTGCACCATTTTTTAGAAATCCACCATGTTTTGAAAATTAACCCATTTTCAAAATACCAAAACTATCCATGTTTCAAATCCATCCATTTGAAAATCCATTCATATTTTTCAAAATTCACATATTCATATCACACCATAAATCATTATACCCCAATGAAATATGCATCCTAGTGGGAATTCAATTCTACCATCCATTCCATGCTCATCTCATTGGCTACACCCACAACAATGAGATTTCTGATTCTTGTAAGTGTCTCTAAAACACTTATGTACCCAAATCCCTGGTAACTTGAAGTTTAACATAAAAGGATTAGCTATGTCCTTTTATGTTATACATTTCAAGTTCCAAAAATCCTATGCCTTTCTACCATCTCGACTCAAAGAATAGATCAAGAACGAATTAAAACACCAAGACTGACAACTAATGTCAAGAATGAACAAGAACGAATTTACTTGTACATCAAGGATCGAACAAGTTGATACCACTTGTAACGTCCCACCCCTTCCTCATTGGCTTGGGAAGCTAGAGAGAAGCTACTTTTACTTAGGAAATATTCCCAAGATGCCAAAGGTTGACAATAAATGTCATAGGCTTCAAGAATAATTGGGGAATGATTTTCCCTTAGAAATCAAGAAAATAACCAAACTTGTCTATAACCCAAGATAACTAAATAATGAATGTTAATAATGCTTCAAAACTGAAAAAACCAAAATACCAACACAACCAAACACATTAGACCACAATCAATGAACTAAGTGAAAGACTAAATATCATCCCATAGAAACCATGACATGACTCCAGAGCTTCACACCAAGTTCCCTACTCCAAGAACCACAAGACAGTCAAGCATCATGATGAACCACTAGCAAAATGTGATGATTTACTCTTACCTATGTCCCAGAAAACGACATATGAAAAAGCACCAAAGTTTCAAAGTAGGGGGTGAGAATAAATAATCAGTAGATTTTCCTCAAATGAATCCCTACACACAACACTACGATAAAACTTTTAGCACATTTATATAAAATAGTTTATATAATACATTAAATAGAGCAATAATTTCAACAATCTAGACACACCTTTACCATGCCATTTCCACCAAAATCCCTACAACATGAGGGAAGATTAACAACCATGCCATAATTCATTTACCATCACATATGATCACAAAAATTTCCATCTTGCATAACAACTTTCAAAAAAAGAATAACTATAGGGTTTCACGTATCCAAACTGATAAACAATCACGGTGGAACTTCTTGTCCAATCACGTTACTACTTTTCCAATCTAGTGGTACTTAATTCCCACTTATCATTGATGGTGGCCCTTCCATCCACTATCCATACACTTTTTATAGTGGTATTCCCCGTCCACTTTCCATAATTCCACCACCACATCCAAGGTGCAAGCCAATAAACACACATATAGCATTCTAAGGCCACAACATTATGTGAACCATGATTACATAACCAAAAAAATCTTTAGGGTATCATCCATGCCATATTACATATCAATAAATAAACTACCTTTATTGAAAATTGCTTATACAAACCGTTTTCATAAATCATCCCAATCCACCAATTTTAAAATCAACATTTTAAAATCTAACAACAAAGAACATTTCACTACAATAACCCATTTTTTCCAAAAATCCATAAATCATCACAAAATGGATTTCCAACAAGCTTTGCACATCATTATCACAATTAATTTCAAGAAAAAACAATTAATTGAAAACAAAGCTTCTAGTTCTAGAAAAATGGAGTCGATAGAGAAGCCACATACTTTAGGGTTTCGGTGAAATCGATCAATGCTCAACTACACCACAGATCTGGGTGAAAAACTCCATAAAACCCCCTTAGATTCCCTTATATATCATAAAAAATCCCAAAACTCACCACTTTAGGAAAAAACAACCCTATATCAACATGAAAATAGTGTAGATCTAGAAAACCGGGAGATAGGGAGATCTAGATCTAAAGAGAACCAATAAAGAACGAAGAGTGGAAACTTACTGAGAGATAATCACCTTCATTGCACCTTGAAAACCCTTCAAATCATTTTTGGAAAGAGTGAGATATTTCTTATAACCCATGATAACCAATAATCTCGAGTGGGGTTCATATTGGAGACGAAATGAGAGGTTTAGGGAAAATCCTAAGTGATCCCTTAATTAAAAACCCAATTTTTAATACCACGCATGGTTAGGAAAACTGTTCGCTAAAAATGCACATGATACTGCGTCAATAGGGACCCCACATTGTTTTATCTCATCGTTAGACAAATCTTGCACAAACCATACAAAGCCCAATTCCTCCACTTGAACAGTTTTCTGGGGATCTCAAATGGTTTCCCTTAACCGTGCTCAAACCATGCTCCCTTAGAAAATCCCCAAAACCATTCAAACCCTTTTTAAACTCTCCAAAACATTATCCAGAAACTTTAACCATATAAAAATAAATATAAAAAGGTTACATACCTAAAAAAGTGGTGCTACATTCTCCCCACCATTGTACTTTCCATCCTCGTAATGTAGAGATCCATTGCTTTGCTAAAATAGCTCGGGCCATTGATCAGTCATCTCTTTCTCCCACTCCCAAGTCTCCTCATAAATCTAACAACACTTCCACAAAATCCAAACTAGACCAATGATCTTACCATGTAATACTTTCTATATCCTATCCACAATCCTCACTGGCACATGCACCAAGAAAGAATTCGACTCTAGCTCAACTTGATCCCATCAAATCACATGGTCAAGATCCAACTGATACTTCTTCAACTGAGAAACATGGAACACATTGTGCACCGCACTAAACTGTGTTGGAAAATCCAACTGATAATATACTTCTCAAATCCATTCAAGTTTCTCAAAAGGCCCAATATACCTTGGAGATAACATTCCCTGCTTCCCAAACTGAGGATGTCACAACCTCATAGAGATTCTCAAGAACACATGATTACCCACCTATAATGACAACGGTCATCAACGATGGTCCTCATACGATATATGATGAATCCGGTCCATCTACATTCTCTTCATGATAAAAATAATATTCTCCATAGTCTCTTAGACAAGGCTTGTCCCAACCAATAAAATCTCACACATTTTTACCTAACAAAGTGGAGAACAACATGAAAACCCATACAATGATTCAAATGGAGCCATGTGTATCGAAGCTTGGTAACTATTATTGTAGGATAACTCCACTAATGAAAATTAATCCTCCCATGAACCACTAAAATCCATGACACAAGACTATAACATATCATAAAATGTGTGTATCGTCGTCTCAGATTTTCCATTAATCTGAGGATGATATGATGTACTCATAGTCAACTAAGTCCAAAGGTCTTGTTGAAAGGATTTCCAAAAATGATATGTGAACCTTAGCTCTCTATCTGATACAATCAAAATTGGCACACCATGCATCTTTACCACCTCATGGATATAGATTTTGGGAAGATCCTCCACCATATGAGATTCATTAATGGGGATGAAATGGGCCAAATTTATGAGTTGATCCACTATCACCCATATGGCATCATGATTTCTGACCACTCTTGGGAGACCAATAAAAAAATCCATCACTATCTACTCCCACTTCCAGACAGGGATAGGTAAAGATTGTAATATATTCGTTGTCTTCTGATGCTCTGCCTTGACTAGCTGACAAGTCAAACATCTCGATACAAAATCAGCCACTTTCCTTTTCAAAATGGCCTACCAAAACTACTCTTTCAATGATTTATACATTTTCTAAATTCCAGGGTGGTAAACCCACCTAGAATGATGATAAGACTTGATAATTTCCTCCTGAAAATCCATCGGTGTAACCATAAAATTCTAAAAACAC
The DNA here is from genome assembly GCA_963277665.1 of Viscum album. Taxonomy (NCBI): domain Eukaryota; kingdom Viridiplantae; phylum Streptophyta; class Magnoliopsida; order Santalales; family Viscaceae; genus Viscum; species Viscum album. Next base: position 1,305,551,515 of record OY728163.1, on the reverse strand, counting down.
AAAACTGAATTCTTATTCTATTACAAGCCCTCAATGGTCTCCACACCATTGAGTTTAAACCTCATCACCAAACACTCATAATCATAAATATGTGCCTCTTTAACCCAGATAACCAAGTCATGAATCAATGAAACCAAGAATAAAACCACTCTGTCACCTCGATCCCCACATTCCAGCCACATTTTGGTTATAATCGACATCAACTGCCACTGATCTGATGTCTGTTTCACCACTTGATCATATGAATTCCTACTTAATTCATTCACCACCAAATTTACCTTACTTGGTGTGTATATCAAGTCAAAGTGAAACATCTGTAGATACTTCATTCATCTCCTTTTCCTCATGTTTAAATCTATCTAGGATAAAATATTCTTTAAAATCTTATGATCGGAAAACACCATGAATTTCTCACTAAAGAGATAATGACGCCACATTTTCAAAGCATGAACCATCGCTTCCAACTCCAAATCATGTGTTAGGGAGTTATTCTCATGAAACCTCAACTACAGTGAGCCATATGAAACCACATAATCCCCTTGCATGAGAACACACCCCAACCCTGATCCTGATGCATCAAAATACACCACGTACACTTTTCCTAGTTTTGGAAAAACAAAGATGGTGATGATGTAAGGTGATCCTTAAGTTCTTCAAAAGATTTTTTATACTACTCATTCCCTTGAAATGGAACATTATTCATGGTCAAAAATATCATTAGTGAGCCCAATAATGAGAAATCATGGACAAAATGTATATAATAGCTAGTTAGACCAAGGAAGCTATGAATCTTGAAAACATTATTTAGAAGTTTCCATGAAATAACAACCTCTATCTTTTCTGAATCAACTGAAACACCCTTCTTGGAAATCACATGGAAAAGAAAAAAACTTTCTGTATCCATAAATCACACTTCAACAATTTTTCATACAATTGATGATATCTCATGATCCCCAACATTATCACCAAGTAGTGCTCATGATCCAGCTTTTTCCTAGAATAAAACAATATATCATCAACAAATACAACTATAAAAGAATCAATATATTCATAAAATATCATATTCATGAATTCCAAAAAAACCATTGGTCTATTCATCAGACCAAAGGGCATAACTATATACTCATAATGGATATATATACTTCTGAAAGCTATTTTGGGAACATCCTCCTTTTGGATTTGCAACTGCTGATATACTAATTGCAAGTAAATCTTGTAGAACCACTAAGCTCCACCCAAATGATTGAATAAATCATCAATGCGTGGAAGTGGATATTGTTTCTTTATCACAAATTGATTAACCCTACAATAATCAATACATATCCATAAGGTTCCAACTTCCTTTTTAACAAAAAAGACCAGTGTTTCCCACAAATATGTGCTAGGTCGGATGAACCTTTTGTTTTATAACTCCTCTAACTACACTTTAAATTCCATCAATTCTATTTGTTCCATATCGTAATATGGAAGTGATATAGGACTGGTCCCCGGAAGGAGATCAATCATAAACTTCACTTCTCTCAAGGGTGACAGTCCAAATAATTCTTCTAGAAAGACATCCAAAAACTGATCAACAACCATTGGAAATATTCTATATTGAAATAATTCCATTTATTCTAATGACAACACCACTAAATGATACAATATCATGCCAAAAATTGGTTCCAACAAGATTATTGCACCCATCTTTTCATTATTTTCTCCTTTAAAGAGATGTTTGACTCCATCATTCATTGTGAAAATAAATTTTTGTTCGTAATAGTCAATGTGGGCCATAAAAATTTCCATCCAATCTATTCCTAGTATTATATCATAAGCATCCATCTCAAGCACTGATGAATCCCACATCAAATCAACCCCATCCACAGTTATACATCATGCTCTACAGAGAAAGTCTCAACATTCTCTTTGGCCTAGAGGAGTATGATGTTTTAAAATTGAAGGCATCATTCCATAGTTAAACCCATCAAAATAAAAACACGAGAAGAAATAAAAGAATGTGAATCACTTGTATCAAACAACACTTTCATCAAGGTGGAATTTAAAACAATCATACCTCATATGGTGAATGGTCCCGACTGATTATCCATCACAACCTTCTCTACTCCAACCAACCACTTGCTTATCACACTCTGGTCTTTATTTCCCTGTTTAGGGGTCATGGGGTTCCTATAATCACCATGATTGAATTTGGTTTTCTGATGATGAGTATGTTGTTTCCCCTATACCATCGAGGCGTAGGATGCCTACAACCCCTAAGGAGTTTCACGAACACTCGACCTCAGAGCATTATAACAATAATTCTGAAGATGACCCATATGCTTATAGTTATGAAATGCTTGAGGTTGTGTCATACAATCCCATTTTATGTGACCCATTGTGCCACACTGAAAACATCATGTCATACTTTGAGGCTTCGTATGAAGATTCACCGATCCTACCATCAGATTCTACTCCTGCCCTAGAAATAAGTGTCCCCCTTCTTCTTGAACCCTGTGTTAGAGTTCAAAACATTTCCCATGGGTACCAACATACTTCCCTTTCCTATATCCCTAAAATATCCCATTCAACTAATATTTCTCTATTCACCATTTTCGTGTAATCATTTATACACAACACTACTATTTTAGAATGAATTTCATGCCTCAACTCGTCTTCAAAAATACATTCCTTCAAGGATATACTACCTTCCACCTTGGGTGGAACCTACACTAAGTTCATAAACATAGATGAATATTCTATTACTGGGATTTTTTATTCCTTCATCCTAAAGAAATATGTTGTGCACTAAATTCTGAACTTATGAGGGTAGAATTGTTTATTAAACAATTCCTCTAACCCCTCCATGTCATAGCTTGGTCTGTTCCAGCTTGGACCTCCAACTCCCACCACTGAAGGGAATGATCTTCCAACATGTAAGTTTCTAGATTCAATTTCAGCTCCACCTGTATTCCTAGGAATTAAAATATCCTATTCATTCTATTCAACCATTCTTCTTCCCTTTCTGACTCTGAATCATCCCTAAAGATGGGTGGATTCTGCTTTTGGAACTGAACTACCGGATCCACATGATTTGGCTCATCTAATTTATTCCCACTCTTCTCTGCTTGGAATGATTTCACTATACTCTGAACTAGATACTAGTTCACCTGGGGCTCAGGTGAAACCACATTTTTAGTATCCTCCTTTGGTTGATCTCTACGATGCCTACCTAGTGACATTTCTATTAAGAAAAAAACAACTATAAGTCTCACTCCCTTAGAAAGAAAAGGTTTAAAGTTAAAATTCAATTACATTGAAACTATCAAAACCAATATTACCACAATTTCCCATTTTCCATGTTGCACCATTTTAAAAAAATCCACCATGTTTTGAAAATTGACCCATTTTCAAAATTCCACAACTATCCATGTTTCAAATCCGTATATTTGAAAATCCATTCAATTTTTTCAAAATTTACATATTCATATCACACCATAAATCATTATACCTCGATAAAATATGAATCCTAGTGGGAAGTCATTTATACCATGCATTTCATGCTCATCTCATTGGCTACACCCATGACAATGAGATTTCCAATTCTTGTAAGTGTCTCCAAAACATTTATGTACCCAACTCTCTGATAACTTGATGTTCAGCATAAAATGGTTAGCTAAGTCCTTTTATGGTATAAATTTTAAGTTCCGACAATCCTACACCTTTCAACCATCCCAAATCAAGGAATAAACCAAGAAATAATTCCAACACCAAGACCGAAAATTGATGTAAAGTCCAAACAAGATCGACTTTACTTGTACGTTAAGGACCGAACAAGATGATGCCACTTGTAACGTCCTACCCCTTTATCATTGGCTTGGAAAGGCAGAGATATAATACCTGGCCTTGGGTGATGTTCCCAATATTAAAAAGGTAGGAAATAAATTTCAAGGGCTTCAAGAATAATTAGGGAATTATTTTCTCTTAGAAATCAAGAAAACAACCAAATTTTTCAATACCCCAAGATAACAAAATAATACTTGTTAACAATGCTTCATAACTGACAAAACCAAAATACCAACACAACCAAACACATTAAAACACAATCATAGTAATAATAGGAAGACTAAAAACCCAAAGAAACCATGACATGACTCCATAGCTCCAGACTAAGATCCCTTCTCCAAGAACCACAAGACCGCCAAGCATCATAATGAACCGCTAGCAAAATGAGATGTTTACCCTTACCTGTGTCCCGGAAAATGACATATTCAAAAGCACCAAAGTTTCAAAGAAGGAGGTGAGTACAAATACTCAATATTTTTTCCCCAAATTACTACCCTACACACTCCACTAGGATAAAAACATTAACATATTTATATAAAATAGTTTATATAACACATTAAATAGTGCACTAATTTCAACAAGCCAAACACACCCTAACCAATCCATTACCACCCAAATACCTACAACCTGAGGGAAGTCCAATAACCTTTACATAATTCATTTACCATCACATATGAGCTCAAATATTTCTATCTTGCATAACAACATACTGAAAAAGCATAACTATTGGGTTTCACATATCACAATGGATAAACAATCACAATGGAGCATCCCGTCCAAGAATGTTACTACTTTTCCAATATAGTGGTACATCACACCCACTTATCTTTGATGGGGGCCCTTTTTTCCACTATACATCCCCTTTTTATAGTTTTACTACCCTCCCACATCCCATAATTCCACCACCACATCCAAGGTTCAAGCTAATAAACAAGAATATAAAATACAAAGTCCAAAACATTATGTGAACCATGATTTCATAACCAAATAATACATGAGGACATTATCCATGCCATATTACATCTTAATAGGGAAAATCCTTTTATTGAAAACCACTTTCACAAACCATTTTCATAAATCAACCCAAGCCACCAATTTTAAATCAACATTTTAAAATCTAAAAACAAAGAAAATTTCACCTTAATAACCCATTTTTCCCCAAAATTCATAAATCATCAAAAAAATGGATTTACTACAAGATTCTCACATCATAATCACATTTAATTTCAAAAAAAACCAATTAATTTAAAACAAATATTCTATTTCTAGAAAAATGGAGTCGAGATAGAAGCCATATACCTTAGGGTTTTAGTGAAATCGACCAATGCTCTACCACACCAAAAATCTGAGTGAAAATCTCTACAAAACTACCTTAGATCCCCTTACCTATCATCAGAAATCTTAAAAATCACCACTTTAGGCAAAAAAAACCTAGATCTACATGAAAAGGGTGTAGATCTAGAAAAATGGGAGAGAGGGAGAGCTAAATATAAGGAGAACCAAGAAAGAACCAAGAGTGGAGACTTACCAAGAGATAATCACCTTTACTACACCTTGAAAAACCTTTGAATCGCTTCTATAAAGAGTGTGAGAGCCCCTATAACCCTTAAGAACCAAGAATCATGAGTGGGGTTCATATGGGAGAAGCAATGAGTGGTTTAAGGAAACTCATGAGTGAACCCGTAATTAAAAACCCATTTTTTATTGTCTCGCACGGTTAGCTAGCATGGTTTGAAAAACCATGTTCTAATTGGGCACATGATACTGCCTCAACAGGGACCCCTCATGGTTTCCTTGCATGGTTAGACAAATCATGCACAAACAATGTGAAGCCAACTGCCTCTAGTTTCACAATTTCCTATAGATCTTTCATGGTTTCCCCTAACCGTTCTCCAACTATACTCCCTTAGAAAATCCCCAAAACCATTCCAAAACCTTCCCAAAATCTCCCAACATTATCCAAAAAAATTAACCAAATAAAAAGGCATAAATAGGGTTACATACCTAAAACTAGGGGTGCTATAAATGAAATACCCTATCATCATTTCTCTAGAAGGTGATTAGATATTTCTAGGATTCTGTTCTAAACTCTACGATGATAGTTGGTCAGTAAAGCGTGACTCGAGGGGATTTAGAACAGACATCACTACCAAGTGATGTAAAACCTGTTGAGACAGTGTCTTCTTGGGGAGTATAGTAGAAAAAAATTGTAATAATTGATTTCTTTATTCCACTTATCAATATCATAGCTGGTGAACCTATCTATATTTAACAGGATGTGGCTACTTAGGGCCAAGATTCTGATAATGTTGTTGTATCAATTGAGAGATATCATAATGTAGAGATAATTTTTTAGAAAAATATACTTTTTCTAAAAATAGGCCAATTGAGATAAGGCCTTTGAATTATGTATTTTAGAGAATATTAGATCTTCTATAAGTGGTTGAAGGAGATGATCCAACACTACCTAGAACACCTATTGATAGAAGAAGGGATATTAATTTGGTAATGGAATCTAATAACTGTGGCCATACACCATCAATACTAACATACCATTAACTAATCATGAAGTATCTCCTTTTTTTAGTAATATTTTAGAATTCTTGGAGAAGGATGTGTTTACTAATGAAGTAATGATTGAGATTAAGAGTCTTATAGTATCTTTTTATGGTTTAAAAGTGTAGTTGGGTTCATTAAAATATGAAATCAGATAATATAAAGAGTCTTTTATCTCCAAACTAGACTTTAATAAGTTATTTGGAATGAAAGTCTCTCAATCCATGCTAATTAATAGTCTTATGAAAAATACACTTATATCATAAGCTAGTTCAAATGTAAGTTATAAGGAATATGTGAAAATAAAAATCCTTGATAAGTTATTTGAATGATGTCTTACCTAAAAAGGTTGAATTTGGTGAGAATTTTTCTATGTTTTTTTTGTTAAAAGTATGTGTTTTAGAATCTTTCATCCATGAAATCAAGTTTATCATAGGAAGTGATTAATGAAATGAAATCTTTTTGAGATGAAGTAAAAGATACTTTCTTTAAATTGAAAGGTGTTGTGTAAAGTTAGTTAGAGTTTATAGATAATTTTTACCACTCTATTGTTACTGCCTCATAATCTCTAGCATATCCATATTTCTAGAATGAAGTTAGTCAAATAATGATAGAGTTGAGTTTAGTTTGATCTTGAATTTAGTGTCTCTAAGCTGATATGTTTTCTTGAGTAATGTTGAATTAAATGACAAAGAATCTTTCTGGTCATTTTCATTATACCCAGGAATCTATTAAGACTCTTACTATTGGGTTAGATATGTGTATGAATGACCACATTGGTCATATTTCAAACTCTCTCATAGTTATGGTAGAAGAAAATATTAGTGATTAAATGGATGCAATAAATATAGTTAAAGACTACATTAAAACTTATGATAAAATTAGTCCAAGGTTCTTCAAATAGAAAAAGTAAATATATTCAAAGGTTTCCACTATGTATATCATGGATGTGACAGATTCAAATACAAAGGAATATTTTGAAGAATCACCAAAAGAGTCAGCAAATGAGTTAGTTATAGTTATAGGTAGGGAGTTGGTTGTGTGAAAACCTCTTATAATTCTAAGATTAGTTGACCCCCAATCGGTTATTCATGATAATGTATATAACTCTTATCTCAATGGTGTATGTAATTATTTAAGATTTTGTTAACACAAGTGAGTATGATGGACCAGAAAGTACTATTGTTGACTGGTAGTCTAAAATATATACAATTTTCTATGAATATTATTATGAAAATGGTTATTGTGGATATGCCTTCTAGTATTTCAGCTGCCAAAATTGTTCCTCTACTTCTCCATCTTTCTATCAGTGAGTCTATAAGTTTCTCTTTAGGATAATTATAATATCATAATACATTTACTAGGAATTTAATAGCATCAGTTTCTCAAATTCATAAGCAAACATATCTCTTGATTCTTGATTTTTTCAAGTATGATGTAATTTTTTGGATTGAAATGTGTGATAATACCTTGTTTCAGATGATAAGAAGAATCAATCTTGGTACTAATATTATTAGTACTTATCCTCAAACTAGAAAGATAATAGAAGGTGTTTATGACCCTTCAATTCTATTTGTGATGGCACCATCTGCCTCCAAAACTGCTCAAAACATAAAACAACCTTAAACCAAATAAAACTAGGTTCCTTCACTGATATTTTGTAATTTTATTGATTGGATGTAATTTTTTATTTTAAAGTATTTAATTTAATACATCGTTATTTTTTTATTTTTTATTTATTTCATAATGATTGTTTTAATTTGATGTTATTTATCACTTCATTTTATTTATTGAAACTCAATATTTTCTTAGTTCCATATTCAGTTTTCACACATGCTTAAATAGTTCAAAACTCAAAAGTGATACATTAACATGTGTTTTATCTCTATTACCCTTCCATTTTAATGACAAAAAAATGGGGAGATGTTTCAGAAGATGTTTTACTCCTTATTAAAAATGGGGAGAAGTTCCCTACCTTTAATCATTTAATAAAAATTGATAGAAGTTTCTTTCTACTACTTAAAAAATGGAGAATTATATTAAAAAGGGATAATTTTATACCATTAAAAAGGAAATATGTGACTAAATAATAGGTATAAAACCACATTTTCATCTTTATTTTCTCTTTTATATTTATTTATTTATTACTTTTTAAGATTCTATATTTGTTACCTACTTGAATATCTAATGAGTTTTATGAGTTTTATAGAATTTGTGATAATAAAAATGAGTAGATTATTGTACTAATAATGTTGATCAAACATATCCCATATATGTTAGGTTTTGATGATCTCAGATACCCATTATAATTTATTGATGATCTTGTTTTATAAGTATGTTTATTAGGTTTTGTTATATTTTGATTTGATCAGTTGGAAATTTATTTAGTATGAATTCTGGGTGCTTTGGCTAAAATCTATCTAAGTATTAAAAATGGGCTAAATTAAGTATTTTTATATGTGGTGAAAATAAATACATTTATCAATCACCTATATGAATGAAACAGATACATCAATTAGCAATGTCCCATAATCACTTATGCAAAAATTATCTACATTGATAGGATTGCCTATGTGAGGATTCACCTATGTGATCATTCATCTATGTAAAATATTTACATGGAGTAATCAGATACAAGAGAAACCACCTGTGTGATGAATCTCTCACATGATCATTAGCTATGTAAAATAGTTATGTGGAGTAATTGGATACGTGAGAAATTTCCTAAATGAGAAATCGAATCTGTAAATCTTCTACACGAAAAAAATTACCTATGTGAATCATCTACGCGATGAAATCATCTACATCATTTAAATCATTTGTGTCGGTATTTAGAATCTTCTATATAGTGAAATCATATTCATATACTCAATCAACTACAACATATTTAGATACATGAATAAAAATACCATGTGATTCAATTTGGCTGCATAAAGTAAAATTGGATATGTGGATTATATTCAAATTATATACATGGATTTAGTTCTATAAAATGTCAAGACATGATACTATTTGGTATTTATTACCATTGAAATACTTTAGTGATGTTTATAATGCTTCTTTATAATATTTAAATGATCAATATCCTCCTTAAGATAAAATTTAATAGAATAAAACCCAAGTTAAAAGATAAAATACATGGACAATATATTTTATTTATCTATACTTTTTTCAAGTAATTTCAAGGAGAAATACATGTCACTTGCCTAGTTTTTCTATGAATTGTGTGTAGTTAGTTTAAATAATGATTTTATTCATTTTAAAATTGCAGTTTGCAAGTATGCATATATGTATGATAAGTGAAGAGAATTAAAAAAAATATGGAGAATACGCTATAAAATCTCTATGAAATGACACCATTTTTTATACAAAAAAAAATAAGGAATAAGAAGTATTGCTTCATCAGTTATGATTATTGACTATAATTTTTGGGATCAGAAGACTCTCCTTGATCTACTTATTGTTCATATTATTTCTATTAGAGATATTTATTTTTATATTATTAGTTTCATTCAGCTGTGAGTTGAAATCTGTAAACTCTTTTCTATTATTATATTTTGTTGCAAAGGTTCCCAAAAAAATAATTGTTGAATTTCATTGCTTATAAATCCTTTGTGGATCCCAATTAAATGCTCATGTTCTTGTACTATGTGTCTATTTCTTTCACTTAGTCATGCAGTCTCTGTAAAAAGGAATAGTTATCACCAAAAAAAGAATAGTCTGGTAAAAATCATCACACTCATGGATAAGAGTGATGGTAGAGTGGATTAGGAGAATTTTATTCCTAGAAACACTATAAATATCTCTGTGTATGTTTAATTTTATTCTTTTATGTATGATGCATTATTTTTTAAAGAATAAAACATAAATCAATCATAAAAGAGAGAGAGAGATTTCAAAGTGATGAAAAATTTGGAGAACTCAATTCAGCCCCCCCCCCCCCCCCCGAACCCTCTTGATTATAATTATGGTCCATCTCTCACAATACTTAATTCACCATATTTTAATGGACCATAATATCTAAAGTTAATTAAGATCAAATTTCTAAAATTAGAACAATAATCTAATTCAATGATCATAAATAAATTATCTCAATCATGTTGGTGTTTATTCATTATTTAAGGCATGTGTATAATGGATCAATGATTAATAAAATCAACTCTCATGAAAAACATGATACAATTTAATAAAATCATATTATAAGTGAATTTAAATCAGACTTTTATGGTACGCACCCCCTTTACAGATTCCTCTCTCTCCTATGGATTTAGACATTCATCATGAGGTGGTCACCAGTGAAGAATAATCCAAATCTTGTAGAGAATATAATAGATGATAATGAATGATAAAGTGAATGAATAATAATATAGGTTGGAATTAAAATATAAATAATTCAACATTATAATAAATTTTAGAAAAATGTAAAGAAAACAAAAACCTATCTATGAAGAACACTGGGTGGAAACCATAGTGGAAACCTCCCCATGGTCGAAAATCTACACCTAGAAATGAATCCCAATTTATATTTCCCAAAACTATTATTATAAAGACTTGAAGACGTCCTCAGGTGTTCTCGAGTCATAAAATGAATTGAATGGTGTTCCCAGATCATACACATAAGCCCCCACTGAATGATGCATCAAAATCTTATATCTGGTTCATCTAGGCATGTTTAATGCTATGAAACTTATGTTCATGTCATGAAAATCAGGAGATAAACTTTTTTCTAGTTTTTATATTTCACATTCAATAATGGTTTCATGACTTGTATAAATTACATGTTCTGACCATTATTCATAATGTGAAACAAGTATTTTCAGTGTCGAAAGCCTCATTTTGTTTTGGTTCTTTAGTTTTGAGCATACAGAACACCCCTTAATAATCCAACATATTGGGAAACCTTCTATTAATGGATATGTAAATTCATTTAGATTCAATCTTCAATCATATCTTCATTGAATTTGCATTTTCTCACCTCACCACTTCACATCATTACCCAAAGTGTTCTTATCTTCCCAAATTATCATGATTACATTCATATTATTCTATATGTATTTATTTTCATAAGAATACATAAAAATTTAATATCAATCAATAATATCATATTCAATCAATTATAACATATAAAAATCCATGAATATACAGATATAAAATAGTGATATCCAACTCCCCCACGCTAAAATATTTGTTCATCCTCAAGAAAAACCTCAACATCGAAACACCAAGGTTCCATATATTAACAATGTAATTTTCAAAATATGATTCTCATAAAAAAATTAATAAATTAAGATTTTAAAAACACAAAACATATCCAATAAAAATCTAAAAAATATGCATCATTAATAAGTTCCAATTCAAGGCATTTCCCCTTTTCACTAACATATTTCAAATTTTTTTCAACAACAATTCCATTTATGATTTACTTACCATGAATTTTTCCTCTCATAACTCGGGGTAACAATATAATAGTGTTCTTTACATTCCTCAAGTACATGATCCTAACCATTTTCTTACATTAAATCTAATTTATCAACCCCTTAAATCAAATATCACATTAAATTATGAGGTATTTTCAATTAGTATCAAATGACTCTAAGGCTAAGGGTTGATATGTATTGATGATTAAAACATATAAGACTCACAAATAAGGAAAAATTATAACATATAATACATGATATTCAAAATAAAATCTCAATAAAATTATCTGCACCAAAATATAAGGTCATCTCAAACACCCCACAAATCACAAAGTAAAGGCTCGTGGATAATATAATCTGAATGAATGAATACCTCTCTTGTTATTTTTTTCTATTTCTTTTAAAAAGGTATACATGGGATATGCCTCAAATATTCCTAATAACCACATATAATTTGGATATCATCAATTTAGAAGTATTGGATTTTGACCTACCTAAAAACAAAAAAAAATATTTTCTTCGAAAGTAATTTCTGAAATGAACCTCACATCCACCACCTAAAAAAATGTGATAAATACCCTCATTCTGGTAATGTTAATTCATTACTATCCCAAATCACAACACCTTTTTTATGTTTTTTTATTTTTTCATTTTTTAAAAATTATAGGGATAAATCGTAAAATAAAATTAATTTAAATTTGAACCTTCTCTAAAAACCCCAAATTAACACCATGTAGTATCATCTCAAGATACAACATCCTATCTTTTCTAGGAATACCCCCTCCCCCACACTCATTCAATTGATTATCATGAAAAATAGAAAGAGTGGGGTAGGAAAAGAATATAATATATTGTAATGCAGCTCAATCCTAAAAAGTTCATCCATGGATTGTATGGGATAAGAAGGACAATTTTGCAAGTGGGTCTTAGAAAAAATAGGATCATCAATAAAATTTCACAATAATTTTGAAAGTGAATTTGTTCAGTTGTATATTTTCTAAGATATCAATGAAAGTTCTAGTAGGTTTACATGCCCCAAGTTTCACTGAAAAAATATGCTCATAAAAATAATAAAAATTTGGTTCAAAATCCTCTTGGGAATTGGAACATAAAATAATTCAATTAGGTCATGACATAAAAATCAATAATCAGTTTAATCACTACAAAATTATATGAATCAATATCAAGAAAAGAAATAATATCAGTAATCATTTTCAAGAAATTGAATATCGATGGAATAAATTGAATTTTAAAATTTACATTTATACATTTAACATTTATAGTCATTATATTTAAAATTTTAAAACATTTAAAAATTCTTCTCTTAAGTACTAATGTCTCTTAGGTTAGTGAGTATAAGAAAAAAACCAAGAATTAATGGGAGAATATAGTTCATTATAATATTTTAATAATTCAATTAATTTTTTCCTTTCCCTTTTCTTTTAAAAATAATTATGAGGTTAAAACATGGATTGTGATATATATATATATAAGTAAAATATTATTATCCTTCCATTGACACTTTTGGATGAGTTTCTAGAGTTCTGTCTAGCCCAAATTCATTATGTGAACTATGATCTCATGATGTAAATTGATCTCACGGAATGAATTTAACCTATGATGTGAATTGTTCCTATATTTAGAAATTCATTTTATTCCTAATTATTGATTCTATGGTCATGATAAAATTAAATTAAACAATTAAAGTATAGTTCCATTTAAAATCTAAAGTATTTGGATCAAACTGATAAAGTGATCGACCATGGAGAGAGTTATAATACTTATATAAGAAAATAAATCTATTCCCTATAAATCAATTTAAAATTCAGGTTACCACCTGGTAAATGTTCTTTTTTTAGTCATTTAACTCAAATATTACCTTTTTTAGATATTAGAATATGATACAGAGCTAAATATCTTAGATTTATCCAATTTTGACTATGATTTTGTATTCAGGGTAGATCTTCACTTCCTCCTATGTCTGTTCTTCATGATTGGTGCTTGTAGTGGGATGTAATTTGAGGTTAAATTCAAAGAAAATAAAAGGAAATCGAAATCTGACCAGATTTTGAAGTTCAATTGCTCCACCAACACATATTTATTTTCATCATTTGGTTTAAATTCTAAAATTAATTCTAGAGTTGGTGCCTCCTTTTTCTCATATTCTTCATGAAATTATTGGAGGGAGTGTCATTCTTATTTAATATCTATAAATATAGTGAGGTCGATGCATGTCTGATCGGCATCCTCTTCAATTTTTCTTCTTCATCTGATTCAATGGCGTGTATCGCTTCAGCCTCCTAATCCTATTTCTCTTAAACTATCTAATAAATAGTTTTCATCTTGTTTATTTATTATTATTATTAAAGTTGAAATAGGTATTTTCATTGTTCTTCTCGATCCATTTGTACAAATAGAAGTTAGGCCTCAGGTTCTGATATTTTATATAAATCTAACAGCTCATCTTTTTAATCATTGTAAGAATACTCCAAGAATTGTTCTTTGTTTTCTTCTTCTAATTTTTCTTCCTTCATTGTTTCCACAATATTGACTTCATACACCTCTTAATATTATTCTTCTTCAAACCAACCAATCTATGGGTTAGATATTACTAATAAGTTATTTATAAGGGAATTTAAATTTGAAATATATTAAGAAAGGTTGTTACCCATTTCCCATAGTTCTCTGAGTTGTGCATTATTGTTATCCTTCCTCTTATCCATAACATGAATGTACTTCATAAGAAATCTAGTATGTCTATCTTCTGATTTATGTTCATGAGGTTGTTGTAAGGAAGTTTATTCTTGAGTGTACTACACAGCCCAGTAATCTCCTTAGTATCCTTTATATTCATGAGCTCTTTTATAGGTGTGTTAATTGGAATTGCTCCAATGTTCAGGTTGGAATTTATCATATCTAGAAGAATAAAAATCATTCTTGTAATCTACTTATTGTAACCACCCTTAAGAATTTATTGATTCCCATGTGGTCTCATACTGTTGATATTCGATGTGTTTTGGAGGTGGTGCAACATAATACAGATGTATTTGATAATTCATCATGTGTAATACCAATGAATACCAAGTGGATAAAAATGAATAATAATAAATAGAAAACAAAATATATACTAAAATTAGTAAAAAATAATATGACAAGAAATTTTTTTGACCTAAGAAATCAGACTTAAGTCGACAATTGTACTCTATTACTCCCAGATAATGGTGCTAAAATTTGATGACTTTGAAGTACATCATTAAATCCACTGGGCATTATCAAATTTGATATTCATATTTTTTCAGAATAATATTAGTTATAAAGTAGTAGCATAGAGGAGATATGGGGTTAATCCCATAGAGAGTGGGGAACATACAGATGAAAAATATTGAGAAAAGTTTGGGTCATTCCAATTTGAATTGATTTTATTAAAATAGTAAAATTTATGAAAATAAATTAAATGAAATTAGAATTAAAATTCATAAGGCATGGGATCTATTTTTATGGGGGTTTTTTACTAAAATTACATAAATATATATATATCAAAGTATATTGAACCAGAACTAGTAAATTATATTATGGTAAAATTTAAAAAAGAATAAAAATAATCTAATTCAATGGTCATGGATAAATTATCTCAATCATGTTAGTGTTCATCAATATTGTAGGAATATATTTAATGGATTAATGATGAATAAAATAAAAAAATCATACAAAACATAACACGATCATATAAAATAGTATTATTAGGGATGGTAGATCAAGATTTTTGTTTATGCACCCCCTTTTACAGATTCTTCTCCCCATTATGGGTTTATCCAATCTTTGTTAGGTGGTCACTAATGATGAAAAAACTGAATCCCACAAAGAAGATAATAGATTAGAAATAATCAGAAATATAATTAATAAGAATAAGGATTGGAATTAAAATAAAAATCACTCTATGTTATGATAAATTTCAAAAAATATGAAACCAAAAAAAACCTATCTATGATGAACTCTATGTAGGAACCCTAGCAGAAGTCTCCCGGTGGTCAAACCTCTACGCCTAGAAATGAATCCCGAATTATTTTTTCTATAACCCTTATTTATAATCCTTGAATTCATATTTTGGCTTTCATAGGTCCAAAAAGTGTTTAATGGTTTTTTGGGTTGTATTCATACACCCTCATCGAAAGATATATCAAAAGATTGTATTTGGGTTAGCTGGGCATGTATCATGGTGTGAAACATATGTTCAGAATATGAAAATCACAAGAACCACTTTTATTTTGATTTTCCACTTCACATCATATAACAGGATCATGATTTGTATACATTTCATATTTTTAACTTGGTTCACGAATTGAAACAAGTATTTCCAGCACTAAAAATCCTCATTTTTCTCTAAAACTTCAGTTTCGAGCCTATAAAAAATGTCATGATCATCCAACATTGTGGGAAACCTTCTATAAATGGAGATATTGATTTTTTTATCTTAATTATTAAATTTAATATTCATCATACTTTCATACCATACCACTTTTCATCATGATGCAAAGTGAATTTATCTTCCCAAAATGTCATTATTTCCTTCGTATTATTTGAAATGTGAGTCCTATCATAAGAATACATAAATCATTAATATGAAGAATAAATCTCATATTAAATCAATTAAAACTTATAAAAACACATGAATATGTATATTGAATAGATATATTCCAAAAAATACATTACAATGTGAGCGATTGAAAATCAAAAGGCTTAGTACAAATAACATAGTTGAATAAAAAATAAAGAGTGGAGAATATATTATATTGAGAGGGTTCATCCAAAATCTTATTAGGATCTTATGAAGTTATTATAAATACCATGGGATAGATTTTTAGAGTGATAGGGAGAATAACATAATTCTCATTGAATTTTTAGTGAAGATGGATGGGATGTTGGGTGGGTATTTATAGCAAAATAGGGGAATTAATTATTAATTTATAAACTTTTGTTTGGACTATAAGTGAAAATATAATCAAAACCACAAACCTTCCCATGTTTTTTACCCATGGTTCCTTTTAAAAAAGTGTGATTTTAAATATTTTATTAGGATTAATACTAAACTAATTAAAATAATACCATTGATGATGTGAAATTTATTCATGTTCATAAAGAATTGTTTTTAAAACATTTAATATATAAAATAGATTTTGGAGAATTCATTAAAGGTTTATAAAATTAATAAAATAACTTCAAAAACATGTTAATTTAAAATGTAAATATATTCTTGGTCATGTATTCCCTATAAATAATTTATTACATCACTTTTGGCCTACTATGATGTCATAATAAAAATAATATATTTATACCATATTAATATATATCTAAAAAAATTAATATCTCATAAAATTATGAAAAAATAACCATTGTATAACTTCATTGTGTTGATTTAAAAAATAATACATATTTTAAAAAAAAAATATTCTATGTATGAAAAATTAAACATTTAAGAAGAGATCATTATTTATTAGAAAACACTAGTTTTCATGACGCTTACCTCTTTCTAACCCTCATAAAAATTATGTTGAAATTAATTAAATTATATTATATATAAATTAAAATAAATAATTTTTAATAATAATATTATGTGAAAATATAATTTGTTTCAAAAATTCTTTATTTTATCAGAAATATTTTTTTACTTTAAAATGTATATTTCCCAAAAATTAAATTTCAATTTCTTCATATTAAAATATAATTTTTATCAAACTCATTATATAATTATATATATGTGTGTGAATTAATGATTAAAAGGGATAAATATAATAATTATTTTATTTAAAATAAATTATAAAAATTTATACTGCTATGGTCTAGATAAATAGCCCATTATTATGCTATTGTACTCCCTAATGGTAAGGTGTTTTATGATGGTGCATTCTTGGTATGGTTTAGTAAACATATTTTAGTTTATGATCTCAATAAGGTTGAACATATCTCATAAATAGTTTTACTTGAGTTATTATTGAATCTCAATACAGGTTTGGTCGTGGGAAAAAATTTTCAATCTGTCTCCCTCAAACACTTTGATAATGGGCGTCATCAAGTATGATCCTATTTTTTGAGGTCATAACTTCTTCCTTATGTGTAAATTTTATATTATTATTACCCTTATAATATACTGTTATTACTAGTAATTATAGAAATACTATATTATCAATGTTTATGATTCTTAAAATTAATTTATGTCTGGTAGGGTATTTATGGCTATATTTTATAATAGTCCAAAACAAAAATATTAAATATGGAGTATGTATTTTGTATAACTAAATTTATTAATAAGTTATTTATTCATTAAAAATGAAATTTTATTTATAAAATTTTGGATAATTATTTTTCTTATACCCTTCAGAAATTTCACCCTTGAAATTTTCATTTCATACACTAAAACAAATGTGGTTTCTTATATTTCATCAACTCTTCTAGTTCCCATGTCACCTCCTCAAACTTGTGGTTCTTCCAAAACACTTTGAACATGTGAGTTATCTTGTTTTATATAACTTTTACTTTATGATCTATGATCTTCATTAACTTCTCATTATATGAAATATCATTCTCCAAAGGTATCGCCTCTGGATTGAGTACATGTGAGGGGTTTGGTATGTATTTCTTTAAAAGGGATGCACATAATTTCTCATGCACTTGAGAAAGGTATAGTGATAGTGGTAGTTGATATGAAACATCTTCTATATGATCATATATCTCAAAGGGGATGATATATCTTGGACTAAGCTTTTCATTCTTCCCAAAAATCCTGACTTTCTTCCTCAATGATATTTTAAGGAACACCTTATCATCAACCTCAGAATATATTTATCACCAAAGATTATTTATATATATTTTTTATATATTTTTATAGATTTCATGTAATTATTAATGGTTTGATACTTCTCTATCACCTATTATATTAGATCACGTCTCATCATCTTTCACTCTCTAACTTTATCCCAACATGTTAGAGTCTAAAACCTCTTATCATATGGATCCTCATAATGTGCTATTTGAATACTGGAATGGAATCGATTGTTATATGTGAACTCTGGTAAGGGAATATGTTGATCCCAACATCCTTAGAAATTAATTTAACAAGATCTCAATATTTCCTCTAGAGTTTAAATTATTATCTCAGACTGACCATCCGTTTAAGGGTGACAAGCTATACTAAAACTCATCTTTGTATCCACTACATGCTAAATTATTCTCTATAACCTTGAGGTAAACCTCATATCTCAACTAGATATAATAAAGAGTGGTGCTCCATTTATTATTACCACTTCTATAATGTATATCTTAACAATTTGTCCAAGAGATAAATATTCCATGATAAAAATGATATTCTGTGAAATTATAAGGTAATTGACTGCCACCCAAATGGTGTTATTACCTTTAAATTTCTTGGGGAGTTTTATAAGAAAATTCATGGTTATGTTTTCCCATTTTCATACTAGGATGATAAATGGTTGCATCATACTCATAGACTTATGCAATTCAAACTTGACTTGTTGGAATACCAAGGATCAATATAAAAATTATAAAATATCCCTATTCATGTTAACACACCAGATGTTCTCATTTACATCTCTATACATATTAGTTATTCCTAGATGAATTGATAAGGATGAATTATGAACATCATACTGAAGTTCCAATTTCAATTCTGGTTTTTATGGGATGTATATTCAATTTTATACCTTATAACTTCATGTTTATCATTGTTCATCTCTATAATATTTGCTAACTTTCTCTGTAGCTCCTCATCACCTTTTTTGGTATCCTTTATCCTTTAATGAATAGATGGTTGAGTAATTATTTGACCAAGGTATGGTGAAGTTTCTTTTATGGTTTCCATGTTTACCCTTTAAATTTATAAGAATACTTGGACCCATTCAATCCTCAGTATGGATAATGTTTCTAGATTTCTTTTACTCATAGCATCTGCCACCTTATTTTCCTTCCCATTATGGTACTGTATTGAAAAATAATAGTTCGTGATCATCCTTGAAAACATTCATTGGTGCATATTGAGCTTCATTTTTGTGAATATAAACATGATTCTTTTATGAACCATATATATATATCACACTTATCCTCATAGAGATAATATCCCCAAATCACCAATGCAAAGATCACTACAACTTATTCTAGATCATAGATTGGATTGTTTTTCTCATGGATATTTAATTGGTGGGAGGCATATGCTATCACTTTGTGATTTTTCATGATTATAAAAACCAATACTTTTTTCAAATCATCCTTTTAGATCAAAAATTATTCCTCACTGTTGGGTAATGTGGGAATGGATTTAGTGATTATCCTCTTCTTATACTCTTTATATATCTCTTCACATTCATCAATCAAAATAATCTTCTCTACTTTTTGAGTTATCTTGGTTAGTGGGATTTATAATCACGATATGTTACTAACAAATAAATGATATTACCCATCCAATTTAAGGAAACTATAGATTTCTATCACAGATCTTCATCTAGGCCACCCTTCAATTTTCTATGTCTTAAAAGGATCCACAGATATCTCTTTATTGATGATAACATTTCCCAAAAGTGTTACTTTATCCATCCAAAACTCAAGATTGTTATACTTTACATATAACGATTTTTTCATGGTCTTTAGTACATCATCCAAATACTCATCATGTTCCTCCTTTATTTTGGAATATATGATAATATAATCTATAAAAACAATAACAAAATTATAGATGTAATCCCTAAAGAACATATTAATTATGTACATGAAGGTATGTGGATAATTACTGAGTCTAAATTCCATCAATATGAACCCATGGTTTCATACCTTATACCAAAAGAAGTCTTGGGGATATCCCCCACTACATGATATTATCCAAACTGATGATCCATCTTAGATAAGTAATGGGCTCCCTGTAACTGATCAAACAAGTCAATAATCCATGTTAAAGGATACATTTTCTTTATTTTAATCTTTTAAAACTCACGATAATCAATACATAGGCACATTACCCTATCATTATTATTTGTGAAAAGTACTAATCCACCCTATGGTGAAGAAATTGAGTCTATAAACACCTATTATATATTAACTTATGGTTTATTATTTATCTCTTCAAGTTGAACAGTTTCAATTATATATGGATTCTAGAATATTGGAAAAGATCCGGGTATAATTTCAATTGAGAACTCAACCACTCAGTTAGGAGGAATACTAGGCAATTCATCAGGGAACACATTAGAAAATTCCCTTACTATGGGAATGTAATCAAGGATTATCCTTTACTTAGTCTCAATAATTTCAGAAAAATACACTTTATCATAAGGAAATAATATAAATTCATGAGATAATGATTCTAAAGGATATCCATCCTCTTCCTTACACTTTTTTAGAATCAAAGGTTGATTTATAATTAGGAGGGTGGTTTCCTTCTCTGGGAAATTTATGTTTTATTTATACAAGGAATTCCAATCTAAACCCATAATTACATAAAATTATTCTAAATCTAGTATCTCAATTTTCATGGGGAAGTTAAAGTCAAAAATATTTATTGAGGAGAAGTTATATTCATAGGATGAAATAATTAACCCATTTATCATTTTCACTGATAACTCAACTTCCATGTTTTGAGGTGGTGTTTGAAAAATTTTATTAAACTTTTATTATATGAAGAAATGTATAGAATTATAGTCAAAAATGAAATTCAATGATCGTGAAGGGATAATAGGACTACCATTCAGAATTTTACTAAGGTTATAATCATTAATTTCATCCAAAATTGACTTAGGTATGAGAATAATGAAATTATTAAGAATAAAAATTAAAACTATGAATATTGTACAGATAACCAATAAATGCAATATACTTAACTAATGAATTTTTATGTTTTAATCCAAGTTATACATGGTCTATTTCAAAACATAAAATTTCATAGGCACTTTTTTCATAAAAATGCTTTGTAATGTTCTTGTGAATTTCTCAAAGAATAACCTCTGGGATTTTCAAACCATGTGGTAAGTAAGGATTTTTTGACATGCATCACATGATGATCAATTTAATATTCAATGGACCATTTTTTGGGTTATTACCCCTAGTTATAACTGTTCTAGATCCACATCCATGTGTAAAATTCAGAATAGGATTTCAATGATTAGAAAAAACTCAATCTATAGGATATATTACATCACTTTTTTTCTATTATGATTTTATAATTCATACTATATATTTGTACCATATTTAATTTTTAGTTAAAAATTAAACTGTCTTATAAAGTTATGAAAAAATCACCAATGACTAATTTCAACAGGATAATTTTAAAAAACTTATTTTTCTAAAATAATTTTCTAAATATTAGTATTTAAACTTTTAAGTAAATATGCTTATTTACTAGAAAATACTAGTTTTTATGAAACTATCCACTTTAAGACCCTTATAAAAATTATGTTGAACTTATTTAAATTATATTACCATATATATTTAAATAATTACTATATTAAGAAAATGACCTTATAGACACACTTCTATTTCAACGGTTTGGAAAACCATGGTTGTAGGCAGCTTGTAGCCAGGGTTTCTATAAATATTTTATATAGGACAACATATATCCATGGTTATATGAAACTATGGTAGTAGGTTTTGCAAGAACACCCAAAAAACATAGTAATTTGGTGGGAAAGGGCTACTGCCATAGTTTAGTATACCGTGGCCATAGCCACCTACAGATATGGTTTAAATTATATCCACACCCATTTAATTACATGGTTTAAACCATTTACATACCCATATAATTCTATGGTTGAAACCATGGTGATATCCACCTACGGCCATGGTTTATACCATGGGCATAGCCACCTAAGGCCATGGGTTAAACTGTATATACAGGAACCTAAATCCAAGTTCTAAATTGTGTCTATAGGTGCCTAAGACCATGATTTAAACTGTGGATATATCTAAGTATATGGTTTAAAATTATGGTTGTAATCACTGATTTCCACAGTTTCAATTTGTGGTTGTATGATTATTATTTTTTAAATGGTTAATAATTATAATTATATATACATTTATATACATTTATATGTATATATATAAATATATATATATATATATATTCATATATTAGTGTTCATTATAGTGTAAAATTTTTGGAAAGATTATATAATAAGTCATTGGATCAAACCTCACCAGTTAAATTTATTTTTTTAAGGATACTTCCATGGTTTAAAACCATGGTCGTATACACCAAATGCCACAATTTAAACCATTTCCATAGCCACCTAATGCTATGGTCTAAATTATGGTTATTTACACATAATTTAATGTTGTAAACCCTGGAAATAATAACCTAAGGCCATGATATAAACCATGTATATAGCCACCTATTTCCATGGTTTAAACAGTGGCTATAGTTCAAACCCTATAAGAATGGTTATAGCAGTCATGGTTTATGTAAACTATGTCCTTATGCCATGGAAACAATTTGTGATCCTATTGACATGATTTAAACCTATGTAAATAGGCTGATTATGTATTTTTTCACTATTTAATAATAATATTTCATGAAAATACCATTTATTTCAAAAAATCATCAATTTATCAAAAAGTTTGTTTTAATTGAAACTATATATTTCTAAAAATATAATTTTAGTTTCTTCATATCAAAATATAATTTTTATCAAACTCAATATATAATCATGTATATAAAAATTAATAATTAAAAGGGATAAATATATTATTTATTTTCTTAAAAACAAAATATACAAATTTATACTATTATGGTTTAGACACAAAACCCCTTATTACACTTGTGTTCACCCTAATGGTAAGGTTTGTGATGGCGGTACTTTCTTTGGGTGGATCAATGAACATGGTTTGGGTCATGATCTTGAGAATATTAATATTCTTCCATGAATGGTTTTGTTCAAGTTTTAGTTATTAAATCTCTAGTTTGGATTCTTCAGGAATAATGTTTAGTGAATCAGCATCCCTAAAAAGCTCTGATAAATGGGCTTCATGGGCTACGATCTAAACTATAGAGGTCATCTTTTCTTCATTATTTTTTAATTAGATATCACTATAACCCTTAACATATAATAATATTAATAGTCACTCTAGAACATCTATATTATCAATAGTTATGATTCTTAACAGTCTTTTAATTTTGACCAACTAATTATGGACATATTTTATATTGGCCCAAGATAAAAAAAAAAGTAAATGTAGTGCATTTATTTTATATAAATACATTCTGTAATAAGATATTTATTGATTTAAAAGGAAATTTAAGTTATAAATTTTTGGGTTGTTACAATGGTGACTCAATGCCTTAATAAGTGAAGCACTAAAAAATAACAAGTAGGTATTGGTGTTGTCATCAAAATTGTAAACTATCCCTTAGAACTTCATTAATCTCTAGCTATTGAATAGTGGGTATTATTATGTGAATACAGGGAAAAACAACAAAGAAAAAGTTTAGAAATAGTGATTATGAATTTAATTAACTTATAATTAATTAAAAATCTAAAACATTGGTTTTAAATTCTCATGAAATACAAGTTAATGAACATTCCAGAATATGAGAGATTTAGATGCATCAAGTTCCACCCAATTTCATAATACAATAGGTTTGGACCAATGATTTATTTTTTATCAAGAAATATATAATTATTTTTATGTATATAGTATAAGGGTACAATTCCTTACTTATTAAATATAAAATTATTTGGATGGTTATAGAATAAGGGGATTAAATCCTACTTTTGTGAATATTTCGGTCCACCTAAACACAATTTCATAATATTGTTTGGGTGATAGTGTTTAAAATTTTTTATTTTAGAACATTATCATGGATAGTTTTGATAAACACAACATTTAACTAATGTGAAAAAAAATTTATTATACAAAATTTAATACATTGCAAGATAACTAAATGAAACATAATTAGAAGAAAACATTATTTTTTATAGAATTTAAAATTAATAATTCACTTTTGAAAATACCTTTGATTATAAAGAATCATTTTTTATGAATTTTGTATTTTTGTTAACTTTATCACTTTTAAATAAAGATATAAATAAAATATATTTATATAATTCAAGGAATGGTTAGTTAAGTGAGTTAATAAAACTGAATAAATGATTAGGAAATTATATGCAAATATAATTTAATTATTCATGGTTAAACAAAAATATTTCATTTATAAACATTATTTATATTATATATTATATGTATTTATTTAAAAGTTCTATTTTTCATGTTTGAAGCCTTAAATTTAAAAAAAATTGTTTATATATATAAACAAATGAATAAATGCTCCTTCATTGACTATAAATTTGTTAGTAAAAATGTTTAAATCACTTAATATTAAAAAGTCCATTTTTTCAAAGAATTTTTTTTAATATTTTATTTGTTTTTATTTTAATAAATTAAAATGAAATATATTAAAGAATTATTTTAATGAAATTATTTATATATATATATATATATTAATAATAATAATATAATGAATATTAAATTTTAAGGAAAAATAGGATATTCAATTTTATTCTTAGAAAGACATTTTTCTAAAAATTGTTTTATATGCATTATGTAAACATATATTAAAAATAACTTTTATCACCTTCAAAAATAAAATAAAATTAAATTGTTTTCATATTTTAATACAACATATCTATATAGGGTAATTTGATCAAATTTATTTTTGGTATTAAAAATAAATTATTGAGGGAAAAGTTAGACACCTTGGTAAAGGATAAAATAAGATAAAATAGCTAAATTAAGTGATAAAGTAATAAAATATTAAAATATATATATATATATATAGATAAAATTATTCCAAACATCACATTATTATTTTCATGTTTTTATCCACTTTTTACCCAACTTCATAGATAATGACTGTCTTTTAATATTAAAGAATGAGTATTTACAAAAATATCACTGATTCTCATTTATATAAAGACAAATATTCTCCCTACTTTACCCCATATATTTCATTTTTTATTTGATTGAATACCTTCCAAAATTTACTCTCAAAAAATCTCTGTAATGTAAGGTATCCTTGGCTTTTTAAAATAATTCTCGAATCTCTCATTTTTTAAGAAGTTATATAAGAGGATATCAAGTCTTCCACGTAATCATAATCATCTCCCTAATCATTATTCTTTATCTTTTCCATGTAAAAATTATTAATTGTGATTTTAAACTTTAATAAACTATTTTAAAATCATTAAACATCTCTAAATGGTGAATTATTATTATACAAATACATGTTCTTAGTCATTTAGTCGTTATATTATGTTCTTATTTGGGTCTGTTTTACAACCTACATGAACGATGTTATAAATTTTACATCAATAATGATTAGGGAAACCAAAGTGAAATTGATATAAAGTAATAAATTCTAATTAATGATGTTTTATTAATTTTTTTGTATTAATATTCCAATTTATAATCACTAATAAATTTAATTATTTTTTTTAATTCAATAATCGTTGAAAAGGGATATTTTTAAAGTGTTATTTACAAAACTTCATCATATATTCCCTGAAATGAAATAGGGAAAACTGAAATATATCGAAAACATATAATAAATCATCCATAAAATTCTGGAGGTGATGAAATCATTATTATAGAGAAAGGACTGAAACATCCAAACTGAATCATGCATAAAAAATAGAACAACTAATAACCATATATTAATATTAACAACAAAAAATTAATATATGATTAATACCAAATTATTAATGAATTGTATAAAGTTAAATTAATATGAATAAGGATGTTATAAAAATTAATAATAAACATAAATTTATTTTAAAGGGATTAAGAACACATCAGAACAAACATAAGTCTAAGGCAAAGTTTTATTTTCCAATATCACTTTAAAATTGACATTTACCACATGAAAATTCCAATTTTTTTGAAATTATAATTTAATTATCTTTAAAAACTCATTAAATTTCTTATTATATTTTTATTTTTTGGTTTCATATGTATTCTTACCATTTCACCTCCCATGGGGTAACAACCCAATCGATAGGTTTTTTAACAGCGGAGACAAACATATATCTTATTTTTATTCAATAATATTTATCCCCCATGTAAATATTTTTTATAATTTTAAAATAATAAAATTATAAAATAATAAAATTCTTTTTGATAGTGTATGTGACACACATTGCAGATCTTAATAATCCTTTGAAATATATTTCTTTAAATTTAATATCTTTGATAGCTTATGGAACATCCAACCTCGATTCGAAGTAAGATGTAATATAGTATAACTAGTCATTAAATTAAAGGTTATAAATAGTACTAATAAAGTTATGAAAATTATGGGTATATATTTATTATAAATAAAATAAAAATAATTTAAAATAAAAATCTTTCTGAAAAAATGTATTTTTTTCTAAAAGATGGTTTAATTGTGATTTGTCCAAATAATTTAAAATTAATTTATAACATATTTAAAAAAATATAATTGATAAAATTAACTTAATTTTTTAAATTATATTCTAAAAATTTTTTGGGGTTGATTTTTTTTATTTTTTCTGAAAAGTTTCATTTTTGGATGAATAGCGGAAAATACTAAATTTTAACTGAAAATTACTTTTTCATTTAAATTATTTAGAAAGTTAAATTATATTTTGAATTAATTTTAAAGTAAACATATTTCAACTATATATCTATTAATCTAATGTATTTCATTAGAATAATTTTCAAATTAAATTCTGATATAAAATTTTTTAAAACTTTTGAACATTTTCTCTTTAAAACCCCGATTTCTCTTCACATATATGGTATTAATTTTAAATTAAGTGTTTCCAATTATGTCAATTTGGTTTTTAAACATTTATTCCATATTTTTAATCATAATTATTAGTAATTTATAATAATCTCAACTTAATTTTTGTCCAAAAATAATAGTGAAAATAGTAAAAAATAATTATCGCGATTAAGGTAAAAATGGATTTTTGGGGGATTAAAGTAAAGAAGATAAGGGTTAAATGGCCTAAAACTTGTATAAAATCTATTATCTAGAAATATTTTGACCCTATAATTTCTAAAACTCTATAATACTCCATTTTTACCCTTTTTCATATGAAAACATATGTAAAACATTTTCTTCCCAAAAATTACAAGCGTTCCACTCACCTCACTTAAGAAAGGTCACCCACTCTCCTATATTATTCACAACTTAAATACCTTTTGTTTTATAAAATTAATAAACAAATAACTTATAAACTTCCATCTTATCATCATATAATCCTTAAATTGGGCATAAATCTAACCTATGAAGGCTTTTGGTGCTAACCTATGGAGGATACCCAAAGAAGAGGCAATGTTCTTCAACTAGCGTTTTTTTATTTCATCCTCCACCTCCTTAATTTATTATTAAAAGATAGTGATATAATAAAAAAGAATATAATATATAATAAGATTTTTTATAGTAAGTTATTTAACTAAAACAATCCCCACATCCATCAAATGGATTAGAAATCATTATTCATGTATATAGAGGATTACCACCTCACGAATCGATGTTATTGTTTTTTCAATTAACACCTTTAATGTTTGGATATGAAGACATATATAAAGTATATGTAATATATTAATAACATTATTATGCCTATTTATTCATTATATCATATATACCATTTTAATTTTCATTCCGTAGGGGATATGATAACGTAGCTTATTTGTATGGAGGACTATCGCCTCTGAAAGGGATATGATTCTTCATTCATTGACACTTTACATGGAATATAATAAAGATATGTTTAATAAATATATATGGTATATATAAAATATTTATTATATTCATGACATATTTATTATTATGAAATATAATATATCATTTACTTTCTTACACTTAAAGATGATAACACCCTTCGTGTATGTGTGGGCTACAGACTTCGTGAAGTAATGTGACTCTATTTTCATAACCACACAACATTGATGATACATAAAAGTATATTTAATTAAATAATATGATATATTTTATATTATGGTCATTTTTTTAAGATAAAATATAACTTACCAACTTTTCATAATGATTGTCAAAAAACAGTAATATTAATCATGTGTACATATGACCTACTATCTCCACGATGGTAACATACTTAATTTCTCAAAAAAATATTTCATGATTAGTTTTAAAAGTATAATATATATGAAAATATGATAAATATTTAATTATTTTTATTATTTATAATATGGAATGATATAATATGCACAAGAACTAAGTCATTCATGACCAAACATGAATTGAAAACAATGTTATTAGCACCCAAAATAATGAAAATAAAGAAATATTATTAAGGAACAGGTAATAAGATGTTATAAAATATTATATATTATATTATTAAAATCAATATGGTTATATTATAATTCAATAACATGTTTAAAACCACTATACATGAGGTCAATGTATGTTCAACCAAAATGAATCATGAGGTAATGGATTTCATCTCGATTTCATTTCATGGAGGTATATTGGAATGTTATGCACCTAATTTATTTTATATGGTATATATAATTCCCCTTTAACATGTAATATTGTGAATTATTCATTATTTATGCTGTTTTAATTTTCAGTTTTAATTATTTCATCTATGGTTATTTGAATTAAATGTTACTAAGTAGTGAATAATTTCATAACTCAATTTCTTTTCATTGGGTTATATTATTCCTTAGTTGTATTTGTTATTCTAAGGTTGTGTTTATAATGAATTTTGATTATATTATGTTGTAAATCCAATTTTTTTATGTTGATTTATAGTTTATGAAAAAAAATATTTATTAATTATTTCTCACCTCAATTTTATGATCATTTTAAAGGTTCATTTCCCAATCTCATTATAATTGAGATTGTTTATTCCTGAATTTCAAATGAAGTAAAATAATTAATCTTTATCTAATAAAACTATTTTATTTTATTCTATAATGTTTATTCATTATATTTTCATGTAATAGTACCTTTTTTCTACTCTTTGGTACTTAAAATAATTAATAAAATGTTTTTAAGAAAATCGGACTTCATTTCTCTCTTCAGTCAAAATCTATTTTATTTCAAAATAATATTTTCTAAAAAAATAAAAATGTTTTTAATGATATTTTTTACCCATTTATAATTTTTTCAAAATGTTACAAAAGTAATATTCATTTAGTTTTCAAAAAAATATCATATTTGGAATTTACTAAAAAAGTGAAAAAAAAACCTTTGTTTTAACGTGTACAGGATGAACAGAATTTCTAGCCATTATGAAAAATTAAATGTTTTAAATCATATTTTATATTTTTAAAATTTAATTTTCTAAGAAATTTATTTTAAAAAAAATTGTGAAATTTTAGTTTTAAAATATGGTTTTCAAAATGAAATTTATATTTTCCCCAAGAATTTTTTTAAATATATTTTTATGGTATTTTGATTAATCAATTACTACAACCCCTTATTATTACTCCAATTGTTATATGTTGAATTTATACCATCATTATTCTTTAAATGTATAGTTTAGGATTATTTTTTTAAAGGATAATATTTAAATTAACTTGCATTATTCATTTGTGTTGTCAATATCTTTCCCTTGAAATTTTCACATTCTTATGATCATTAAAATTTAAATTTACCCTGAAGATAAATATTATTTATCATAGATATGTTTATTTCATAAAAAATATATCATTTATACATAATGTGTCCTTAATTGAAAGTTGTTTTCTTATCTTTTGAAATATTGAAAAATCCATATTCTTTACTCAATAATGATATTTAATGATAAGGAATGTTGTTTATGAATTAAAACTATTATTCGATATATGAGGAATTATTTGGACATTTAAGACATGGGTGAGGCCTAGTTATTGATAGTCCCTCAATGTATTGGTAGTCTCATGAGACGAATCAGTTATCTATCTTTAGTTAATGGGTTTATACCCATTTGTTTTAAACTATATTGAGGATAGATCTTGATGGTAGAGGTTCTCATGTTCCTTGGACATGATGTCTAATGATTAAACATTTCCTTTATTAAGAATTCAATTATTATTATACAAGATATTTTATCTATGATATTATCTCTAGATTCATTTCAGTCTTAGTGTATTGATTAAATATCATTTTTTTTAGTTATTTATATTTCCATACTAATTATTCCTTATCCAGTTATTATAGTCATGTTATTTATTAAATGACATGTGTTTTTAGTTATTTATCTTTCCATTTTGATTATGCTAGTCAAAAAAGTTAAATGGTATGTGTGTATAGTTCTTTACCTTTCCATGATAATTATTCTCATTGATTCATGATATCTTTTGATATACTAAACCCTTACTAAACATTCGAGCTCACCCTTTTTTCCTTTCCCCGAGATTACATGAATTATAATATGATTGGTTTGTAAGGATATTCTAGAGGGAATAATATTATTCACAAAACAATATATGTTGTAATTTTCCTTCTCATAAAAAATTCGGAATCATGTTTGCATCTCGGTGACCAAAAATACTAAACTATTCAGTCCTTCATGATATAATTCCGTATATAATATTCCAATATAATAATGAAGACAACATCTCTAGGATACTAAGGTTAATTTCAATACATTTGGTATCATTGGAATTTTATTATAAACCTTGGGGACATGATTTAGTGAAAAATTGATTTGGGAAAATAAACCTATGCTAAACTTTAAGGATAAGTATAGAATAACATCTTAATATTTTTTAATTAAGATATTATGTGATTCTTCCTAGCAATACATCCCTATTTAGATACTACAAGTGAACATGGTTCAAGAATAGAGGTAGCTAGGGGTAATAAATCTGAAAATGGAACATTGGTGTTGCCTTGATTGTCACTTGGTGCACGGAAATGAATCTTACTTTCCATGTGGTTTGACACTCTAGGGGATATTCTTAGGATAATTCATGTTTTCATTTCAAACCATTATGAAGAATTTGAATAGATGATTACAATGAATACCCTAGTTTAAACCTAAGGTGTCTTATATTGAAAATAATGTGTCATGATTTATATATATTATATATGATTATATGGTTTTTCCACTATGATTATTATAGCTCATATAATACCATTTGATTTTAGTCAATGGTTAGATCCCAAAAGGAATCATGCTAACATTGAACATGAAGGAAAATTTGGTGACTATGTGAAACCAAATGGGATGATGATAGAAGTGAAAGATATCATGATTATTCCTAAGCAATAATCCCAAAATATGATTAACAACATATGCCATAACCAAATCCCAAAATCACAAAATAAAATAAGGGTGGTGTTTTCTAAGATCTAGAGTGATAGAGACAATTGAGGAAAAAAATCTTGATTTCCCTCATGTCAGAAATGTGGAGCGAGACACTCAGTAAATTGTCTCAATGGGATGGTACAATGTTTTATGTGTACAATGTAACTTCATACAGTAAGGAATTATAGATGAAAAATAGTATTATAATATGAGGAAATAAATTTCATCTTACGAATCCATATATAGTTTGTTATCTTAAATGTGTAGAACCTGGGAAATATCTGATTCAATGCCCTATTCTAAAGGTTAACCCCTACACCATGTAAGGACCTATGTTGAAATAAAATTGTTTAAGTATTTATGAATTTTAATTCAAGAATTAAATTTTTGAATTATTTTTCTAATGGTTTTTTAGTTATAAGAATCATGAAACATATAAGGATTATGTTAAACTTTAGAATCATATATTTCCTCATTAACTTAATAATTAATAGATACCATCATGGGTTTATAATTTTAGGATTGATGATAAGTTCAAAGTCTTAAAACCCACTTTTTAGGTTTTATGTGATAGAATTATACCAATATTAAAGATATTTTGGGAGAAATTTATGGGAATACAACCCACTGGTTTAGTATATTTTTTTGTGAAAATTTTATTTTACGAATAATGATTTAAAATTTTATAGAAATAAGTTTAAATTTATTCATTACCTTTAGAGTTAATAATATCATTAATGACATTTTATTAATAGACAAATAATATTATTAAAATTTGTGGAAAAAAATAAGTTGTATTGAAAACATTAGTAAAAAGGTTATTTAATTATTAATTTTAATTTAAGGATTTCCATCATATTTTTTATGAATTTTAGAGTAATTATATTAATATAGTTTTAGGAAAATGATAATCCACATGTTGGGTGATAACCCATCATGTCCAGAAAGATCATGGTGCTTGAAACCACAACATAAGGATGATAAGAGTCTAATATCTACCACTAGACTACATGATGTCCTGGTTAATATGTCATTGTTTTTAGTTAAACAGTTTTATGGGTAAATATTAATGATGAAATTGTGGTGTCACATTTATGTTTTAGACATCAATTTATTATATTTAATAACTTTTTCTGGCCATATTGGATCCATAAAATAGTTAGATATGGATATAAATACTTGTCACTCATTCATGGATATTCCGATCCTTTTTAAGTTAGTATTAGTACTTCAGACATAAAAAATTCATTTTTGGGATATTAATTTGTTTTAGTAAGATATGAATTGAAAATTTATTGAAGCAAAAACAAAATATGAAATTGTTTTTATAAAATAGAAACGTATCAACTAAGTATATTTACTATATTCATAGATAGTAAAATAATTCCTCAACTTTAGGAAAAAATATCTTGAAATAAAATTGTATCCTATTAACATCATTGTGAATGATATTAATGACCTTTTTCACACCTATTTGATTTATTTTTTTAGGGTCCATAACTTTCATTTGACCATTCACTTTTTTTATCAATGGAATCTATCATTCTATTTATGTATTTACGCATTTCTTCTATGTACACATATTCAGTTTCTACTAATATTTTATTACTCAAAATCCTAGTTGTGTGTCATTCCATATGAACTTTATGCATCCCTTTATCTCTTATTGAGAGGATATTTTATTAACCATTCTATGGTGTTTGTTTTTCAATAATGGTATTTCCAAATGTCAATCTGTTGATTACTGATAATAGATTTAAATTGTGAGGAAAATATTAATTAAAAGTTGGTAGAATGTAACATGAAAATTTTATAAATTGAGGTCATTTTATTCGATAGTTTATGCGACATGAAAGACATGAGCTTAAACAGCCCACAAAATATGTTTCTTTAAATTTAATCTCTTTGATACCTTGCAGAACATGCAACCCCGAGTCAAAGTGAACCATAATATAGTATACCTAGTCATTAAATTTTAAGGTATGAATAGTACCTACTAAATTATGAAAATTATGGTTATATATTTATTATAATTAAAGTAGAAATCATTTAAAATAAAAAATATTTTTTTTAAAAAAACTACATTTTTTTCTAAAAGATGGTTTAATAATGCTTTTCACACATTATTTAAAATTAATTTTTACCAAATTTTAAAAATTTATTTTCTAAAATTAACTTCATTTTTTAAATTTTAACATTAAAATTTTCTTAGATCGTATTTTTTGGATTTTTCTAAAAAAATAGTTTTTTTAAGAATAGTGAAAAATACTAAATTTAAATTTAAAACTTCCTTTTAGTTTAAATTATTTATAAATTTAAATTATATTTTTATTTTTTAAAATAAAAATTAGTATATTTAAATATTAATTTACCCAATTTGGTTTATTTGAATCATTTTCATATTGAAATATGATATAAAAACATTTTGAACTTTTGACCATTTTCTCTTTGAAACCCCATTTTCTCATCACTTTTGTGGGATAAATTTTATATTAAATTTTTCCAATAATTTGAATGGAATTTATATAAATGTATTATATATTTGGAATCATAATATTTTTTATTTTCTAATAAGTTTAACGTAATTTTTTACCAAAATTAATAGTGAAAAGAGTAAAAACTTAATTGACACGGTTAAGGTGAAAATGAATTTACCAGGGGTTAAACTAAAAAGATAAGTGTTGAAATTAAATAAAAAAATGTATAAAATATATTTTATAGATATATTTATACCCTATAATGTCTAAATATATATAATAATATATTTTTTACCCTTTTATAATGTGAAAAACTTGGGTATAAGTTT
The DNA here is from genome assembly GCA_963277665.1 of Viscum album. NCBI lineage: Eukaryota > Viridiplantae > Streptophyta > Magnoliopsida > Santalales > Viscaceae > Viscum > Viscum album. The sequence continues at coordinate 1,305,516,638 of OY728163.1, read as the reverse complement.
TTCTTTCAAAAAGTTACAAGTGCTCCACTCACCTCACTTATAAAAGAAAACCCCTCTCCTCTCTTATTCACACCTTAAAACAATTTTTGGTTTATAAAGGACCTATATAAATTAATTCCAAAATTCCATTATATCATCCTAGAAGAATTTTTTTGGATATAAATCCATTCAAGTATGTATTTTGGTGCTAACTTAAGGAGGATACCTGAAGAAGAGGTAACGTTCTTCAACATGCATTTTTATTTTATTCCTTCATACACCTCCTTCAATTATTATTAAACCATGATTATATAATAATATAAATATATTAAATATACTTATATGTTTTTATAATAATTTAATGACCTATAACCACCCACACTTCCATCAAATGAGTTATGAAATCATCATTCGTGTGTACGGCGGACAACTACCTCGGGAACCAATGTCATTCATTTTTTCCATTACTATATTTCATGATTGGGTATGATGATGGATATAAAGTGTGTATATATATATATATATATAATATTTATGTAATAATTATTCCTTTAGATTCATTATATCTTATCTATCTTTTTTAGTTTCCATTTCATAAGGGATATTATAACATCACTTGTGTGCATGACGGACTACCGCCTCGCAAAGTGATGTGATTCATCTTTCACTAACACTTTACATGGAATGTAATAAGTATAATGTTAATAAATATATATTATATAAATTACATAATTATTATATTCATGACATATATAAAATTGTTAAAATATAAAATATCATTATCTTTCTTACAATTAAAGATGATTACTTCGTTCATGTATGTGTGGACTATCACCTTCACAAAGCTTTGTGATACTCCTTTAATAACCACACAAAATTGATGATAAATATAAGTATATTTAAATATATGATATTATATATATTATTTTATAATAATTATGTAAAGATTAAATATATCTTACCACACTTCCATAATGATCGTTGAAAAAAGGAAACATTACTCATGCATACATATGGCCTACCATATCTATGATCATAACATATGAGATTTCTTGAAAACTCATTTCATGATTGTATTTAAAATTATAATTGATTTATAGATATGATAATTATATCATTATTATTCTGGAGATGATTTAACTATACAAAAGCACAAGAATCGGATCTTTAATAACAAAATACGTATGAGAAAGTAAGGAAATTAGAACCTAAAATAATGAAAACAATGAAAGATTATTAAATAAAAAGGTGATAAGATATTATAAAAGGATCATATATGATATTAAAATATTAATATGGTTCTATAAAAAATAACATGTTTTAAACTACTATAGGAGGTTAAAACATGTTCGACCAAAAATAAGTGTGAGATGAGGGATTTCATCTCAATTTTATTTCATTGAGGAATATTGTAATATAATTCACCTAATTTATTTTATATTGTGTATTTACTACACATTTAACATTTAATATAATTATTAATTATTTATTTATGGTATTTGAAGTTTTCTTTTGAATTATTTCATCTAAGGGACATTGAATTTAAAGTTACCAAGTGGTAAAGAATTTCATAAATCAATTTATTTTCATTGGGTCATATTACTTCTTCATTGTTTTTGATATTATATTATTATGTGTATAATAAAATTTGATTATAATATTTTATATTTTTAATTACCTTATGTGTATTTATATTTAAGACACATAATTAATACATTAATTAAATATCACATCAAAATTATGATCATTGTAAAGTGTTATTTAACAATATCATTCAAATCGAGATTTTTTAATCTTGAATTTCAGTTGAATGAAATTATTTTACCATTGTGTAATAAAATAATTTAATTTTATAATCCTTTTTTTATTCATGAAATTTTAAATTAATAGTGAATTTTTTCTACTCTCTTCTACTTAAAATAATTAAGAAAATGTTTTTAATAAAATCTGACTACATTTCTCTCTTTGATCAGAAATCCATTTTCTTCAAAAACCATGTTTTATAAAAATGTTTTCAAAAAAAATTATAAATACATTTTTAACCATTTTTACTTTTTTGAAATTTTTTTAAAGGAATATTTAGGTCATTTTGAAAACAATTTCCATTTTTCTTTTACCAAAAAGTGGAATGAATTTTATTTTAAGATGTAAGGAATGAATAATATTTCAAACCATAATAACTAATCAAATGTTTTAATAATTATTTATTAAGTTTAAAAGGTTATTTTGAATAAATGTATTTTCAAAATGTTTCATGTACTTTTTTATTTAAAATATTGCTTTCAAAATGATGAAGATATTTTCCTCAATAATGTTTTTAATGACCATTTTATGGTATTTTTTTCCATAAAAACAACAAATCATTATTCTTAATCTAATGGGTATATGTTTCATTAATATCATCCTTATTAATTATTTGGATGGTTTATGATTATTTTGACAAAGGATAGTATTGACATTTACTTTCTTGGCTCATTTTTTTATTCAATAACTTTCCCTTCAAATGTTCGCATTCATGTGATCATTGCACATCAAAATTTATACTAAATATATATATTATTTATCATAGATGTGTTTATTTCTTAAACCGTATATCATTTATACATATGGTGTTCTGCATTGAAATTCATTTTTTTATTTGGGGATATATTGATAAATCTATATTCTTTAATCAATATGGATATTTAATGATAAGTCTAATTTTTTGGGAATTAAATTATTTATTCCATATATGAGGAATGTGTTGGACATGAATGACATGGGTGGGTCTTGGTTATAGATATCTACTTGATGTGTTGATAGTGTCATGAGATGAATTAGTTGGCTAGCCTTAGTTAAATGGGTTTATACTCATCAATTTAATACTTTATTTTGGATAAATCTTGATGGTAGAGGTATTTATGTTCCTGAGACATAAAGTCCTATAATTAATAATTTCATTCATTAAGAATTCAATTTTTGTTATACATGATATTTTCTCAATTATATTATCTCTGGATGTATTTCCAACTCAGTCTATTGATTAAATAGCATGTTTTTCAATTATTTACATTTTCATATTGATTATTCCTTATCCAATTATGATAATCATGTTATTCATTGAATAATTTTTTTCCAATTACTTACCTTTTCATATTAATTAATCTATTAAACTTATTTAAATGTAATGTGTATTAATTTATTACCTTTCCATGTTGATGATGCTTATTGATTCATGATATATTCTGTTATACATAACCCTTACTGGGAATTTGAGATCAACCTTATTTTTTTCCACTCTATATGATCTCATGAAGTTTACTATGACTAATGTGAAAGGATATTATAGAGTGAATAATGTTATTCTTAAAAAAATATGTTGTAATTTGTTTTTTCAAATTTTACTTGGGAATCAAGTATGTATCTAGTTTTCTAAGACTATTAAAATATTCAGTGAAAATGCCAAACTATGATCAATATAATCACTGAGATGGGAGGGGTGAATTAGATATTCCTATTTTTTTTATGTTACCTTTCTTGTATAACAACCTTCGCCTCCTGTTAAATATTTATCTCTTTTTTAAAAACAAAATATTCACACATCCAGATAAATAGAACTATTTAAAAAGTTCAATACTCAATAAGAGTTTCTAGTCCTTGGTATGGTTTATAAATAATCCAATACCATAATATCTACTAGAAAAAAAATCATTTTGTGTGGATGAAATAAGTATAAAATACCTTTACACTTGTGTATCACTATGATCAATAAAATTATGCTATCATAAATTATGTAAGTAATTTTTGTATAAAGTTTAGAAAAATTCACCAATTGGTTATGAACATGTCGATATGTTGCTTCAAAAACTTCCTCTTTTGCATTTATTCAACAAAATAACTCTTCACTTTCATAACTAGTAGTGGGTAGAAACAAGTCTTTTTGATTTTTTATGATAACACAGTCTGATATCTCACTCTGATTCATCAATCTGAATCATCAATCTGGAAAAATGAGTTTGTGATGTTAATTCAGAAATAATACTTACTCACTTCTTTATTTCCTAAAACATTATGTCTAATTTCTTGGTATGATCTGGAAAACTCTGACCACATCTTCTTCATTACACATCTTCTATCTGGAAAAATTTCTTTATAAAATTTAGTCGAGAAACATTCCTCAACAAAATTTATCTCAAAACCATTATCTCTTTATCTACCCCACATGTGTATAGTGTCAGAGTATATTATACATTGACTTATATTTGTAGGTTCTCTATAAATAGAATATATGGGAAACTAATTTTTTTTCTCACTCAACCAAATACCATAAAATCAAATTTCACTTGCATTTTAGTTTTATCTTTAACCATTTCAGTGCTTATTGAATCTTCTGGATTCATATCGAAACTTCATGAATCTTCCCAATACATCATCCTTATTTGAACTTAGAAAATATTTTTTGTCTAATTATATAACTCTGGAAGATCCTTTTTTTCATATTTTTCCCACAAACATCGTTGCAACTTATAATGATTCATAACCCTTCAACATCACTTCAACAGCTTCAAAACATTTCATATTTTCAAAATATTTTCAAAAAAAACTTTAAAACAATGGAAAAATTTTACAATGAATTTCAGAATATAATGATTTACCAATGTACTATCCCACTAGATTATATTTTACCCAATTGAAAACAAACAAATTTTTTCTGTATGAAAATGGTTGAATAAATTGTCAAACTTCACCAGATTGATCAGTATCTGGTCCAATAGAATAGATTGGTCAATGGATCTCATTTGGTTTATTGTTATAAAAAACTTAATAACTAATTTTTCCTCCAATAGAACTCTTCATATGATTCCTTAAAGATACCAAAAATTTGTCTGATGGATCAGTGTCAGAATCTCCTCTAATGGATTGGTGGTAAAATGTGCCCGATGGATTGGTATCAACAGTAGCTTCTTTCAAATCCTTAGAAACTAATAGTGCATTAGAAGAATAGATTCATCTAATGTGTCGGTTCATCCTATGTAATAGTCAATTATTACTTCTACAAAACCATTAACATAATCCAAATGAAACTTATCAAACAATTTCAGCAATGGTACTTCTTGCACTGATGATCTGAGAGCAGAATACTTCGACTTTGTATTATCTTTTCTTCCATAAACTACTTCTTGTGTTAGGACATATTCATGATGTTGAGAACATTAGGATAAGCATAGAATAATTTTACATAAATTAGAAACCTCTATGAATTCCCATAATTTCAACACCTTTTGTCTTTCTATTAGAAATTAAAACTGATTACCAATCATTTGAAAAACTTGGACACATTTTCACCCAGTTTCTTTCACAAATCTTGGATCACATGTTTTTAGTTGACATATAATGTTGATAAATAAAAAATAAAAAAAATAATCACAATTAGTATTTAATACCTTGAAATACATTCAAATACTAAAAAAAACTTCTTATTGTGATTAAATACTTTATTCCAAACACATTGTGAGTTCAACGAACAACTTCACCAAGAAAAAAATTCAGAGTCGAAAACTAAATTTGATGGGAATTCATAAGAAACATGCATCTAATCTTATGATTTGGGTAATCCTTTCATATAATTACCAATACTTACAAAGTGAATTTATTTTTCATAATGATGAAAAAATACAAGATAAAAACCAACCACTTCTTTCAGCATTGAAATACTACTTTTATAGCATCCCGCCTTTTTATAACATAACTTTTCATTACATTTTACAAAACCGAGGATCTTTAATGTTTAGTGTCTTGAAAACCAGGAACTTATTACATGAGAAAAAAAACATTCTTATTAAACACATGAAAGGATTCTTCATTTGTTCATCCTAAGTTCACTACAACATCTCATAACCTGGGAGTATACATCAAAGGAAAGGGTGAGAAAAAGTCCCAGTAAGGGAAACAAGGGAAACATTTAACATGTGAACATGAGATACATCAATAAAGTCGTGAAAAAGAACTTTAAGGCATGAGAAAGAAATCATGAGACATATCATAATAAAAATAATGTATTTTATAACTTGAAGATGTGGATACAACATTTAATATTGACAATAATTTCTGTTTCACCAAGGTCCATCCCCAAGGTGTCATTAAAAATTACCAAGGTTATTCACCAAGGTGTCGTTAAAAATAGTCATCTATAGAGATTAAGTCTTTACCCAATACATTGGAGAGCTATCAGGGCGCACCCTTGACATGTCTTTATTATCATGTGAGCCACATATATCATCATCAATCATTTCATAAACAACCCATATGGCATGAAAGAAATGGGTTTTATTTCATAATCATAACATTTTAAAACTGCTTTAATGACATGATCTTTATGTCACTTTAAACCCACGGAAAGGGAAAGCGGGTCTCATGTATGTAAATCCCAGAATTTAAAATAGAACGACTTGGTATATATGTGAATACCCCTATAGAATATAGAGCTTTGAGTATTCACTTAATAAAATAAAATAACTTTAAAAAAATAGAGAGACATTTTGAGACGGAAAGTCTGCAGCATAACAGCTATGTTTTGGGGTTTTAGAAAACATTAAAAAGAGAGGGGACATGGGTCAAACATTCATAAATGACCCATAAAACAGTAGAGGGACCAAATATGAAGGATATATGAACATGGTAATTAAATTTTAAGGACATACCATTTTAAATGAAAAACATGGAAGGAAGAAAAAAATTAGATTTCTCTTATGAAAATTTGGCAGCCTAACGCCGTCACTTAAACTTCAAAAAAAATGAATTGATGAGATCAAATAGGGTATCTCATCATATGAACATAAAAGTTCAGTGTGATAGATATAGAGATCATACCCCAACATAATAAAAATTAACTTGAAAGACTTGACATGAAAATAGAACTTTGAAAAATGAGAAGGGTGAAAGAATCCCTTAAAAATTTGGCAGCCTAACGGCGCCACTTAAACATCAACAAAAATGAATTGACGAGATCAAATAGGGTCTCTCATCATATGAACATAAAATTTCAGTATGATAGATATAGATATCATACCCCAACATAATAAAAAATAACTTGAAAGACTTGACATGAAAGTAGAACATTGAAAAATGAGAAGGGTGAAAGAATCCCTTAAAAATTTGGCAGCCTAATGGCGCCACTTAAACATTATTAAAACGAATTGATGAGAGAAAGATAGGGTCTCTAATCATATGAAAAATGAAAATATCAGTAAGATGAATATAAAAGAACATTATCCAACATAAGAACATGGAGCATAAAATAAATGACATAAAAGAGATTACTTGAAAAGAAAGAGAGAGGTCGGATCCCTTACCTTAAAACGTAACTCTTAAAACTCAAAGGTTGGGACATTGAGGGACTGGGGGCACCTTGGGAGGACTCATTGGGAGTTAATTAGACCATAGATTTGTTGGGGGAGAGTTAGGAGTCGAATGGATGAGAGGATGGCTTGGTATTTATAGGGAAAGTGAGGGGACAAGGCATTAATGGCCAAGGGACACCTCATTGGTGGTTTTGGCAAAACCATGGGCTTGCCCGTGGTATTTGCCCATGGTATTGGCCACATGGGTCCCCCCATACAATAATTCGTCACCTTTTGTCGGCCAACACTTAAAATATCTCATGACCTCATCATGACACAGTTATGATGTCATTAAACATACTGAAACCCTAAAACTATATTTTCACTATTCATCAAAAATTCAACTTTCTCAGAAAAATCCCAAAATTTCACCTTAACCAAATATCGATGCTCTGATTTCAAAAATGAACTCCATTTTATAAAAATAATTTTCTAAATATTTTTTATTTAATTTTTAAATAAATACACTATTCACTAAAAATTCATTTTTTCCAGAAAAATCCCCAAAAATTACCTTAACATAATATCGATGCTCTGAGTTCAAAAATGAAATCCATTTTATAAAAATAATTTTCTAAATATTTTTAATTTAATTTTTAATTAAAAAAACACTATTCACCCGAAAAAACTAATACTTGACTAATAATTAATGAAACAGTTATTTACCTATTTTATTGAATCAACTTACTTAATCAAGGTTCCTAGATTATATAAATACTTTCTTTAAGTGAGATTACTAATCCATTTGGTCACATTACTAATCCTAAGCATAAAATCACTATTCATAATTTACTATTCATCAAAAATTAAGTTGATCTTATTAGACTCTAAATTTCGTACTGAACATAATTGTAGAAGACCATTTTTTGAAAATCATTACACATAATTAGTTATCTAAGGTTTACATAAACATTTTTTTAAAATATCCTTTCTCTAAAATTCACCAAAAATATGCATACTATGTTTATCCAGACATTTGAAAATTCATAAACTTCATCATAAGAAGAAATCAAAATTTTTATTTAAAACAAAGGATTACACAAGGAAGTTACGGTCTCCATACATAGCCCCTTATCACATCAGCATAGGACCTAAGTGTAAGGTGTGCTAAGGTGAGAGAATCTGAAGGAGGCTCGGCCAACATCGCACGAGTAGTAATTTCTATCAGTTTGAACTTCTCGCGAAGGTGATTCCGTTCTAGCTTCACACGATGAAGTTCAGCTTGGGTTTGGTCCAGAGCAAAGCCCAGTGGTGCTACCTCCTTCCCAAGTTCTGTTAGATGGGCTTCGATCAGTCCAAGACTACTGGGTGAGGCCATCGAATCTTCTTTCTATATTAATTAACCAAGATCACTTGTATTTAGAGACAATAATCGAAACGTTTAGTTTCCAGTGGTCATATTGACCAATGGTCATATAACAGTCAAAACCCAACGGTCTCATTTTAATTATACTCATGTTATCAAATGAAACAGTTTTGTTGAGTATAAAAAAACACACAAAATTAGGAAACAATATTTATTCAAAATTTCGGGTCGTTACAACTTTCAACTAACCTGGTCCAAACAATATAACCCTTTGGATTTTGTTTTCAATCAAGGTTCATAAATCACTGATACTTTCTAACTAAATATATGGATCACTAACCAATAATTCTAAGCCTACGTGAGTGAACAAATTGTAAGAAATAATTATCATTGATAAAAAACCATGATTTCCAAAAGTAGTGACTTACAAAACATCGTCTTGAACTTGAAACATTCAAATTGTCCACATAACTTCAAAATTTCTTTCACTTTCATATATTCTTCTACATTCATGTAACAAGTTTCATAAAAACCCTTCAAAAACTATTAAAACAGTTGACACACTTATATGTTTAGCTCACAATATACCCACAACTCCCACTAAATACATGCTTCCTTAAATGGTTTATCACATATCAATGAAAAAATTTATGAAATAGTTATATTATACACCTTTAGAACACTATCCAAAGACAATATGATATAAGGGATAGAAACATATGCCTCAAACTTTGAGATAAATAGGTTGTAATTTCATGTTCAATCTCAGTTTAAAAAATCCTTCCTTTGGTAATGGTTTTGTGAAAATGTCAACAACTTGTTCTATTATAGAAAAATAATTCATCTTGAATTCATTATTCTCCACACGAACTTTAATGAAGTGATATTTGATATAAACATGTATTTAATGAGGTTGTTACACAATATTTCTTGTGAGATTTATTGCATGATGATTATCCCAACCCAAGAACAAAGGTAACTTCACTTCTAAAAGAATATATTCCAACTAAGTATTTATCCACAGAAGTTATGTCATAGCTTAAGTGAAAGTAAAATACTCATATTCATAAATACTAAGAGTTATTGAATTCTATTTCTTATTATTCAAAATTACACAAAATTCCTCTAGAAATAAATATCCACCAGATGTGGATCTTCTGTCATCTACACTTTCTTCCCAACCAGTATCTATATACACAAACAAATCCATTCATTCTGAACTATTTTATCTAATTACAAAATCTATTATTCCTATGATATATCTAATAATTATTTTCTTATTCTAATATATGTGATTACTTTAGAGAACTTTGGAACTGTGCACATAAGATAAAAACATACACATTATCTTCTCTTGAACCAGTTAGATATAACAAACTTTCAATCAGCTTCTGAAACTCTATAGAATAAACTTCCTTTACTTCTAAATCTTTAGTAAACATGGTTCCCAAATAAATTGGTGTTTAAAAACGTTTTTATTTCTATATGAAAATATTTTTATGTAGTTCCTTAGAATATTTCTCATGAAAAATAAAATTTTATTTCTTATTTTGTGAGATTATGAAGCCCAGAAATTTTTTCATTTAACTGAGCATGGAAGTTTGAAAAAAATTATTCATCTCTCTAGAAGACCTCTCACAAGTTAATTCATCATTCCCATAAAATATAATATCATCAACATATAAAATAAAAATGAGTTAAATCTCATAACATTATTTTATGTAAAGATTACTATCAAATCTTCCTTTCTTAAAGTTCAACTTCCTTAAGTAGGTATACAATTTAGAATACCAAGACCCATAGCTTTCTTTAGTCCATATAAATATTTCCTCAACTTGAAAACATAAATTTCAAATTTTCCAATCAAAAATCCACATGGGTGTTCAATATAAAATTATTCATCAATTTATCCATTAATAAATTCTTATTTCATATCCATTTGAAAAATTTTATAACTTCGTTGTGTAAAAAATTCATGAAATATTCTCATTGTTTTTAACCATTCTACTGGAGAAAAAGTATCATGAAAATCCATTATTTTAATCAATGATTAATATTTTGAAACCAATCATTCTTTTTTTCTTATCACTTCACAATCCTCATTCAATTTATTTTGAAATACCAACTTTGTACCAATAACATTTTTATAATTTTTTTTAGGTATGAATTCCTAAGTATCATTCTTCTCAATCTGATAGAAGCCTTCATTTATAGCTCAAATCCATTCCTGATGATAAAAATATTCATTAACATATTTCAACTCAACTTTTAAATATAATGATGTATGTGCAGTAACTTTTGATGTACTTTTTGTTTGAAAGTTTTGTTTCTGATCACCAATGATGTTTTAAGATTGCACCTTTTTCCTCAACTGAGGATGAGATGTATGAAGTTCTTCTTAATCACTAGAAATAGTTGAGTATGATTATTCATATTTTTGGAATCACTATTGTTTGATTTATTTTCGTGTTCATCAAAAACAATTCTTTCATCTTCTTTATAATCTTCTTCTTCATGTGTTTATGGAAAATCTTCCTCAGCTTTTTCAAGATCATTTACATCAAAAGAATCAACAATTCATCAAATTTCATTGTTGAAGAATCTATATCCTCTTCCATCTAGATCATAGATTAGAAAGATTCCATATTCACCTCTTTGATCAAACTTTCCAAGATTTTTACCCTTTTAATTTATGATGAAAGGACTCCCAAAAACTCTTAATTTTTTCAAACATGAAGTTTCATCATAGAACATTTCATAAGAATTCATATCAGAACATGTCATGTAGAATCACTGATTCTGAATATAATATATGATACTCCTCAATTGTATCCAGATTTAGTGAGACAGACTATGTTAAATTAATATTGTATGGCTCAACTCAACCAAACTTTTATTCTTTATTTTTGCAACTCCATTCTATTTTGGTGTAAATAGTGCAATGAAATCATGACTAATTCAATGTTTTCAATATAAATTCTAAAGTCTTCATTATTGTATTCACCACCAGTATAAATTATCAACTTCATCACATAATACCCACATTCCTTTTCGGATCTTCTCCTATAACTCATAAACATCTTCAGATCATCTAATTTATGTATCAAATACATAACAAAAGTAATACAATAAAAATATTTAACAAATTACTTATATCTAAAAGTTTATTGATTACTCATTACCCTAAAAATATCATAATGAATCGATTCTAAAGTTTGGTTGAATGAGTTTTAATTTTCTTGTCCACAATATTTGTAATCTTCCCTTTATGATGAATTGAACAACACCGATCTCTTCTTATTGTCATATCAGGGATATCAGAACACTGTATCACTTTTTTGACTTGATATTTTTTCTTAGACACATATTTACCAACCATTTATGCCATAACTGATTTTATTCCATCATTATACGATAACATGAATTCTAAACATCACCAACTTGAAAAAAAAAATCCCTTTTGTAAATTGGCCTCTTTTAAGAACTTTTCCATCTTCAATTATTTTCACAAAAAAATCTATCTTTTATAAAAAAAACTTTTATTCCTTCATCAAAAATTTGTGAAATGTTCAACAATTTGTGCTTTAGCCTATAAAAAAATAATTCCATCTTGGATTTCAATGTTTCTTCCCTAATAATATCAAATCCAACACCATTTATTCTAAGAGATTTATCATTTCTAAATTTCATTGTTCCTTCCATAAAACATTTTATATTATTCAAAAAAATCAAATATTTTATCATATATAAATTCCTACAACTATCAATAATCTAGGTTTGTTCTAATTTTTTAACATTGAGAGTATTTTCTATGATAAGAGATTTTTCCTTCCCTCTATCTTTCTCACATCCTACTTTTGGGAATTTCTAAAAACATGTTATTGTTCTATTAATAAAACATAAATTCCTTTAGAATGATTAATGGTATTTTCATTTCTTTCACAAATATTTTATAGAGTTTGGAATCTATTTTCTACATTCATTAAAACATTCTAAGAATTATTTATTTGATAGGATTGACTTCCTATTGAGCATTTGTTTCTATAACTAATGGGATAATTGTAGGTTTTTTTATTAAACCAAAACATATTTTATGTATGCCTAAATTGACCACAATACCAGTAGTACCCATAGAAGGAGTACTTTCCTCTACAAATTCCATACTATATAGAGTTGTAAAAAAGTTTTTTATCAACTTTATTATCATTACCATCATAACATTTTTTTCACCCAAAAGTCCTATTGTCGCCCAGAATATTATTCTTCAATTTGAATTTCTTCTCAACGTTTCATTAATTATAATGAGTAGAAACCTTTGTTTCAGACTTAGAAATTTTAGAATATTCTCAGTTCTAAATTTTTTTTGTCTTGGACACATACATGATTTTCTCATATTTCATCTACTAATGAAAAACATCAAATTTCTTATCAACCTTTAAAGATAACTTTCATTGATCTATCTTTGGTTCAAACATTCCATAATATTCACCAACATTAGAGATAGTGTTTTTAAAACATGTTACTTTATACTCAAATTTAGAGAACCATTGTAGAAAAATTTATTAATCTTCTTCCTTTTAATTTATCTTTCACTTCTAGATATTTATTATAATTATTTTCTCTTTCAATAGATTTATTATAGAAATAAATCTCTTCCAGAAACTTACCATTATCTTCAAGAAAAGTTTCTTGATTGTTCATTGTATAACCATCCTTATTCGTGTTCTTGATTTCTCATTCATGTATTATTATATTTATAATTAATTATTTTAACTATATTTATATTTTATACTCTAACTTAGCCTATTCTTATTCATAATTATTACTATCAAACACTTCATCATCCATTATTGCAATAAGAATATTTTCTTTAGAAACAACAGTGAATTTTTCTATATTAATTTCATTATCTTCATCTTTATCATCTTTAGACAAAAAAACATCTCGTTTTGGATTATGAGAAATTTTTATCTTTTCTATTTGAATTGGGTTTTTATTTATCAACATGATTCTTCAAATATTTTCATATCCTTATATCATCCTCATCGCTATCTTATTCATTTCTTTTCTGAGGTTAAATTTTAGAAAAGTGAAAAACATATCCACATTAAAAACATTTCAAGGGTAGATTACCTTTGTACATTCTAGTACCTATTTTCAAATTCATAGAAAACAAGGATAAAAAATCATTAAGATTATTACTAGCCACATTTTTTTAATTCATAATCACCACATTATTCATCTTCGATAATAATTTTATATTTTCCTTTCTTATAATCCTTTAAGGAAATTTCTCAATCAACTTCTTATTTTATTTTAAAAACTTTATTTCTCCTCATTTAATAAGTAATAAGACTATTGTGAATTTCATCCAAATATAGAGTTTGATGGTCTCTATCTACCAAATATGAAACTTTTGCACCAAACTTGTCAAAAATAATTCTCAAGATATTTTCAACAACAGTTGAATTTTCCTGCTTCTTGCCAAGAAATATTAAGGTGATTATAATATCATTCAACCTTTTAAAGATGTCACCAATAGATTCATACTCACCCATTTTGGGATATTCATACTCCAGCCTCCAGATTTGTAAATTTCCCTTCTTCACCTTTGTATTTCCATTAAAAACGTTTTTCAACTTCTCACAGATACCTTAGTGGTTCCAAATCCCTTCACTCTAAGGAATTTGCTTTTAGAAATTGATGAGAGTAAATCATTATAATCTCTTCAATAATTATTTATATTCTTCTTATCCAAATATATAAGAGGATAATTTTAAGGAATAAGAGAAAATACATTTATAAAATCTTCCAAAACATCATACCCAAGAGACATATGATAAGGAAACTTTATATCTTTCTAGATAAGAGAGTTACTTCCATTAAATATTGGAATCCCCTTACTATTAACACAATTAAAATTATCCATAACAACTTCTCTTCAAAACATTCAACAAAGAGTAAATGAAGGAACCTTGGCTCTGATACCAATTGAAGTGGCCCAGTGAGAGGGTGAGAGTTTGAATCAGTGATTCCTTCTGTTTATATGTTATCCTTCTTGTATAAAATCCTTTGCATCCAGTTAATTATTTATCACATTACTAACAAAAAAATCACACATCCATAATAAAAATAGTATTTATAAGGATCACTACTCAAAAATAGTATCTAGTCCTTAGAATGGTTTGTAAATATTCTAATAGCCTATAATCCACTAAAAACAATCTTTTTTGTGGATACAACAAGTATGATATACCTTGATACTTGAGTATAAATATGATCAATATAATAGTGCATATGATTATTCTATCCCAGATGATGTAAGTATGTTTCGTAACAAGTTTAGAAACCTTCACCAATTGGTTACAAACATGTCATTATGCTACTTCAACAACTTTCTATTCTTTATTTCATCAATGAATAAATTATTCAATTTCCTACCCAGTACCAAGTAGAAACAACTATTCTGGTATTTTTACAAGAAAACTCAGATTGATGGATCACTTGGATAATTCAGTTAAAATCTTCAGTCTGGAAATATAATTATTTTAAATTAATCTAGAAACAGTACTAATTCTCTCCTTTATTTCCTGAAAATTTCATTCTAATTTCTCAGTCTGATCCAAAAAACTCTGACCACATCTTCTTCATCACACTTCTTCTATCCAGAAAACATTATTTAAGAAATTTAGTTTGGAAATTTTCTTTAACAAACTCTGTCTCAAAACCTATAGTGCTCTTTCTCTCTCCTACATATGAATAGTGTCATATTACGCTGTAATTTCCCCTTTATTTATTAGTGCACCAGAAATGAAATGGGTGAGAAACCAAATTTTTTTTCCTACGCTACAAAAAAACAAAAAACTCAGATTTCAATTATATTTTAGCTTCATCATTGACCATTTCTGTACTTCTCAACTCTTATGGATTCCTCTCAAAACTTCTTGAATAATCCCATAACTGAATACTTCTTTGAATTTACCAATTTTTTTCTGTCCAATTTTTAAACTCAGACCTATCAATTTTTTTAGCTATTTTTTCCACAAATATCATTTCAACTTCTAAAGATTCCATAACCCTTTAACATAACTTTATTTCCTTTAAAAAATTTCACAATTTCTTTATTTTTTTAACAAACCCTCAAACTAATGAAAACTACATCTAATTAAGTTTATCCTCTGATAATTTATTAGTGTCCCATCCTTTATGATGATACTTGACCCAATTTAAAACAAATAAAAAAAAATCTCTTTGAAAATGGTTAACTACATTGTTAAACTTATTCATATTAATTGGAATCTAATCTAATCTAATTGATTGGTCTCTAAATCTCATTTGATTTATTTTTCCTAAAAATTTAACAACCCTTTTATACCTATAATAGAACTCTTCAAATGATTATTTAAATATAACAACAAATTTTTTTATGGATCTCTTGTACAACATGTCTGATGGAACGGTATCAATAGCATGTTATTTCAATACCTCAGTAACTGATGGTGCATTTGATGAATCGGTTAATATGATGAGTCATTCTGACCAATGGATTAAATGATCAACACTTCTGCAAAATATATGAATTTAGCCAAATATAACTTCTCAAACAATTACAGTGTTGGTTACTTCTCGTACTAATGATCTAAGACCAAAATAAGTATACATCATATTATCTTTTCTTCTAAAAAATACTTATTATATCATAAATTCTTCCTAATGTTGATAACATTATGATAAATAGAGCATCATCTGACTTATATTGGAAATATATATGACGTCCCATCATTTCAACACCTTCTTTATTTCTTTTGTAAATTCTAACTGATTACCAATCCATTGAAAACCTCAAACACCTTTTATACCCCTTTATTTCAAAAAGCATGGATCTCACGTTTTTATTTAATGTATGTTTTTGAGAACTTAACAAAAAACATCATCAGAGTTAGTATTGAATATCTTGAAATACACTTATACTCTAAAATGACTTCTTACTCCAATCGAAAACTTCATTTCAGACATAATGTGTATCCAAAAAAAACTTCACTCAGAAAACATTTTCATAATAGAAAACTAAATTTGATGGAATTTCTTAAGAAACATGTGTCTGGTCTTCTGATTCTATTACTTAGTTCACCTGATTGCCAATACATACAAAGTGAAGTGATTTTTTGTAATGAAAAAAAAAATAAAAAAACCAACACAAACCACTTCCTTTAATATATGAAAACAACATTTATCTAAATTGGAACTAATATTCATTCATTTGGAATAAAATTCCTTGTATCTTATGCCAATGTAACAAAAAAACACCGGCTTCGAGCTACTATGGGTGGGGTTGCTATAATAATTTTTTATTGAATTCCTATATATATATATATGTCTTTTATGGTCATTTCCTATTTACATTGACTATCATTATAAAATTATGAATGTAATATAATTTTAATATTTTTTTCATGGGTTATTTTATATTGACTTTGAATTTATTTACAAAGGAGTAAAAGAAATTTTTGTATACTTTATGCATAATCCCTTTTTCCCATCACCCACTTAGTTTTTCATTAAAAAACTTCCTTCCATGACTTTATGGTTTCAAAATGGAATTTTTATTCTTGATTTTTTATAAATTATTTACATTGAAAAATAAAATTTATCCAAAATTAAAGTAAAATTCTTGTTATTCTTCAAATCAATTTTCTAATACTATTATAAAGTGTTTTTCATCTATTTCAACATTATTTATTATTTATTATGCTTCACTGTAGATATAATATAGTGATACCATCCAAATATTTTCTCTGGACGTCTTATGGATGCTTTCATGAAAATAGATTCTTTATCATAGGTTAGTTAATATATGATTGAATTATGAATGTTTCCATGCTCATGTGGCCCACATATGTATAATTCTTAAATATGTTATGGGTGAGCTATGAATTATATATTCTTCTAATTTGTTTGATAAATTTTTATATGTCATGAGATTACTATGGGATATTGGTAATGATTCTTGATATCCTAGGTTATGGGTCGTAGGTAGTGGTACTTAATCCTCTATGTTATGATAGTCTTGGTGGTTGACATTGACACATGTTAGTATTTATTATTCCAATGTTTGTGTTACAGTCTTATATTATGCAATGTACTTATGATAGGTTATGATGTTCCATGATTATTGACTCATGTCTTATGTTATTCCCAAATAATTAACTCCTTATTAATGTTTTATTGGTTACTATTTCCCATTGTTATGTTCATTTACCTTGATTATGATCTCATAACTACATGTTCATAATACACTCACTTATGATCTATAATTGATATCTATTGTGTTCACCCTTTATTAAGTGTTTTATATCACCTTACTTATGTTTCCATTTCCTCATGTTATGAATAATGGTATTACGTATGATATGTCTATAAGGGTAATATGTGTAAAAAATATTTGTGGTAGTTGTTGAAGAATATTTATAAAATTGATAGTTTATGTATCTAGTCTCCAAACACACTTAAATTATAGGTTCTTGGGTCTGTTTTATTGTGATATTTCATGAATAATAATGTAAAATGATGTACTATGTACGTATGATATGATTGGTTGTCTCACCTCTTTCCATGATTTATAACTCTAGTAAAACACCTTTTCTTATTAATCCTCAATCATTATCCATATTGTGATAATTTCATATCCCTATGTGAAATTTTATGAACCCGAAGCCATTATTCATAATTTTTGGGTATACTAATCTTTTTTCATGGTTGAGTTGTAAAATGATACATTGGACCTTTAACATGCTTCCTTTTTTACTTTTATCCATATGTTAATTTATCTAAAGCCTCATTCAGGAAAAAATAACAAAATAATCTTAAAACACACAATTTATTTATAAAATCATAGTAAAATAAACACCAAAACTATATAAATGTAGTGATAAAATCATCCATATAAAATCCTCTCACAAATTAACCTTTTATACTAAGTAAAATACATTCAAAATAAAAACAAACACTCCTAGTTAAATCAAACAACAAAACTACACATTTAGAAATCATTGATCCTCTTACCCCCAAAAAAATATCACGTCTCATTGAAAATTCAATATTCAAAAATCAAATATATTATAATTGCATTCTACTTGAAAAGATTTTATCTCTAACCCTACATCATTGTATCATACCTCACCATTAGTATTTTTTCACAAAAATAGTCAATGTTTTAAATAATTTCTAAAAAACTTGGATCTATACCATATTCATTAAATGAAATTTGCATCACATTTTGAAAAAATATTATATCAATTTATTAATCATGAGGACTAGTCAAGAACCCCAAAATATTTTTTAGGTTATGGGATGATAGGTAAAAATACTATATTTTTTGTCATGATGAGGGTTAAAACATTAAATATAATCATTATAAATAAATGATTCCCTCAAAATCTACTCACCCATAGGTAAAACATTCTTTATACCTAATAAAAAATGCACTCATCCTTGGGAAAAAATGCACTCCTCCTCAGAGGAACAATATCCCATGATAAGAATTTGATAGGTCAGGTTCCTTATTAAACATGAATAAAATTACTTAATTTAATTAGTAAATAGATTTTACTTTTATAGGATTCCATAAATGATAGATATACGTTGTAAATGACCACCAAATATTTATATTTTTGGAACAAAAAAAAATACATCTCTTAATGAATTTTTTTTATTTGAAATCATGTATTTTGAAAATTAAATCATGGGATTTATCAACACGCATTACCCTAAAAAACCTTTATTTGAAAATACTCACTACTCTGAATTTAAAATGGGAGATATGTATGGAAGAGTAGATATGATATTATTAATTATTGAATGATTAAATGAGTGATCAATGATTCATAATTAGTGTATAAAACACCTAATTTATTTTAATGTATTTATAAAAAAAATTAAAGTTTTCATAGAAAATAAAAGGTAGTTTTTAAAGTCATGCATTTTATTAAGATTATATCATGAAAAATATGAAATGAATGTATTGAGAGGGGGTAAGATTCACCTAATGATTTTAATGCATATTTCAAACAGTTCTGATGAGAATGGATGAAAATAGATATTTTAAAAATAAACGCATTCCAAAAAGATAGTTTAAAGTCATGGAATATTATAAAAAATCATATAAAATATTATTATGGATCAAATAATTTTTAAAAACTAGCTAATTGATTGATCATACTAAATATAATATTCCTTTTTATGAGTAAATTACCAAATAAGTGGTTCTAGTTTCATGTGGGTTTCATTAATGAATAAATTTATTAGATTTTATATTATTATAAATTATTTTACATAGAGAGGAAAAAAATATAGAACACGCTATTTTATTTTAGAAGAGGGTTATAAAAATATGTTTCATGTTTTTTATTTTATTTTTAACTCATGTGCACTAAATCTATCGGTGTAGGTGGTTGAGTAAATGCCACCATAAAATCATATATGTTAATCCCTGATATGTTAAACTATGTGTTCATATCCATATTATTATCTTCGATCCTCCACAACCTATCATCAATACAATGGATATAACCCCCTAAATTTGTAGATATAATTAAGCATCTCATCACTCATAGATTGGGTTTTCTCATTGGTTGGGTTGAGTTGGTGTGGAGATATTGATATCTAAAACCCTATAAAAAATTTAGATCACTACCACAAATTGGCACATGGGAAGCACCTGATTTTATCATTGTTAAAGAGTAAGGGCTGATAAAATCCCCACCTATATCAGCACTATCTAAAATCATTGATCAATGTTACTTTTATTGTAACTAAAAAAATCACTGATAAAGTTGTATCCTTTATCAACACTTGTTTGAGAACTCTTAAAGATTGATCTTTATCAGTGTTGATAAATGTTTGTAATATAAATTTTTATAAATATATATATAATTATAATTATTATATTTATACTCAAAAATATTGTTTATTTATATACATTAATAAAAAATGCATGTTTATAATTAATATAATTATGATATATTAATATATATTTTTTAATAATTCAAAAATATAGATATATAATGTTTTAAAATAGTATTTATCTTATTATAAATATATATATATATATACTTATTAAAATAATTCTAAAATTATAATAGTTTTTTAAAATAATAAATTTATTTATCATATTTATAATTATATATTTATAAATATATATAAATACATTTTAAATATATTTATTTATAATAATAATTAAAAGTAAATAAGTATATATTTAAATAAATATATGTCTCCAATTAATTGGGTTAATAAATAAATAAATGTCTCTCATGAGATAATGATGATATTCACGAACATGATTATTGTTATTTATGTTCATATATTGATGTGTGAGTATAATTAACATTATATGATAAGAATTTTATTTGTGGATATGATGGATTTCTATGTTTCAAATGTTAAGATTACCTATATTATGACTATGCATGCATATGTTATGTATTCATGACTCATGAATGTTCATTTATACATTAACACCCTTATTATTCATGCTTCTATATATGTGACGAATCATTTTTTATGATCAATACTTTATGAGGTATGATTAATTCATGTTATACCCATGAAAATGTTATGTTCTCATAAATAATTATAAAATTACAGTAAATATATTTAAATAATAAATATATTTATCATTATATATTTTTAATTATATTTAAATAATGAATATAGTTATTATATTTATAATTATATATAATTATATATTGAAATAAATATATATAAATATATAAATATTATAAAACCGGTGTGAACCATGAGTTATATATATATAAGCACTTTGGGTTCGTATAAATTGAACCCTAACAGAACCATGTCGTCGCTCACACCTTAAGATTTCACGGAACTATATATCTATTACCATTGTCATCAGACCCTATTGTTGTCATCAGTCCACATTCTCGATGAATTGATCTCACTAAATCTATGGTGTGTGTGGATTTATCTTGTTTTCACCTCCTAAAACTCTATATTTTTAGTCACACCTCACCTACACACATCTTCACTTCTTCTTGATGAACCAAATGAATATCTCTCATCCATGTTGTATTTTCACGTGTCTTACTCCTTCTATTGACTTCGCTTTCTCAACATCCTATATTTGGATCTAATGGAAATAATTTTTTTATTTGATATTAATTATTTCAAATTCCTTTTCATCATCTCAATTTTGGTATAACCCTATGTATTTTTGGCATATATTTCATCCCTCTTCACCCTACTTAGAACTGTTGGTTCCAATGGATGCTCGTTGGTGATCGGTGGTAATGCCTTCTATTCTACATGGTTTTTTCATCCATTATTTTCCCAAGGATCCAATACAGCGGTGTGTTTTTTTTTGTGTGTTTTGATTTGGTCTAAAGTTTGATGATACTTGAGTGCAATGTGGGTTGATGAGTTATTTGAGGTCAATCTATGGGGAGACAATGTGTATTTATGATGTAGGGGATCATATGGTTGGTATGTGTCTATGTTCTATGGTGGCTCTATGTGGTGGATTAGTGGACATGCTGTGGGAAAGCGATGATGTGGTTAGTATGAGTTTATTATTTGGGGAGGCAATGATATGGTTGGTGTATGGTTATGTTATGGTGTGATAATGTGACTTCATGTTATGTGGTTGATGATATGAGAGGGTTTTTGTTTTTCTAGATGTTTGGGTAGTGATGGAATAGCTAGTTAATAATGTTTAAATGGCTTGGGATGGACCAATAAAACTAAATAAGAAATTTTAATAATGAAAATGATTAAAAATATAATTTATATTTTAATTTATAATGTAGCAATGTATTTTATATAGTTCATTACAAATATAATTATTTCTATATAATAAAATTTCATAGTTATTTTGAAGGATGGAAATTCAATATATATAATATTGTTATTTTATAATTTTTTATCAATGATATAGTGTTTGATTAAAATGAATATATTTTTATCCATAATTCATAAAAAGCTATTTTATATTAAATGAAGTAATTTTTTGCAACTACAAGTTTTATATTAAAGTATTTTATATGCATTTAATAAGAAAAAATATTAATAATTAGTTTATGGACCCTCTATCATATATTTTTTTCAAAAAAGTATAGGAATCACTAAAAATGCATGTTATGAAATTTCCTTTTGACATATTAAAACCATTTAAAGTTTAAAATTTTATAATTTTATATGATTTTTAATTTAAATACATTTATAAATTTTATAGTATATTGTATTATACTAATATAATTTAATAAAAAAATTATTAAATATTTATACTTTTATAGTTTTATTCATTTATAAAATTATATACTTTTATAAATTTTATAGTATATCATATTTATATATATAGTTTAAATATAAAATTTTATTAATTATTTATTATTTTATTATTTTTTAGATTTATAAATTACTATACAATTGTAGTTTTATTCCTTGTCAATTATTAAACTTTTATACTTTCATAAATTTTACTTGTATATATTATAATTTTATACCTTTATAAATTTATAAAACTATATACTTCTATAATTTATGTATGCTTTTATAACATATATGTACTTTTATATAGTTTTATAAAAAAGGATAATGGTTAATGAACAAAAGAGATATTGATTTTCTTACCTTTAATCTCATGTAGATCTATCTCAATATATAATAGGAGAAAATAATTGAATAATGATTGAAAACCCTTAAAATTTCCCTATAAAAAATGTAAACTTAGAAAAAAGTAGTTTTAGGGTAATAAATGGGTATTTAATTATAAGATAGGAGGTTTAAATTGATAAAACATAACAAAAAAATCAGTATAGTTTTTATGTATTGAATAAAAAGGGATAATATAGATAACACACATTGATAGATAATCATGGTCTGGATTGTGTAAAGTTACATTACCAATTCCTTGACCATACAAGGTTCGAAAATAATTCTCATAAATTTTTCTTGAGAAAAATACTATTCTAAATTCTTATTCCAAGGTAACCTCCCTATTTCATGTTTAGTGGCATACTCAAAATTTTATTCAGATATAATTATAATTTCCATATTAAGCATTTAAATTTTAAATTACTGATAGGTCATTGGTCTAAAAATTATTTATTTATTTACCTAAACCACACTATTATTATGATAGAGTAGGGTTAATCCTAAGTGAATGCGAGGAATGAGTTGGTGTTAGTCGGTCAGTTCTTTATTTTAAAAAATCCTCTACCGACTCAAATCCACTTACTCAAATCAAATCAAATTCCATAAATTTCACT
The DNA here is from genome assembly GCA_963277665.1 of Viscum album. Classification (NCBI taxonomy): domain Eukaryota; kingdom Viridiplantae; phylum Streptophyta; class Magnoliopsida; order Santalales; family Viscaceae; genus Viscum; species Viscum album. The sequence continues at coordinate 1,305,492,690 of OY728163.1, read as the reverse complement.
ACTACCATGTGCACTAGAGTTGGATCCATGCAAAAATAATGTGAGTGCATATTTAGTTTTAATTCATCCTTTATGTGGATTCCCATATATTTCTAATAATCCTCAATTTTATTTCTCTATATATTTTTTAAAATTATTTAAATTATATAATACTAATAGTCATGTTTCAGTCTGTCGTATTACTTTGACTCTTTCTAGTTTTTACCTGTAGTAAAAATCTCTTCATCATTGTTCACCAACACTCATTTATAGCCCAAGAAACCTTCTCATTGTTTTTCACAAAGATAGGTTCACTCAATTATCCATCTTACTTGAACTCAAAAACCATTTAAAAACCTAGATAAATTTTTCATTCCCCATGATTCATCAAACTCACACAAACCCCTTATTGAAATGATCCTGCTTGGGTGACCATAACCCAACACTGGGAACCTCAACCTTCACATAGCACTATATTCACCTTCTACATACTATATATTGATGATAACACCATGTAAAGGGAATTTCACTAACACTATTTGACCCATATGATATCCATCATGACCTCACCCTCGCAAAAGGTAAATTAATGTTTTACCCCATTATAACTCCTAAACCTAATTTTCATCCAACATCACCTACATGGTTTAAATTAGTGGATTCCTACATAATTACATATTCTCTCTCATTTTATGTTACCTCCTAAGGGGATTAGTCTTAGGAAAAAATATTCAATACTAACTATCATCCTCATTAGCATCATCTCCCAAATAGTTATTATTGAATTTTGTTGTCTAAGACTCATTCCCCATCTCTTCTAGATGAATTCATAGGATAACACCTACCACTAGTGGAGTAATTCTTTTATTAAATTCAATTACCCATTTATTTCAATGCATGGGGAAATTATTTTGAATCATTAAAATGTTGGGTTCCCATTATTTTAAAGGAACCTTGTGTTTATTTATTTTTTAAAATATTAATATAACCTAATAAAATGGGATGGATATGAATAAATAATGGATAGATTCCAATCATATGATAAAATAGTATGAAGATGGGGTGAAAGAGTTCATCGTGTTTTCAAATGATCGTGCATATGAACCTTTTAAAATCCTTTGTTTTTGTTTACATTATTGTTATTCAAGACTAATTGTCTAGAGAAATTGATGCTACAAATCATTTTTTTTAAAAGTCGGTTTATGGGAATCCGGTGCCCAAACTTACAATCACAAACTCAAACAAGAGAAACAAAAATTCAGACAACTCAACCAACACCAACTTACACATCATAAAAACCATACTCATCTCCACATCCCATATAGGATTCATCTTCTCTGGTAGCCGTAGCTGATTCCCATTCTGATGTCCTCCAGTAGCTTTCACTTTGAACCTGACTCCTAAGTGGATCAAGTACTGGTTATTATGGTGATGTCCTCTTGACCACGCTATTCTTCTTAATAGCCACGCTCACCTCACTATTTCTCTTATGAGGCAGATCTAGTCTGCATCAGCCACGGAAGGCATGAGTAATCTCTCCTTGGCCGTCTTCTTGGTGTAGCAGAAGAAGGCCCTTCAACTGTAGACAGTTTCTGATTCCCACTTTGGAAAACATCTCTAAATGAATTACTGATTGGGCCACTCAAATTTTCTTTCCCTCCCCCTGTAATCTCCCTTCCTTTACCGGCTTTCTCCCCTGAACCCGAACCGGGACTCCCTGCATTGTTCCCCCTCTGTTGATCTGGAGTGTTATTCTCCATCAAAGGCAGACACTCACCCTCTGTTGAAAGGTTTTCCACAGCCATGGCATGTTCCTCCTTCACACAACCACCAGCCTGAAAAACCTACGGCCTCTTATCCGTGCTTTCCACCAAAGTGTATCCCCTGACCACATTGTGGTTGTCTTCCACAGGCAAGCCAACTGGGTCCTGCCCCGAGTCAACAACCTGTTGGACCTCCACAGCTTCCTCTTCGACCATAACTGGTTCATTCCCCAAGCCCTCGACCTACTGTCTCTCAAGAGCCTCCTTACCATCACCCCCTCCTGCAAGACCAACCTCCTCCAGTCCCGCATCCAACATACCATCAAAAAGCCTGTCAAACTTGTTACTCAACGATAGAAAAGAAGTAGCCAAAGGATCCAAACCTCTAGACTCCCTAGAACTAGCCGAGCTAACCACCTCTACTGTATTCAATTACCTTCCATCTCCCACCTTAGAATTATCTCCAACATCCTGCCTTAATCTGTGAAAAAAATCAGCCACCTTTGGGTTAGTCTGATGGTTCTTGCCACCAGAAGCCCCAGGATCATGTATGCTCCCAAAAGAAACCTTACTAGAGCCAGCTGATTTACCATTCAAAGCCGAACTAGACACACCCGAGCACCTCCCTCTATCTGTAGGCCCTATCGACCTCATATGCGCACCCAACTCCAATACAACATCCAAAATAGTATCCTTGTAATTGCTCACAGGAGCAGAATTCCCCTTACGACGGATCTCCCTCAACCGTGGAGGATTTCCATTTCGACAAACCTCAGTCGAATGGCCCAGTCTCCTACAAGAACCACAAAACTCGGTCTAATCTTCATAAACAATTCATTTCTTACATGGATACTCTTTTCCAATAGTGATCCAAACAAAATAAAAAGGGATGTGAGATGCATCAATTTCAACACACACCTGAGGGTTCACCGGATGGAAAACCGCCTCAATACGACAATCAGAACATAGAAATTACCCTACCATGTTGCCCAGTATGTGAATAATCGAAGGGTTTTGAAACAGAAAAGGAAGCTTAGGAAAACTTACCCAAAATGAGATGGAAGGCGAGTCACGATTCATATGAAGATCGAAAGACCAACAAAGAAGCAGAAAGCGAGATCCCTTGAAGTAGCAAGGAGCCCTCGACCAAGCTTGTATGAGATCTGCCTCTATCTCAAACCGAATCATAATTTGTTTACTGTCCAGCAAGACAAACACCACTCTCTCATGGAGATCCCAAGATTTGAAGATGAATCGGTCAAATTCATCCACTGAAGGCCTCTTGTTCTTTAACTAAGCCACAAGAGTGAGATTCAACAAGCTGGAGGATTCTGAAAACTCGGATGAGGAAAAGCAAATATTTGGTAACTCATCAACCAGATCTGGAATCTTAGGGTTTATTGCAACATTCAGAAAGGGTGAAAGAAACTACAGATTAGATAAAGGCTATAAGATCCTTGCTCTCCCATGAGACGACGATCCCCCCTCCCCAAACAAGGGGAGAGGAGCCGGCGTAGAGGGCGTCATCGTCACCAGAAGGGTAGAGACATCGAAGGATCGAAGGGGTCAACCATCGTCCTAGAGGAATTGAAAAAACACTTGATATGTCTCAAAATTAATCAAAGTTATAAATTTTGGAATAATAATGTGGAAAAAGAAAATGCACCTAGTTATTGGGATAAAATTTCATTTTATGGGTCATCTGATATTATTACAATTGTAGAAAATGAATAATACTGTATCAAGGATGTGATTATAGGTGTGAATTATGATGAAGATCCTTTTGAGTAAATTAAAATTATAATTGAAGATGAACTTTGTGATTTTCCCAAAAAAAAATAGAAGTTAAAGAGTTGTGAAAATACACTATTATAGGCTGGTTTCACTAAATATACAACATTTTTGGTCATAGTGAAGCTATATAATTTAAAATCTATAAATGAATGGAGTGACACCAGTATTATTGAAATTCTTTCTTTCTTTAATGATATGATTCAAGAAGATAATGAGCTCCCTATCAAAACATATGATGTTAAACGAATGCTAAGCTCGATGGGTATAATATCTGAAGGAATACATGCATGTCCAAATGAATGTATATTGTTTTTTAGGAACTACAAATCACTTAAATAATGCCCAAAGTGTGGTTTTTCTCAATATAAGAAAAATAAACTGAGTCCTAAAAAATTTTATTGTACTTTCCAAATATTCCAAGGATAGGGTGCCTATATGGAAGTGAGGAGAATATAAAGTAACTATCGTGGCATGAAAATACAAGAAATAATTATGGGAAACTTCTTCACTCATCATACTCTCCTAAGTGAAAGAGAATTTATCATGAGTATCTTGAACTTTGAAACAAGATGAGAAACCTTTTTCTTGTGTTATCTTTAGATGGAGTGAATCCTTTTTCTTTTCAAAGCAGTACTCATAGTACATTAATGGTTATATTGGTAAATTATAACTTTCCATCATGGTTATTGTTCCCTCTGAAAATGGGGATAACCTTGTCTGCTTAAGGTTCAAACATTCCAATCGGTTTCTAACAGGTTTGTTTGTAGAACCGAAAACATCCAATGATTCTATATCCATTTGGAACTACTTTCCAAAGGTAGGTGCTCATTAGTTGTAGATCGATGAGGCTTAAGAATTTGCATTGGTCGAGAGAATGGGAGGTCGGACTCATCACACCTTTTGGGGGGGAATTATTTTCTACTCTGGGACTCACTTTATAGATTTAAGTTATGTTCGTGAATCCTTATTACATTACCAAGTATGAAAATGAGCTTTCATTAAGATCTAACAATCAATGATTAATATGTATGAGATTTAGAGAATCTTTTATATGTATTTGAGGTTCTTCATTGATAGAGAATCATCTGTATTTCTTAGAGATTCTTAGTCAATGGTATCCTTCAACACATTATATAAAGATCTCTTGGTCATTATGATAACCATACTGGTTTTAAATCCACTCAATGGGGCACTTGAAGTTTATTGTCATTCAGAAGGACATGGATTATTTCAGAGTTGGGATCATACCCGCAGATGGGCTACCTACGTATCCTTGTTTAGAAAAGTAATCAGAACCCACGTAGTTCGGTAATTAAGATATAGTTTAACTTCATATGGGATAGATGATAATTAATGGATGATAGGCTTGAACCTTAGAAAGGCTTCCTACGTACTCCACTTTTAAGGTAGAGATCAAAGTCCACGTAGTTCGGTTAAGAATTGTGGGTCTTACGTATAATTAACGGCCCAAAGAGATGTGTCATGGTTAATTTTACACTCTAAGCTCGCGTGAGTCATGATCAGTGTGAGAAACAAGAGGTATCAGTAAACCTAATGATTTGTGCCACAAAAGATGTAATCACAAGGAATGATGTGGGGCTTACATACGTATGACTGCCCAGATAGATGAAGATCGGGAATTAATTTAAGGGAGAATACCGGGAACAAGGTCCATAAAGGTATATGTGCTTTATGGAGATTTGGATACTTAACTTAGGACTTACTCCTGAGAAGGATACCCAAATTATAGAGGACTTATGATTGGTTTTTATTCCTGAGAAGGAAGTCCAAATCAAAAAGAAATTAAGACTGATTAAGATAAATTATGATTGGGGATTATTCCTGAGAAGGAGGCCCAAGTTAAAGGGACTTGAGAACTGGGTCTTACTCCTGAGAAGGAGGCCCAGGTTATAGAATTTGAGAATTTGGGGCTTACTCCTGAGGAGGATGCACATTTTAGGGGAACTTGGACTAGGTCTTACTCCTGAAAAGGAGGCCCAGGTTAGGGAATTAAGACTGGGGCTTAATCCTGAGAAGGAGGCTCAGGCTAGGGAATTATGATTGGGACTTACTCCTGAGAAGGAGGCCCATGTTAGAGAACTTGGGGCTTACTCCTAAGGAAGATTCCCATATTAAAGATCTTATCATCTTAAAGGATGAGGTTTAATGAATTAAATCTCTAACCTTAGTGACATAAAGACATGTAAATCACTAGGTTTTGAGAGATGTTCCATAGAATTCCTTTCAGATAAGGAATCCAACAAATGAACCATGTCATAAATGACTTTGAAAATGGTTTTGAAGGCCAAATCTTGAATAGGAGAGGTGGATTTGAAGAAAAGAGTTGAATAAGCAGGAGGGGCACCCAAAAAGAGGTAGGTGTGCAAGTCATGTTGGGGCATGCAAGTATTGGTTACGCAAGTATACTTACGCGACGCATGTATAATTGTGCGATGGTCAACCCATAGGGTAATACTTGGGCGAGGCTTGGCTCAAGCCTTTATTATTATCCCTAGAGGCTTCCAAAAGAGTGGCGCGTAAGTTCTATTGAAGGGATAAGGCGGCGCGCAAGTATGTCCATTTTCCCTTAAGGGTTAGACACTTAGGCACGCAAGTGTTGGTGAATTTCAACACTTAGGCCTTGTCCCCCCACTTTAGATCTTCTATTCCAGGTAAGAAATTACCTTAGAAGTGTTCGGAAGACTTCAAGTAGAGACTAGGGCGTTGGGAGCTTAAATCTGACTTTTAGAATTTTTTGTCCCTCAAATGGGGGGCCCACAAGGGGTATTTATATGCTGTTGAAGACCTTGGGAAAAAATCAAATAGGGTGCGCAAGTCACCTGCACGCCCAATATGTGGCGCGCAGGTATACCTGAATGACCATATGTGAACTTGCATGGCCCATGTTTAAAGAAATATTTGTTCATGCCTTTGTCGATTTTTAATGTTTCTTCAAAGGATGAATCACTTTGTGTTTAAGGTATTTCCTTTTTCATTGGTTAGACTTTGTGGAGGAAAGGAGCGTCAACAAAAGTACCCCCTCATAGTTGGATCTGAAAGGAAGGAGGATTTGACTCTGAGGTAAAGGATAAAATCATGGAAGAACGGTGCGCAAGTTTTGAGCATGCAGGTAGTGGCGCGCAGGTGCGAGCTACAGAGGCCTCGTCGCATAGGATTGTGGCCTTGCCTATAAATATGCATTCCATTCTCGCACAAAGCACCCATATTTGAACGCATCTGAGCTCTCACTGCACAGGTTGCTCTCATCGCGCAGGTTGCTGATTTTCCACGGTTTCATTGCTTATGTTCATGTCGTGCTTCTGCAGAGGTATTTGGACCTACGCGGTGATACCTGCGTGCCAAAACTTACGTGACACAGTTACACTTGTGCGCCAATTTTGGACTTGCGCGCCTTAATGCCTTAGCCATTTTTTTCATTTTTCTTCACAAATTTTATGAAAAACCAACTTACTTAAGAGTTAATTATTCGACCTTTGTGCAGGTTAAATGGATCCTAGAATAATTGGAACGGCAGATGAATTGGCTAGAAAGTGAATTGATGATATGATGAACATTGTTGGTCATGATTATTATGATATGTGCGACATCACTCTCCCAGATTTGTCCAAGTACTTGAAGAAGTATCATCTTAATTTTCCACAGAGCATCTACTTTCCTCTATATGGGCATGGTCATCTGCAAGAAGTCAATATTCCAGAGGTAAAGAATTATCTCCCGCATTCTTGGTTTCAGAATTACACCAATTTTTCTTCAGAAAATATCTCAATTGGAGGATCATTTTTTAATACTAGAATAGTGGAGAAGGCCTACATAATGCATCATAGCCCTTGTTCCCCAGATCTGAAACCTCACAAGCCCGAGCTGCAACCACATTGTTATCCTTCAATCTTCTGAAATTCTCAGATGGATTATTCCAAAGGTTGGAAGAAGAGTTGGGACTTCCATCCTGGAGGTGGTGTGAAGCCAACTTGGATGTGGTCATATTGGGTGTGACAAACCTATGTAGATTTTGTTGAGGATTTGAAAGGAGCTATAATATATGAAGTCATATGGGCTGGGCAGACATATGTCTACAGGAATGATGACTTTATACTGGAGATAATCAGCCGCTGGAGCCCAGAAACCAATTCTTTCCATCTGAATCATGGAGAAGTTGGCATCATTTTGTGGGATGTCTACAAGATCTTGGGGGGATCCAATTTTAGGCGATATGTATGATGAATTCATCCCCCCCAAGGTGACTTGGAATGCTTCAGAGAAGACTCCGGCTTTGGCTTGGGAGTTATTGAAAATTTTCTACAAGCTCAAGAACTCAAAGATCTCCAAAACTCATTCTAGAAAGGATATTCATCCAGAGGAGTGGATGGATATGTGTCTTACCAGGAAGGAGGGGGAGTGGCCCAGCTGTACTCATCCTACTATCTTCCCTAGAATAGAGAAGAGGGGTGCTTCTGGCACATTCTGTCCGACTCTAGAAGCAAGAGAATTTGATAAGTGAGGGTACGAAGTGGATCATAGAATCCCAAAAAAGACCCATCTGGCGAGCTTCTTAGAATTGTGGCTCAGTGTTTATCTTTTGCCAATCAGGGATTTGAAGGGAGGCGTCAGTCCAGGGACCTTCATTGTGGCAGCCAAGTTGGCTGAGAAGAAAATGGTTGGGTTGGCCACCCCCATTTTGGCGAAGATTTACAGGATCTTACTCCATGTATTTATGGGAAAGTCTCCTTTGAGAATAGTGGGACCATTCCAAGTTTTGGGGGGATGGATCGCCACTCATTCCAGGACATATGTTGTACAGAATGGAGGACAGGTTCCTGGAAGCTCTTTCAGGCCATCAGTGCGGGCATTTTCTCAAGTTTCTCTGTTAGCTCTCAACATCTATGATATGAAGGTGAGGGTGAGCATGTTCAAGGAATTCAATTTCTTTCTTTATGGAAACCCACCAACCAGGTGGTTTTTTGATGATGGAACAGTCAGCCTGGAACTGAGGTCATACATGCTGGATTGCAGAGATGGTGTACTGGCTACCAGAATTGACGGAGAGATTATATGCGAGGCCTATGCTCCATACAGATTTGTATGCCAATTCAAGTGTCTGCAGTAGACTGTTGTATCCCCTCCTGTTCATGTCAGGTCATAGCAGCATCTGATGGTTGCCCGAAAACTATGGTTTCTGACATCTATGGAGAATACCGGGGCAGTTTTTGATCTACCAGTTGATAAATCAGTGAGTAATTTGACTACATGGTATGTCGATAACTGGATAAAATCATACCTTGAAGGGTTACTGTATCATCTGGTTCATTAGGTGGGGAAAAGAAAAGAACTATAGAGAAAGAAACCCTTCATCTGGAAGGTGATGCTTCCCCACCTAGAGCTATTTCACCAAGTTCCTCACCCAGGGCTGACTCGCCGGATTCCCAAGATGGGGATGATGTGGCACAACATGCAGAAAAGCGACCTCATGCCAGATATAATCCTCTTGTTATAATCAAGAGACCCACTCCATCGACTCCTAGTGAGTTACTTCATTGAGTCAATTTAATCACCATTACTTTATAAAGAAACAAGTTTGATTTTCTTATCCTTTATCTATAGTTACAGGAGCTGGGAAGAAGCTGAAGTCTAAGATTGTAGGACCCTCCTCGAAGCCTTCTGGTACACACACTGAATATCTACGACCAGAGGCTATCCAGACATGGCGGAGTTTATATTACGATGTTGAAACTACCTGGATAGATCTGTGTGAGGGGATACACATCCTTAGAATAGGGAAACTTTGGGCCTCTACCGATATCCGTTTCGAGGATAACCCTGATGAAGTGCGGGCTTACATCAGAGAGCTAGAGATACTCATATCTGTCACTGATGATTCCATTCCTATCACCAATCAGTTGAAGCAAATGATATATCGTGGCACCACTGAGGGGACTGGTGCTTCCGGAGATGAGGAGTGGCATGATTACGTGGCTTTTGAAGATGTAAGTCTCTTTCCTTATTTTCTTTGCAACTTGATTTTAGTTAAATCTTTGTTACTTAAGGAAATTACATTCTTCATCCTACAGCTTTCAAAGAAAGGAACTGCTGAGGTTCCTTCACCATGGTATAGCCCTGGTGGTACTGTCATCGGTGCTAATGAATCTCCTCACGATCCAGGCGAGGTATCTCTAGGACAACAGGCCATGGAGGAGGAGTTAGACATGGTTATTCATTCTCCAGTTCCTGTATTTGGAGATGATTATGTCATCACTCCCAAAAAGCTGAAGAAGCAAAGGCATCAAAGGAATAAGTCCACAGATAAATGCTTCATCAGTAGTGGTAAGTCCTTATGATAGTCATGAGTTTTAACCCATGCAAAGATTGATTATACTTCTTGGGATTATAGGGACTTCTTAAATTTCCCCTTTGAGGGAGAGGAATGACCCCCCTCTGAGAACGACGGAGGGTACTGGTGAACAGTTGCAAATTCATGCTAACTTGGTTGCTCTTGAAAAAGAGCCAGCGTCTGTTCCCAGTACTTCTCCTGCTGCTGCTACAATGAGAGAAGATCCTACTTCTGGTAATTTAACAATGATTCATAGAATTTTGAATGAAAACATCAACTAACTTTCATTATGTGATACTTTAGGTTAAACCTCGGCACCAGAACATTTAGAGGCCACTGCAACTGATGTCGTAATTTTATCATAAGAAGTTATCTGGGGTCAGAGGCCGCAAGATGAGGGTCACCAAGAAGAGGTATCGAATGCTCCCACTGGTGAGACTAACCAGGAATCTGAGATAACATTGGATGAAATGATGGAACTTGGAACATCTTTTGAAGATTTTTTATATCATGTTAAATTACTATTTAATTTAGAAGATTTTGGACGTGAGTTTTATCCTTCATCCTATTAAAATAACTTCTTATTACATTTCTGACCATGATTGGTTCAAATGGGCAGTTCCATCTAAGCAAGCTGCTGAATTGCAAATGCCTGAAGGGGGTATGGACAACCCTACTATTGTAGAGACACTAGCTCAAGTGGAGATGAACCTGGTAGAGCTTCATGAAACTTGTCTTGAAAATCCTGTTTAAGCTAGGAAATATGGGAAGGAGCCTTCTCATGTTATTGATCTACCGTTGGGTAAGGGATAACAACATTTGTGTTGGTCTGAGTGGATACTCAAGAGGGGGGTGAATTGAGTTCCAATTAAAATTTCTGTTTAAAAACTTTTTCTTAAAAACCCCCAAATAAAATACTGAATTAGACTGTAGTTAATTTATATCAAAGTAAAGGTTCTGTTGGGTTCTCAAGGGATTGATTATTTCCTAGTTAATCAAAACAGAAGAGTTGATTAACTTTTGAAACTAACTTACTGATTTATAACTAATATAAACACTTGAAAGTTTAATTATCAAAGTGACTTTAAAACAGTTTTGGTTTTAAAGTAATTAGCAGCGGAATAAAAAAAACTTTGAAAGAAATAGCATAGCAGATATAACCAAGTGGTTCAGTCTCAAGCCGAGACTTAGTCCTCTCAAAAATTTATATAAATTTTATCCACACCCTAGATCGGGGTTCACAACAGTTTACAACTGTCCAGGTCCAAGACCTCTACCACTGTTATTCGTGGGAAACAAAACAATAGTAACCAGCTGTCCAGGTCATACATGATCTCTACCACTACTATAGTGAGAAATGAAAGATGTAAGGAGTTTGATGAGGATTTACAGATCCTCCAGTTAAAGTACAAGAGACAGTGTGTGTGTTAAATACAGCAGATAACACACACTACTTGAAATGTAAAATAATGAATCACAGAGCAGAGATGTAGAGTTTAGAAATGGCTCTAGTGATTGCAGTGAAGCTTTGGACTCCTTGAGTTTGATCAGAAATGGTTATGAGTCCTCTTATGGTTTTTGTCTGAAAAACAGAGTGTCGTCTTCTTGGCATCCAGGTTTAGAGATAGTGAAAAATGTAGTCGATGAAGTTCTTCAATGTCCTCGTGAATGCACAAAACTCTTCTTGAGTAAGCTTGAGTGTCTATGAGCTTCTGTGTCTTCTTGTTAGTGCATGTATATCCGTATGAGCTCTTCTCGTGTCTTCCACAACTATCTCATCCACCACTCTTTGCACTCATATGTGTCTCATCGTCTTTTTGCACCAACAGGGGCTTCTTGTATTTATGGCACGAGCTCCAGCAAAAGAAATGATTTCTTTTTGCAGGTACGAGGTACGGTTCCCTGACATCCAACAACCTTCATTAAATAAATGACAGAGCATTAAAATATACCTAATATGATCATTGGTTAGATTAAATAAATATAAATAAATTCAAACAGATGTTTATGACTATCGGTGAGTCAAGTGATCGGTAGGTCATCAGCATCAGCATCGGTGGCTAGACATCAGTGTGTCCTGATCGGTGACTCAGATGATCAGCATCGGTGTGTCATGCTCGGTGACTTATTTGATCAGCATCGGTGAGACATCTTCGGTGACTCAGATGATCAGCATTGGTGTGTCATGATCGGTGACTCATTTGATCAGCATCGGTGATACATCTTCGGTGACTCAGATGATCAGCATCGGTGTGTCATAATCGGTGACTTGTTTGATCAGCATTGGTGAGACATCTTCGGTGAATCAGATGATCAGCATCGTTGAGACATCTTCGGTGACTCAGATGATCAGCATCGGTGTGTCATGATCGGTGACTCATTTGATCAGCATCGGTGAGACATCTTCGGTGACTCAGATGATCAGCATCGGTGTGTCATGATCGGTGCGTACATTGTCTTTTGATATGGATCGGTGCGACCGTTCACTTTTGATATGGATCGGTGAGACCATTCGCTTTTGATATGGATCGGTGTGAACGTTCACTTAACAGAACACAAAGTGTCTGTTTGATCTAGAAGACTTCCAGAATACTTGTAAATCAATAACAAGCATAGATAAAAACGTGATCCAACCGATGTAAACAGATTCACTAAAAGATTGTGATTATGTATATGAGAAATCCAACCGGATTAAGTAACGATGATTTGTGATTATTAAAACAGCAATCATAGGAAGAATTCAACAATCTTCCAGGGGGCTCAACAATCTCCCCCTTTTTGATAATCAAAAATCTTAGTCATAAATAAAAATAATATATCATCAATAATAGTGACAAGGCATAATAAGAATAAAAACACAATGAGATATATATCTCCCCCTGAATTTATGCCTTTGTTTATTTATGTAAACATTGCTCCCCCTGCCATAGTATGTTTCTCCCCCATAGATATAAATCTCCCCCTTTGGGATAATCAAAAAGGAGGGAAAACATATAAAGAAGAGATTAAAAGAAGGAATCATAGAGAATAGGGAGAAAAAAAGGTTTGTAAAGTACATCAGAGTACAAACAGAACACTGTTCACCCTATCAACAACAAGACACAACTATTTCTTGGGATGTAACGGGGCTTTTCCTTTGTCAGAAGGATCAATGGTCGGTAAGTTGGAAGGCTTGGAGGCAGGGTGAAATGGGCGAATTTGAAAAGGTGGTAAGATGACTCTGGAAGGTGGAGGAGAGGATGCCACGGAGATTTTCTATTGAGTAGTAGTAGCTGGTTGAGAAGATTGCTGAAGAACTGGCCGTAGTTGAGATAGATCTTGAGCAACGAAGATCTAATTTGGAGCAACATCAGAGGCACTGAGAGGTTCAGCAGTAGGAAGCACAATGGCGGTGGCTTGTTCATTCAGATAAGGCTTCAAAAGATTTATGAAATCCTGAATAACTTCTGCACCATACTGCATAGCCTTCTCAAAATCATCCTTATTCTCCATGAACCGTTCCAAGGTAGAAGTAAAATCTTGCAACTGAAGAACTTGAGTCTTGAAAGCTTGAGTGACTGGAGGTAGTTTCAGATTATCAGCCAAAACATTGAAATTCGCGGTCATCTCATGATTGGTATAAATCTTTGAAAAGTAATTATCAACCTTTTCCTTGATCTCTTTCTGAGATTTATTGGAATCTGCTAAATATACTTTTACCATCTTATGAATGTGATCATTGTGCTCCTTCATCTTCCTCAACGAGTCCAAATCAAGAACTTGTCCAATGGTGTCCAATTCATCATGAACAATCTTCCTTAGAGCCTCTAGATCATGAGTAGTGATCTTGGTTACTTTGGTTGCACTGTCTTGAGCAACTATATGAGTTATCTCAGCTTTCAACTTCCTCAGATCAGACTTCTTAAGATGTTCAATCAGATTCATCAACACTTCCATCATACCAGAGATGGTTGATCTAAATTCGTTTGATAAAGAAACTAAGTCAGATTGTAGATCCTTCAGAGTCTGATTTAGAGAGGCTATGTGCCTGCCAATAAACTCACCAGTATTGGCTAGGTCTGGTCTAATAACATTTGATACTCTTTTTGAAAAGGCTTCCAAAGAATCTTCAGAAACTTGCAGAGAAGCTTGAGTAAGAGCATTTGAAATTTCTTCTCTGACTGTATCTCTCACAGCAGCAAGCAACTCAATTTTGAACTTATCAAAATCAGACTGAGAGACAGTAGAACTAGGTAGATGAACATCTGCAGCATCAACAACATGAGCAGACCTTGCCTCAACTGGTTGCCTTTCCTTCATAACCGCAGTAGATTCTGATTCTTCCTCTTCTTCTTCAGAATACTCTAAACCCAAAACAGCAAAACCAGGGTAATCATCCCAGACAGCAGCACACAGAGTATATTTCTGTTTATCATAACTTGCTTTTCCACTGATTTCTAGAGAATCTCTCTTGGCACTGGTATTTATTTCTTGCATAGTTTGATGTGGTTCTATTGGAGGTACAGTAAGACCATCCATTGGTCGGTTATCACCATCATCATCATCATATCCATTCCCATTTCCATTCTTTACAGAATCTTTACTGTCAGATACTTCAGTGTCAATAGCTTCTTTACCACCAAGAACTGGTTCTGATTCAGGTAAGGCTAAAGGTGGACTGGCAGGTCCAAAGTCCATTCTTCTCTTAGGACTCACAATATCAGGATCACTCCTATCATCAGGGGGTGACATACTTCCTTCTTCTGTTTTAGCTTCTTCCATACCTTGTTTACCAAAATCTTCAATGTCCTTATTCCTTTTAACACCTACTTCTTCCTCATCATCAGAATAAATTGGCTCCTCATCTTATTTCAAACCAGGATCTCTCAAACCCTTTGGCCTCTTTCCATGATCAGTGGGATTGTAGGATTCATACAACTTGTCCTCATCAGCAACCCAGCATTTTTTCCATGGGTTCCAATTTATTTTCATCCTTTTACAAATTTCTTTGTTAACACAAAAAGCACTATCAGATTCAGTTATCTCATCAGCTTCATCAACACATTCCAGATTCTTTAACATTGCAGAGATCATTTTGGAATAGAATAGGGCAGTGGCTTTCTTATAAGGTTTCACCATTCCAGCTATGTGCACCATTAGATATGTACACAAATTGATCTTCTCATGGGTCTTTAGTAAAAACAATAGAAAAACATCATGTAATTTTACAGCAGCAAAATCTCCTTTCCTAGGGAAAATTTGGTGCTGAATAAACTTAAAGAGAATTCTACATTCACCATCCAACTCTGAGGATGTGATTCTCCTTGACTCTCTATTTCCAGTCAAAATCTCTAAAGCTAACTCATAAGAGAAGTATTCAGTGGTTGGAGGAATGTTTCCAACATAATCCTCATACCGACCCTCATGGGGTACATTCAAACATTCAGCCATTGTTTAGATGAAAAAGATATTTTCTTTCCTTTTACTACAGAAGACATTCTGGCAGCCTCTACACCATCTAAAGTAACTTTTATATTTATATAAAACTCATGCACTAGCTTTGGGTAGTATACACGAGTGTTATCTGAGAACCAGGCTTTCTATCCTTATGATTCTAAAACTTGTAACAACAGCGACTTACTTGTCAAAAGCCAGGCAGAACTGACTTCCTTTTCTACAGCAACAATCCGAGTTTCCAGGTTCGGATTTACTGATCTTTGAGTGGTACTACTCGAATCGCCTCGAGTATGCTTTGAAGGTACATGACTGTCTTATCCTTTTCTTGGTCTCTTTTTCTTAGCCATTTGAAGATTCTGGGGAATGCAGGAGTTCAAAGGTTCGAAGTAGAGGAGAAGAGAGGATATAAGGCTTGGCGGGAAATGAAAGGTCGACGGTTTGGGGAATAGAAATAACCGCATATCATTTATTTCATCATTTAGGGTTCCCATAATAAAGATAAAAGTAATTAATTAATTACAACATAATAAAAAGTAATAGAAAGATAGATCGGTTTGACTGATCGGTTTTACAGATCGGTTTCATAGATCGGTTTCACAGATCGGTTTCACAGATCGGTTTCACAGATCGGTTTCACATATCGGTTTCACAGATCGGTTTCACAGATCGGTTTCATAGATCGGTTTCACAGATCGGTTTCAGAGATCGGTTTCATAGATCGGTTTCACAGATCGGTTTCACATATCGGTTTCACAGATCGGTTTCACAGATCGGTTTCACAGATCGGTTTCACAGATCGGTTTCACAGATCGGTTTCACAGATCGGTTTCACAGATCGATCATACACAACTCTTGTTTAATAAAATTCATTCTTTCAGAGCATAAAGGCTTTGTAAAAATATCAGTTAATTGATGTTCAGAACTAATAAATTCTAGAGAAATATCACCTTTCTGATAATGATCTCTTAGAAAGTGATGTTTGACATCAATGTGCTTAGTCCTAGAGTGAGACACAGGGTTCTTAAATATGTTGATCGCACTAGTGTTGTCACAGTTAATTGAAACATGTTTAAAAACAAATCCATAGTCCAATAACGTGTGTTTCATCCACAGAATATGTGCACAACAACTACCAGCAGCTATATATTCTGCTTCAGCAGTAGACAATGCAACTGAGTTCTGTTTCTTACTACACCATGATACTAGGGACTTTCCAAGTAAATGACATGTTCCAGATGTGCTCTTCCTATCTAACTTACATCCAGCAAATTCAGCATCTGAATAACTAGTTAGGTCAAATGATTCTCCTTTTGGATAAAACAAACCTAAATTCATAGTATACTTAAGATATTTAAAAATCCTTTTAACAGCCAGTAAGTGTGATTCTTTAGGATTAGCTTGAAATCTAGCACACATACACACACTAAACATAATATCTGGTCGACTAGCAGTAAGATAAAGTAAACTCCCAATCATACCTCTGTAATTGGTTTGATAAACTGGTTTCCCAGTTTCATCAACATCCAATTTACAGGTAGTACTCATAGGTATATCACTTTCCTTAATACTATCCAAATCAAAACGTTTTAATAAATCCTTAGTATATTTACTTTGATTTAGAATAATACCATCTTTAGTTTGAAAGATTTGAAATCCAATAAAATACTTAAGCTCTCCCATTAAGCTCATTTCAAACTCATTTTGCATAACCTTTGAAAAATCAGTACATAAATAATTTTTAGAAGATCCAAAAATAATATCATCAACATAGATTTGTACTATTAAAACATCTTTTGAAGTCCTTTTTATAAAAAGAGTGGTATTAGATATTCCTTTTGTAAATCCTTTTGAAATAAGAAAGTTTGAAAGTCTTTCATACCAAGCTCTTGGAGCTTGTTTTAAACCATATAAAGCTTTAGAAAGTTTAAAAACATGATTTTGAAAATGAGGATTTAAGAAACCAGGTGGTTGTTCTACAAAAACATCTTCAACAATAAAACCATTTAAAAAAGCACTTTTCACATCCATTTGATATAACTTGAAATTCAGATGTGATGCATAGGAAAGTAAGATCCTAATAGCCTCTAATATAGCTACAGGTGCAAAGGTTTCCTCATAGTCAATTCCTTCTTCTTGATTGAAACCTTGTGCAACTAGCCTAGCTTTGTTTCTAATGATGTTTCCAGATTCATCAACTTTGTTTCTAAACACCCATTTTGTGCCTATGGTTATAGTGTCCTTAGATCTTTCTACAAATTTCCAGACTTTGTTTCTTTCAAATTGATTTAGTTCTTCTTGCATATCCATTACCCAAAATTCATCATTGATAGCATCATTGATATTTTTAGGTTCTAACTGTGAAAGAAAATCTTGATGTTCAACCTGATTTCTTAGAGAAGCTCTAGTCTGTGTTCCTCTATCTAGATTACCTACAACAGAATCTAAGGGATTGTTCTTTAGAATTGTAGTTGGTCTAGAAAAGGTAGGGCTAGAGATTTCATATTCATCTACAGGTTGAGGTTCAACAGAAGCAGGTTCTGGAAAATTTCCAGAACTGGATGTTTTAACTACAGGTCCACTGTCTTTATTATTAAGGTTCAAAAGATAGAGATCATCTTCAATATTTTCAAGAGATTTCTTAGGTTCATGTGGATCAGTTTCATCAAATTTTATGTGAACAGATTCTTCCACACATTTGGTTCTCTTATTGAAAACTCTATAGGCTTTAATAGAAATAGAGTAACCTAGGAAAATTCCTTCATCACTCTTGGATGAAAATTTGTCAAGATTGTATTTAGTATTAAGAATAAAGACTTTGCAGCCAAAAACTCTAAAGTAGTTAACCTTAGGTTTCCTATGATTCCACAACTCATAAGGGGTCCTCTTAAGAACAGGTCTGATCAAGACACTATTAATAACATAACAAGCTGTATTTACAGCTTCAGCCCAAAAATAAACAGGTAGGTCATACTCATTAAGCATAGTCCTAGAAATTTCTTGCAGGGTTCTATTCCTTCTTTCTACTACACCATTATGTTGGGGTGTCCTAGGGGCAGAGAAATTGTGACTATAGCCACTGTGTGAGCAGTAAGATTGAAACTCATGATTTTCAAACTCACGGCCATGATCAATTCTCAGGGTTTTAATTTTAAGTCCACTAAGGTTCTATACAGACTTGGAATATTTTACAAAGCAAGAACAAGCTTCACTTTTGTGAGCTGGAAAATATACCCAAGTATATCTAGAAAAGTCATCTACAAGAACATATACATAGTGCTTCCCATTTAAACTAGAAACTCTATAAGGTCCAAATAAATCCATGTGAACCAACTCGAGAGGTTGAGAAGTTGAAACTTCTTTCTTTGATTTAAAAGAAACTTTATGTTGCTTTCCCTTTTGACAGGGATTACAAACTTTGTCTGATGGAAATTCAAGTTTGGGTAGGTCTCTAACTAAGTTCTTACTAGCAAGTTTTCTAAGTGAATGCACATTTTAGTGTCCTAATCTTCTGTGCCAAAGCCAAGACTCTTTATAAAAAGCATTTAAACAAGTAATATTCTACTTAGCTAAAGAATTTAAATCAACAGCATAAACATTTTAATTTCTTAAAGCAGAAAACACTAAATCATTTTTAGAATTAAAAACATTTCAAGAATCATTTTCAAATTTAACATAAAAACCATCATCACATAACTGAGAAATACTTAACAAATTGTATTTAAGTCCATCAAAAAATAAAACTTTAGAAATTAATACTGAGTCAGTGTTACCAATCTGGCCTAAGCTGATGATTTTTCCTTTTGAGTTATCACTAAAAGTGACAAAGCCTCCATCAACTTTTACTAAACTCTTGAAGCATGAGAAGTCTCCTGACATATTTCTTGAACATCCACTGTCCAAATACCAAGTCTTTCTACAGGATCTCTTTAAGCAGGTTCCCTATAAAACAGATTTAGATAGGAAATGATTTTGGTACCCAGATCTTCTTGGGTCCAGACAGGTTAGCCAATAAAACTTTAGGTACCCATATTTGTCTAATGGGTCTCATAAGATTTCTAGAGTCAACAGATTTTGAAAGATAAACCTTATTAGATCCATAACTATGAATATAACTAGTTGAAGCATATGAAGTTCCAGAACTAGCTACATTCTGTCCAGATTTAGGAATGAATCTAGTTTTGGTAATTTTCCTTTGTCCAGGTTGGTATCCTATACCAGTAGTGTATCTAGGTGCTATTTTCTTACCTAACATCTGAGTAAGAGTATCTTTTCCATTGGTAAATTTCTCTAAGTCTTTCTTGAGTTGCTCATTAGATAATTTCAGTTCAGTGTTTTCTTTAAGCAACTGAGCATTCTTTTCCATTTCAATATCAAGATCAGATTTATGTTTAACAGTTAAAGCATACTGTTTCTTTAAACCTTTGTATTTATCTTTCAACTCATTACAGGTTTCTTCTAACATATCACAATATTCAAATAGTTCAGATTTTGACATGTTATCAAAGTCAGTATCATCTTCAGAATAATAAGAATTTAAAGCAGGATTTGCAGCTGTTACCTCAGAAGTGTTTGTCATAAAACACATGTTTGCCTTATTTCTGTGTTCAATTTCAGAAACTTTAGATTCAGTGGAGCTATCCTAAGAAGCACTCCAAGTAGCCTTCATGGCTTTCTTAAACTTATTTTCCTTTTATTTATACTTATTCTTTTATTTCAACTTTGGACAGTCTGCTTTTATGTGTCCCTTTCTTTTGCACTCATAGCAGACAACTTCATCTAATTTGTCAGATTTCTTCCAATCCTTTTTCAAATGTCCCTTGTTTTCATACTTACCTTTATAATTTGATTTTTTGAAAAACTTCTTCTTCCTATAAAACTTATTAAACCTTCTGGAAATGTGAGCCATCTCAGCAATACTATCAGAATCACTTTCACTGTCTTCACAGCTTGAGCTTTCATTTATAGCATGGATCTTCTCCTTATCTTTGTTCTTTGAAGTTGAAGTCTTGAAAGCAACAGGCTTTCTTCTAGGTTCGTCTTCTTCTTCTTTGTTAAACTTGAGTTCCTCTTCATACATCATCAACTTGCCAATTAGTTCCTTGACTGGAAGTTTACCAATATCACATGATTCTCTAATTGAGACAGAAGTTCCTCACACATGACCTCTACCACTACTACAGTGGGAAATGAAAGATGTAAAGAGTTTGCTGATGATTTACAAATCCTTCAGTTAAAGTACAGGAGACAGTGTGTGTGTTAAATACAGAAGATAACACACACTGCTCGAAATGTAAAATAATGAATCACATAGTAGAGATGTAGAGTTTAGAAATGGATCTAGTGATTCCAGTGAAGATTTGGACTCCTTGAGTTTGATCAGAAATGGTTCTGAGTCCTCTTCTGGTTTTTTTCTGAAAAACAGAGTGTCGTCTGCTTGGCATCCAGGTTCAGAGATAGTGAAAAATGTATTCGATAAAGTTCTTCAATGTCCTCGTGAATGTACATAACTCTTATTGAGTAAGCTTGAGTGTGTATGAGCTTCTGTGTCTTCTTTTTCATGCATGTATATCCGTATGAGATCTTCTTGTGTCTTCCACAACTATCTCATCCACCACTCTTTGCACTCATATGTGTCTCATCGTCTTTTTGCACCAACATGGACTTCTTGTATTTATGGCATGAGCTCCAGCAAAAGAAATGATTTCTTTTTGCAGGTACGAGGTACGGTTCCCTGACATCCAAAAACCTTCATTTAATAAATGACAGAGCATTAAAATATACCTAATATGACCGTTGGTTAGATTAAATAAAGATAAAGAAATTAAAACAGTTGTTTATGACTATCAGTGAGTCAAGTGATCGGTAGGTCATCAGCAGCAGCAGCGGTGGCTAGACATCGGTGTGTCCTGATCGGTGACTCAGATGATCAGCATCGGTGTGTCATGATCGGTGAATTATTTGATCAGCATCGGTGAGACATCTTCGGTGACTCAGATGATCAGCATCGGTGTGTCATGATCGGTGACTCATTTGATCAGCATCGGTGAGACATCTTCGGTGACTCAGATGATCAGCATCGGTGTGTCATGATCGGTGACTCATTTGATCAGCATCGATGAGAAATCTTCGGTGACTCAGATGATCAACATCGGTGAGACATCTTTGGTGACTCAGATGATCATTATCGGTGTGTCATGATCGGTGACTCATTTGATCATCATCGGTGAGACATCTTCGGTGACTCAGATGATCAACATCGGTGTGTCATGATCGGTGCATCCGTTGTCTTTTGATATGGATCGGTGCGACCGTTCACTTTTGATATGGATCGGTGCGATCGTTCACTTTTGATATGGATCGGTGCGACCGTTCACTTAACAGAACACAAAGTGTCTGTTTGATCCAGAAGACTTCTAGAATACTTGTAAATCAATAACAAGCACAGATAAAAACATGATCCAACCGATATAAACAGATTCACTAAAAGATTGTGATTATGTATATGAGAAATCCAACTGGATTAAGTAACGATGATTTGTGATTATTAAAACAGCAATCATATGAAGAATTCAACGATCTTATTGGGGGATCAACAATTTTCAACTGTACTTAATTTTCAAGACAGCCAACCAACTTTTTTTATCCTTTGAAACTAACCAAAGTTTTCAATTGACAGTGCAGGGCCATCAATTTCAGTGGCTAGATCTGAAGGTGAACCCTCAGCCTCTACCCCAATAAGAATAGAAATTGAAGTAACAAGGGTCATGGGGGGAAGGAGCAGAACAGGGTACTTCCTTAAGTTCATTAATTCCAGATTATATTCCCCCATGTGATAGTGATGCTGAGTCGGATCCGGAGGTATAAAAGGTGTTCCAGTTTTCTCGTCACAAGGCATGGAAGAACATATGGAATATCATATTTGAAGTGCCTCTAGAAGAGCTGTCATCGAAGATCCATCGACTGTCATCCATGTTCGTCATGTTGGGACTTGGAGGTTTTGGATATCAAGATATCCATGCCGCGGTGAAACAAGTCATATTAAGAAGGGAGCAGGAGCAGAGGTACCGTCAAGACCTGAACAAAGTGAGTTTGTTGGACAATATCAGCGAATTTGAGGTTGTGGTGTCCCGAGCTAAGGCTGATCATGCGGCGAAATTGAAGGAGATAAAACATAAGATCAAAGAGAAAGTTGTCCAGCAGATGCACCTTCAGCAACAGTTAGATGTTGTTACTGGGGAACTTGACCATCTTAAAAAATTACTGGAAGGATTTCAAACAAATGGTATGAAATCCAGTGCAGATGCCAAGAAATCACTCCATCAAGCTGAAAAGAGTGAAGCTGGTCGAGTGCATGAACTTCAAGTGGCACTTGATGAAGCTCGGGATGTCGTAAATCAAATGAAGACTTATTTTGAAAGAATATTGTAATCCCTGAAAAAAGAGAAGAGACTCTAGTCTGTGGATGTCCTTCTAATTCTTATGCATCAATGAAAGACACTTTTATCTTCAATCATTTGTGTATGCATTCTTTTGCTACCTTCTTTAAATCTTTACTTAAGCCAATGGTCCTAGTAAGCATAGTTTTATTTTTGGCAGGATTATAAAAATAACCCTACAAACTTTGAATCTTTTTATTACTCAATATTACCTAAAACATGTAAAATGTATGTTTAGTGAGCTGGGACTTGACTTTTGTTCATAGTTCCCTTGTCTTTTGTGAGTAGTTTAAAGTCATGCACGTCGGACATAAAAAATGATAATGTTTAAGGTCAAAATAGTTTTGAACTAATGGATTAAAATTGACACAATTTCTTGATACTTTATTTGAAAACATATTACCATATTCAAGTATGGGGGAAAAAATTTAAACTATGACTTAAGAAATTTTGAATCTGAGGAATGATATGAAAAAAGGGATAAAAGGCATTAGAAGAAGTATTTCCCAAGAATGAAGTTACCACTATTTAACAAACCCATTAGGGGGTTGAATTATGCAGGGCCACTTAAGGGAATTGGCTGCATAGTCAAATAATAGCATCTTTTGGCTGGCAGGTCCATTATATAGACTACTTATGCAAGGCCACCTAAGGGAACGTGCTGCATAGTCAGGCAAAAGAACTCTCAGAAATTTTTCTTTTCTATTACTAAAAATCCAGTGAAAGTTTATGGAGATTAAAATTTTCCAAAGCACAAAGTCTGTTGTATGGAGAGAGGTACTCGAATATAGAGAGGATATTTCCAATAAATATTATCAAAGAATTGGATGAATGTCACTCCTGCGAAGGTCTGACCCAAACGTATGGAAGGGAAATATAAACCATAGACTTGAATACTTTTAGATCATGAAAAAGAGTATAGGAAAAATATGTTAAGGATGGATATTTTGGCGGATCCCTGCATATTGTCGTTAAGAAAAATAAGGACAAAATGGGTTTTCCTCCCAAGAATGAAGTTACCACTATTTGAAAAACCTGTTAGGGGGTTGAATTATGTAGGTCCACTTAAGGGCATTGGATACATAGTCAAATAATAGTATCTTTTGGCTAAAAAGTCCATTATGTAGACTATTTATGCAAGGCCTCCTAAGGGCACGTGCTGCATAGTCAGGTAAAAGAACTCTTGGGTATCAGACATTTTGTGACTAGAAGTCGACAAAAGGGTTATGGAGATCTGGAATTATTTAAGGTTAGGAGTATGACATATCAAAATGGGCATTGTTTAATGCATGTAGAGATACACAGACCAATACTAACCATAATCATGTTGTGGCTGGGTCCTGAATTGAGGTACTGGACTTCACTACATATCTCATTAGGATGAGAATCAAGACAAATGTAGTTCTTGAAATATAGTTTAACGTCATGTGGGACGAGATTGTAGGAGATCTTAGTTTATGGTCATAGAGCTCAAACCATAATAATGAATACATAGTGTGTGTTTTATAAACCTGATGTGAATGAAGACCAGGGTTATCATACCACATTCATGTTTTCACAGGGGGACTTTTTAGACAAGGGACTGAAAGTGGAATTTGGGGTTAGGACCAAAGACTTGGTGCTAGATTCAAGGGATGCTCGAACATTCCAACATATCCCATAAGGATGGGAATCAAGTCATACATAGTTCTTGAAATACCCTATGTACAGATTTGGTTCGTACATAGTGAAGGGTGAAAGGGGACTTTAGTGCAATGATGGTTTGACCGAAGATTAAAGGTTCAGGCATTGCAATGTATGCACGTAGTCTTTGGAATATAATATTATTAGAGATCAGTGTAAATAATGATTCCCTCTCAGGTGAGGGTGTTAAAGAATGTTGTAGTTTATTGTCGTACAGGACAAAAAGTGTGAATAGTTTAACGTCATATAGCAAGGACGATGGTGAACCAATGTAAAAAATATTAGTTCTGGGGGTTTCTTCACGAATCAACATCGTATGAGATGGAGGTGAACTGATGTGAAGAGATTGGTTTTGGTCTTGAACCTCAATAGGTTTCCTACGTACCCAGCCTAGAAGGAAGGATCAAAGTCCACGTAGTTCGATTAAAGAATTAATTGGTGATCGATTTGTTCTTGAGGACAACGATCTAAAAAAATGGTATTGGGACTTGCACATGGTTAGCAGCTCAGATAGGGTGTTATAGTTGAAGTTTACTCTAAGTTCACGTGAGTCATACTCAGTGTGAGAAACAAGAGATAGCAATCAACCCTAATGATGCATAGTTTAATTTCATGTAGGACATATAAGGGACTATGCAGTTTAATGTCATATAGTAAGGACTTAGGGGGGGGACTATACAGTTTAATGTCATGCAGTAAGGACAAAAGAGGGGCTGTATAGTTTAATGTCATATAGCAAGGATAGGTGTTGTACAGTTTAGCATCATGTAGCTAGGATGTATGGCTATAAATTTTAATGTCTTTCAGTGAGGACAATGGGGACACAGTTTAACATCATGTTGGATGTATTAGGGACTTTCTCATAGTTTAACGTCATGTTGGATGACACAATTTAACGTCATGTTGGACGTAAGGGGGAAAATACAGTTTAACGTCATGTTGGATGAGTGTTGTACAGTTTAGCATCATGTAGTTAGGACGTCAGTTATGCAGTTTAATGTCTTGTTGGGCGTATGATTATTTGTTTTACACAAAATACTTCTTCAGAAATATGGCATTGGTTGGAGTCGTGATGAGTTCTCCATCCATTGAGATTAAAGAATAATATCCATTGGAGTAGACCTTATATATTAAGTAAGGTCCTTCCCACTTTGGTTCAAGCTTGGGAGGTTTATTTCCTGGTATCATTGGAGTTCTGAGAACCAATACCAATTCTCCCTGAATGAATGAACGAAGACAAACTTTTTTGTTGAAAGCTCGTGCTATTCGATTCTGATAGACTTCCAAGTGGTGTAGGGTGCACAATCTTTTTTCATCTAATCGTTCCAATTCATCCAATCGCTTTTGAGATTCTTCATATGTAGATTATTGATCACAAATGGATACTCTAAGAGAAGGTAATTGAACCTCAATGGGAAAGACTGCTTCCGTTCCATATACCAATGAATATGGAGTTGACCGCATTACAGTACAGGTGGTGGTATGATAAGCCCATAAAGCATGAAAGAGTTTATCAGGCCATGATTTCTTATCTTTATCCACCATCTTTTGTAGTATTTTTTAAAGAGTCTTGTTGAAGGCTTCTATTTGGCCATTGTCTACTATATTATACTGAGATGAATGATTGGATTTGATGTTGTATTCTTGATACAACTTCCTTACCTCGGATGAACAGAAATTGGTGCCATTTCTCTTCAATATGGTATGCGGGACACCAAATCTGGTAATGATGTTAGACTTGATTAAGATAAAAATTCTTTTAGAACTAACTTCTTTGAGAGGTATTGCCTCTTCCCATTTGGAAAAGAAGTCAGTAGTAATAAGAATATACTTAAACTGCTTAGATGTAGCCGAAGGGTATGGTCCTACTACATCCATTCCTCATGTGGCAAATAGCCATGAGTATTTAGCTATATGAAGTAACTCTGGGGGTTGATGAATGAAGTTATCATGTACTTGGAAAGAATGACACTTCTTGGTGAAATCAACACAATCTTGTATCATTGAAGGCCAAAAGTATCCAAGCCTTCGAATTTGATCAGATAGTCTATGTCCAGACTGGTGGGCACTACAGACTCCTGCATGCACTTCTTTCATGACAACCATTGTCTCTTCACCATCAATGCATCTAAAGAGAATTCCATCAAAACCTATTTTGTAGAGAATTTTCTCTAGGTGATCTGGGCTATCATAAAGAGTAAAATTGACCACACGTCGCTGAATTTGTTCTTTCCCGACTCTATCAGGTGGGAGTGTTCCATTTTGAAGTTATTCCCTGATAGGTGTCATCCATCCCATAGTATGACCATATGGTTTAGAAATGGGACTAATTTCATTGATTTACTCTGTTCTAATTTGAACATAAGGTGAAATTGTATGATGGTGGGAAATACTAATGATTGTCTCGTCCTGATTTGGATCTGCCAGAGCTGTGGCTATATTAGCCAGTACATTAGCTTGGTCATTTTGAGATCGCGAGACATAATAAAATGTCAGTTTCGAAGGAAATTCTGCCATTAACTCTCTGACATAATCATAAAAAGGGATTAACTCTTCTTTTCTGATTGCATAATCCCCATTGACTTGTTTGATTACCAGGTCCGAATCACCTTTCACCTTTAAGTGATTCACTTGTGCCTGAAGCACCAACTCTAATCCTGTGATGAGAGCTTGATATTCTGCTTCATTATTTGTACCACCTTCCTGCAATAAGAAGGAATAAGGTAGCACTACCTTTTTCAGAGAAATAAGAACAATTCCTAACCCATCTTTGTTGAATTTAGGATCTTCCATTTTCTTCTCTATTAGACTTCTGGAAGCACCATCAAAGTACGTTTCCCATGTTTGAAGATTATCTTGAATAAAGAAGACTTCCTCATCAGGAAGTTCAGTATCTAAAGATGTATCTTCTACTGAAGGATGTTCGGCTAGGAAATCAGCCAGAGCTTGGCCCTTTATTGCCTTTTGAGACACATACTGGATATCAAATTGCTACAAAATAACTTCCCACCTTTCCAGACATCCTGTAAGCATTGGACGGATAAGGATGAATTTGAGCGGGTTATTGCGAGATACCAATTGGACCTCATGATGTTGCAGGTAGTATCTCAGTTTTTGAACTGAAAAGTTTAATGCCAGGAATCACTTTTCAATACTTGAATATCAGGTTTCTACTTCAAGCAAAGTCCGACTGAGATAGTAAAGGTTGTTTTCATTCCCAGCATCATTCTTTTGGGCAAGGAAGGCACCCAATGATCACTCTAAAGCTATCACATAGAGGATAAGTGGTCTTCCTTCAACAGGTGGCATTAATACCGGTGGACTCAAGAGATATTTCTTGAGTATATCGAATGCTTCTTGACATTATTCATTCCACTGCTAGGTGACTCCCTTCTTAATTAATTTGTTTAAGAGTAAACTTTTTCCTACTAGATTGGTGATGAAACACCAAATATAGGCCAAGTGTCCTTGAAGTCCTCTCAATTATTTCAAATTTCGAGGAGGTGACATACCAAGGATTGACTTTGTCTTCTCAGGATTGATTTCGATACCACAATGGTATACAACAAAGCTAAGAAATTTTCCTAAGGTTACCCCAAAATCACATTTCAAGGGGTTCAACTTCAAATTGTGTTGTTGAAGTTTGTGGAATATGACTTCCAAATCAGCCAAGTGATTAGAACGTTGCCTGGATTTAACCACCAAATCGTCCACATAACATTCAACAAATTTCCCAAAAAAAGGTTTGAAGATACGATGCATGGCACGCTGATATGTTGTTCCTGCATTCTTCAGGCCAAAGGGCATTACCCGATAGAAAAACACACCCTGAGGGGCTCTGAAAGCTGTAGATTCTTCATCTTCTGGATCCATTCGGATTTGATTATACCCAGAATATCCATCCATGAAGGAAAGTGCTTCATATCTAGCTATTTCATCAATCAAGAGTTATGTAATCGGAACTAGAAAATCATCCTTGGGACAATGCCGATTAAGATCTATAAAATCAATGTAGACCCTAATTTGTCCATTCTTCTTTTTGATAGGGACAATATTAGCTAGCCATTTGGGATATTGAACTTCTCTAACAAAGTTAACTTTGATAAGCTTGTCCACTTCAGCTTCAATTTTGGAAGCATAAGTTGGGTGTGTTCTTCTTGCGGCTTGCTTGAATCCTCGATGTTCTTCTGGAAAACCCAAGCGATGAGTAGCAACATCGGGATCAAGCCCCGGAATTTCTGTATAGTTCTAAGCAAATATATCTTGATTTTGATTTAGAAAGTAAGTATACATCTCTTTCTCTTCAAGATTCATGGTTGCACTAATTAAAGCGGGGCATGGATCTTCTTTTGTACCCAGATTTATTTCTCTGAGTTCATCCACAGTGCTAGATATACCCTCTTAAAAAGCTAGAGGAGCATCCTTGAGATCTTCCTCTTCTTCTTCAACACATGTTATCTCTTCTGCTTCTACTTGCATAGTAGATGATGAAGTGGAATTTTCATGATCAGGAGAGATGTTAAAATTTGAACATCTTGAGGAAGAAGCTTCCATTTATGACCCTATTGATGATGAAGGGTCTTCCTTGGGTAATAAAGAGGAGATGATGGATTGAAAATCGACATCATCATTCACCTCTGACATTGCTATAACTTCTTCTGGCCTGGTTGGAGAAGTATAGAGTTTCTGAATTTTAGCAGATGAAATGAAGACATATCTATTTGAGCTTTCATCATTGCTTGGTGAATCACCAACTTCTCCCATGATGTCTGGCTTGATTTCTGTAATTGACATTATGGAAGTTTCCATAAGAGTATTTGGATTTGGTTCTATCCTGTCAATTTGACTGATAGGCAACACATAATCTGTACTCACATGTGTGAATGGGTTTACTGGAATCTTTTCCAAACCATATGGAGCATTAGATTTGGTAACCTCCCTTATTGTGGATTTCTCCTTTCCCTCTATGTGATAGAATTCCGCCTCAATGTATTGAGATTCACATGTTTTGAATGGGGCCTTATCACCATACAATGTCCCAATTTGACCATTGAAACAATATTTGAGACACTGATGGTATGACGAAGGGATAGTCGCATGTTGATGTAGCCAAGGTCTTCTAAGAAAAATATTAAAGGTTGTGTCATGTCGAACAACCATGAAATCTGAATTGGATACAATATCTCCAAACTGAGTTCTGAGTGTGATCTCACCTAGAGTTTCTTGTTCATTTTATCATATCCTTGCAACATCAAAGTAGAAGGAGATAAATCAGATTCGGTGAGGCCCAATCTATGAAGTGTACGAATGGGGATAAGGTTGACTCCTGAACCATTATTAATGAAATCTATTCGGATGTCCACATCATTGACCTTTCCAGATAAGTACAAAGGTCTAATATGTCCATGCACAATATCATCTTCATCTTCATCTGTAAAATATATTATTGCATGGCATTCGGTAGGATCATTCTCTACATGGTAGACTTTAGCTGCAGGAATTTCAGTTTCGAACTCCTGAGGACTTGACAAAGCCTTAATGAGTGCATCTTAAAGATCCTTGGATAGATTCAAGGCATCCAAAATTGATAACTTGGTCGGTACTTGGGCCAAATGCTTCAAGACATCATACTTTTGATCCAAATGTCTGTATTTTCCAATAGGAACATGTGGTTTTATAGGTACCTTAGAAGTTGATGCTTTGGAAGTAGATGATTCTTGTATCAGGGTAGGAGTTGTAAATACTCATGGATTTGGAAGATTAGACCAACTAGGTCTATTTACTTTCTAAGAGGAAGAAGGTGTAAACTCCAATTGATCCTCCAAAATAACTGTACCAGGACTGAATCTGCCTTGCGTGGAAGAATTTGCTTGTTCTTGTTGAGCCCGCTGAAGGGCTCTACCACAAGTTTCTGCTGCATACATAGTTATAGCGGGGGTAGAATTGGAATAGTGGTTTCTGGGATATCCATGTCTTCCTCTATATCCCAGACCTCTGGAACTCCCTCTAATTCCTCTATTTGATACAGGGAACTCAGGCTCATCAAGATTGAAGCTATGACTGGAATAAGGATATGTTAAATGAATCATATTAACAAAACCAAAGATTAACTCTTAATCTGATGAAGATTCTACCTGATTAGCCCATTTAGGTTGTGCTGTTTGGCAGGGTGGTGCCCGTGGATTTGAAGTAGATGGCATAAAATCTGCCAGAGTCAAAGACAACTTGGGCTTTGACATGATTTCATCTTCTTCTAACTGTTCCTATTTCTTTGAATTATACTGTTTCTTTGAGTATTTTCCCTCTGATGAAGAGGGTTTTGCTGTGGCATTCATAGTAGAAGACACAATTGGTTTCTTTAATTGCATTCGTAAAATGGCATGAGTTTGGATGATCATTTTTCTAACCATCCAATCATCATATTTCTGTGATTTTTTGTTTTTGACTTCTTGACACTCACCTTCTTCCTCTGGATCTATAGAAGTAACACATACTACCTAAGCTGAAGAACCTTTTAATTTGACTTGTCCTGATTCCACCATTTTTTGTAGTAGGTCTTTGAAGACAAAACACTCCTGAATGGGATGCCCCAACATCTGATGAAATGGGAAATAATTGGGATGGTCTTCATCTCCTTCCTTGTTCGATCTTTTGGGCCTTGGAAATTAAACCAAATTATTTTCTAGAGCTGAAATGAAGTAACCAGGAACTTGTTCATTTTGGAAAGAATAGACTTTGTTATTTAACTCCTCAAATTGTTTCTGTATTTGATCTCTTTGATCATCTTGACGAAACGGCCTCTATTGTTGATGCTCAAGAGGTGGAGCCCTTCGAGAAGATGAAGGTCTTGAAGTGGAAGTAGGTATAGGTTCTTGTTTAAGTGTGACTGTAGCAGTCTCTGTTTGACCCATTCTCCTTCCTAGAGCTAATGGAATTACACGAGCTTTATCCTGAGTCTTTATAATAGAGTCTTCAATATGTTGAGCGATTGAAGTAAGGCCTCAAAACCCTCCTTTGTATTTCACAGGGATCAATGGTGTGCGAAATTCATCACGCAAATTTTCCACACATATTGGCAACAACTCTTCTTGAGGGAGTGCTAAGATTAGGGAATATGTTAATCCCTTCCAGCAAGCAATGAAATCTGAAACTCTTTCATTCTCCCTTTGCTTACAATTTTTAAGATAAAAAACTATTGTCTTTGGAAAATTTGAGCTGAATTGAAGAAGGGATTTTTGATGGAGATCCTCCCACCCAGTAATTGAGCGGGATTGCAAGCTTGTATACCAGAAAAAAGCAGAACCTTGTAATGACTGTACAAAACACCTGAGCTTAACTGCTTCTTGTTACTGAGGAGTTACCATCATAGGATCACAATGAGAAAAAAAAATGTGTTAAGTGTTTCTCTGGGTCTCCCGAACCATTAAATATTGGGAATGTGGTACTTGAAAAATTTGATGGGGGAGGAATTGCATCAACACATTCAGTGTAAGCTCTATTTTATGGTTGAATTTGTGCACGCTTTCCCTCCATAGCTTCTAACTGAGATATTAATTACTTAATGGTAGTCATTAACTTTTGAGAAACATCTGGCTGAGCTTGGACCTGAGCAGGTGCAATAACTAGAGCTTGGACAGTTGTGGTGGCTGGTACTACAACTGATGGTAGCACCACCGATTGTTGTTGCGCATGACCTATAGGATTAGACCTATGAGGGTGTACTAGTAAGGGAGGATACTCTTGATCCATCTTAGTAGCTGCAACAAAATCCCTTGGATGACTGACTCCATCACTCTTAGGAGGAAGACTACCTTGAAGTAGCTCTACATTCAACCTCCTTAATTCCTTCATTTCTTCCGTCCTATTGTGCGAACCTTTTCTCTAGTGAGATTTATTGGCCTTCTACAGAGGAAGAATGGAATGTAACATGATTCTTTCTTTCCCCTTGTTGGACACCTTTCAGATATGGTGAAGTTGGTTATTTGAAGGAATACCTAGATTCTGGGTAAGCCTTTGATTTCTTGTATGCACACCTTCTTCCTTTGCCTATGTGTGCACAGCCTCTTGAGCAGGAACTTCCTCGTTTGATCCCTCTGAGTGAGCCTCATGTTCTGGAGGATCAGCAATAACAGCATTGATGACATTTATTGATTCATAATGCATTGCATCCCTTATATAGGTATTTCTGCGATATTTTCTTCTTTTATATCTCTGATGAGACACTGCCTTCTGTTGAGTTGATACCTCAGGAACTTCTTGACGAACCATAATTTGGAGAGAATCTCTTGATAATTCGGCTCTTTGTTCCTATTTGGGCTTCTTCCCTAATCGAGAGAAGACTGACTTTCTCTGAGGAAGAGATTGAGGATTTGAAAAAGTCCCTAGTCCAGTGGACTGGGGCTGTTCCTGTTGTTTCTGCTTAACTCCTCGAATCCTATTTGTTGATTTCGAGGGTTGGGATAAAAGAGTCCTCAGTCTGGAAAGTTGGGGTGGTTCTTGAGCTGGTACATCTGATACTTTCTTAAAAGCTCTCCTAATCTTGCAGACTTTAGTCTGGAAATTGGCTGGATGCATTAACCTACATCCACTCAAATCACCTGGCTCAAATGACTGTTGGATGATTTCTGACACTTCCGTCACTTGATGATGTGCCTGCTCTAAATGAGAAGCATGTTCTATATTCTCATTTTCTTGATGCAAGAGTAATTCGACAACTTGTTCTTTGTGTGCCAAATTTTGGGAAGAACTAGTTGAGGCATGTTCCTGAGCAAGCATCTGATTACACACAAAACCAGTTGGTTGTGGACATCCATGGGAAATAACATTGCATGAGACCACTTTTTGTGGGATTTGTTGACTGGAGAGTACAGTGAAATGAAGTGCTCCATGAACATCCCATCCCCTGATATGAATACCAGATGGGGCATTGGTAATTAACTGGCGCAATCTTTTTAGTGCACCAAGGCATGAACACTGAAGGGATCTCTTCTACTTTTCAACCTTTAGATATCGGGAAACTGAGAGAGATGCCAAGTCAATTTGGAATTATAACCCTTCTATTATCTTGACATGATTTTCATATTCATTATAAGATAATATTTTCTTCTTCAATTGACAAAGAGTTTTCCACATGTTGAGACGAATATCATGAATACAATCTTCCGTCAACATTTCTGGAATATCATACTGAGATTCAGCCAAAGTCCAAAACATGACTGGTACTTCACCTTTTTCCAGTTGTTTTCTCATATTCAGTACTTCCTCCTTATCATTCAATGAAGAATCTTCTACCTGATTAGACCAGAGCTGGTGCTTCCTTGTTGCTTCGTCATATTCAATAATATTGGTAGAGAATTCATTTACCAAATTAGAAGATGCATGACTCATGGGTGGTTTGGAGAATGAAATACACCCCGGTATATCTTCTGGTTGAGAAAGTATTTCACCTGCTATCGTTAAAGCATCATACATGATTGGCTTCACATTTGAAAGTGCCTCAAGATAAAAGGGATTTCTCGTTACTGCATTGTCCTTTGAAAAAGTTTCCAGGCAATGCGAATTACTACTGTAGAGAGGACTTTTGCAGCTAAATTCATCATCATGGGGAGGACCACCATGGTGGGTTATATCAAAAGATGAAACATTTTTCTCCTTGATATTTTGGCGACGCAGAGGGTTATCGTGACTCTCATCTGAAGATGATACTTTGAGATTGACCAAACTGTCATGAAGAAAGCCTTCATGAAGAAGTGTCTGATGCAGACCTTCGGAATTAATGTTCCCACTATTGGTAAATGAGAGAGTAGAATCTTGAGTTCCAACAGATACTTGTCTGAGGGATTTAAGAATTCCAGCATCGAGCAAGGCCTTATTACAAATTGGCTCTTGATTTATTGACTATGTTGAACGGGTATTTTTCTTAGAATCCTTCTTACTCACTTTGGGAACCACTTGTTGATGAAAGTGGTTATTATGGGCAGGTTTATGTGCCTTCTCAGGAGAAATAGTCGGGTTAGGCTGATTATCTCCATTCAAATCAAGTGTATGTGTCTGACTTGACTATCTGTATGATATGGTGGAGTATGCCCCACAACCCTCTTGGACTGGAATAGAGGTGTGTATCTGTTTCGGAGTGATCTATTGATGTGTCACTCCACTGGTAGGGACAGATTTTCATTTCTTTCCCCGTGAAGCTGCTGAAGCAGTTATAATATTCTAGCAGGCATCCAGAATATGAGCAGGGATTTGCTTCTGCTCTTTCACCATCGTCAAAATGTGCTTGGTGACTTCAGCTGTCGGAACGGGAATATACATCCATTCCATACTTGGAGTAAGTGTGTATTCCTGCTCCTATCCTCCTTTTCCTATTAGTGAATTCTGACAGTACTCATGTGTGGGGGCATAGAGTTGAGTCTACTCCAATTTTGTCATCGTGGCTTTCCGACTGACTTCTTCGCATGCTACTAAATGAGAATGTTGGAAGTCATAATTAATATTGGCAGGTGTATGTGTCTGTTGGGTATTCTTCATCAAGTATGGTTGACGAGTTTCCTTCAATACTGGCAGATGAGACTGTTGATAGAATTGTTGATTGTAAACAGGTGTATATCCATACTTATCAGTTGACACCATATTAGATTAGTGAACTTCTTTGGTTGTAGTCAGACGAGACTGCTGACTAGCTGATGAGTTATAAATAGGTGTATATTCCTACCTATAATACTCCACTGGAATTTCCTGACGGGATTGGTGGGTTGCTTCTAGACGAGTCTGCTGGACAGCAGAATTAGAACGGATGGGTGTATGTTCCCGCTCGTTGCTTGCCATCAAGTTGTCTTGATGGAATTCTATGGAGGGGGAAGAAGTAATAAACTACTCCTTGTTGACCATATTTCACCTATGGCGGTTCTTCTTGTGTGCTCGGGTCTGAGGAACCTGAGCCGAACCCCTAAAGGTGATACCCTCATCATGTTGAGGGCGCACTGCCGCATGATTCTGGCAGCGATTGTTGATGGGAGCCCTCAGTAAGGACTCGTGTATCCTTGAATTAAGGCCTTGAGTGACCTTCTCATTCACCTTCTCATAAAATGGGAGGGACTGGTGATTGCGTTCTGGGGATAATGACCCGAAACGGTTGGAGACGGTGGTTGGCACCACCTACTTCTTGATCGCTAGTCATCGCTGTCCAGACAACCAGGGTGAATTATTGACTTGGAGGGATTGTCGAGCAGCCTCTAGAGTCAGAATGGTACCATTTTAATGGTATTCCTTAACCAGTTCATTTGATACCCAGCATTGAAGACGCTGAGTAGGTGATGTCATCCTCAGAGCGGATGAAGATTCAGCAGGAGTAGCAGTAGAGGTATTCACAGCAGAGGTATTCACAGGTGTGAACTTTAGAGAAGCCATTTCTGTAACACAGAAGATCTTATAAAAGAGTTCATGTTTGATATAACAAACATGATCAAGATAATTTCATCCACTACATCTTTTGGATGATCACATATGTTATTGATTATTTTTTTGGCCCTCTCATTGAATTTAAATAGGGGCCTAACAATTAAGTAAAACATCATTTTAACTTGGTTAAGGATTCACGTCGGGTTCACCATTTTTTGTTCTCTCTGGAAATGGGGATGACCTTGTTTTCTTAAGGTTCAAACATTAAAATCGGTTTCTAACGGGTTTGTTTGTAGAACTAGAAATATCCAATGATTCTATATCCATTTGGACCTACTTTCCAAAGGTAGGTGCTCATTAGTTGTGGATCGATGAGGCTTAAGAATTTTCATTGGTCGAGAGGATGGGAGGTCGGAATCATCACACCTTTTGGGGAAATTATTGTCTACTCCGAGACTCTCTTTATATAATTAAGTTATGTTCGTGAATCCTGATTACATTACCAAGTATGAAATAATATTTCCTTAAGATCTGACAATCAATGATTAATATGTATGAGATTTATAGAATCTTTTATATGTATTTGAGGTTCTTCATTGATAGAGAATCATCTATACTTGTTAGAGATTCTTAGTCAATGGTATCCTTCAACACATTATATAAAGATATCTTGGTCATTATGATAACCATACTAGTTTTAAAGCCACTCAGCGGGGAACTTGAAGTTTATTGTCATTCAGAAGGACATGGATTATTTCAGAGTTGGGATCGTACCCACAGATGGGATACCTATGTATCCTTATTTAGAAAAGGAATCAGAACCCACGTAGTTCGGGAATTAAGATATATTTTAACATCATATGGGACAGATGATAATTAATGGATGATAGGCATGAACCTTAGAAAGGCTTCCTACATACTCCACTTTTAAGGTAGAGATCAAAGTCCACGTAGTTTGGTTAAGAATTATGGGGCTTACGTATGATTAATGGCCTGAAGAGATGTGTCAGGGTTACTTTTATACTTTTATCTCACGTGAGTCATGCTCGGTGTGAGAAATAATAGGTATCAGTAAACCTAATTATTTGTTCCACAAAATATGCAGTCACAAGGAATGATTTGGGGCTTACATACGTATGACTGCCCAGATAGATGAAGATCGGGACTTACTTTAGGGGAGAATCCCAGGAACAAGGTCCATAAAGGTATATGTGCTTTATGGAGATTTTGATACTTAACTTAGAAATTACTCCTGAGAAGTATTCCCAAATTATATAGGACTTATGATTGGGTTTTATTCCTGAGAAGGAAGTCCAAATCAAAAAGAAATTAAGACTAGTTAAGAGAAATTATGACTGGGGATTATTCCTGAGAAGGAGGACCAGGTTAAAGGGACTTGAGAACTAGGGCTTACTCTTGATAAGGAGGTCCAGGTTAGAGAATTTTAGAATTTGGGGCTTACTCCTGAGGATGATGCACATTTTAAGGGAAATTGGAATGGGGCTTACTCCTGAAAAGGAGGCCCAGGTTAGAAAATTATGACTGGGGCTTACTTCTGAGAAGGAGGCCCAGGTTTGGGAATTATGATTGGAACTTACTCTTGAGAAGGAGGCCCGAGTTAGGGAACTTGGGGCTTACTCCTAAGGAGGATGACCATATTAAAGATCTTCTCATCTTAAATGATGAGGTTGAATGAATGAAATCTCTAACCTTAGTGACATAAAGACATGTAAATCACTAGGTTTTGAGAGATGTTCCACATAATTCCTTTCAGATAAGGAAGACAACAAAGGAACCATGTCATAAATGACTTTGAAAAGGGTTTTGAAGGCCAAATCTTGAAGAGGATAGGTGGATTTGAAGAAAAGAGTTGAATAAGCAGGAGGGGCACCCAAAAAGAGGTAGGCGTGCAAGTCCTGTTGGGGCGCGCAAGTATTGGTTGTGAAAGTATACTTGCCCGACACATGTATACTTGCGCGATGGTCAACCCATAGGGAAATACTTGGGTGAGGCTTGGCTCAAGCCTTTAGTATTATCCCTAGAGGCTTCCAAAAGAGTGGTTCACAAGTTCTGTTGAAGGGATAAAGCGGCGCGCAAGTATGTCCATTTTACCTTAAGGGTTAGACACTTAGGTGCTCAAGTGTTGGTGAATTTCAACACTTAGGCCTTGTCCCCCCTCTTTAGATCTTCCATTCTATGTAATAAATTACCTTATAAGTGTTCAGAAGACTTCAAGTAGAGACTAGGGCGCCGGGAGCTTAAATCTGACTTTTGGACTTTTTCGTCCCTCAAATGGGGGGGCCCACAAGGGGTATTTATAGGCTGCTGGAGACCTTGGGCGAAAATCAAATAGGGTGCGCAATTCACCTGCACGCCCAATATGTGGCGCGCAGGTATACCTGCGTGACCATCCTAGAACTTGTGCGGCCTATGTTTAAAGAAATCTTTGTTCATGCCTTTGTCGAATTTTTATGTTTCTTTAAAGGATGAATCACTTTGTGTTTAAGTTATTTACCTTTTCATTCATTAGACTCTGTGATGAAAAGGATCATCAACAGTTATTCATTAAAAGAAAATAAAATTTGTTATCTATACTTATATTAGGACTAAAACAACTAGGTAATGATATTGATGTTTATTTGGATTCCTTGATTTAGTATATGAAATTATTATGGGATTTAGGTGTTATGTTGTATGATTCTTACATAAATGAAAATTTCATGTTGAGAGCCATACTGTATAGGATGTTAATTGACTTTCATACTTATGGAAATTTGTCAAGATATAGAATTAAAGTAACTTAATGGTGTCCTATTTGCGAACAAGGTACATAGTCAACTCGGATGAAATGTTCATCAAAGATTGTGTTTCTAGTACATCACAGATTTCTACCCCGAAAACATAAGTACGGATCTTGGATGACATCATTCGATGGGATTTCAAAATAATGTACAACACTATCTTCACTAAAAGGCGATCAAATTTTTTAGAATCTAATATATATGGACACTTCTTTTGGTAAAAATTTTTCGAAAAACCCAATGAAAAATTGTTGGAAATAAAGATCTGTTTTTTATGAATTACCATACTAGAATTAGTTGTATGTAATACATTTTCTTGATGTTATGCATGTTGGAAAAAATGTATGTGATGGTTTCATTTAAACCTTACTAAATTCACCCAACAAAACAAATTATGGAATTAATTCTAGGTTGGATATTATTAACATGGTAATACATGAAGAGTTGGTACCAATGAAGGGTGAAAATGGACTTTTCTTCCTCCAACTACTTAACCTCTTTCTAGGAAAAAGAGATATCTATTTTTTAAATTCTTAAATGATGTAAATGTTCCAGATAAGTATTCATTGAATATCAAGACTATTGTGTCAATTAATGATTTAATGTTAAGGGGTCTGAAATCACATGATAATAATGTTTTTAAGAAATATTTAATTCATGTATCTTTATGTTGTATTTTTCTAAAGTATGTTCATCATACATTAACCAAGCTCTGTTTCTTTTTCAAAGTTATATGAAGAAATTTTATAGACCTATAGAAATTTCAAAATATAAAAAAGGATATTTTAATCATATTATCTGAATTGGAACTTTTCATCCCACCATCATTCTTTTATATGATGGTTCACTTGATGGTTTAATTGGTGAGAGAGATTCAGTTATGAGGTCATATGCATTATAGATGGATGTACCCCATTGAATGGTATGTGAATATTTTGAAAGGGTATATCAAAAATCAAATTCATCTATAGGGTTGTTTTATAGAGTGATATATTGTTTAGGAAGTCATTTAATTCATTACCGACTACCTTTTTGGTGTGGAAAGAATTGGTTTACTGAAATATTGTCACACTGGGAAACTTGTGGGTGAAGGAATTTATGGAAGAGAAGTTGTCACAATAAATATTATAGATTGGGAACAGATCCACCTTTACTTTTTTCATAATAGTTTATAGGTTTCCAAATATGATAAAACTCAAAAAGAAATTCTTAGGTATTTGAATCCATCAAAGGGTGAAATTTGGATAAAAAAATACACATAATCAAAAATTTATTGGATGGTTTCGTGACCATAATTTTAAGGAGTCAAATGAAAATCTAGATTCAATTTCAGAATGAATTTGATGGCTAGCTAGAGGACTATGTGTGTATATATTATCATACAATGGTTATGTAATTAGTGGTTATAGATTCTATACAAATGAATATGATGAAGGCAGTACCATGAAAAATAGTACAATTACACTTGTGGCTGAAGAGATGAATTTTTTTGGTACAAAATACATAAATCCAATTTATGTGAATATGTCATATTTTCACATCATCAAACAAATATGGTATTTGGATTGTACAATATTCCAAGTGATGATTTTACAATGAAATAGGGTTGATAATATGGATGTTGTTAAAATAGATGAATTGATATTCATGAAAGTGGATTTTAAGGAAGGGTATAAAGACAAACCATTTATAATGGAATCACATGTCGTAAAGGTATTTTAGGTTCCACATCTTGAAAACCAAAAGTGGTCAATTGTTATGTTATCAACCAAATCCACTGAAGGGTGAGATTAAAATTAAACTGAGGATGACCCTTTCATTATGATTTTTCAATCATTTCATAGAGGCCCCAATGTATATAGGGTTTTGTATGTCAAAGGATACCACAATGAAGGGATCTGGATACTCGGTAGAGGGGTCAAATCCCTTAAACCTATAAAAAAGATTTCAATAATCATGTTATTTTTTTACAATATACACTATGTAACATCATGTTATTATATGTTCACTAATAAATTTATGTAATATAAATTAAATTCTAAACCACTTCTATATATAATGACTTTTGTGTGTAATGATGCTCCTAATCCTAAGAAACAATAGGTATCACAACCTATTGTTGCTCCCAATGAAGAGAAACAATAACAATCTAAACATGTTGATGCTACCATTATAGAGGAACAACATATTGAGGATTTTGAACTTGAGAAAATAGTAGATGATGAAGAACCAATGTTTCCAAAAAAAATAACTGGAGAATAATAACATTATGATGTTAGAAAAAATTATTATAGTGAGAAGAAAAGGAATCAATTTCGAGGTCAGATGGAATGTGTGTAGCCAGCCTATTAACCTCAACAAGGTCATGTTCAATAGTTACATTGGGATCATCACATGGTATTCCATGCCAATTGATTTATATTCATGAAACCATATTATGTCCACTCTTAAGATAGATATTTGGAAATAGATTATGGTAACATTATGATATTCTTTCTTTATTTTACTAAAAAAATGAAATGTTGACTTACTATTTATCTTCCCTATAATAATGAATTTATATTAGATGAATCACATAATAAATTTGTATTAATTATAGATGGAAGGATTCATAGCATCTTTCTCACAATTCTAATGAGATTTCATTCTAAAGATGCAGAAGGGAAAATAAACCTGCACCCACCCCTTATGTGTGCACACCTATTAAACCAAGAAGCGGAGGGTGAGTTTACTGGACATTGTGAGAAGATATATTTTCAAGTAAATTGTGGATAGTAATAAATTGTTGGAAAATACATGTATTCATCACTTTGATTGATAATTTTTTATTTATCAAACAACAACTGAGTTCTAAAAATAAGGAATGAGAAATAAAACCAATAAAAGCCTATCGTAAAACAAGGATGGTTTTCAAGACGAAATAGATTTGTTTAGAAATGAATAGGAAGAATACCTAATGGCATAATTTACACATATATCATTAAGATTTTACTTTGAGAGAATTAATTTATTTTTTAATATTTAAGTTTAATTTATTTATTTTTATTATTACCCACATAAGAATTATTTTTTTATACATGTGGATACTTTTGTTCAGGTTAGGATGGTTTGTTCGAAGCTACCCATTCTCGTGATAGATTAGAATTTGAGGTTGCAACTATGATAATGAAAATAAGGAAATGGTTCAATAATGTATACAACCATCATGAAAAGGTGAATTTCTACTTCATATTTAATTAATTTTTTCATCATTTTATCTACTATTTGTAAGTCAATTTCCTTATGATTTTTATCTAAAACTTATTTAGTTTTTCACAGATCCTTTGTAAAGTCATATTTTTCTTTCAACTATCTACAACAAGCTTCAAAAGAGATAACATGTTCCTTTCTTCCAATGTTACCACACTTTCCATTGACTTTCTTTTTTGAACTTCCATGATTTCATATTGAGTCGTTTTATTATATGAAAAACATTTCTCAATGTTTAAAACTAGAAGAGTATATAAAGGTTTTTCATATATGAACATCAACTCAATATATAGTGTTGGTGGTTCAACAAAGAAAAGAAATGGGATAGTGTGATTGGTATTGTAATGAAATGGACCATCTTGGTCCATTAATTTGTCACTTATAGTGTTTGGGGTGTCCTGGAAACCATCGGCGAGTTAGGAGGGCGTTAGTGTTGGTGACGGGGTGACATTGTGGTGTCACCTATCGGTTCCACCAATCGGT
Source organism: Viscum album (assembly GCA_963277665.1). NCBI lineage: Eukaryota > Viridiplantae > Streptophyta > Magnoliopsida > Santalales > Viscaceae > Viscum > Viscum album. Next base: position 1,305,450,320 of record OY728163.1, on the reverse strand, counting down.
GTCTCACTAATAGGTTCCACAAACCAGCCCCAATCGGTGGATCACTGATCAGTCTCACTGATCATTGGATCACAGATTGGTCTCACCAATCGGTGTTGCACCCAAATGGTGCCATAAAGGGGTGTTGGGGTTCTTTCCCTAGTTTTCCCGTAACGTCTCTTTTAAGTTTTATTTCCTATTTTAAAGTGGTTTAAGACCATTTTAAGGCCGGCAAAGTATATCTTAAATAACCTAAGAGTGGGGCGACCCTTGATTTCCAAAACTTGTGGCCTGTCACACCTTTTCCACATTTTCTAGCCTCTTGTGTTTTCCAGTTTCACCTCTATTACGTGTTTTTCTCCATTTAAAGGAAATCTATCAACTCACAGCTATCCTCTAGTCTACCTCCAACATTTATAAGTGGAATTATTAAATATAAATTAATCCCAACATGTGAAATCCCCGAGCCTCATGGTCAATCCCCAATCTAAATTTTAAGTACTTCAAAATGGTCTCCCTGATTTTAGGATCTGGCCTCTTCGTAAGTCGAGATCCTCTCTTCCTTATTCCTTTTCAATTCAATAAGTGCACCTCGAGACTTTCTTTGGAAATGAATTGTGCACCCATGTTGGTTCTCTTTTCACTCATCCATGGATTTCTTCCTGCAAGTCAAGATTCCCCAGTTCTTGGTGCAATGGGAAAACGTAAATCCTTGATCATCCAAGTAGGGGTTTACCTTTCTCTCTCTTTAATGTACATCATGCAAGGTGGGTGTGATAATGTTCTCTCAGGACATATATAGAACCAAATTTAATGGAGATATTAAATGGACCTTTAAAGAATGAATGGGAGGGAATGATGATGATGGTGTTGTTTTTTAACTTCGTTTTATGTTGTGAATTGTTTTGGCTCATGTCCACTGAAAATCGTGGTCGTTGGTGGTCCTTTATTATGAACTAATGAAGCTTTGTTTTCTAGATAATCTTATTATTGAATGAATGTAACATGGAAACTAGTTAATCAAATAAACTCGGATGATTAAATGGATGCCTAATGAAAAAGAACCCTTATGTGATCACCCCGGTTAACCAAACGGAAAGAATTAACTTAATGAATAGCATTAGCTAAATCTCAAAACTCCCTTTCCCTATTCTGGTGATATGAATGGTTGTTCTATTTGATGCATTGTGGGGTTACATAGAGGGGAATGGAATCTTTGGATGAAATGTTGTTGTCTTATGAATCTAAGGTCATGGGGAGCCTACAGTAGATGTTTTGGACCCAGTATTTTGGGGCTTGGTTTGGTTTTAGTACATCGAGGGATCTCACGGATCCCTTTTGATGTTGTTACTTATGAGCAAACTAAGAGTGAATGCTTAAATTCTTGCTTGGCTGTTTTATTCTAGTTGTTATTTTGAATTATGGTTATGCCTATTAATTTCCTGGTAGTGAAGGAATACTTAAATAGAATCACTTGAACATGGTAATGAGAACTGGTACAATGGGGAACTGTTTTTCAGAAATGGGTTGTGCTCTGGTTGTAGCTGTTGTGTATTTGTGAATGTAGGGGTAGCAGCAAGAGTGGTTGTGAGAAGGATGGTTTTTGGTTTCGAGACCCTAGGTTTGGATGAGTGCTTGATTACCTATATGTATAAAACTTAGTTCTTGTGTTTCTTATACTCACCCCAACCATTTAGATCACTTCATGCCAAACACCCCCATTTCATGGGGGTGTTTTTTCCAACATTCCTATGAGTGGATGTTCATTATCTCCTTTATTCTCCCTCTCTCAGGTAACCCAAGACTCTTTGGGCAGGTTGTGATGACCTATGGTTTATTATGGCCCAAGAATATTTGGACAGGGTGTGTTGTGATGGTTGGCCCAAGTGTGTGTGGGTAGGTTTGTTTCCCAAGTGTCTTCGAGATGAGGTCCAGGTGTCTTCAGGGGTGGCTGTGGTTGTTCTAGCTCAGGTGTCTTCAGGAATGGAAGTGGTGGTTATGGACCAGGTGTCTTTTGGGGTTGTAGTGGTTATTCTAGATCAGGTGTCTTTGGGCATGGAAGTGGTGGTTATGGCCCAGGTGTCTTCAGGTGTGGTGGTGGTTATTGTGGCCCAGGTGTCTGTGAGCATGGTTATGTGTGATTGTGGTGGCCCAGGTGTTTGTGGGTGGGATAGATGTGTGGTTGGGATAGCCCATGGGGTTGTTGTTGGGGCGGTAGTGGGACTACAGTGTAATCTATGGGGGTGGTTTTATGCTTAGGATGTCCTAAATAACTAGTGGGAAAGCGATGTGGGATACCCAAATATCGATGTTCTATTACTATAACTTAACATGACTTGTGTTATTTAGGGAGTGTGCCTTAGTGAGGTTGGGTGGATAGTTTCTGTACTATGTGTTTTGGTTATCTCTATTTCTCATGGGGCATTAGAATGCCTCTCCACTTATGCATGAGAGATTTTGGTTTTCCCTACTGAGTATACCTGTATACTCACCCTACGTATATAAAACTACTTTCAAGTTTCTAGGAGTACCGTGTTGGACCTTACTAGCTCGGGCATCAGGAGTTGTCATTGCTGGTTTTCCTTTCTTTTGGTACTTTCCTTCAAAGTTTCTTGTACTTTATATCACTTTATTTTGGACATGCATATGGGAATTGATTTTGGGATTTACTTTTATTTCAGTCTTTGGAGTTGTTTGGGATTTACCGTCTTATCTCCTGATCTTATTAAACAAAAAGGGTAACACCTTCCATTTTATGTGAGATTCTATACCCTTGGTTTTATTCGCTACTATGAGTCCTATTGAAGGCAGGACTTAGGGGTCATTATCTCTCCTTCAACTTGAGGAAGGAAGGGTCTGTCATTTTTTTTTGTCCCTTCCCTCGTCTTAGAGAAGGCAGGTCATGACAGAATGGTATTAGAGGGGCAAGATTGAGAGATTGGATGGATTTTGGGGTTAGGAACAGCGAGGATTACATGGGATGGTAGGGTAATAGTGTTATGAAATCTTGGTGCATGAAATAGGCCAGGGAAGACCAGCTAGGACATGGGATTTTAGGGCCCCTGTGATCCGATGCAAGGACTCTAGACCTACTGAACGACCAAGTGAGGCTACATTGATTACAGGGTAGAGACCCTCGGAAAGGTACATGCATCATAATGACTTTTGTTATTGTGTGTCTTAGGTGTTTTGGTAATTTAAAATAAATAAAAATTTAAGAAAAATTTAAAAGGAATCTTCTACACTACTCGGGATTAGGAATTCTTTGCTTCACTTTTTAACTATGGAACTCGGACGACGTCCATGAGTAGTGCAGGCAGTTGAGGCCCAACAGGTTGATCTGGTTGATCAACGGAGGACTGATCGAGAGGAGGATGATGACCAGTGGAAGAAGACTCTTCATGCCTTTCAGCGGCATGCTCTATCAAAGTATGAGGGTATCATCTCAGACATGAAGATGGAGAGCTAGCTCAAGGAGTTGGTGATAGATTTCAACTTGATCTGAGCTCTGACCGAGAAATGGGTTCCTCTGGCTATGAGTTAGATGTGGGGAGTGGTGCGTCAGTGGTAGACACTCTATCTTGGGGAGAAGAAGAAATTTGAGGTTTTGTGGACTGAATTTAAGAATGAGTTACAGGAGGAATCCCTTTCTTCCACGATGAAGGCTGAAAAGTGGAAAGAGATGCTCTCCCTCCAGCAAGGGATTATGACGGTGAGGTAATTGGGGATCAAGTTCAATGATCCCCTTAATTTTTCTTCAGACCTCTTCTCAGATGAGGAGTCATGGGAAAGATTCTTAGAGGAGGCACTCTACCTTCTCTTTAGTATGTTGTTACTCCCTTTACTTTACTGAAGTAGTTAGAGGTTCATAAGAATGCTGAACTAATGGAGAGGATGCATACCCTGGGAGGTGTGCCGTAAGAGGGGAGACGGTTGAGTTCGTCAAAGGGGAAGGTTTTCAGCAGCAGTCCTCCAGCATTAGGTCCTTCTAGGTTTCTGTTTGTGAGGAGCAGGCCTCAGTAGTTCCAGTTCTGATCTATCAGTCCTCTCCCTTTCTCCACGGTCCTAGGACCAAATTGTTTTACCTGTGGCGGTCGTGGGTATCTTCAGAATCAGTGCCCTGTTTGAGTGCAGTACATTGGGGGTGGGTAGGTTCAGCGCCCACCTCAAGAGCAGTAGTTTCCATCCAGGCCCTTCCTACAGCAGGAGAAGCAAGCTCCCGCTCCACCGAGAGCAGACGATGTCGGAGGAGGCCGACCTCAGGGCGCTCCTCAGGGACCTTGACCAGGGCGTGGTTGGGGAGGTGGCCAACAATTGAGGGGTAGAGGAGTTGGACTTGGGTAGTTTCATGCCACAGAGGCAGCAATTCCAACGGGTCCGGAGTCGTTCGAGGTATGATTAGTATATTTAGTACTCTTTCATGTGCCTTGTTTGATTCAGGAGTTTCTCGCTCCATTTTTGCGCCTAGTCTATCCCATTCCTTGGGTCTAGACGTAGAGAGACTTTCCATTCCCCTAGTGTTGATTACGCTAGTTGGAGTTCAGACCATCCTGTTTGATGTTTGTTGAAGATGCGGACTGATGTTGGGACCATATCTGACTAGTGGGGATCTCTTTCTGCTACAGATACATCCATATGATGTCATATTGGGAATCAACTAGTTTTTTTCTATACACACTATTATCGACTGCTTCTGGAGAAGGGTCATGTTCTCTGATATGGGCGGCCAGCATCTAGATTTCATTGGCGAGCAGGGTTTCCAGGAGGGCAGTCGGAATGTGGAACCCCTTCTTTCCTTTTTAACCAAGCTGTTAGTGGAATTGACAGACTCAAAGATCATGTAAGTTCTGGGGATTGTCAGTGAGTTCTTGGAAATCATACTTGAAGAGGTTGTGACTCTACCCCCTCGATGTGATGTTGATTTCGGGATAGACCTACAACCCAGTGCCCGTCCAATTTCGATGGCTCCCTATCAGATAGTGCCTTCTGAGTTACAGGAGTTGTGGATTTAGGTTGATGACTTGATGAAGAAGGGTTTTATCCAACCAAGAACGTTTCCATGCGGAGCTTCAGTCTTATTCTCAAAGAAGGCAGATGGTGGTCTCAGGTTGTGCATAGACTACTGAAGACTGAATCAAGTGACGATCAAGAACCGTTACCCCCTCTCGATGATCGAAAACCTTTTTGACCAGTTGAAGGAAGCATATTGGTTCTATAAGATCTACCTATAGTCTGGATATCACCAGTTGAGGGTGACGGAGGGTGACATCTTGAAAACTGCTTTCAGATGTACGTATGGACACTTTGAGTTTCTGGTCATGTCATTCAGTGTTACAAATTCACCAGTTGTATTCATGGGTCTCATGAACTCTATTTTCTATGAGTATCTAAACCAATTTGTGGTCATGTTCATAGACGACATCCTCATATACTCAAGATCATAGGAGGATAATGCCAAGCATCTCAGGACAGTTTTGGAGGTCCTCTGACACTACCATCTCTACGGGAAGTTGTCCAAGTGCAAGTTCTGGATACGAGAGGTGCACTTCCTTGGACATGTGGTGTCCCAGCAGGATATAGCAGTGGACCCATAGAAGGTCGAAGTGATTGTTTCTTGGGAAGCACCCAAGAATGTGGCATAGGTCCGTAGTTTCCTGTGAATGGCAAGTTACTACCAGAGGTTTGTACCCGACTTCTCTCGAGTTTCAGCGCCTTTGACGACCTTAACTAGAAAATACCAAGATTTTGTATGGGATGAGCGGTGCCAGGTAGCTTTAAATTATCTGAAAGGGAAGATGTTCAGTGCCCCAATGCTAATTTTTCTAGAGTAAGGGGTAATGTTTGAAGTGTTTTTTTATACTTCAGGTCTAGGCTTGGGGTGTGTGCTGATGTAGTAGTGGAGAGTGATCTCTTATGGGTCTATACAGTTATTACCTCATGAAAGTAACTATGCTACCCACTACCTAGAGCTTTCAGTGATTGTGTTTTCACTAAAGTTATGGAGGCATTACATCATCGAGGAACGCTTCATGGTCTTCACAGATCACAAGAGCTTGAGGTATGTCTTCTCCCAGCGAGACCTGAACTTGCGGCAGTAGAGGTGGATGAAGTTTCTCTAGGACTATGACTTCGATATCTCTTATAACTTAGGAAATAGGAACGTGGTGGCTGATGCATTGAGTATGAATTCACAAAATGATGTGGTTCGGGAGTCAGAAGATGCTTGGAAAGCAATAATGGAGTTGGTTGCTTTACATCTGGGCATGAGAGTAAAGGATGGTAAAGGGTTTCTATTTCAGATGACAGTATAGTCTTCCTTGGTACAGAATGTGGAGGAGTCTTAGTGGGGAGACTCAGAGACCAAAGTGATGTGTGATCACGTTAACTAGGGTGATGCTTCGGAAGGATGGTCGTAGGATGGTCAGAATCAGATATTGTTCCATGGGATGTTTTTTGTTTTGGTGTCAATGCATGAGGGATTTCTCAGTGAGTTCCATAGATCATCCCTGGTGGTACACTCAGGAGTCTCCAAGATGTATTGGGGCACGATAGGTCAGTTTTGGTGGCCCTAAGTGAAGTGGTTAGTGGCGGAGTTTGTGGCAAAGTGCCACGTGTGTTAGCAAGTGAGGGCTGAACACCATGTTCCCAACGACCTGTTACATCCCTTGGATGTTCCTGAGTGGAAGTGAGATGACATCTCGATGGATTTCTTCACAGGATTACCTCGAGCTGAGGGAGGTTGTGATGAAATCTGGGTAGTGGTGGACCATTTGACAGAATTATCTCACTTCTTAGCGTTTGAGGAGTCGAACGTAGTGGATGCCTTAGCACAAAAGTTTGTGGGTGAATTTGTGCGACTACACAGAGTTCCGAGGACCATCATTTTGGATCAGGATACACACTTTACTTCATGTTTCTAGAGGGATTAAAATGTTCTTTTGGAACCCATCTATGCCTTAGCACCACTTTCCACCCTCATACAGATGGGCATACAGAGAGGACCATCCAGACGTTGGGGGATATGCTTCAAGCATGTGTTCTGGACTTCGAAGGATCATGGGTACGACATTTTCCTTTGGTAGATTTTTTCTACAGCAATAGCTATCACTATACCATTATAATGGCACCATTTGAATCCTTTTATGGGAGACTGTGTTGTTCACCCGTGTACTGGACAGAGGTTGGGGTGGTAGGTGTTCTTGGCCCATAAGTGATATAGAGCACGACATATAAGGTTCATATTTTGCAAGAGAGGATAAAGGTAGCTCGGGACTGAAAGAATTCATATGTTGATTATAAAAGGATACCCTTGGAGTTTGAGGTTGGTGACCATGTGTTCTTCAATGTCCCCCATCAGTGTGGACATTGGAGGTTTGGCTGGGGTAGTAAGCTTTCTCCCAAGTCTATCGAACCCTTTGAGATGTTGGGATGAGTTGGCGAGGTGGAATATTAGCTGGCATTACCACTTCCGCTGAAGAGATTTCACCACATCTTCCATGTATCTCAACTCTATCGGTATCTACATGGTGACTCACACATCCTCGACTGGGTAGAGTTGGATATCAAGGATGATGTGAAGTTCATGGAACGACTAGTGATAATCAAGGATCATAAGGAGAAGGTGCTTCATGGATGGATCATTCCCCTAGTTAGTGTGTTGTGGAGGCATGGTGGCCTTGAGGAGAGTACCTGGGAACAAGAGTCACAGATGTGTTCCCAGTGCCCAGATCTGTTCTGAGTTTTGATCTTGTGTTTGCTTTTGTGTCTTGATTGAGATGTAATGTTTGACCCTTCTTATTGTATGACAAGTTGTTTCCATGTTCTCTATTTTGTGTGAAAAATCCTGACTATCTCCACCATTTATAAGGGGAATTATTAAATATCAATTAATCCCAATGTGTGAAATTGTTGAGTCGCGTGGTCAAGACACGATCTGACTTTTTAAGTACTTTGAAATAGTCTCCCTGATTTTAGGATCTGTCCTCTTCTTAAACTGAGATCCTCTCTTCCTCCTTCTTTTTTATTTCTCTAAGTGTGCATCGAGACTTCCTCTAGAGATAAATCGTGCACCCGTGCTGGTGCTCTTTTCACTCAGCCTTGGAGTTCTTACTGCAAGTTGTGCTTCCCCAGTTCTTGGCGCAATGGGAAAAGTTCAATCCATGATCATCCAAGTACGGGTTTTACCTTAATCTCTATTTACTATGCATCATGTGGGGTGGATGTGATAATGTTCCCTCAGGATGTAGATGGAACCAACTTTAAAAAAGATATTAAATAGGCCTTTAAAGAATCAATGGGTGGGAATGATGATGATTTTGTTGTGTTTTACCTTCGTTTTATGTTGTGAATTGTATGGGATCATGTCCACTAAAAATTGTGGTCATTTGTGGTCCTTTCTTGTGCACTAATGAAGCTTTGTTTTCTAGATAATATTGTGATTGAATGACTGTAACATGGAAACCGATTAATCACGCAAACTTGGTTGATTAAATGGATTTCCAATGGAAAAGAACCCATGTGTGATCACCCCGGTTAACCAAATGGAAATAAGGGACTTAATGAATAGTGTTGGCTAAATATCAAAACTCCCTTGCCCTATTCAGGTGATATTCATGGTTGTTTTGTTTGATGCCCTGTGGGGTGACGTAGAGGGGAATGGAACCTATGGCTGAGAGGTTGTTGGTTTTTGAATCTGAGGTCGTGTGGATCCTGTAGTAGATATTCTGGACCTGGTATGTTGGGGATTGTTTTGGTTCTAGTACTTTGAGGGATCTCACGGATCCGTTTTGATGTTGTTATGTATGAGTGAACCGGGAGTGAATGCTTAAATTCTTGTTTGGTTGTTTTCTTCCAGTTTTTGTTTTGGCTTATAGTTATGCATGTTAATTTCCCGGTAGTGAAGGAATACTTAAATGGAATCACTTGAACATGATAATGAGAACTGGTACAATGGGGAACTGTTTTCCAAAAATGGGTTGTTCTCTGGTTGCGTTTGTTGAGTATTTATGCATGTAGGGGTGGCAGCAAGAGTGGTTGTGAGTGAGATGGTTGTTGGTTTCGAGACCCTAGTTTGGGATGAGTTCTTGATTACCTATATTTATAAAACTTAGTTCTTGTGTTTCTTATATACACCCCACCCATGTTGATCACTTCATGTCGAACACCCCCATTTCATGGGGGAGGGTGTTTTCTCCAACATTCCTATGAGTGGATGGTCATTAGCTCTTTTCTCTTCCATCTCCTAGATAGCCCAAGACTCTTTAGGTAGGTTGTGACAGCCTAAGGTTTATTATGTCTCAAGACTCTTCAGGTAGGGTGTGTTGTGGTGGTTGGACCAGGTGTTTATGGGCAGGTTTGTTTCCCAAGTGTCTTTGGGATGAGGCCCAAGTGTCTTTGGGTGTGACAGTGGTTGTTATGGCCCAGGTGTCTTTGGGCGTGGTAGTAGTTGTTCTGGCTCAGGTGTCTTCGAGTGTGGTGTTTCTTGTTGTGTCCCAGGTGTCTGCGGGCATGGTTATGTATGGTTGTGGTGGACCAAGTGTTTGCGGGCGGGATATATGTGCGGTTGGGATAGCCTATGGGGTTGTTTTTGGGGTGGCAGTGGGACTGTAGTGGAATCTGTGGGGGAGGTATGATGCGTAGGATGTCCTAAATAACCAGTGGGAAAGTGGTGCGGGGTACCCAAATATCGATGTGCTATTACTATTACATTGCCTGACTTGTGTTATTTGGGGAGTGTGCCTTGGTGAGGTTGGGTGGATAATTCCCTTTCTAGATGTTTTGGTTATCTCTATTTCTCATAGGGAATTAGAATGTCTCCCCACTTTTTCACAAGAGATTTTGGTTTTCCCTACTGAGTATACTTGTATACTCACCCTAGGTATATAAAACTGCTTTCAGGTTTCCGAGAGGACATTGAGGACCATGCCGGACCTTACTATCTTGGGCATCAGGAGTTTTCGTTGCTAATTTTACTATCTTTTGGTACTTTCCTTCATAGTTTCTTGTAATTTGTATCACTTTATTTTGGACATGCATATGGGAATGGATTTCGGGCTTTACTTTTATTTCAGTCTTTGGAGTTGTTTGAGATTTACCATCTTATCTTCTGATCTTATTAAATAAAAAGGGTAATTCCTTCTATTTTACATGAAATTCTATACCCTTGATGCTAGTTTCCACTCTAGGGATTATTGAAGGTGGGACTTGGGGGCTATTATCTCTCCTTCAACTTGAGGAAGGAAGGGTCTGGCATTTTTTTGTCCCTTACCTTGTCTTGGAGAAGGCGGGTTGTGATAGGTATGATTCCAAATCCACCATTAGATTTTAAATTGACATTAATTTTAGTAAAAAATAAAATTGATATACTCAAAACTGAGAAAATGAATTTGGATTATTTTGATACATAATGAAAACAATCGATAAGTCATTTGTGACATGTAGGAATTAACCAAACTATAATCTAACAGGTGGTGTGACCGATATGACTCTAAGTGTGTCTTTTTATTTAAAATTGATATTTATTTTAGTAAAAACAATAAGTGACATACTTAAAATTGAGAAAACATATTCAGATTATTTTAATACTTTATGAAATTGATCTAAATGATATTTTTTACATGTAGGAATCAACCACATCTCAATCTAATGCATGGTGTGACTGGTGTGGCTCCAAGTGCATCATTTTATTTAAAATTGACATTAATTTTAGTAAAAAGAATAAGGGACATATTGAAAACCAATCAAACACATTTAGATTGTTATTATAGTTTTGGAAAATGATTCAGAATTCATTTTTGACATGTAGAAATCAACCGCACCTCAATTTGATGCATGGTGTGACCAGCATGGCTCAAAGTATCTCTTTTTATTTAAAATTAACATTAATTTTACTAAAAGGAATGAGTGACATACTGAAAACCAATAAAAAATGGGAATTTTTTTATACTTTAGGTAAAAAATTAATAAGTCATTTTTTATGTGTATGAATCAATCACACCTCAATGCAACATACGGTGTGACCAGTATGACTCAAAGTGTCCGTTATTAATTTAAAATTGTCATTTTAGTTAAAAATTTGTGTCATTCACTGAAATCCAAAAAACACTCTCTTATTATATTGATAATTTAGGACATCAATTCATTAATCAGTTGTGATGTGTAGGAAGTAGTCTCATGTCAAACCAACGCACAATGCAACTGATATGAGCAAAAGTTTGTGTTTCCAATTTTAAAGGAAATTTTAATAAATAATAAAACTGACATACTTCAAAATAAAAAAAAACACATTTGGATTGTTTTGATACTCTAGGAAAATGATCCATGGGTCATTTTTGACATATAGGAATCAGCCACACCTCAATCCGATACACGGTGAGACCGGCATAGTTCCAAGTGTGTCTATTTAATTATGATTCACATTAATTTTAGTAAAATGAAAAGGTGACATATTGAAAACCAAGAAAAATCGTTTAGATTATTTTGATATTTTATGAAAATGATCCATATGTAATTTGTGATGTGTAGGAATCATCCACATCTCAATCTAACGCATGATATGACTGGTATAACACCAATTGTGCTTATTTATTTAAAATTGACATTATATTTAGTAAAATAAAAATTGATATACTCAAAATCAACCAAACACATTCAAATTGTTTTAATACATTAGGACAATGATTCATAAGTCATTTGTGACATATAAGAATCAACTAAACCTCAATCTGATGCACGGTGTGACCAGTATGACTCAAATTTTTTTTTATTAGTTTAAAATTGATAATATAGTTCCAAAAATGTCAGTCACTGAAAACTAATAAAACACACTCTAATTATCTTAATAATTTAGTACAACTATTCATAAGTCGATTGTGACGTGTAGGAAACAATATCACATAAAACTAACACATGATGCAATTGATATGACTCAAAGTACGTGTTTCTAGTTTCAAATGACATTTTAATATAAAAAAAGTGTCATACTCAATTTTTAGAAAATGCAGTGGGATTGTTTTTATACTTTAGAAAAATGATCCATAATTCATTTTGATGTGTAGGAATCAGACGCACTTAAATTTGATGCACGGTGTGACTGGTATAATTCCAAGGGTATCTATTTATTTAAATTGACATTAATTTTTGTAAAAAGAACAAGTGGCATACTAAAAACTGAGCGAACAAATTCAGATCACATTGATAGTTTAGGAAAATTATCCGTATGTTATTTTTGATGTGTATAAATCATCTTCATCTTAATATTACACACAGTGTGACCGGTATAACTCGATGTGTTTATATTTATTTATAATTGACATTAATTTTAGTAAAAAGAACATGTGACATACTCAAAACTAAGAAAACGCATTCAGATTTTTTAATACTTTAGGACACTGATCCATTAGTCATTTTTGACATGTAGGATTCAACTGTAACTCAATTCGACACACGATGTGACCGTTATGACTCGAAATGTTCATTGTCAGTTTAAAATTGACATTTTATTTCAAAACATTTCACTCATTTAAAACCAAGAAAATGCACTATTATTGTCTTGATAATTACAGAAAATGATTTATAACTCATTTTTTATGGGTAGGAAAAATTCTTGTGTTAATCCAACACACGATGTGATAGATATGATTCAATGTGTGTGTTTCTAGTTTCAAATGACATTTTAATAAAAAAACACAAGTGACATACTCAAAATCGAGAAAATGCTTTCAGATTGTTTTGGTACCTTAGGAAAATGATTCATAAGTCATTTTTGACATGTAGGAATTAGTTGCACCTCAATTTGATGCATGGTGTGACCTATATAATTCCAAGTGTGTCTATTTATTTAAAAGTGATAATAATTTTAGTAAAAATAAAAAGTGACATACTGAAAACAAAGTAAACACGTTCATATGGTTTTGATACTTTAGGAAAATGATCCATATGTCATTTGTGATGTGTATGAATCAACTGAACCTCAATATGATGCATGGTATGACTGGTATAACTCAAAGCATGTCTTTTTATTTAAAATTGACATCAATTTTAGAAAAAATAACAAGTGACATACTAAAAAACAAGAAAACATATTTAGATTATTTTGACAATATAGGAGAATGATCCATATAAAATTTTTGACATGAAGGAATCAACTACATCTCAATCCAATACATAGTGTGACTGATATGACTCCATGTGTGTCTTTTTATTTAGAATTGACATTAATTTTAGTAAAAAGAACAAGTGACATAATGAAAACCAAGAAAATATATTTGGATTTTTTTGATGTTTTTGGACAGCAACCCATGAGTCATTTGTGATGTGTATGAATCAACTGCACCTCAATCTGACACACGGTATGACTGGTTTGACTAAAGTGTCTGTTATCAGTTTAAAATTGATATTTTAGTTCAAACCATGTGTCGCTCACTAAAAAACCAAGAAAACACGCTTTGATTTTCTTAATAATTTAGAACATCAATATAGATGTCATTTGTGAGGAGTAAGAAGCAGTATCACGTCAAACTGACACATGATGTGACTAGTATGACATAAATTGCATGTTTTCAGTTTGAAATAAAATTTTAGTAGAAAACACAATTTACATACTAAAAACCACAAAAACACATTCAGATTGTTTTGATACCTTACGAAAATGATCCATAAGTAATTTTTGACGTGTAGAAATTAGATTCACGAAAATATAATGTATAGTGTGATCAGTATAACTCCAAGTGTGTCATTATTTAAAATTGACATTAATTTTAGTAAAAATAACAAGTGACATAATCAAAACCGACAAAACACATTCGTATTGTTTTGATACTTTAGAAAAATTATCCATAACTCATTTGTGATATGTATAAATCAACCACACCTAAATATAATGCATGGTGTGACTGATATAAATTTATGTGTGTATTTTTATTTAAAATTGACATTTAATTAATGTGATTTTTATATTAATGTTTAATTTATTTCATTATAGTATTACTGATATAAGATTTGTTTTCTTATATAAAACCTTGTTTGAAATGTATATAATTTTGTTTTTGTTTTTTGTATTCAGGATGTAAAATTTATTTAAATTAAATTTTATATCTCATATACATGTTACAGGTATTTTTTGCAGTGTTCTGTTATACAAACAACAAAAAACATTAGGTTGGGGCTTTATTGGTGCTATTGAAAGTGCAGATAATGTGGGGCATTTAACGACGCTTGTTTTTAGTGTTGTTAAACGCCTTTTTGTGTGCCTTTATATGGAATATTTGTAGTAGTAGATGTCATGGTGTATCTCATCCCTCATGGAATATGTTGTATGATTAATGAAATTGTTTTCAATTTAACTATAATTGCGTTGAAATTTTATTTTTGGATTTTGTAAATTTTCAGTGATATTTTGGTAAATCAACACTTGAGGGATAAAATATTAATTTAACATGGAAAATGTCCTAAGAAAATTTTTCTCATTATTGTGTTGAGTTTGGAATGTGGTGTGTCACGACCCAACCCAACGGGGTTCGAGCCGCGACTCCCCAAGCCCGCCTCCAATAGGCCAGGGGCTGGCGTCTAGCACCGAGTAGGCTATCACACACAAGGCAGGCATTAGTCCAAGGTACCTGTACACACACACCCACATACACCTCCATGAAATAGTGCATAGATATATAAAACCGAAGAGAAAAATGCATGCATACATATATCCCAAACCAGAGTACAGCAAAAGTACAAAAGGGAAAAACAGGGCACACCGAAAGAAAACTACAAAAGTGTCCAACCTGCTAAGAAGGAGGGAAAACACTGCCAAAACACCTACCAGTAAGCTCCTTGGCACAGATCCAGTAAACACCATGGTCAAACCCAGTCACTAAGCTCCGTCTGGTCTGGGTCCTCCCGGGATGCCGTCGAAAGGCCTGTGGTCTGCACAAGACACAAACATGTGCGGGCAAATCCCGTGCAGGGGTGAGTATAACAATACTCAGTAGGCACCCTAAAAGCCCAAAACAAAATAGATCAACTGAAAGGCAACAGTCCGCTCATCCCAGCCAGAGGGAACCCAGATGAGAGAGAAACTCCATCTCATGACCATCCTTGGCTAAACACAACTAGTTATCTCAGCTCAGGTGTATGCCCATACATACACCTTGAGAAATCCAGATATACTCAGCTCACGCACCAAGCCACATGAGGTACCGACCTCATCACCAGAAACAGTTCACAACTAGGAGAACACACTCCATAATCACTGTCACCCCAGATGACACTCATCCGAGAGATACACTCCATCGGATCCCACACAAACATCCCAGAAGCTTAACCGAGATACCACGCTCAACAGATAACGTCACTGAGGGAACCTCGCTAAAACAACATAAACACCGAACTCCTCGGATAGGGGATCGCTCCTAGGGTCCTCTAGGGGATACCAGAACCCACATCGGTATACGAAGATCTCACGGATAGGGGGATCACTCTCAGGGTCCTCTCG
Organism: Viscum album; assembly: GCA_963277665.1. Classification (NCBI taxonomy): domain Eukaryota; kingdom Viridiplantae; phylum Streptophyta; class Magnoliopsida; order Santalales; family Viscaceae; genus Viscum; species Viscum album. The sequence continues at coordinate 1,305,434,857 of OY728163.1, read as the reverse complement.
GGGATACCACAACCCGATCCGGCATTCGTAGAGCTCACAGATAGGGGATCACTCCCAGGATCCACTAGAGGATTCCACAACCCAATCTGGAACTCGACAGAAACACATCACTTGGATAGAGGATAGTCACCCGTGTCACAATGGTCACGACGATACCGTAACCCTATCTGGTACAACTCGTGATGTAGGGGATTGAACTGATGATGTCGCAACCCTACAGAAACCATGCGCTGAGTAGGGGATCGTATAACCAACGATACGACAACCCTACTATAATCCTCATGCTGAGTAGGGTATCGTATACCCGATGATGCCACAACCCTACTGAGCATATCCCACAGCATAGGGGATCATATTCTCGATGATGCGACAAACCCTATGGGGTTAACCTGCTAGATAGGGGATCGCCGCCCGTGGATAAGCGGTCACAGCGATACCAAGAACCCGATCTAGGGGAAACAATGCTAGAGGATCCCGCTCTGGGCCCACCGGAGGGATTCCACAACTCTAAAATATTAAACATACCATCAAGAGGATCACAAACCTATATGAAGGTTGTGATGCCACACGAACCCTCGTAGGAATGAACCAAAGGAGAACCCTCAACCACTACCGGTCCAAACATTGCTAACCTGAGCGACCCACCACAATGCCATCCTGCGCACCTCCAAGGCCGATACTGAGGCCACCATCGCGATCCACGTGGAAAAACACGCAGGATAGGCTGTTTACTCGCCTGAAATGGACAACTGGTGAAAAAGGAAATATTCACCGTAGCTAGACCATGTGGGGCCCACACTGCGATCCCAAAACTCATCAAGTGGATCATACCACTGTGGTCCCCTCAGAAAAACACATGGGATCGACTACTCGATCGTCCCAAACAAACCCCCGGTGGAAAAGGCATTATTCACCGAAGGCAGCTCAGGTGGGGCCCATGCCTCGATCCCGAAACTCATTGAATGGATCGCACCATTGATATCCTCTCGAAAAAACACACAGGATCGACTATTCATATGCCAAAATCGGACTCCTGACGAGAAAGTTGTGTTTCTCCGCAAACGCCAAAACCCGACCATGTGAGGCCCGCACCCCAAACTCGGTCCCAACACCTGGAAACCAACAAGAAAAGTCTTCTGTACCATTAGGGCCTCAACTCCTCTAATAGAACATCAATCGAACGCTCCGGGTAGAAGATCCAACAGCCCAAAGTCGAATAATAATAAAATATTATTATTTTATTCGACGTTTCAAGTTCCTGGGCCATGATCCCGAAACTTAAAACTCCCAAACCCACACCGAAAGGTTCGCCTCGTCGCCAGGGTCGCGTTGCCGCAAACGGTAGGCAAATCCAACCCCCAGATTGTGAGAAACGGGGGTTTTAAAACCCCCGTGTGCAAAAGAAGGACGAACCGACCTGAATTGGCCGGTCCGGCCGGCCTGGGCCGGCCCACCCCGGCTGATGGCCCTCCACCATGCGGCACCCCACGCTCCGCCGCAGACCGTCGCGGACCACCGCGGGTCCGCCGGCGGACCTTCCGCGGACCGTCGGGGGCACCCCAGTGGTCCATTTTGCAATCCGAAGGTACCGACGCGACCCTCGGGACTCTATCTTCCCTGCTACGACAACAAAACAAAGTAATTCGCAGTAAAAACTGGATCGGGGAATCAAAACTCAAACCTCCTACCTCACGGGTGAAACATCGAAACTTTGGGTGTAGAACGACGCTCGCGACGCCCTGAAGCTCGATCCGCTGACGATCAGTGCTGAAAACGGGTGATTTTCAGCTCGAATCAACGAATAATGGAGGGATAAGGGGAGGGTTCTTCTGTATTTCCTACATGCGTGAGGAGGAGGAAGCTGAGATATTGTTTTTTTATTTTTAAAAAAAACTTCATTTAAATTAACACCCCCGACCGACCTCCCGGCGCGGAGTAAATTAGGTCGCCTCTAGGGTAAACGCACCATTATGAACGCAATGGCGGACTCAGGTTTTCGATCCAAGACTCCATTCATAATTTATTCGAGCCGACGCTCGTAATTAAACTTTTCCATTTATTTACGAAAATACCCCCGGTGGCTTTTCTCACAGCAGGCCCGCGCCCGCAAACTTTACACCCCGCCTAGGGTAAACGAAACGCTCTGGATGCAAACGTGCCCTTAGATTCTTATTCTGAGTTACCGTTTAGGAGATATCACACCCCCTCCACATGCATAGTATAAAAATACTTAATATTTTTATAAAATTAATTTCGGGCACACCGAGCCTTGGAATCGCACGTCGTCTTCACACCTAGCTCTGGAATTATTCAAAGAAATATTCCAAAGTCTGACAGGGCCAAAACCCAAGTCTCTACATCCTCCCCACCTTAGAACTTTTTTTCCCCGAAAATCCATAAGCACAAGGAAAATGACTGGACTCTCAACTGGGTCTCCCACGCTAGTGAGTTCGCCAACAAACACCCCTGCCCGAATGCATAATTTAGAGGGACTCATCCTCTACAACTCAACACTATCTTCTTTGGGCGGCACTGTCTCGCCCGCACGATTTTAATCACGTCACAAAAATGCATCTCAGTGGGGGAAGGATCTCACTTCCTCACGCATTTGATGCACGCCGAAAAAAACCCACACAGGGTCTTATCAACGCCCTGAACAAAACTTGAGAAAGCAACGAAAAGGAAAGTGTACCGCTAAAAAGTGTCTATAAAACTAATGCAGAAAGTAGAAAGGGCACAAGGCATACCTCTATCCATCCGCAGAGCCTCTGGGTCAATAGCCTCTAAGGCTTGAAGTTGTCCTCGCCCTCGTCCACCAGCTCCCTGAGCTTGGCATGGACCATTTGGGGGTGGGGTGGTGGCAACTGATACCGCCTACCACCTCCTACTGCTGCACCAGCTCCTTCGCCACATCCCCCACCCTGCAGACCTCCTTGCTCAAGACGCTGCCTCTGCTAAGGCAGTCTGTTGACCGACTCCCTCTTAGCAGCACGACGGGTCAGACAATATTTATCAAGATGTCCCCGTCCGTCACAAGCATAACACCGCCTCTCCTGCGGCTGACCAAAACTGGCATGTGAGCCCTCTGATCCCTGAGCCTCAGATCCTCTATCCTGGGGTCGCCTGGTAAAATTTCGCCCACTTTCAGGCCCCTGAGTTTGTCGTCGGCTACCAGATGACGATCCGACTGATGAAGCCTCAGCTCTCGCATGCCCAGCACTAACAGTCAGGATCTGCTCGGCCAGAAAGCTCTCAACCACCAAGGCGCGCTCTAGCACTCCAGCATAGGTGGAAAGACACAAGGAAACCACACCTGCCCGGATGTCTCTGCGTAGACCATGCTCGAAGGTCTGAGCCCTAAAGAATGGGTCTCGAACCATATCCAGGGAGTAGCGTGACAGGTCTGTAAACCTCGCTAAGTACTCCGACACAATCATGCTCTCCTTCTGAAGTTGTAGGAGCTCCTGGATCCGCACTAACCTCAGTGTTACTGGATAGAACTCTTCCCTGAAGAGCTACTCAAACTCTTCCCAAGTGAGCATCTCCTCGTCATGGGACTGCGTCACTAGGCTCCACCATCGCTCGACCGAACCATACAGAAGGCTCGCCGCTAGGACCACCATCTGATCTGGAGGTGTCCTCACTATGCGGAAAACACGGGTGACTGCTTCGAGCCAGTCATCAGCTGCCTGAGGGTCTGGATCACCCTGAAACCTCAGAGGTCGCTGCCTCTGGAACTCGTGCAGCGCACTCAGCCTACGCGCAACCCCATCCTGCACTTTTAGCACAACCAGTTGCTTGACAGGTGGTGGCTCAACTGGCAGACCACCTAGAGGTCCAGCCTCAGAACCTGCACCCTGGTCCATAGCCTCTAAATGGGGTGGATCGTCACCACAATCTCATTATAGAACCCTCACTGGTTGTCCTCATGGAGGCATCCTAATATAGAATCAAGACGCTCCATGGTAAAAGAGTATATCTGCAGAGCATACTCAAGAAGGACAAGGAAAAACCCAAAACCCAGTCCTATATGATGCATGTACCATTTTTCCTCTACGACCATTGTATGAATGTCCTAAGTCAAAAAATGGGTTTTCAGAGTCCGGGTGAATGGATACGTCAGCCGCCACACCAACACTGAAGTCCCTGGCCTGAAAGCCGAACTCGAAACATCCTAACACTGCCGCTATGCAACCCAAACCAAACTCACAGCTAGACCGGCTACGCTTTGAGATCCCAAAGGTGGAAACTCCTTTGATACCACTCTGTCACGACCCGACCCAACGGGGCTCGAGCCGTGACTCCCTAAGCCTGCCTCCAATAGTCCAGGGGTTAGAGTCTAGCGTCGAGCAGGCTATCACACACATGGGAGGCATTAGCCCAAGGTACCTGTACACACACACACCCACATACACCTCCATTCAATAGTGCAGAGATATATAAAACTGAAAAGAAAAATGCACGCATACATCTATCCCAAACCAGAGTACAAAAAAAAGTACAAAAGGGAAAAACAGGGCCCACCGAAAGAAAACTACAAAAGTTTTCAACCTGATCAGAAGGATAAAAAACACTGCCAAAACACTTGTCGGTAAACTCCTCGGCACAGCTCCGGTAAACACCTCGGTCAAACCCAGTCACCAAGCTCCGCCTGCTCCGCATCCTCCCGGGACTCTGTCGAAAGGAATGGGGTCTGCATAAGACACAAACATGTGCGGGCAAACCCCGTGCAGGGGTGAGTATAACAATACTCAGTAGGCACCCCAAAAACCCAAAACAAAAGAGAGCAACTAAAAGGCAATAGTACGCTCATCCCAGACAGAGGGAACCCAGATGAGAGAGAAACTCCATCTTGTGACCATCCTCGGCTAAACACAACTAGTCAGCTCAGCTCAGGTGTATGCCCATACATACACCTTGAGCAATCCAGATATACTCAGCTCACGCACCAAGCCACATGAGGTACCGACCTCATCACCAGCAACGGTTCACAACTAGGAGAACACACTCCATGATCACTGTCACCCCAGATGACACTCGTTCGAGAGATACACTCCATCGGATCTCACACAAACATCCCAGACGCTCACCTGAGAGACCACGCTCAACGGATAACGTCACTGAGGGAACCTCGCTGAAACAACATAAACACCAAACTCCTCTGATAGGGTATCGCTCCTAGAGTCCGCTAGGGGATACCAAAACCCACACCGGTATACAAAGATCTCACAGATAGGGGGATCACTCTCAGGGTCCGCTGGGGGATACCACAACCCGGTCTGGCATTCGTAGAGCTCATAGATAGGGGATCACTCCTAGGATCCGCTAGGGGATACCACAACCTAATCTGGTGCTCGACAGAAACAAATCACTCAGATAGAGGATTGTCACCCGTGTCACGATAGTCACGACGATACTGTAACCATATCTGGTATAACTCGCGATGTAGGGGATCGAACTGACGATGTCGCAACCCTACAGAAACCACACACTGAGTAGGGGATCATATAACCAACGATACCGCAACCCTACTATAATATTTATGCTGAGTAGGGGGTCGTCACTAGTAGAAAAAAGGTCTTTAATGTCGGTTTTTTTTATTTTTTACGTCAGTTTTTAACCGAAGTTGAAGTCGTCGACGTAAAAAATATGACTTTTTATGTCGGTTTTTTTAAACCGACGCAAAAAAAAATTTCAATTGCTTTTTTGCATCGGTTTTGTAAAAACCTGACGCCAAATAAACTCATCCGCGTCATTTTTGGCGTCGGTTTCCCTAAAAACCGACGCCAAAAAGTTTAAAAAATAGTTTCGGCGTCGGTTCTTGAAAAAAACCGACGCCGTAAATGGAAATAACTTATTTTTGGCGTCAGTTTTTACAAGAAATGACGCCAAAAAGAAATTTTTATTGTTCTATGTTTTATATAATTTCCTAATCTTTGATTTGACTGGTCGTGGAGCTAAAACGGAGTTGCGGATCAAAAGTTATGGTCGTCAGAAGTTGAACATGTCAAAGTATCGATTGATACAATATGTTTTAAAGAAAACAAGATAAACACAAGTTAAAATCACGTACACCAAATGATATAAAATATACATAATACTTCAAACACATTTCGATTATTTTTCGATCTTCCCTTGAAATGATATGTTGTTTATCATCATATCTCTTATATTTAGCGTAGATCTCATGTGATAATAAAAACGACGATCGATAATTAAACTTACACCAAGCTTGGTAAATGTCATCCGAACGTTTTATATTTTTAACACAATAAAAAAAGTAAATCATCATTATTTGAAATCTAATCGAGTTGTTTATAAATGAAGTACATTAATAATAATGAAAATGAATGAATATAATACGTACCGTAATCAAATTAATGATTGATGCCGCATTGAAAACTTGATTGAATCGAAGAGGATGAAAATGATAAATGAAGGACAAACAGATTTATATATAGTAAATGAAAATATTTTCGATTGAGTTGTATGAAAATATAGGCGGGATTTTAAAAAGTTAAACGCGCATTGTGAAAAAAATTGAAATTTTGATCCCGCGTATTAGTGAATACTATTTGGCGTCGGTTTTTAAATAAACCGCTGCTAAAAAGATAAAAAAATACGTTTCGCGTCGGTTTTTTTTAAAAACCGACGCGAAAAACAAAAAACAGTTTTGGCGTCGGTTTTTATGAAAACCGACGCGAAAAGTAAAAAAAATATTGTTGGCGTCGGTTTTTCTAAAAACCGACGCGAAAAACAAAAAAGTTTTTTTTGGCGTCGGTTTTTATGAAAACCGACATCAAAACATAAAAAAAAAATTACCATGTGTTAGAAAATTTCTTAAGCTTCGATTTGACTGGTCGTGGAGCTAGAACGGAGTTACGGATTAAAAGTTATGGCCTTTGAAAGTTGGACTTAATTAACACTTCTTTTAGAGAAGATCAACTTCCAACATCCATAACTTTTAATCCGTAACTCCGTTTTTGCTCCATGACCAGTCAAATCAAAGCTTAGGGAATTATCTATAGGACTGTAAAAAAAATTTACATTTTTGGCGTCGGTTTTCATAAAAATCGACGTCATAACTTTTTTTTTATTTTTTCACGTCGGTTTTTAAAAAAACCGACGCCAAATCATTTTTTTCATTATTTTTTCGCGTCGGTTTTTTAAAAAACTGACGCCAAAACTATTTTTTTTTTATTTTTTGGCGTCGGTTTTTAAAAAACCGACGTCATAACTTTTTTTTTTATTTTTTCACGTCGTTTTTTAAAAAAACCGACGCCAAATCATTTTTTCATTATTTTTTCGCGTCGGTTTTTTTAAAAACCGACGCCAAAACTTATCCGCAAAAATATTTTACGTCGGTTTATAAGAAACCGACGTCAAATTGACGACGTTAAAAATGATTTTTCTACTAGTGCGTACACCCGATGAAGCCACAACCCTACTGAGCACAGCCCACTACATAGGGGATTATATTCCCGATGATGCCACAAACCCTACAGAGTTAACCTGTTAGATAGGGGATCGCCGCCTGTGGATAAGCAGTCACAGCGATACCAAGAACCCGATCTAAGGGAAACGATGCTAGAGGATCCCACTCCAGCCCACCGGAGGGATTCCACAACTCTAACAAATTAAATATCCCATCGAGAGGATCACAAACCTATATGAAGGTTGTGATGTCGTGCGAACCCTCATAGAAACGAACCAATGGAGTACCCTCAACCACTGCTGGTCCAAACGTCGCTAACCCGAGAAACCCGCCACAACGCCATCCCGCACACCTCCAGGGCCGATACCGAGGCCACCATCACGATCCACGCGGAAAAACATGCAAAATAGCTTGTTTACTCACCCGAATCAGACAACCGGTAAAAAAATCACTATTCATCGTAGCTAGCCCGTGTGGGGCCCACACTGCAATCCCAAAACTCATCAAGCGGATCATACCACTTCAATATCCTCTAAAAAACACACGGTATCGACTACTCGATCGTCCCAAACGAACCCCTGGTGGAAAAGGCAGTATTCACCAAAGGCAACTTGGATGGGGCCCATGCCTCGATCCTGAAACTCATCGAATGGTTCGCACCATTGCAATCCTCTCGGAAAAGCACACAGGATCAACTATTCATCCGCCAAAATCGGAATCCTGACGAGAAAGTTGTGTTTCTCCACAAACGCCATAACCCAGCCTCGTGAGGCCCACACCCCAAACTCGGTCCCAATACCCTAAAACCAACAAGAAAAGTCCTTTGTACCATCAGGGCCTCAACGCCTCTGATGGAACATCAATCGGACGCTCCGGGTAGAAGATCCAACGGCCCGAAGTCGAATAATAATAAAATATTATTATTTTATTCGACGTTACAAGCTCCCGGGCCATGATACCAAAACTTAAAACTCCTGAACCCACATCGAAAGGTTCGTCTCGTCGCCAGGGTCACGTCGCCGCAAACGGCACGCGAATCCAACCCCCGGATTGCAAGAAACGGGGGTTTTAAAACCCCCGTGTACAAAAGAAGGCCGAACCGGCCTGAACCAGCCGGTCCGGCCGGCCGCCGCGGACCGCTACGGGTCCACCAGCACCGATGGACCTTCCACAGACCGTCGGGGGCACCCCGGTGGTCCGTTTTGCGATCCGAAGGTACCAGCGCGACCCTCGGGACTCGATCTTCCCTACTACGACAACAAAATGAAGCAATTCACAGCAAAAAACGGGATCGGGGAATCAAAACTAAAACCGCCTACCTCGCGGGCGAAACGCTGAAGCTTCTGGTTCAGAATGACGCCCGCGGTGCCCTGAAGCTCGATCCGCTGATGATCGGCACTGAAAACGGATGATTTCGGCTCGAATCGGAGAAGAATGGAGGGAGAGGGGGAGGGTTCATCTGGCATTTCAACGTGCGGGAGGAGGAGGAAGGTGAGAGATTGTTTTTTTTATTTAAAAAAACTTCATTTAAATTAACACCCCCAACCCGACCTCCCGGAACAGAGGAAATTAGGTCACCCCTTGGGTAAACACATTGTTTTGAACACAACGGCGGACTCATCTTTTCGATCCGAGACTCCGTTCAGAAGTTATTCGAGCCGACGCTCGTAATTAAACTTTTCCATTTATTTACAAAAACGCCCCTTATGGCTTTTCTCACAGCAGGCCCGCGCCCGCAAAGTTTACACCCCTCTTAGGGTAAACGGCATGCCCTAGATGCAACCGTGCCCTCAGATTCTCATTCTGAGCTACCGTTTAGGAGATATCACAACCCCACCACATGCATAGTATAAAAATACTTAATATTTTTATAAAATTAATTTCGGGCACACCGAGCCTTGGAATCGCACGCCTTCTTCGCGCCTAGATCTGTAATTATTCATAGAAATATTCCAAAGTCTGACAGGGCCAAAACCCAAGTCGCTACATCTTCCCCCCCTTAGAACTTTTCGTCCCTGAAAAGTCATAAGCACAAGGAAAATGACTGGACTCTCAACTGGGTCTCCCATGCTAGTGAGTTCACCAACAAATACCCCTGCCCGAATGCATAAGTCAGAGGGAATCATCCACCACACCTCAACACTATCCGCTTTGGGCGGCACTGTCTTGCCCGCACGGTTCTAATCACGTCACAAAAAATGCGTCTCAGTGGGGTAAGGATCCCTCTTCCTCACGCATTTGATGCACGCCGAACAAAACCCACACAGGGTCTTACCAACACCCTAAACAAAACTCGAGCAAGCAACAAAAAGGAAAGAGTACTGCTAAACAGTGTCTATAAAACTACTGCAGAAAGTAGAAAGGACACAAGGCATACCTCTATCCATCCGCAGAGCCTCTGGGTCAACAGCCTCTAAGGCTTGCAGCTGTCCTCGCCCTCATTCACCAGCTCCCTGAGCTTGGCGTGGACCACCTGGGGGTGGGGGTGGTGGCAACTGATACTGCCTACTACCTCCTACTGCTGCACCAGCTCCGTCGCCACGTCTGCCACCCTACGGACCTCCTTGCTCGAGACGCTGCCTCTGCCAAGGCGGTCTGTCGACCGGCTCCCGCTCAGCAGCACAATGGGTCGGATAATCTTTAGCAAGATGTCCCCGTCTGTCGCAAGCGTAACACCGTCTCTCCTGTGGCAGACCAAAACTAGCATGTGAGCCCTATGAGCCCTGAGCCTCAGATCCTCCATCCTGGGGTCGCCTCCTGAAACATCGTCCACGTCCAGGCCCTTGAGTTTGTCGTCGGCTACCAGATGTCGATCTGACTGATGAAGCCTCAGCTCTCGCGTGCCCATCACTAAAAGGCGGGATCTGCTCGGCCAGAAAGCTATCAACCACCAAGGCTCGCTCTAGCACTCCAGCATAGGTGGGCAGACACAAGGAAACCACACATGCCCAGATGTCTCTGCATAGGCCCTGTTTGAAGGTCCGAGCCCTAAAGAACGGGTCTCAAACCATATCTAGGGAGTAGCGCAACAGGTCTGTAAACCTCACTAAGTACTCCGACATAGTCATGCTCTCCTGCCTAAGTTGTAGGACCTCCTGGATCCGCACTGACCTCAGTGTTACCGGATAGAACTCTTCCCTGAAGAGATGCTCAAACTCTGCCCACGTGTGCGTCTCCTCGTCATGGGACTGCGTCACTAGGCTCCACCATCGTCCGGTCGAACCATGCAGAAGGCTCGCCGCTAGGACCACCATCTGATCTGGAGGTGTCCTCACTATATGGAAAACACGAGTGACTGCTTCGAGCCAGTCATCAGATGCCTGAGGGTCTAGATCACCCCAAAACCTCAGAGGTCGCTGCCTCTGGAACTCGTGCAGCGCACTCAGCAAGCACGCAACCTCATCCTTCACTGTCGGCACAACCAGCTGCTCGACAGGTAGTGGCTTAACTAGCGGACCACCTGGAGGTCCAGCCTCAGAACCTGTGCCCTGGTCCACAGCCTCTAAACGGGGCGGATCATCACCACAATCCCATTGTGGAACCCTCGCTGGCTGTCGTTGTGGAGGCATCTTAAAATACAATCAAGACGCTCCATGGTAAAAGAGTATATCTAGAGAGCTGACTCAAGAAGGACAAGGAAAAACCCAAAACCCAGTCCTATATGATGCATGTACTGTTTTTACCCTGCGACCAGTGTACGAATGTCCTGAGTCGAAAAACAGGTTGTCAAAATCCTGGTGAATGGATACGTCGGCTGCCGCACCAACACTGGAGTCTCTTGCCTGAAAGCAAAACTCAAAACATCCTAACACTGCTGTTATGCAACTCAAACCAAACTCACAGCTATACCAGCTACGCTCTGAGATCCCAAAGGTAGAACCTCCTTTGATACCACTATGTCACGACCCGACCCAACGGGGCTCAAGCCGCGACTCCCCAAGCCCGCCTCCAATAGTCCAAGGGCTGGCGTCAAGCGCCGAGTAGGCTATCACACACATGGGAGGCATTAGCCCAAGGTACCTATACACACGCACTCACATACACCTCCATGCAATAATGTAGAGATATATAAAACCGAAAATAAAAATCCATGCATACATCTATCCCAAACCAGAGTACATAAAAAGTAAAAAAGGGAAAAATAGGGCCCACCGAAAGAAAATTACAAAAGTGTCCAACCTGCTCAGAAAGAGAAAAAACACTGCCAAAACACTTGTCGCTAAGCTCCTCGGTACAGCTCCGATAAACACCTCGGTCAAACCCAGTCACTAAGCTCTGCCTGCTCCGGGTCCTCCCAGGACTTCGTCGAAAGGTCTGTAGTCTACACAAGACACAAACATGTGCGGGCAAAGCTCGTGCAGGGGTGAGTATAACAATACTCAGTAGGCACCCCAAAAACCCAAAACAAAAGAGAGCAACTAAAAGGCAATGGTCCGCTCATCCCAGCCAGAGGGAACCCAGAGGTGAGAGAAATTCCATCTCGTGACCATCCTCAGCTAAACACAACTAGTCAGCTCAGCTCATTTGTATGCCCATACATACACCTTGAGCAATCCAGATATACTCAGCTCACACACCAAGCCACATGAGGTACCGACCTCATCACCAGCAACGGTTCACAACCAAGAGAACACACTCCACGATCACTGTCACCCAGATGACACTCGTCCGAGAGATACACTCCATCGGATCCCACACAAACATCTCAGATGCTCACCTGAGAGGCCACGCTCAACGGATAACGTCACTGAGGGAACCTCGCTGAAACAACATAAACATCAAACTCCTCGGATATGGGATCGCTCCTAGGGTCCGCTAGGGGATACCATAACCCACACCGGTATACGAAGATCTCACAGATAGGGGGACCACCCTCAGGGTCTTCTGGGGGATACCACAACCCGATCTGGCATTCGTAGAGCTCATAGATAGGGGATCACTCCCAGGATCCGCTGGGGGAAACCACAACCCGATCTGGCACTCGACAGAAACACATCACTCGGATAGAGGATCGTCACTCGTTTCACGACGGTCACGATGATACCATAACCCTATATGGTACAACTCGCGATGTAGGGGATCGAACTGACGATGTCGCAACCCTACAGAAATTACGCGCTGAGTAGGGGATCGTATAACCAACGATACTGCAACCCTACTATAATCCTCATGCTGAGTAGGGGATCGTATGCCTGACGATGCCACAACCCTACTGAGCACGGGCCACTGCATAGGGGATCATATTCCCGATGATGCCACAAACTCTACTGGGTTAACCTGTTAGATAGGGGATCGCCACCTGTGGATAAGCGGTCACAACGATACCAAGAACCCGATCTAGGGGAAACGATGCTAGAGGATCCCGCTCCGGGCCCACCGGAGGGATGCCACAACTCTAACAGATTAAACATCTCATCGAGAGGATCACAAACCTATACGAAGGTTGTGATGCTGCACGAACCCTCGTAGGAACGAACCAAGGGAGTACCCTCAACCACTGCTGGTCCAAACGTCGCTAACCCGAGCGACCCGCCACAACGCCATCCTGCGTACCTCCAAGACCGATACCGAGGCCACCATTGCGATCCACGCGGAAAAACATGCAGGATAGGTTGTTTACTCTCCTGAAACAGACAACCGGTGAAAACGACACTATTCACCGTAGCTAGCCCGTGTGGGGCCCACACTGCGATCTCAAAACTCATCAAGCGGATCATATAACTATGATCCCCTCGGAAAAACACACAGGATTGATTACTCGATCATCCCAAATGAACCCCCGATGGAAAAAAGCATTATTCACCAAAGGCAGCTCGGGTGGGGCCCACACCTCGATCCCGAAACTCATCGAACGGTTTGCACCATTGTGATCCTCTCGAAAAAACACACAGGATCGACTATTTATCCGCCAAAATCAGACTCCTGACGAGAAAGTTGTGTTTCTCCGCAAACGCCAAAACCCGGCCTCGTGGGGCCCACACTCCAAACTCAGTCCCAACACCCGAAAACTAACAAGAAAAGTCCGTCGTACCATCAGGGTCTCAACGCCTCTGACGGCACGTCAATCGGATGCTCTGGGTAGAAGATCCAACGGCGCGAAGTCAAATAATAATAAAATATTATTATTTTATTCGACGTTACAAGCTCTCGGGCCATGATCCTGAAACTTAAAACTCCTGAACCCACACCGAAAGGTTCGCCTCGTCGCCAGGGTCGCGTCGCTGCAAACGCCATGTGAATCCGACCTCCGAATTGCAAGAAACGGGAGTTTTAAAACCCTCGTGTACAAAAGAAGGTCGAACCGGCCGCCGCCGCGGACCGCTGCAGGTCCGCCGGCGCCGACGGACCTTCCACGGACCGTCGGGGGCACCCCGGTGGTCCGTTTTGCGATCCGAAGGTACCGACGCGACCTTCGGGACTCGATCTTCCCTGCTACGACAACAAAACGAAGCAATTCGCAGCAAAAAACGAGATCGGGGAATCAAAACTCAAACTGCCTACCTCGCGGGCGAAACGCCGAAGTTTCGGGTGCAGAATGCCGCCCGCGACGCCCTGAAGCTCGATCCGCTGATGATCGACGTTGAAAACAGACGATTTCGGCTCGAATCGGCGAAGAATGGAGGGAGAGGGGGAGGGTTCGTCTGGCGTTTCAACGTGCGGGAGGAGGAGGAAGGTGAGAGATTGTTTTTTTTTATTTAAAAAAAACTTCATTTAAATTAACACCCCCGACCCGACCTCCCGACACGGAGGAAATTAGGTCGCCCCTAGGGTAAACGCGTCGTTCTGAACGCAACGGTGGACTCGGGTTTTCGATCCGAGACTCTGTTTAGAAGTTATTCGAGGCGACGCTCGTAATTAAACTTTTCCATTTATTTACGAAAACACCCATGGTGGCTTTTCTCACAGTAGACCCGCGCCCGCAAAAGTTTACACCCCGCCTAGGGTAAACGACACGCTCCGGACGCAACCGTGCCCTCAGATTCCCGTTCTGAGCTACTGTTTAGGAGATATCACACCCCTGCCACGTGCATAGTATAAAAATAGTTAATATTTTTATTAAATTAATTTTGGGCACACCGGCCTTCGGAATTGCACGCCGTCTTCGCGCCTAGCTCTGGAATTATTCTTAAAAATATTCAAAAGACTGACAGGGCCAAAACCCGAGTCGCTACATGGTGATTACCTTTGAGTTGATGTTTGGTGTGAATGGAGTGTTTTGAATCATGAATCATTTAAGAATTTAAATAAATATCTGTTTAAAAGGTTAAATTCATTTTTCAGTTATTGGGTAAAAATGAATAATTACCATGTACAATGATATTTTTTCCTACTACCCCATTGATTCTAAAATGTGGTTATTACCTTTGTGTTTAAGCCTGCGAGACACATGTGAGTTGGTTAAAGGCGATGGCGTCCTGACCCCGAGGTTTCGGGTTCGAGTCCTCGCAAGGCAACACACGCTATATGCTAACAAACCTCTCGTGGGCCCCTCTACCCCGTTGGGAACTGGCCTAAGCCCAAGAGTTGACCACCTTAGGCCTCGCTGGGAACGTGCGACGCGCAGGTGGGGAGGCCACCCCAATACCTCGCTACTCAACAACACGTTTGCTCCCAAAGTGCAGCTCAGTTGGTAGTTAATCCTGCGGGTCTCGACAATGTCTCGAGTTTGAGTCTCAACGAGTTCATCCCTATACTGCTTGTTGCATGATTTTCTTTGTACCGTAAGCCCTTCTCTAAATAAATTGAGGTTTCGGTCTCAACTTTTAATCTTGGTTTGATTAGATCGGTCTTGAATTTTAGGGCATTTAAAAAAATTATTTAATTAATTACTATGCATAACCGCTTAATTGTATGGGAGGATGGAAGAGGGATGGTGAGAGGGGGATTTCCGCTTCGGCATAGATCCATTTTTCTTTCTAGGGTTAGACCCCTGGCGGCGTCTCCGGTGTGGTGCACGAGCGTGGTATGCGGCGTCTCCGGTCTCTCCGGCGTGCGTCCATATGCACGATGGCGGCTTCAGATGGGGCGGGGGCTTTGACGGATGGGCGCAGCTTCGATCTCAGGTGGTGGTGGAGGCTGCTTCGGTGTAGATCTGGCTATGGTGATAAATCTGGGCGCGATTGTCTGTGATCTGGCTTGGTGCGGTGTGGGCTTGGTTGCGGCGACAGACCTGCGGCGGTCGGCGGACGGAGGCGGTCCAGATCTGGTCGGTTCTTCTTGGCAGCTCTCAGAGGTTCCGGCGCGACGGAGCGGGAGGAGTTGATGATGGAGGATTGTTTTCTTCGTTGTTGTCTGAATGGAAAGGTCTTGTTTCGGTGTGGCAGGAGCAGGCGGCGAACCCGCTGTGTCGGTGCGGCCGCGGGTGCCTAAGGACGCATTGAAACAAAGTCCATTATAATTGTACGTCCCAAGACGCAAATTCAGATCAGAAAGCTAGAACCCTAATTTCGAATCTAGCAGTCGCCGCCACACCATCGCCGTGAAATTGGCGCAGCCAGATCTGGCACACAGATGACCCCCTTCACTGAGGACCATCACTGAAGACAAGGAAGATCCATCAGCCAAAACCGAAGACCATGAACCCCATATCCTCAACCACAAGATGAGACGTCGTCGTAGCATCTCCACCGACCCTACTGCCGAACGAGATGCCAATGAGTCCATTTCCACCTCCCGATGAAGCAACACATCTCTGCTGAAGACCAGAGAACAATAGTCGCCCAAAAAACCCCATAGCAGTGCTTCTCCGCATGATGAACCTGTCGTTGAGTCGCTGAGAAGGAGTCGTGCCGCCGTAGCTTCTGGATCTGCCAAGAATTATGTCGAATCAATCAGATCTATCGAAGATCTGATGAACACCGAAACCCTGTCGAATCCACAAGACAACACCGAGCATAGCCCCTTCCGCCTTCAATCCAGAGAAACCAGCGACGCTGCTTTGAGCCGAAGCCGAAGCCGAAGCCGCTGTGGAGGGAAGAGTTGTCGCCAAGAAGGAGCACCATTGAGGAGAGAAGCCGAAGCCGATGCGGAGGGAAGAGTTCTCCTTGTAGATCATGATGGTTACAATTTCGAAGGACAAAACATTTTTTAAGGGATTATTTTAGAATTCTTTATTAAATGATGTTATGTTTGACGGTGACGCAATTTGAGAAATTACATGAGTAGATTTCAATGGTGCCATTCGTTGAATGATTTGAAGCTCTCAAGACATAGTAATTGGTAAAAAAGCACTAACATGAGTTTTCATTGAACACCCCAACACACTATCACAAATTGGCACAAAATCAACACCTTTTTTTACTAGCGGTAAACAAAAATCATTGATAAAAGGGGTACTTTTATCAACGCTAACTAAATGCACCAATAAAAGATAAAGATAAATATTATTATTTATCAGCACTAGAATTTTAACACTAATGAAGAAACGTTTTATCAACGTTTTTTTAATGATGATAAATGTGTATTTTATAGTGCTAAAAAATGATGATAAAGATAAATTTTACCAGTCTATTTTAGCGTGGATAAAACTGCTCTTTATTTGCACTTTTTTCAAAGCGTAGATAAAAGTCATACATGTTCTTATAAAATGAACCATAATAGTCAGATGTCTCCGTCGATGCCTTTAAGCTTTCGTGAAACCCAAACCCTGTTGCCACTGCCAACACTATCACTGAACCCTGTTGTTGCCGCCGGTCATTATTCTCAATGAATTGATCTCTCCAAATCTAAGGTATGTGCCCAATTTATCTTGTGAGTGCCTTCAACTGCGCTATTTCTTCAGTCCCCACCTCGTCGAATCACACGCCTTCACTTCTTCTCGATGAACCGGACAAATAAACCCCAAACAACCATCCATGTTGTATTTGGTAGTGTTGATCTATGTGGGGGTTGAGATTGAGAAGGTATCTTACTATAGAAGCTCGATGACCCAATGTACTATATTTTCAACACTGCACGATGACTATGATTTTCTTTTCTAGAAACGAATCACTCTAAGAGTGAGCTAGATTGAGCATGAGGAGTGAGTTTTTGGTGTCGAGACTAGGTTTTAATTTATGGTTTTCCATTTAAGAATTATGAACTGTGATGCATATTCAACACAGAAAGGGTCACCCAGATGAGACATGAAAATGACATGATGTCAGCTAGTTATTGTTGTTTGTTGTTTATGCCCTCATCCTTGTCGGTCCACTCCTCTTGTCTTCCCCTTTCTACGCATGCCATCGGTCAAAATATAGGATGTAAGGATAATCTATTTTTTACTTTTTTCATGGGAATAGAATGTGTGATCTATCTTATGGGTTTATTGGACTCGGTTGGGATATAGTTGGGTCTCCCTTATTGAAAGCAGTGAGTTGTAAATAGCCTTTCCCAATGCTTGTCTCTTTGATTTTGGATCTTTTGATTACTTGTTCATTTAATTCATGTTTTAGACATGTGATAAAATTATTAATTATGTTAGTGAAATCCATAGGATGAATGAAATGCTTTCTCTCTATTTCCAATGAACGTTAAATGTTTTCATATTGAAAAAAAGTTCTACATTGTTTTTTAATTACCTTGTGCACCATGTCTTTGTTAATTTTTTTGAATATGTGTAATTTAAAAAGGCGTTCTGCTCTTCAAAAATAATTTCTCATTAGTTCTTAATTTTTACTTGAAATTTCAAGTAATACTTGAAATGCAACATGATGATAATGTGATTCAAGTTTAGTTTTGAATAAAATATGCATGGTATGTAAATGCCTTTTGACATTTTCCAAGTGTTTCCAGTTTATAATTTTATAGTTTTATATAATTTAAATTTTATATACTTTTATAAATTTTAGAGTATATCATATTATACGAATATAATTTAATAATAAATTATTATTAAATATTTATACTTTTATAGTTTTATTCATTTATAAATTTATATAACTTTATAAATTTTATAGTATATCATATTTACATGTATAGTTTAAATATAAAACATTATTAGTTATTTATACTTCTACAGTTTTCTATATTTATAAATTAATATAAAATTTTATTTTCATTCATTATAATTTATTATACTTTCATACTTTCATGAATTTTACTTTTATATATTATGATCTTACACCTTTATAAATTTGTAAAACTATATACTTCCATAAATTATGTATACTTATAACATATATGCAATTTTATACAGTTTAATAAAAAAGGAGAGAGGTCAATGAAAGAATGAGATATTGTATTTCTTGTAGATTTATCTCAATATATAATGAGAGAAAATCATTAAATAATGATGAAAAACCCTTAAAATTTCCATATAAAAATGTAAACTTATCCAAAGATGTTTTAGGGTAATAAATTGGTGTTTAAGGATGAGAGAGGGGGTTTCAAATTGATAACACATAACAAAAAGATAACAATATATATTTTATGTATTGAATAAAAATAGTCTTGTTTAGTTAGCATTGATGGATAACTAATCATGGTTTGGATTAAGTAAAGTAACATTACCCATTCCTTGGCCATACAAGGTTTGAAAATCAAGCTCATAAATTGTTCTTGAGAAAAATACTATTCCAAATTTCTATTCCAAGGTACCCATCCTATTTCACGTTTAGCAGCATACTCAATATTTTATTCTGATATCATTACAATTTCCATCTTAAACATTTAAATTTTAAATGACTGATAGATCATTAGACAAAAAAATTATTTATTTATAGACCTACACCACACTATTATAGTGATAGAGTAGGATCGAACCTAAGGGAAGGTGAGGATTGAGTTAATGTCAGTCGATCGGTTCCCCATTTTAAAGAATCCTCCACCGACTCAAATCCACTACCTCAAATCTAATCAAATTTCATAAATTCCACTACTACAATGTGCACTGACGTCATCTCCAAGAAAAAAGAACGTGAACACATATCCAATTTTAATTCAGCCTCTAAGTGGATTCCCAACTGCTTCTAACTGGGCTCTATTTTATTTCTTAGTAGCTTTTATTTTTTAAAAGTATTAAAATTCTAGCATTCTAAAAGCCATGTGTCAGTCTTTTGTCTCCCTTCCACTCTTTCCGGTTTCAACCTGTAGTCAAATTATCTACATCATCGTTCACTAAAAATAATTTATATCTCAAGAAACCTTCCAAATTTGTGGCGCAAATACAAGTCTACATGATTATCCAGCTTCCATAAACTCATAAACCATTCAAAAAAAATTAGAAAACTTTTTTCATTCCTTACAATTCATCAGAATCATGCAAATCCCTTATTGAAATGATCAAGCTCAGAAAGCCATATCCCAACAATGGAAACCTTATCCTTCACATAGAACTATCTTCACCCCTACATAATATACATTGATAATAACACCATGTAAAGGGCGTGCCACTAAGTATATCCAACCCATATGATATCTACCATGACCTCACTTCAGAAAAAGCTGATTTAATGTTTAACCCCATTGCAATTCCTAAACATACCTTGCATCCAACATCACCTACATGGTTTAAATTAAGGGAGTCCTCCACAACTACATCTTCTCTCTGATTTGGTGTTAGCTTTTAAGGGGATGAGTCTCAGGCAACAAAATGAAATAATAAATATCATCCTCATTAGCTTCATCTCCTGAATAGTTATTATTTCATTTTGTTGCATGAGACTCATAACCCATCTCTTCTGGATGAATTCAGAGGATAACACCTACCACCAGTGGAGTAATTCATTTTTTAAATTCAATAACCCATTTCCTTCAAAGCATGATGAAATTATTTGAAAAATTCAAATGTTGGGTCCCCCATATTTGAAGGGCCACTTTTGTGTATTTATTTTGTAAAATATTAATATTACCAAATAAAATAGGTTGATATGAATAAATAATGGATGGATAACAATCATATGATAAAAGAGTATGAATATGGTGAAAAAGTGTTCATCAAGTTTTCAAAATATTATGCATTTGACCCTTCTCAAATACTTTTTCCGTGTTTACGATGTTGTTATTGAAGAATAATTAGTCCAGAGGAGTTTGAAGGACAGTTGATCTGTCACAAAATTGATTGAAGTTATAAATATTTTAATAAACATGGGGAAAAAGAAAATTTATCTACTGAGTGGGATAACACTATATTTTATGGACCATCAGATATGATTACAAGTGTGGAAAATAAAGAAGATCATATCAAGGATGTGATTATCAGTGTGAATGATGACGAAGATAACATTAAGGAAATGACAATGATAGTTGAAGATGAACTTCTTGACTATAAAAAATTGTTTGAGAAGTTAAAGAGTTGTACAAAGATGCCATTGTATGTTGGTAGCACTAAATATATAGCCATACTGAAGCCATAAAATTTAAACGCTAGAACAGATGGACTGACACCTATTTTACTTAACTACTTACACTCTTGAATGATATGACCCCAGAAGATAATGAGGACCCTATCCGAACATATGACTATAAATGAATTTTAATTTTGATGGGTATGGTCTCTAAAAGAATACATGCTTGTCCAAATGACTGTATATTGTTTCTCAAGTACCAAAAATCACTTAAAGAATGCCCAAAGTGTGGTGTTTCTCGATACAAGAAAGATAAATGGAGTCCAACAAAAGTTTTATTTTACTTTCCAATCATTCTAAGGTTTATGCACCTATATATAAGTGAGGAGACTGCAATATAATTGATGTGGCATGCGGATAAAAGAAATAAATATAGGAAACTTCATCACCTAATAAACTCTCCTCAGTGGAAGAGAATTGATCATAAGTATCCTGAATTTGTAAATGAGCCGAGAAACCTTCATCCCGCATTATCTATAAATGGAGTGAATCCTTTTAGTTTTCAAATCACCACACACAATACAAGGCTAGTTATGTTGGTAAATTATAAATTTACACCATAGTTATGCATGAAATAAAAATACATTATGTAATTTATGCTTATATCTGGACCCAAACAACCGGGTAATGATATTGATAATTCTTTGGATCCATTGATCAAAGATTTGAAATTATTTTGGGATTCAAGTGTTACAATGTATGATGCTTACAGAAATTAAGATTTTATGTTGAGATCCATGTGTTATGGGACAATAAATAACATTCCTTCTTATGGATATTTTCCAGGATATAACATTAAAGGAACTCAAGGGTGTCCCATTTGTGAACAACATACATAGTCAATTTGGTTGAAACATTCATCAAAGATTATGATTCTAGGAAATCACATATTTCTACCCGAAATACATAAGTACGAATCTTGGAATAAATCATTCAATGGGAGTTTAGAAGAATGTTGAACACCGTCTCCACTAATATTTGATTAATAGTTTGAGAATATAAAATATATTGAAACTTATTTTTGTATTGATTTTTTGAAAAATATTATGAAAATCAGTTTAGAAAAGTGATTAGTTTTTTTAATTACCATACTAGAATTGTTTTTATATCAAAAATTTTCTTGATGTTATGCATATTCAAAAAATTTCCGTGATAGTTTCATTTTCATGTTACTAAATGCATCCGGAAAAAGAAATAGGATGAGATTACAACTAGGATTGACGTGATTGACATGAGAATATAAGAAGAGTTTGTGCCAGTGAAGGGTGAATAATAGAATTTTCTTTCTTTGACTGCATACACTCCTTCCAAGTAGGAGAGATATTCGTTTTGAAACTTCTTGAATGATGTAAAGGTTATAGAGGGGTATTCATTGAATATGAAGAATATTGTGTCAATGAATGATTTAAAGTTAAAGGGTCCAAAATCACATAATTATCATGTTTTGATACAAGATATAATTATTATAGTTTTATGTTTCATTTTCCACAAGAATGTTTGCCATACCTTTAACATGATCTATTTATTTTTCAAATCTATATGCAACACAGTTATAGACCCGGAAAAATTAAAAATTATGGAAAATAAAATTTCCATCATATTATGTAACATGCAAATGTTTTTCTTGCCAACATTATTTGATATGATGGTTCACTAGGTGATATAGATTCCACTATGTGTTCCTATATATTATATATTAATATACCCCATTGAATGATATATATGGATTTTGAAAGGGTATGTAAAAAATTGAAGTTGTATAGAGGATTGTATTGGAGATTGATATATTGTTGAGGAAGTTGTTGAATTATATATCTACTACCTGTTCTGTGTGGAAAACATTGGTCTATCAAAATCACATCACACTGGGTGACTTGTGGCTGAAGGAATTTCTAGAATAGATGTTGCCACAATCAATATTACAGATCGGGAGTAGGGCCGCCTTTACATTTTTTATAATATAGGTTTCCCCAAATTTTGAAACCCATAAATAAATTCTTAGGCATTTGAATCCATCAAGGGATAAAAGATAGACATTAAATACACATTATCAATAATTTATAGGATGGTTTTGTGATCATATTTTCAAGGAGTCAGATGAAAATCCATATTCAATTTTAGAATGACTTCGATGGATAGCCATAGGACTAAGTGCGTATGTATTATATTAAAATGGTTATGTAATGAATGGTTATATGTTCTATACAAATGAAAATGATGAACACAATACCGTGAAAAATAGTGGTGCTACACTTTTGGTTGAAGAGAAGCATGTTTCTGGTAATAAGGATATAAATTCAATTTATATGAATATATCATACTTTGGAATCATCAAACAAATATGGGAGTTTGATTATACAACATTCCAAGTGAAGATTTTTCAATCCAAGTGGGTTGATAATAGGAGTGATGTTAAAATAGATAAATTGAGATGCATAAAAGTGGATTTTAGTAAGGAAGGATATAAAGATGAACTATTTATAATGGAAGCACAAGGAGTACAAGTATTTTATGTTCTAGATTCCACAAACCAAATTTGGTCAATTGTTTTGTTATCGACCAAAACCACTGAAGGGTTAGATGAAAATTTAAATTAGGATGACCCTTTAATTGGGACGACATAATAATTTTGTAGTGTTCCCAATGTAGAATTGGTTTTGTATGTCATAGGAGACCATAATGAAGGGATTTGGATACTCTATAGAGGGGTTAAATCCATTTATCCTTAAAAAAGAGAGTTCAATAATCAGGTTATATTTTTTTAATATACATCGTGTTACCTCATGTTATTATCTTTTTACTACTGCATTTATTTAATCTAAATTAAATTTTAAACCACTTCTACAGGTAATAAATTTTCCATGTGCTGATGCTTCTAATCCTAAGGAACAATAGGTTTCTCAACATGTTGTTTCTTTCGGTGCAGAGGAACAATGACCTTTTGCATATACTGATGCTACCAATCCATATGAACAACATATTAACAGCATTTAACTCAAGAAAATGGTAGATGAAGAAGAAATTATGTTGCAAAAAAAGAGGAGTTCAATAGAATTACTGTGTTAGAAAAAATTATTAAGGTAAAAAAGAAAAGGCATAAAATTTGCGGTCTAATGGAATGCATGCATCTTGACTATTAACCCTAACAAGGCAATGTTCAATAACTCATTGGGATCATCACTCGAAAGCACGTGCCAATTGATGTAGATTCATGGAACCATATTATGCCCATGCTTGAGACACTGATTTGGGAAGATATTACAGTAAAATTATGATATAATTTCTTTATTTTACCAAAAAATAAAATAATGAAACATTTTCATACTCTTCATCATCCCTTGAAGAGTGAATTTATAGTAGATGACTCCCATAATAAATTTTTATTTATTCTTACTGGAAGTACTCATATATGATTTCTCACAATTCTAAGAAAATTTAATCTTAAAGACACCAAAGGTAAAATAAACCTACACCCACCACATATGTATGCACACCTGATAAGGCATATAGCATGGGATGGGTTTACTGGCCATCATGGGGAGATACCTTATTGGTACATTGTTGATGATGATACATTGTTTTAAAATACATGTATTGATCACTTTAATTAATAATTTTTAATTTATGAAACAATAGATATGTGTTGAAAATAATGAATGGGAAGAAAAACCAACGTACCCCTACCATAAAGAAAGGATGGGGTATTATTTACTTAAAAAAAATTGGTACGTATTTTAAATCTATAGTAATACTTTTATGTGTCATGAAAAAATAACATAATTATATTCCTTTATTTATTTGTAGATTAATGAATCCAAATCCAAAACTACTTTCATCCCACATCATGTTCTATGTAATGAGGAACACATAAATTAATATTGGTAACTAATAGATGAAAAAATAAAAAATGTGTGGGAAACATGTGTAAGTATGATATAATAAAAATTCATTTTTCTTTAAATCACTATTACATAATAATGATTAGTTAGTATCCTATATTTTCTTTTCGACTTATATAAAGGAATCATCAACACTTGTACCAGATAAACACCTATTATCGGTGGCCTTGAAGCAGCTAGAACAGTATGGTCATGTTAAAGGTATTGATTTTAGGGTGACACCCCAAACATATAATGAGAATAAAAAACAATAGGAGGATGAAGATAAATAAATATAAGAGATAAAAGCAATATTATCTTCCCTTAATGAAAAATTTTATTCGTATTATGAGTTTCAAGAAAATTTTATGGTGGTGGGGGGGGGGAGAAAAGATAAGAAACAAATCAATAAAAACAACTATATGAAGACCCCCTGGATTTGAGGTGATCCATTCCCCTCAAAGACTTTTATTTGATGAGGTAATCAATATAATCATAATTGTTTTTTTGAAATGTGAATTAGATAGACACTGATACCTTTCATGTAATGATATTCTAAAGGGTAAAAATGATTGTGATTTATATCTATCAACACCCACTCATCGCCTTGTTGCGAGCGCTATCATGTTCAATATCTAATAATACACTCCACACAACAGACCACTTCCAACAGGTCATGTGAGAGGTGTGATTACCATAGCTCATGACCCCAGAAGAAAAATACCTATTCTACTTAATGATACGAATGTTCATATGATTGACCAAACTGTTGGAACATTCATATCATGGGTATAAAATCTTGTAAAAAAACAGTTCGTAAAAGAGTTATTCATTACCAATTAATTTTTCATGCTAAACCAATTACAATTAATGATAAAATATCTAAACTGATGAATGTTATTACAGACAGACAGAGGTAAGAGGTGAAATTAAAGTTCAAATAAAAAACATATAAATAATTAACCAAAAAATCACAAATATCTTCAGAGAACACCTTTACCCTGTCTTTTCAATATCAATATTTACTAAAATTGAAGGTTCATCTGGATACAATGTTTCTAAGTGGTTTTAATCACATAGTTAATTTTTAAGAACAAATGTACCAAGAGACCATTATAGACTAAATTTCTCTTGAGAATGTAAATGAAATCCTCAATTATGAATAGCTAGGAGTCCTAGTTGTAAATGTATACATGAGGTTTGTTTTCATGATTTGTTTTTACAATAGCTGATATACTATGTTAATTATGAATAAATACATTTCATATTTTTTTAAGTAGTATATATGAATTCCAATTGAATGGATTATCCCATGAACATAAATATAGAATCATTATTCCTTACATAACTTCTATATACTAGAAAGAAATAGAATAAAAAAATGAATGACATAGTGTAAAAAATGGCCAAATAATTTGAAAGAAAACTTATAGATGAAATACTCAACTTAATACCAATAATATAGAGGTAAAACTCTATAATTTAATCATATCAAATATATTTTCATTTATTTATTTACTTATTACTTTTTGTGTTTTTAAGCAACATTGGATACTCATTCTGGTCAATTTGGATACTCCAAATATTTATTTCTTGGATTCACTGCATGGATACCCAACAAACCAACCTCACGTGATGATGTTTTTAAATTTACAATACACTAAATCCAACATTAGAGAAATAAAATTCAAGTTATATATTTTATATTATGTTTTAATGATAATTCTATTATGATAGGGTGGTGTTTAAATATCCTAAAAATCATTGAATGTGGATAGTACAAGTGTATAAGGAGCCTAACATGTTCTATAAGTGGACATGTATCAGGGTATATATAATAGGATTTCACTATCCAAACATATATAAAAAAATTACATATGTTTTCAGTGTTTCTGTAGTGTCCTAAATAAACAAATGGAAAAGATTGTGGTTATTATGTTGGTAAATTTATGAGATATATCATATACCATCAATAAAATAGAATCTCTGAAGAGATATTTTCAATGATAATTACTATTTCATTTAAAATATTTATTAATCCTTTGTGTATTTAGATTTTTTCAGTACTACTATGACTCACAAAAATCCTCTTATTCACAAGAAGAAATGGATTTTTTTAGAAACGGATAAGAATCATACCTAATGGAAGAATGTAAACATATATCATAAATATATGAAATCCTACTTCTTATTTAAATGATTTTATCATTATTTTATCTATTTTTTTAGTTAATTTCCTCAAAATTTCTATCTGAAAATTATTTTTTAAAATTTTAAAGAGATCATAAAGAAATGACCTCATGTGAGATTGAACTTTGAGTATGTAACTAAAATAATAAAAATAAGGAAATGGGCCAATAATTTATATAAACATCATGAAAAGGTGAATTACTACTACCTTTAAAAAAATAATGAGAGTTCAGTGAGAAGGTTAGTGTTTTTTAATATACTAAGTTTTTCATCATAATATTTTTTGTTCTCTAATGCATTAACATAATTTAAATTAAATGTTTGAATACTCATGTAGACAATGTATTCTACAAAAATTGATGTTACCAATCCCATATAATAATAGATTATAATGAAGGAACCCCTTTGGGATGATGTAAAGGTAATGTTATGATATACTTTATCTATTTCACAACAAAATTATAAAATGAAACGTTGATTTAATTTTCATTATTACTCATCGAGTTTATTTATTTTAGAAGATTTATGTCTATCTTTCATGCCTTTATGCACCAAAAAATCCACATAATTCTTCTCCCTCAAAATAATTTCACTCATGGAGTGTTGAAATTTGTTACTTTCTATCAATTTCTCTCTAATTCCTTTGCAGGAAGAGAAATGACACTACCTATACTCAATCACAGAGGTAATCTTGATGGTTTCACATTAAAATCATTGTACAAATAAGTAATGGATTTTTTTTTTCATATTTATGTTTAACTTATTTATTTTTATAATTACTCACAAATGATTTTTTTTGTTTTATAGGTGGATTATTTTGTTCGAGTTGGGTGGTTTTTTTGAATCTACTCATGCTCATAAGCGATTGGACTTTGAGGATATAATTGAGATAAGAAAATAATAAAATGGGTCAAGAATGTATACATCCACCATGAAAAGGTGAATTCATACTACATATAAAATTAATTTTGTCACCATTTTATCTAATATTTTTAAGTTAATTTCCTTACCATTTTTATATAATACTTATTTAGTTTTTTTCACAGATCTTTTGGGAACTCATATTTTTCATTCAACTATCTACAACAAGCCAAAAAAGAGATAACATGTTCCTTTCTACCAATATTATCACGTTTTCCATTACCTTTGTTTGTATAACTACCAAAACTGTATATTGAATCTTTGTTCTTATATGAAAAACCTTTCATGTTGTTGAAAAGAAGAAGAGTATAAGATGATTTTTAGTTAAGAACATAGACTCAATGTACAATATTTTCAGTTTGAAAATGAAAGGAAATGGAAATAATAGTAATATTATAATTTCATATTGTTTTAATACTTTATAAAAATGATCTATAAGTCATTTTGGATATGTAGTAATCAACAACACCTCATTTCGACACCCGGTGTGACCAGTATGAATCAAAGTGCATATTTTTATTTAAAATTGACATTAATTTTAGTAAAAATGAAAACATACATACAAAAAATAGAGAAAACGTATTCATATTGTTTTGATACTTTAAGAAAATTACCCAAATTAATTTCTGATGTGTATGAATATGACACACCTCAATCTGATGCATGGTATGACCAATATAAATCTAGGTGTGTATTTTTATTTAAAATTCACATTAATTTTAGTAAAAAGAACAACTTACTTACTCAAAACTGATAAAATAAATTTTTATTATCATGATACATTAGGAAAATAATCCATAAATAATTTGAGATATGTAGGAATCGACTTCACATCAATACTATGCACAGTGTGAATAATATAACTCTAAGTGTGTATTTTTATTTAAAATTTTTATTTTATTAATGTATTCTTTCTTATTAATGTTTAATTTATTTATTTATAGTATTACTGACATAATATTTGTTTTCTTATATAAGTGAATTATTTTTCTTAGGTTGAGGTCATTTTTTTAGCAACTGATACCATGGGCAGACCTTTTTAATAGGGGATCTCAAGTGAAAAAGATGATGAAACATTAATGTTTTAAATGTTTGTGGATAATAATTGTAAATGTAATTATACAAAATTTTCTTTTAAATCTATATAGTAGTATATATTTTTTATTCATGATGTAACATTTATTTCAATTAAATTATATATTTTCATATAGGTTACATAATTTGATGTAGTGTTCTAATATTCAAACAGTACACTACAGTTAGTTGGGCCTTTATTAGTGCTTTTGAAAGAACTGATAAAGGGGGGGGGGATTTATGAGTGATAATGAAAGTTAGGGTAAAGGGATGCCTTTATCAGTGCTAAACTAGCACTGATAAAGAGGACCCCTTTAACAGCACTAAGGATAACATCTTTTTTTAGCGCTATCAAAGTCTTTTTTGTGTGTGTTAAAGGGTATATTTATAATAGTAATATTTTCAATGATCACAATTCATGGGGAGAAATTGTTTGTAAATAAAATCATGATTATAAATACAATGACTCATATGGATATGTGATATATCATGATACGATGATTTTGATATGTTATTCACAACACAGAGTGATGGGGGACCCTTGAATAATTATTTTGGTTAAAAAATTATCATATAAAAGTTGGGGTGATTATTGTGGTTTTATTATTGTTTTATTAAGAGAAACATCTACCCACCCCATATTGGAAATGTGTACTTCCTGAGGATATAAATTGAACATGACATATTAAGGAGTGTCACCATCGAGACCAATTATAATTTGGTGTGAATGACATGAAATCTTTGGTTGGATATTTTTTTTATGCGATAATACATATTAAAATACTTTTTCTCATTCTTATTTAACATTATAGGATGGTAGTGTATATATAGAGTGGTTCGTTGTTTAGTGGGGGATTTTCTAATTTTTTTTGTGTAACCATGACAGGATAACCAATTGTGTATGATTGGAACTCGACATGTGATGGAATTGTTTATTTAAATATAGAGGATAAACATGGAGAGTTATACTCTTTAGGATGATAATTATATTGATTATGTATATTACATGTGATGATAATGTTTATTTTTTTCTCCCTAAAGGTGTCTACCAAGATGGAGTGTGGTGACATGATTATTGGAAAGAGTTCCATAACCCGATGTTTACTACTAGTGGGAAGGTGATGAATACTTGTGTAATAGAACAATTATAGGCATGTGAGATTGTGATATGTTTCACCTGACAAACTATGATTTATGGTATGTATATTTTTTTAAATAAATTTAATCTCTTTGACAGCTTAAATTTCACAGAACGCCGAGCTTAAACAAACTAAAAAATATTATTATTTTAACATGACCATTATAAATTAGCTTCTAATTTGGAGAGTGTAAATATGATTAACTATATTATGAAATATATTATTTTACACTAATTTTTAAGGTATTAATTAATTCTTTGTGAATAAGAACTTTTTTTTAGTATAATCATTTTATTCTAAAAAATATGTTTTCTTAAAAAATGGTTTTCTTCATTTTTAAGAATAAATATTGTAATAAATTTTTGGAAGTACTAAAAATTTTATTTTATAAAAATAATATAATTTTTTTAAATCACTATATTAAAATTATCTTATGATTAATTTTTGAGAGGATTGATTTTCTAGTGAATAGTAAAAAATACCATGTTTTTATTAAAGTGTCATTTTCATTATATTAAAAATTTTAACTATTATTTGAATTTGATATAAATGTAAATTAAGTTCTATTTTTTCATATATAATATAATTAATTACATTTTCATCATCCTTATACCTTATTTTGGTATAAGTACTCATTTAGGCTTAAAATTCATTTTTAGGAAAAATGTTCTTCGTTGCGTTTTATGGGATTAATATTAAAGTAAAATTTTAACTTTTATATTTTTAATTTTGAAAAAATTATTCCATGTTTTGATTTATATGGTCCAAATTTAGTAAATAGGTCTATTTTATTTTAATTTGGATAATATGAATAACAGCCTTAGTAATTTTTGTGGCCACAGTAAAGAGTAAATTGGTTAATATATGTTAAAAATAAAATGACAAGGACTATAAAATTAACCAAATACATTCCCCAATTTTATTTTATGAGTAATTTATGTCTACATGTATTCATGGTTTGGATATATGACCATTTTTTCCATTAGTAAGTGATTATTTCCCTTATAATATTTTATTTAAAGAAAAATCAATGATGTCACATTCATGATTTTAATAAATATAACATTTTTTATATACTGTTATCTATAAGATATCTTCAACTATAAATAGTATTTTGAAATATAATGGAATTATCTTCCACATGGTAATTTATTATTATTTTTTTAAGAAATAATTACCTTAAACATTTTCACAATGCTAATACGACAATTATTTTTTTAATGGAAATATGAAATAAATGTTATTAAGAATATTAAAATAAATATAATTTAAGATAATTAATGATATAAGTTAATTTTATAATTAGGTTGACATGTTATGTATTTAATAATGTAGTATTTTTTTAATTATAAGTGTTATTTATATATTATTAAAGTCAAAGTAACGAATAGTCTTTAAAATTGACATTATGAATATATTATAGTAAATAAAAATGTAATAAATGATATAAATTTCCAAAAAATCTTAACTTCTGTAAAAATATTGGGATAAAGATTAAAATTTCATCAATGATGCATTTACGGTATTTTTTTATTTTATAGTTACTATATTAACCCTCAAAGTGTAAAAATCCATATTATTATGATAAGTGTTAAAGAAGTTAAATAAGTGTTAAAAGAAAAAGATGAGGGTATACATATTGTCAAAACTTATCTAAATTTTAATTTATGAGGGTATTTCAAACCATAACAATATTATATTTTAAATAAATCACTTTGGATCCATTTGGAATTGAAAATTATTTTATATTAATTTAATATTTTTAGAATTTCCAAAAGTGACACTCACTTCAATTATAAAAGAGAACTCCTTTCTTCACTTATTTACACTCATTTGTGCCATCTAGATCAACCATACCCTACCAAATTCTCTTATAAACATCCTTATAAAACATTTAGAGGTTCTGTTCCTTCTAAAAGACCATCCCTAATGTCCCTAAGAAGAGATCTAAAGGATGTTCTATAGAGAATAGGAGGTGTGACATCCCGACAGAGAAACCACACAAAGGTACCCTAATCGGGTGGCCCACATGGTCTCAAGCAA
This sequence comes from Viscum album, assembly GCA_963277665.1. Taxonomy (NCBI): domain Eukaryota; kingdom Viridiplantae; phylum Streptophyta; class Magnoliopsida; order Santalales; family Viscaceae; genus Viscum; species Viscum album. The sequence continues at coordinate 1,305,402,852 of OY728163.1, read as the reverse complement.
GCCTCCCTACACACCAGAGGATGCCAACTAGAAGAAAGAGACTAGGGAATGTATATAGAGAGACTATTCCCTTATGATATATTGTAGCACAATGGATATAATAATAACAGATGAATAAACAACAACAGAAGAATAATAAGAAATAAACAAACTAGAAATAGAAGATAAGAAGAAACATCCATCAATAAAAAACAACTAAAAATTTAGAAATTGAATCATATATAAAATATGATGATATAATTTCATGTATCTATAAAAAATTAAAATAGGTATACATGGCAGCACGTAATACAAACTATACAAAAGAATAAAAAAGAATCCAAAAACTATCCAAGCATCAAGAGCACTAGTTTGTTCATATTATAAAAAGATCCATCCTAAGCAAGAAAGAAATTTAGGAATCTAATGCTAGACACATACCCTTATCAACAACTTTATACATATAATCTTCCTGGGTAATAAGGGAGTCCTAGATAGGGTGTGTGAAAAATTTGAGTAGGCCACCACCAACCACGTCTAGACAAATATAGTCTGTGAATATAAACTGAAATAGTGTCTAGGTATATGAAAAGGAAAGACATCATAGTAATGTAAACATACCAAACATTATTTATCCTCATTTGGTGTCTGAAAATGTATCATTTAATTAATTATTTTCCAGTTTATAATAAGTTTCAACCATATTTTATATAATGGAGACGATTCCAGAGGATATAGGGTATAACCAAGGAATCCTATATTGATGATAATAATGAAGAGGATCCAAGGTAATTACCAAGGAATCTTTGATCTCAAGGGTCAATAAAACTCATTAATAACATGATGTCAATCTATAAGGTATTTGAGTGTAATCCAAGGGGAATCACCCAAGGTATTACACTATAAAAGATTCTAACCAAGTCTGAGGATCTCGTCCACAGTAACCATGGGATAAGCATTACTGGGCCTAATGGGGTGAATCCATGGTGCCAAATGTTTGAAAACATCAATATAGATACACGAAATTTATCCAAGGCTTCCTAATAATTTGTAAATGATACTAGGTGAATCATTGGTACTATTTCGACACATTTACATACTAAGACAAAGATCAAGTTCTAAGATGGATATCACCCTTGGAAACCGGCTCAATGAATCAGAATGGAATTATATGAGTACTCAAGGTATTCCATTAGGAATATAAGGTTAGATCAAGTGTGACCATTCTAATAAAGATAAAAAGGACCAAATTATATATACACCTTATATTTATTCCATTATTTAATCTGCCATGTAATACTCATTCCTTTAAATAAGTCAGTTGGTTCATTAAATTAGCTTTCCTTAATGTGACAATATATTACAAGGACAAGAAACCATTTATTACTTTGATTACATATTCAATTATTAGGATCATTCCATTACCTTTCATTAAGAATTACATGGTGGGATAAGGATATGAAACCATAAGCAATTCATTTATAATTAACCCAGCCAAGTGATATCTATAAATATAATTGTCATTTAAAAATTTTAGAGGTTAATTAATTAATTAAAATACTTACCTTAGAAGGTTAAAGTGATAACTTTCCATGTTTTATCCATTTAACAATTAAGGACTCATTAATTATATAAGAACACTTACCTTATCAAGGTCAAGTCATAGTACACCTGAATGGTGGAATATATAGTTATAACAAATCCACTAATGGAATAAATAAGGAATCACCTTACTGGGTGTGGAAGGAATTGAGGTATCAACCTCCAACAACATGATGATGAATTATAGTAAGGTATCTATAATACATGTATAAAGATTATAAGCATGGAATATGTATTTTAGAGGCAACACCATGTGAAACTGGCATGCACACAACAATTAATTTTTTTAATGATGACACTTTTAGGGAAAAGTCATATACCACCTACCTTGAGCTTATAACACACTCCTAGTCCATCATCGACCCTTAATTTGTATTAGATCATAAGAAAACTGAAGAAAGGATCAATTCCCTAAAAATAGGGCATATGAGCTTACATCAAAATAACATCATCGAGAGAAAGAATAATCATGAATGAATTATAATTAATGAAGTAAATACTGGTGGCTATCCCATGTGACAGAGAGATTTGAAATTGGAGTCCAGATGGAGGAACAACATCAAAGACTAGGCTTAGGCATGAGGGGAGAATCCAATGGAGGGAGGTGCTATATGGGAGATAAAAATAAATAAGGGGTAAAGAATAAAGAGAAGGGGTTTCAACCCATTAAAAACATTTCCAAAAATTCATACATATTGTAAATGATTTACATGTCATGTAATGCTTAAGATTTCTCTTCTAGGGAATGTACTTTACATGTGGTAAATTGACATGCCCATACCATTAAATATTGTGTATTCTAAATACATTCCATGTATTTGGATTGAAACCAAATTAAATCCCCTAGCCCCTTTCCCTCTAAGGACAAAACGACCCACCCTAGGGTACGATTTTGGATTTTAAGCCACAAGAGAATTAAAACAATGGTTTTAATAGAAAAATTAAAAAGTTTCTTATATGAAGGAAGAATTGGGATCCTACTATCTTCCCCTATTTTAGGATCTCATCCCCAATTCATATTCCAATGAAAATAAAATTATATCTAAGAAAAACTCTAGCCCATGATCACGTACTTCTACCTTCCACTTCTAGGTCTTATCCTAGAAACGACTATACCGCCATAACACCCATACTATCGGTATAGAGAAACCTTAGAGAAACTTTATGATCTGATCAATGATGCATATGTGATACTCCTCAAAATAAGACTCAACATCTAATTCAACCTCCTTCGGATAAAAATCATGATATAGTTCAGCATGAAAATGGTAAATTTGTGAAACATAGAAGATATCATGCATGAAACAACAACTATGAGGTAATAATAACTAATAGGTTACTAGACCGACTCTATATAGAATCTCAAATGGCCCAACATAATAGGGAAAAAACTTCCCTTTCCTATGAATCCATCTATGCCAATGTCTGGGTGATACCCATATGAAAACATGATCCCCAATCTTGAAATCTATAGGTCTTTAGTGGCGACCATGATAAGTTTTTTGTCTAGATTGAGCAGTAGAAATATGATTTCTGATCAGTTGAACATCATCTAAATGCTCTTGCATGAGATGAGGACCTAGTTTCACTACCTCTACTACCACTAAATAGCACATGGGTTAACAACATGATCAAACATACAATGCCTCATAAATATCCATCTAAATAATTACTTGAATCATATTATTGAAGGAAAAATTGATGAGAGGGATATGATTTTTCCAAGAACCATTGAAATCAAGTATGCATTCGTGATACATGTCCTAGACCAATTTTATTGTATGTTCTAATAGCTCATCGGTATGAGGGTGAAATGATGTTCTCATAAGTACCTATGTACCCATTTCTCTCTATAATTCAGGCCAAAAACTTGATGTAAAATTAGAATACCTATCTAAAAAGATAGTATGAGGAGCCCTGTGTAGCTATATAATATCACATATATAAATTCTTCCTAGATCATCAACTAAGAAATTATTTTAGATATGATGGAAGTGGGATAATTTCTCCAGTCGATCCATGACTACCCATACTGTGTCTCTACCTCATGGAGACCTCAGTAAGCTAACTACAAAATCCATTGTAACATATTCCAATTTACATTCTAGGATCAGGAACAACTGTAACAATTTAGTAGGTTTATAGTTATCCACCTTCACCTACTGATAGGTGGAACACAAAGTAAAAATGATTTCTATCTGATATTTCATCCAAGGCCACAAATATTGGAGACACATATCACGACTCATTTTGAAGACTCTTGGATGAACTGCCCACTAAGAAGTATGAGAATATTGCATGAGATACTATATTATATTTGTAGGAACTCAGAAACGCTCACGTATATTTAGTATTTCATATCTATTAATATAACAATCCATAGGTGGGGCCTCACTAGAAATAATATTTAAGAGAACCAAGCCCTTAGGATCGGAAAACTGCCTTCTATACTCCCTATCAAGGAGTAAATAGGTAACTATTAGGGATATAAGATAAAACTACACATGAATCTTATGAAAATCTAGGTGTATCTCATAAAACAGGGCCATAATTTTTTATTCTTTATTGGATTCTTGTACTTCATGTGCCTATGTTTTCTGACTCAGCACATTCACTACTTCATTTCCCCTTTTCGGGCATATAGACAAACTCACAATCAAAATAATGAAGGTATTCGATTCATATTCACTATATGAGATTCAAGTCATTATATATAAATATATATTTGAGTATCTTGTGGTATGTATACACCACAAAGGACTCACCCAACAGATATTGTTTCCAACATCATAAGGCATGGTCAATAGTTGCTAGCTCAAGGTCATGTGTCGGGTAATTTTTCTCATGAGGACTCAAATTCCAAGATCCGTATACAAAGGCTCAATCTATATGAATTATAAATTCTCCCAGTAAAATTAATGATTCATCACAAAACACTATATAGCCTATTCTAGGCTATATAATAATTAGAATCGGTACCGAACTAAGCCTTTATTTCAACTCCTGAAAGGCCTTCTCGCACTCTTCTGACCACAATAAATTCACACACTTCATTGTAAGACTAGTAAGAGGTGGAAAAATCTTGATAAGTCTTGTATGAAATTATTATAATATCCAGATATCACCATTAAATTCCATATATCAAACATGTTCTTGTGATGCTTCCAATAAATCACAACAATCACCTTCACTGGGTCAACTAATACTCTAGATTCTGAGACAATATGACCGAAGAAGTGAACTTTGTTAATGCATAAGCAGTACATAAAAATATTTGAATATAACTGATTATCTCTTATTGTATTCAAAATGTTCTCAAGATGTTTATAATGGTATTTATGAGTATAACAATACACAAAGATTTCATCCATGAAAAATACAACAAAGGAGTCCAGATATGGGTGGAAAAAGCTATACATCAATTCCATAAAAACAAAAGGCATGTTCCTAAGACTGAATCAAATAATAAGATACTCATATAAACTATACCAACTATGAAAATCCATATGTGGTATATCTAAAGGCCTGAATCACACATGATGATAGCTTGATATGAGGCCAGTCTTCGATAATAACCTAGCTCCTTGGAGATGGTGAAAGAGATTATCTATATGAGGTAGTTGATACCAATTCATAACTATAATTTAGTTCAACCTTCAGTATCCCATGCATATCCTAAGGGTACCATCCTCCTTCTTGCTAAAAATAATGGGTGAATCCCAAGAAGAAGTACTGGGTCAGATAATACCTTTAGACTCTAGATCTTCCAACTATCACTTGAGCTCTTGGATCTTAGAAGGTTCCATCCTTTAAGGAAAAATGGACATGGAGATACTCCTAGAATGAGTTAAATCATAAAATATACCTCTATATCAATAGGTAAGTTAGATAAATTACTGGGAAAGATATCCCTAAAATGGTCTACCATGAGAGGATAATCTATCAGATTTATTCCCTTCTGTTCCCATAAAGGACTAGAAATCTAGGTTATCACTATAACTATCCCATGATTATCTAGTAAAAATATACCATCTTGGACATCCCAATCACACTTGTGGAGATAACCTCTACCTTATAGGGATGTAAGTGACACCATATGGTGATAGAATCCCACATAAGAATGATATTGGATCAACCAATCCATTCTAATAATAATATCAAGGCCTATCATCTCAAGTAAGAAGAGGTAGAATAATATGTGATTAATGCCTACCTTAAGGAGGCAATCCCTACACTGGAGTATTCCCTTAGACCATACACCCAATGGTGTATCTAGGGTCATCACACTACCAATTTACTAAATTTATATCCTGAGACATTCCACAGTCGATAAGGAGATAAATGAATGATAAACACCTATATAGAATAAAGGAAATACAACTGTAGAGGTTACTAGAATAGTACCTTGTACTATCAATAGTCATGAACTCTGATACTTGGGTGTTGGATGTATATTATGCAACTAACCTGATCTATATCTATATTCTACAGCTAGAATACCCTGAGCAGATATACTCTAATGGCACTAATAGTCATAATTATAGGTACCATGGTCATGAACTCCTCCTAAAATTATTCTACCAGTACCAATCCAAATCCCCACTTGATGTTGGGTAAATGATCCTTCCCCTGAAGGTGGAGCTAGTGAAGATCTTATTCTGTTTGAATCATGTGATAATGTCCTAAAAAATCTATAAATATGACCCATATAGCCGCAAGAAAAACAATCAACAGGGTCCCTATCACACTACGGCTTAATATTCCCCTACCTTACACATTGATGGAATATATCAGAACATCCAGTTTGGATACTCTATCCACCACTACTTTGAAGAGAAACCTCAAGGATATGCTTTAAGATACAAGAAGTACTAATACCCTAACTCAACACCGAACCTCTATGCCCGATACTATATATTTCTCTCATGTTGTGATTAGTGATAAGAACCTTATTAATGATCATAGAAAAGGTAGGTAGGTGAAATAAATTCACCTACAAGTGGATGGAATACTTGAACCCATCCTTGAAGTGTTTCACTTGCACTATCTCATCACTGGCTAGAAGCAGTGTGAATCATTGAAACATGGAAAAATTCACTAAATAATCCATGATAGACATAGAACCCTTCTACACGTGCATGAACTCTCTGGACTGGTTATCTCTCAATATCTAAGGGAATAAGTCATCGTAAAAGAAAGTATGAAAGTCCACCCAGACCATTCCACGATGATTACCCGCCTGAGTAATCATATCCCACTAGAATTTGGAGAAATCAAAAAGCCTAGGGGTGGAAAGCATGAACCTCATATTTGTAGGTGTCTATAGATGATCAAAGATAGAAAGAGTGGCCTCTATCTAGGAATCATTAACATATGGAACACTATCCCCCAAGAATATGGGAGGATGATGCAATTGGAAATCATGATTCAGATCAGCCATAGGAGGTTTAGGTCATGAATCACCCTAAAAAGACTACATCATACATAGAAAAACCTCTAAAAATTAATAATTGGTGCCCAATTTGGGCATAACTGGTGCTCCCTTAGTAAGAATTACTAGAGGAATCATTGGTGGCTCATGAACCATTGCCTATGGAGTGTGGTCATTTCCACCCTCATAGCACACTATTAGAGGATGTCATGGTGGTATAACTCTACAAATTACAAGAAAACACCTCAGAAAAAATTTAGAGTATATAGAATCATTTGCTGAAGTATATTATAAGGAAAAAGGTGTCACTACCCAATATATTACCCCAACTATCCACTTATATGTATAGGTTATTGGTATGTACTCATGTTTAATTTATAGAGGATTCGGTAGATGAAGTGGTTAATTTCACTTTACCGCTTTATTTATTAGAAACAAAATCATTTTATATATCATTATTTACATTTAATGTTTTCATTTGGTTATATATGTATATCATAGTTCAATTAAATGGATCATCATTTCTGGATAATAAAGTATCATACAATTTATAACCAAAAGCAAAAATAATTTAACATAATTTCACCCCATATACATTCAGTCTTAGAATGTAATGGGTGATAAAAAATGGATAGATTTTTTAAATTACCTATTACAATTCCTAAGGACCTATACATCTCATAAATTGAAATTGGTAGTCACTCAATCAAATCTAAAGAGTAGTGCATATAACCAGAGGTACATAGTTGACATGGGTACAAACTAGATATTTAAGATGCCATCATCAAACTATATAGAAAACACTATTTATATTGATTCTATAACATTAAATAAAAATCCCCTACCCAGTAGAAAAAGTTAGCAGCATTGGAATTTGTAAAAACCAAGTCTCACTCAACATTCATAGGCAACACAAGAAATGAAAGTAGTGAAATGCACCAATATGGAATGCAATATGCATGGTGTAACATCCTATTACCCTCCATCGGGTATTTTCCATTCTCTTTGCGTATTTTACTCATTAATTGGGTGTATATTTGGATTGACAAGGATGGATAGATTTTTTTGGGGAAAATGAATTAAGGTTCGGATATGGATGTTTGTTTGAATTAATAGAGTCTGAGTATAACTATATTAATGAGTTAGTGGGGTTCTCTATGAGTTTAGAGAATTCCTAAGGTGTGTTGAGTTTTCATGTAATAATATAGATATTTCTATTATATGATGGGAAGTTACACACCATGTAAATGGGTTACATGATGTGTACTTGAATTCTAAACATATGTTGTGAAATTTTTACCCTGTGTGAATAGAGTACACATCATTTAATAGTCACATGATGTGTAATAATAAAAGACCAGTTTTTAATAAAAAGGTGATGATTTTTTCAGTGTACTTTATTGTTTTAGATTACACGATGTGTAAATTAGTTACATGTTGTGTAACTATCGATAGGTTAGCTTTTAGGGTTCCACTTGAATAAAATTTTATTTCTTTCTCCTATAACTCACTTGGATATTGAACTAGAACCATTCTAAAATTATTTTTTGAGTCCCTATTTGATCTGGATTGATTTTTTCTACGATTGATCATCATGGAAGTGGGTTTTCATCTATTAGGGTAAGTGAGAATTTTGGGTTATTTATTGATTTGACTGCATTAGTAATATGGTGTTTCATTATCAGATCTGTTGATCCATGTTGGTGTTCCATCTTGTTTCATTCAATATCTGTGGTGTGATATTGTTCTGATGGAAGTTTCCTTTGTTGGTTATGGTGCAGTGGAAGTGAATTTCTAGGTAAGTGTCATTTCCAATTATCTGCCATCACTTTTTATTAATCTAGATCAATTCCAAGGTGTGTAGATTGATTCTATAGCCTCCTAAGTCATTATTGCATTCTCTTGTTGGTCAATCCTTTATGGGAATGTAAGACCCTGAGTTTTGGGGTAGGTGGTTCCAAATCTAGACTTTTTTGATGAAACTATATTTATACTATTTTTATAAACCGATTTATAAAAGAATTTGGCATGATTTTTTTTTGTTTTTAAAATGATGTGTGGTAAAAGGTTGTTTTCCATTGGTTTTAGGTAAATGTAAAAGGGTTATTTTAAAAGCATAAGAAATGATTTATGATATGAATCACATGGGAAGACTTGGGTAAATAGGTGGAAGGTTTATCTTAGGGACATCATCCATAATACCATCAGAAGGTTTTTTCACAGGGTTTATATATTCTCCATAGCCCTATTATTCAATGGACATGTTCCTGAATTTTTTTGGGGGTTCAATTATAGGGAAATATTTAGCTCCATAGGCCTCTATTCTAAGGACTTACTATACACTAGTCAGTTGTTGTGGTATGAGTAGTCTTCTATCCTAACCTATTGAGTTCCTTGGCATGATTTACCTATTCTTTTATTTATACTTATTTGGATTTGATATGCATGATTTTATTTTGATAAATGATAATGTAAATTATGATTGAAACTAATATACTTACTTTTTTTGAAATTAATGGGAAAAGGAAAATATTTACTATGATTTGAATAAGACTACTTTATCACTTATCATTCCATGTTTTATTTTAAAATAGAATAATTGAGTTGTTGTACAGAAGCTTGTTATGGAACACCTAGGTGGGATCCTACTACGTCTACTATGTTATGGAACACCTAAGTTTTTATAACTTTGTATGTATTTTGATGTAGTGAAAGGAAAGGTGCATCATTGAGGTGGTGAGGTTTTTTTTCCGGCTAGGATGGGTAGCTGGTGGTAAGATTGTGAGAGTCTACCCATACTTTTATGTAGAGTAGTTGGTTTTTTTATTGTTTTAGTGGTAGTTTTTTGGTTGGACCAATACTTGGAGATTTTTTATTCTCTTAAGGTGTTTAGTTTCTACATTTTATTTTTAGTTATGGAATATGTTTATCTTCTCTCATATTCTATTATACATATATATATATTCCATTTCATTTCTTCAAGTTTGGAGAAATCATTCTCTATGTTTATTATTTGATCCCCATGTGCTAGTCATCAATTTGTGGGGATTGGGAAAGCCCTATGAGTATTTCAAGGGTCAGGTTGGGTACCAGTTTGAGAGGGTATTTTGGTTGGTTCATTATACTTTAGTATCAGATCCCTAGGTTTGGGATTTGTCTTTGTCTTGGGTTGTTTGGTAGACTGGAGATGAGATTTTCAGGACTTGAGAGGTATGTTGTGGTGAGTTCTTGGACAACTATTTCTATGATGAGACTCAAGTTACCATGGGATATTGGGATGCATGTCTTCCATTTTGAGTTCTCATGTTAGTCTCAATATCAATTTATGTGGTTTCTAGTTTTAATGGATATTTTTTTATTTCCTGATCAATTATTTTGTTTCGATGTGTAGCAGTATGCCTTCGATATATGTTCTGCAAGTTTCCCAGGAAGGTGTAATTGATGCTCCTCAAGGAAATATTCCAATATATCAAAATATGATTGATGATATCATGTATATAGTTTCTATTGTTGTCCATAATGTGCCACAATCTCAGAGCACAGTTGTCGAGGTACCATCAGGATATGTAGGATAAAGAGATCGATCACTAAAGTTCCCATGTGTGAATACACTATCCATTAAAGGTATGAATGAACCTTAAGAGGAAATGGTTATCTTGAAAATATCAATCATATTTTTGAATTTTTGGATACACTTGAGAGTATCAAGGTAAATTGTGCTGTGTTTAGACTTGAGGTTCCTAAAAAATGTTAGTGGGATTCCATGATATAGGCTGATAAGAATTTGGTCTTGGACTAGAAGGGTTTCAAGACACTCTTCTTCCAGAATTTTTTTTCCAAAGTATCTGATGATGGAGAAGTATATGGAGTTTCTCTCATTATAGTAGTGAGATCTTGTAGTATCATCATACACCAATCTATTTTCGGAGATGGTTCATATTATACCAAAGGTAGTAAAGAATGACCAACTGAAAGCTCAAAAATACCTACAGGGTTTGCGACTAGATATCATATCAATGGTATATATGATGAATAATTAAATCTATTTGGATATATTTTATAGGGATATTATGGAAGAAATAAAAATGGCATGAATTTTAGGATCTTTTTTCTCTTCTGTTACACCTAGTGGTAGTTTCAGTGGTGAACCAGAAAAAAATAGGAAGTGGAAGGATGATCACAGGAGCGGTGGAGGTGGTTCTTAGTAGCATGCCTCTTTGGCACCACTAGTAACTGCTTGTGGTGTTCCTATGACATGATATCAATGTGTAAAGGTCAAACACCAAAGGGGTTCTTGTACTTCATATGTAATGATTCGTAACAACTATGTGGGTTATGATCATCTGTAGTGCTTCTGTCAGGCTATGTCTATACCTCGTTATGGTTAGGGATTGTTGGCTCTAAAGGATACTACAGTGCAGCCAGATGCATCAAAGACAATAGGGCTCTAGACATAGGTCACAAGAGTGAAAAACCTTCATGAAGTAGATGAATTTCTAGTGAAGGTAGATGCAGGTCCTACGATAGTGAGTAGTACCATATTTATTACATCCATAGTAAATATTTCTTTATTTGATATTGGTTCTTCCCACTCAATTATATCTAGCCTTTTTATTAATATTCTTAACCTTAAAACAGATCTCATGTCCTTTGTTATGAGGTTGATTGTTATCATTGTATTGTCTAGTTTATTTTAGATTATGGGAGCTTATAGATATTTTAGGGAGAGTGGGATCTGAGTTCTGAATGTGTTGGAACTTCCCACCTTGAGATCAATTGTTTGTTGTCTACTATCACAGTTGATCCCAATGAAGTTTCTTTTGTGGTTGATATTCCCTACATTGTTTATTGTTTTCTTTATGTTTTATAAGATTATTTCTCTAGGTTTAATCCATAGAGGTATGTATAGGTTATGATTGACCTAGTGCCAGAAATTCAGAAAATATCATTAGCTTATTATCATATATAACTAGTAGAGTTGAAAGAGATGAAGATTTAGCTGGAAAACCTACTGGAAAAGGGTTTTGTTCACCCTAATGTTTTTACTTGGGTAGCTTTAGTGATTTTTGAAAATAAGGAAGACAGTTAACTCTGGTTTTGTGTGGAAAATCATAAGTTGAACCGACTAATTGTTAAGACCAAGTATCCCTTACCTCATGTGGATGATTTTTTTATTAGTTAAAGGGGGAAAAGTTGTTTTTGAATATTGATATTTGTTTGGGTTTTCATAAGCTAAATTTTAAAGAGTGTGATGTATTGATGATAAATTTTTGGAGTAGGTATGGCCATTATGAATATATTGTGATGATTTTTGGTCTCATGAATGCCTCTATAGATTTTGTGTCTTTGATGAATTGAATATTCGATCAGTATCTTGAAACTTTTGTGGTTGTGTTCATGGATGGAATTTTGGTTTATTCTAGGCACGAGTGAAAGCACAAGAACCATTTGAGTTTTTTTTTAAATCTTGAGAAGTCACCATTTCTATAGAAATATTTCAAAAGGAAACTTTTGGATTTAATAAGTGAAATTGTTAGGGCATGTAATTTTCAAGTTTGGATCATCAGTGGATCCAGAGAAGGTAAAGGTTGTCTTTTCATGGGAATATCCACAAAAGGTATTTGAGATTCAAATATTCCTTGTCCTTAATTGATACTATAAATGGTTTGGTTAGTATTTCTAAAATTTGGCATCAACATTGGATTCTATTACCATTAAAGGGGTGAAATTCACATGGGGTGAAAAGTAACAGTATTCTTTTAATGAATTGAAATGACTACTGACATCAGAACCTATCCTGATCTTAATTGATCCCAAAAAATTATATATGGTTTTATGTGATTCTTATGTCACTAGTTTGGGTTTTTTACTCATGCAAGATGATCTTTTGGTTGATTATAGCTCTCATCAGCTTCGAACACATGAGAAGAATTACCCCACTCATGATTTATAGTTTTTCATAGTTATGCATGTGTTTATGTTTTGGAGATATTAGCTTTTTTTGGATAAATGTTCACAATATTTTAAGACCATAAGAGTTTGAGCTATATCATTTCTATGAAAGACATGAATCATATATAGAGGCAGTGGGTAGAATACCATTATTCATTTAAATTCTATATTTCCTACTCCCTAGGGAAGGTAAATGTCATTGTAGATGCTCTTAGCGATAAAGTTACATTACAAGATGTTTTTGGAATCAAAGGAAGAGTTGAAACTTATGAGGATTTTTACTCAGTTACATATGGATGTGCATGATAATGTTTCAGGTATGGTTATAACCAGTGTTCAGTTATCATAATCTCTCATTGAGTATATTCTATTTAATTATCATCCAGATGATGAGTTCATATAAATTCAAGAAACTCTATGTCGTGGGGATACCATGTCAGGTTGTTCTCTATCTTCAAATGGTATTCTCAATATTGGGAATCATTTTATTATCTTAGCATATGTGGGAAGCTTATTTTTCCTAATTTTAATTATTATTCATGGGCCATTCATCTTGGAACTATGAAGATATATTATGATATGAAATGGTGATTTCAGTGGTTGGGTATGAAGCATGAATTTTCTATGTATGTTTCTCGCTGTTACACCTGCCAACAGATTAAGGCAGAGCATTTGAAACCTTATGGTTTTCTCTAACCTCTTCAAGTGATGGTTTAGAAATGGTATGAGGTTCCCATGGACTTTTTTTGTTGTATTACCATGGGTTACCTAATGGAGGAATTCTATCTAGGTGGTGATTGGTCAGTTGACCATGTTATATCATTTCGTTCTGATCAAAGACACCACAAATGTTAAAGATCTAGGTAAGTTATATGTGAAAGAAATTGTGAGGTTACATGGAGTTTTTTTAGGTTTTGTATTAGAAAATAATCCTAATATTAATTCGAGGTTCTATAAAAGTATCTAGAGGTGATGGAAAATCATGTCAGGTTGAGTACAACTGATCATCCATAGACAGATGGTCAGATGGAGTGTGCTATTCAGTTCCAAGAGGGTATGCTCCATACCGATGTAATAGACTTTGGTGGATCTTGGTATAGCCATCTGGGATTGGTTGGGTTTTATAACAACAATATTTATCAATCATTGATCAGAATGGATCCCTTTGATGCTTTGTATGGTCACCTGTGTAGAACACCTATTTGTTGGGTAGAGGTGGGCCTTCCTTCTTTAGTAGGACCAAGTTTGGTTCAGGAGATGTTTAAAAAGATCTAACAAATACGTCATTCTCTAGTTTCATCATAGAGTTGAAAAAAGTCTTAAATGGATCAACAATACCATTCTTTTTAGTTTTATATAGGTGATAAGGTTTTCTTAAAATTTTATCTTTAGTTTGGTCTCTATAGGATTAAAAAATAGGGAATGTTGGATCCATGATATGTGAGACTGTTTGAGGTTACTGAGCATCATGGAAAAGTTTATTATTAGTTGACATTGATAGTTTAGTTGATAGGAATTCATTATTTTTTTTCAAATATCACAGCTTCTAAAGTATCATCCAAATCCCACTCATGTTATGATTTTGGAAGATATTAATTTAGAGATTTAAATTTCCATTATTTAGAATCTAGTTGAGATCATTATCTCTCAAGTAAAAATATTTTAGAGGAAGTAGAATATGTTGGTAATAGTGTTATGGTGACACAGATCAGATTCTCATGAGAATTTATAGCACATGTTGTTGACGAGGGAGCAATGGTCTCACCCCCTTACTAGGCTTCATTCTTAAACATGACTTAAATTCTTATGGTGGGAAGTTTTTAACATCCCATTACCAGTGTAACATCCCAAGTAAGTAATTAATAATAGATATTTTTATCTATGTCTATTTATGAATTAGATAGTGTTTTAGAGGCTTAAAATGAGAATAAATCCAATCTTAAGCATGGAATACACTAATATTTGTAAAAGATTGTTTTACTGCCTTTTGAGGGCAAACCATTTTTAAATCAAACTTTTGAAAATTTTATAAGATATATTTGTCAAAATAAACATATTATTTATTATTGGGACATTGAAATTTACATTGGATAAATTTTTGGTATTTTTCTGACAATGTTCATTTTTTAATGAATAGTGAAAAATACTGCATTTTACATCAAAACTTCTTTTTCATATAATTTAATTATATGGTTAAATTATATTTTTAATTAGTATTAAAGTGTAATTTGAATATATTTTTACCATTTAATCCAATGGTGGTCATTATTATTAATTTCACTTTGGAATTGGGCATAAACTAATGCCAAACTTCTCATAGATATTGTTTCAAAAAAACCCGCTATTTGTTTTGACAACGAGAATTATTTTTAAATTAATTATTGAAATTTTTGTGTTTGGAATTTGGTAAAATGTATTACATATTTGGAATCAGAAGGTCCAAATTATGTAATCAAGACTCTTTTGTTTTTGGACATTATGAATAGTAACAACGGTAATTATCTTTAATTATCTTGATTAATTAGTAATCGAGTAGTTAAGGATAATAAAATAATATCATAATAATAAAAAATGACCCCAAAATGTGTCCTAATACTACTGGTTGTTTCATGGCCGACCATGGGATTCCTTGTTCCAAACTTGGGGACCCCATGGAATCACTTTTGTGTGATAATGACTTTTTATCTTTTTATTTTTAAAGAAAGTTAAATATAACAAAGAATGTATCACCTGAGTAAAACATTTTTTTCTACATAAATGATCTATTGGACTATAAATAGTCATTGTAAAGCTAAAAAATTACTACATCATAGTATTTATTTTATAATTTTTATACTTTAAATAAATTAAATTATTTATGACATCATGATGATGTAGCGATTACCTCATTATTTAACGATTTAAATAAAATGAAAAGATAATGTAAAATATAAGACCTAAACATGTCAATAACCTATTGTATGAGTATATTTCGAAACCTTATCACCTTATCCTCAAAATACATCAATGTGGGACCTTTAAAATCCGAAAATCATTTGAAAATAAAGTAACATTTTATACCTTTCCAAGAGTACCCCTCCTCTCCTCTTATAAAAGGCCCCCACCTCTACCACATTACCCACACCTATCAATCCTTTGGCTCAGCCAAAACCTGATAATTTTGTCTCTCCACATCCCTCTATTACTCCTAGAAGCATCACTTTGGTCAGAAGTCTTCCCAAGGAAGCCTTTGAGCTCAAATCAAAGAGAGTTACCCGATTTTAAGGTAATGTCTTCACTTGTGTTCTTTTGTTTTATTTTGCTTCTCCAACCCCCTAAACTCTTTTTATTCATTTATTTTGTAACAAATCCAGTATCTTCAATATACTATGATGTTTTTATAAGAAGTATTTGAGCTACACTTACACACACCTACATCTAATGGTTAAAGAACATACTGTTTCTGTGGATTGTGAATTTCTGCCTCACGAAACGATGATTGTTCAATATTATTTTAACACCTTAAAAGGTGGCCATTAATATGTCACTATATTTATATATGATATATAATATGTTTATGTTTTACTTAATCTTCTGTATTTTCCATTTATGGCATACCTTTATGGTTTCCATTATGGGTAAACGCGATATCTTCATTTTAGGAAGTGCGGACTACCGCCCCCTCAAAGTGATTTGATTCGTTAATACCATATGTGGTACGCATAAAGGATAGATTTAATTATATTATATATGATACCATACTAGAATTATAATACTATTATGTATCATTATGTTTTAATTCCATTAAATAATAAATAGAAATGGAAGTAGCGTTCATGCGTACGTACGACTTACCGTCTCCATGAACAGTGCATTTCATTTCTTACCTCTAAATGATTATGTAATATTATAAATGCATTTATATACTGGATAAATATGATATATATGGCATATACATCATGAATATAATTCTTGAGATAATGTATATTTGACTACATGAACAACTTGTAAATATAAGAAGTTCACTTTTGACTCAAGTACCAAATATCAACAAAACGGCCGTTATTAACTTAAATGATTACATAATGTTCATAACATGGAAATAAGTGATATAAAAGGAATAATGAACTTGAAAAAGGTTATTAAGCAAGTATAAATTAACTCAAGTTTATTATTCAGGAGATTAAAGAATGATCGAGTCAAGTCAGACACGAGGTAAGATACTTCGTCTCAATCTCCATTCATTGAGGCATATTTTGTTTTATACACAACTTTCTTTTATACGGTGCATAAAAACCTTTGAATTTTACGCTTATTCAAAAGGAATATTTTTTTATACGAAGATTTTACTAAACGACAAAAGGGAATGTTTTTTTTGTCGTATGTATGCGGCGACAACGACTTCTCCGCCGCCGTGACCATTATTTGAGTTTCAGCTTCCTCTACAAGCCATAACCTTTTTTGAATGAAAAATAAATACCATTTTTTAGTTTTCTTTTATTTTGGTATTTAAAATGGTTTTCATAATGTTTTTATATCAATGTTCTGTATTGATATCTTGTGATTGAAAAGTGGAACTGTTATGTTTCCTTTATGCATGTTTTATGTGATATGATTATGTTATGGTTCTTGGACATTGTTATGAAGATGGGTGGTTCTGTGATAAACTAAGGGAGGGTGAGCCCGATATATCTCTCCAATGCATTGGGTAACGCTAAGGAGTTAAACGTTAAGGTTTCTCCAAAGAGATTTAGGGAATATACTGTGATGGGTATTCCAAATGTAACCAAGAGGGTTACTCCATACGTAAGAATGTTATGAATGCCTCAAGTTACCTTTATGTATTATGATTTCTATGATTTATTCATGATTTTATGAGGTATGTTAAAGTGCTTATGTTTTATGGGTAAAGTATGATTTCATTATTATGTATATATGTACTCATGTTTCTTTTCCATACTTTTTATAACCCTTACTGAGATTTTTATGCTCATACCAAGTTTTTGAAATGTTTTTCACAGGTCAAGGGAATGGTACATGATATGATGATAGTGACAAGGAAGTGTCAAGAAAGAATCCATGTTTTATTTTAAATATGTTTCCGTTGATGAAAAAAATGAATACTATCTTTTATGTAACCACTTCGTATAAATGTGGAATGCAATGCAAGTTTTATGATATAATTCTCTAAAACTATAAACCTGAAAAGATCCTCAATGTGTAATCTTGTAATAACTCAATATTAAGTAAGTTTTAAGTCTGGGGCCTTATAACCAGGCTTCATGTATTTTTCCTCCTCTTTGACTATTTTCCTCTTTAATTGGATGCATATTGGGAATGTCAAGGATTAATTGAATTTATTGGGGAAAATTAATTAATGATTGGAGATGGTTTTTTTTTAATTTATAGAGTATGGTTATAATTATGTTAATGGATTGGAAGGGTTCTCCCCGAGTTCAGATAATGCACAAGGTGTGTTGAGTTTTCATGTAAGAATCTATAGTTTTCTGCTGTGTTCTAGGAAATTACACTTCGTGTAAATGAGTTAAAAGATTTGTAATTGGTTTCTTGAAATATTTCATGACTATTTACATAGTGTGAAAGGTTTAAAATTAATTTAATGGTTAAATTATTTTTAATAATAAAAGATCATTTTTTAATAAAACGGTGATGATTTTTTTGGCATACTTGATCATCATGGATTTCATGACATGTAAAGTAGTTACAAATCATGTAACTATCAAGATGTTATATTTTAGGGTTCCACTAGGCTAGAATTTTATTTCATTCTCCCATAGTTCTCTTATATCTTTACCAATAACCCTCCTCCAGTGATTTTTGGAGTCTTCGTTCGATCAGGATTGATCTGTTCAATAATTGATCACCATGGTAGTGGGATTTCATCTCTCTAGGGAAGTGATCCTTTCTAATTACTTGTTCAATTGATTATTCTAGTGCTATGAAATTGATTTATCTGATAATTTGATATGTTCCACTGTTCCTTCTTGTTTACTTCTAGATTTGTGGTGTGATCTTGTTCCCGGGGTTATTTCCATTATTAGTTATGCTGTGGTGGAAGTGCGTTTTGAGGTAAGTGTCATTTTATCTTCTATACCATCATTTTTTGTTAAAATAGACACATTATAAGGTTCTTGTATTAATTTTAGGTCCATTGTGGTTGTTTTTTTCATTATCTTGTTAGTGGATCATTCATGGGTGTGTGAGAGACTAAATTTTGAGGTAGGTGATTTTGTCTTTACCCTATGCTGATAAAACCGTATTGTCCCTATTTTTATAAAAATATTTATAAATAAATTTGGAATTATTGTTTTGTGTTTGGAAATGGATTTGTGGTATAATGTGGGTTTTCCCTATTTTTTGTTAAATGGAAAAGGGTTATTTTTTAAGCACAAGAAATGATTTATAAAATATATCACATGGGAAGCCTTGGGAATGTTTGCAACAGGCATGAGGTTTTCTGATGTGGCATATCTCCACTAACTTGGGACATTTTTATAAGGATATATTATTGAAATTGGGGGGGGGGGGTTTCACTCATAGGGCTGTCTTCTGCTCCTTAGTCTTGTGTTCTAAGGACTTATTGTTCACTAGTTAGTTATTGTGGTATGAGTAGTATACTAGACAGACCTGTTGAGTTCCTTGGAATGATTTACCTATTCTTGGATTTATACTACTTTGGGTTTGATATTCATGCTTGGATTTTGATAAATGATAATGAAAATTATGCTTGAAACTGATATACCTTCCATTGTTTTGAAATTGATGGAAAATGTAAATATTTACCCTGATTTTGATATGAATGCTTTGTTTCTTATCATTCTATTTTTTATTTGAAAAAATTTTAATTGAGTTTTTGTATAAATACTTTTTATGAAACATTTGGGTGGGATCCTATTGAGCCTGTTATCTCACACCTTTTTCACTTCTTCGGTTGTGTATGGACCATTATATGACAATAAATGCAGGGAAAGACAAGGCATTACTATGAGGTAGTGGTTTTTTCTGTCATTTGGGATGGGTAGCCAGTGGTAAGATGGAGGGAATCTTACCACACATTCACATGGAGTAGTTAATTATTTTTCTTGTTTTAATAGTCCTTTATAGTTGGACCAGTACATGGATATTTTTATTCTCTTGAGTTGTTTAGTTTCCACTGATTGTTTTTAGTTATGGTATCTGTTTATCTCTTATACTATTATATATATATATGCCATGTATTTTCTTTAGGTTCAAAAAAAGCATTCACTATGATTTTAATTTGATGCCCTAGTACTAGTCGTCAGCCTGTGGGGATCGGGAATGCCTTTCAGGTATGGAACGGGTCAGATTAGGTTTCAGTTTGAGAGGGTATTTGGGTCGGTTCGCTATATTTTTGTATCAGATCACTAGATTTGGGGTTTGTATTTGTCATGGGATGTTTGGTAGACTTGAGATAGGACTGTCAGGACATGAGAGGTATGTTGTGGTGAGTACCTAGGTATCTCTTTCCATGACAAGATTGAAGTTACCATGGGATGTTGGGATGTGTGCCTTTGGTGTAAAGTTTTCATGTTAATATCTATTTCTACTTAATGCATTTTATGGTTTAAACTATTATTGTTTGGTTGCCTCCTTGTTTCTTTTGTTTTTGTGTCTAACAGTATGCCTCTAAGATGTGTTTTGTGAGTTCCTCAATAAGGTATAGTTGATTATCCTCAAGGAAATCCTCAAATAGATTAGAATCCAATTAAGGCTACCATGCAAGAAATTTGTACTTTTGAACACAATTTTCCCCAAGATTAGAATGCAGTTGTTGAGCTACCTCCAAGAGCTATAATAGAAAGTGATCAGACTTGTGAGTTTGTGCATGAGAATCCACTATCCTTTAAAGGTACTAATTAACATCAAGAGGTAAAGGACTAGAATTTGAAGACCAATCATATCATTTAATTCCTAGATACACTTGAGAGTATCAAGGTGAAGTTTTTAGAATTCAAAATTTATTTTCATAGCAATAGTTTTTGGAATTCCATGGTATAGGATGATAAACTTGTGGGATTTGACTTGAATGGTTTCAAGACACTCTTATTTAAATAGTTTTTTCTAGAGTCTATGATGATGGAAAATTCTCTAGAGTTTCTCCCATTATAGTATGGAAAGCGTGCAATGTCAGCATAAAATAATCGGTTTGATGAGCTGGTTCATTTTGAAACACTGATCGTACCACGATTCACTGTTTTATTCCACCCTTACACCGCAGTTTTAAACTAGTTTTGTAATGAATATTCCAAATATAATAATAAATTTAACTTTATGTTTTAATCAATAAATTAATTTTAATCAATATTATAATGGGAAATGTTACTTGTTTTTATTGTTTCAATGTAGGTGCATGTGATTTGGAGGGCCCTTGATGAAGTGGAAGAAAAATGGGCCAGAATTGCATGGATCCATGGATATCTGTCCACTGTTTTGCATAGTACACGAAATCAATGCATCCAAATGGGCTGAAATTTTGTGGTCCTGTCCAAAACGTAATAGGATACATTTCATATTAAGGATCCCAATCCTGATTCGGCTTCTATGGGGACCATACAAACAGATATGTCCAAGCCACCAAATATGGACAAAGTCAAATGAGGTGTTCTGTATTTTATCAATATCTTGAGATGTAGTTGTCCAAAGGATACCAAACTTTCGGTGGAGAAATTAAAGAGGTAGGGATACAACTTTTCTATTTTCTCCAAAGCGAGATAAGACTTTATGAAGGCAGAAACGCGTGTTACAAGTGGATTGATGAAATCTATGTGCCTAAAACCACCTTCCAATTTTTCTATAAAATGACACCTTGGGATCCCCATTTGTAAGTTCGGACAAGAGGAAAGGTGATGCCATTTTTGAGTCCCCAAGGAGTCTTCTAAACATCCATAGAAGTTCTGGAGGCTTTGGTAGGTTCTACTTCAACATCTTCTTCTTCTTCCCCTCCCATGGGTTTCTAAACCCCTTGTGATCACCCGAGGAGGAATGTGATGTAATCCTGAGCTTCAAAGTTGTATTATTTTGAATGATATTTTTAATTCCAGGTTTTATGTTGTTTTTCCTCATCCTCTATTTTTATTTAATTGAGTTATATACTAGTATGTTATACTCAACTCAAATGATCATGTTTGGGGGTACCCTTTCATGTGATGTTTCACAAACCGTTCATCCCCTTTTCTTCCCTCATTCAATTGTGGTATTTTTGTGGTTCATATTGGTTAATTGAACTCAAATAAGAACTTTAAAGATCATGCACATTTATGTCATGGTATCACAATGAAAAAACATGCAAAACTGGACAGCACATCGAATTCTTCATGTGTTGCCTTGGTGAGTTTCGGTTATGATGTCGAACACAAATCACCCAATCATCGGCGGTGTCCGGTGAATCGTTATGTGTTTTCGACTGAACCCTAGGAGGTATCATAGTATAAAATCAGTAAAATTTTGGTTTTAGGTGTTACAAACCAGGGATTAAAATATCATAACCCTATCCCTTGAAGCGATGAAGGATGAGCATCACAAGACTTCCCCGGGTTGATCACGTTTAATCAATCTTGTTCATTTCTACTTTGTTTTATCGATTTCATTTCCTATTTTCATCATTAATCATAAAACCCCCAAGTTTTACAAAACCTAGTTAACCTTATAATTCCATAATCAAAACCCTATTTTTAAATTAATGGTCTAAGGCTTCGTCAAGAGACGACCCAGGGTTGCTGTTATACTGCAGAAATTCTAGTCAAAATTAAACAACTAATTTGACGCGCTCGACAACGAGATCAAATTTTGGCGCCGTGTCCAAGGATCCAAGATCATTTTTTTCTTTATTTAATTTAATTTTTTTATTTTACTTCTTAATTAGCACTCCTTTAAATACCCCACCCCCATTTGATTGTTTTTATTTTGGGTTTTGTCTTTATTTTTAGTTGTTTTTAGTGTGTTTGATCTCTCTCTCTCTCTCTCTCTCTCTTCTTCTCCATCTCCCTCTTTATAATTCTATATTATAATATTATATTCTCTTTTTACCCTTCTTAAGTTATTTCATCCATATTAAAAAAAAACAAACTTCACATCTTATTTGCATGACCCGATCTGGTAAAGAAACACTACTTGAATTCGACCCTAAAATTGAAAAGTCACTTCACACAAAAATAAAGGAATCTAGAGAAGGTCAATCAAGTAACACTAAGGAACCCCATTTTGAACCTCAATTGGACTTAAAACAATCAAAAATTGAACCAAATCAAACCCCAGAGA
This sequence comes from Viscum album, assembly GCA_963277665.1. Classification (NCBI taxonomy): domain Eukaryota; kingdom Viridiplantae; phylum Streptophyta; class Magnoliopsida; order Santalales; family Viscaceae; genus Viscum; species Viscum album. Next base: position 1,305,379,610 of record OY728163.1, on the reverse strand, counting down.
TCATGGCTGCAAATAACCAAACATTAAAAGAACTGACCACCCCGGATGTGGAGTACCAACCTGCGTACATTCAATATCCTGAGGAAGTGACCAACTTTGAGCTGAGATTAGGTCTCATCCACCTCCTTCCAAAATTCCATGGTCTTCATGGAGCGGACCCTCACAAACATCTAAAGTATTTTCACATAGTGTGCTCCACCATGAAACCCCAAAATGTGTCTGAGGACCTTATTAAGTTTAGGGCCTTCCCTTTATCCCTTGATGGTGTAGCCAAAGATTGGATATACTATTTTCCTACCACGATTGGGGGCTGGAATGACCTTAAAAGAATCTTTCTAGAGAAGTTCTTCCCTGCCTCCCGAACTGCATCAATTAGGAAAGAAATTTGTGGCATTAGGCAGTTACAAGGAGAGACCCTTCATGAATACTAGGAGAGGTTCAAAAGACTCTATTCAATTTTCCCCCACCACCAGATTAGTGAACAAATTTTAATTCAATACTTCTATGAGGGACTTATCCCCATGGATCGTGGAATGATTGATGCTGCAACTGGTGGTGCCCTAGTTGACAAAAATCCTTCTGCCACTCATGACTTAATAGCCAACATGGCTCAAAATGCACAACAATTTGGTACACGAGCTATTGCACCAACCCGAGGAGTTCGTGAGGTAAGTCATTCATCCCTAGAACAAAAGGTAGATAATAAACTTGATGAGATGCATAACATTATAAGGCAATTATCTCAAGCACAAGGTAACTCACACTCTCCTCCCGTTCCATTACATTGTGGTATTTTTTCTGATAATACTCATTTTTCTGATTAGTGCCCACAACTTCAGGATTCATCTAAGTCTTGTGCTGTAGTGTTCCCTAGGCGTCCATTCCAACAAGCACCACCATTCAAGAAAGAACCATTCAAGCCAAATCCAAACCCCGGGTGGCAAGCACAACCACAATACCAACAAGGAGGATACTCAAGCTACCCCAAGCAGAATTGGTATCAACAAGGCCCAGGTATGAAACCTTCTTATCCTTCAACATCTCAAAACAATCCTCCTCCTCCCAAGTCTGAACCAAGCCTTGAGGATATAGTGAAGCAAATGGAAACCCAAAACCTCCAGTTCCAACAAACCACACAATAAGCTATTCAAGACCTGCAAACTCAAGTGGGGCAATTGGAAAACACCATCGGTGAGCTTAAGATTCAAGGTTCTAGACAGCTACCATCCCAACCCATTGCCAATATGAAGGACAAAGGTAATGTATGTGCAGTTACACTTCATAGTGATAAATAAGTTTCTCCTTCTATTGATTCTGCACAGCAGGTATGTCCCCCTCATGAAAAATCTCTTTCCCAACCCTCAAAAACTTCATGTAAAGAAAAACAAGACAAAAATGGTAATCAAATTATCATTAAGGATTCCCATGAACAATAAATTCCTCTTCCTTTCCCTCAAAGACTCTCTAAATCTAAGAAAAACTTTGATAATGAGATTGAAAATTAAATAATGGATACATTTAAAAACGTTCAAGTTAACATTCCTCTATTGGATGCAGTTAAGAAAATCCCTCAATATGCCAAATTTCTTAAAGAGATTTGCACCCATAGAAGGAGACTGAAGGGGAATGAGAGAGTCAAATTGGGTAGGAATGTCTCGGCCTTGATTCAACCACCAATGCCAACCAAATGCAAGGATCTGGGCACATTCACGATACCTTGTACCATAGGGGAGACCTTATTTTTTGATGCTATGCTAGATTTAGGTGCTTCTATTAATGTAATTCCTCACTCCGTGTATACTTCTTAACAGGTTAGAGAGCTTCAACCAACAGGCATTGTCGTGCAACATTCCAACTGAAGAACAACACACCCATCATGAGTGGTCGAGGATGTCCTCGTAAAAGTTAATAATATCATCTTTCCTATAGACTTTTACATTCTTGATATGGAAGATACCCGAACCCAAGGACATGCCCCTCTCATACTTGGGAGGCCATTCCTCAAAACAGAAAAGACGATCATCAATGTTCACAATGGTACATTGTCCATGGAATTTGGTGGGGAAAAGGTAAGTTTTAACATCCTTGAGGCTATGAAAAACCCCGTTGAAGAGCACTCCACTCTTCCTGTCTATTTGATGGAAGTGCTCTCAAATGATGCACACACACACAATTATCTCCTCAACGCAAACTTTGATTCATTTTTGTTTTCTTCACCCTTGGATTATTTGAGTTTTGATTCATGTTTTGAGTGTTGTGTGGGTTCTTAAAAGTGTAAATTTTGTGATTTAATTGATGAGTGTGTTCATTCTGAGGTACCCATGACCGTCAATGATTCTGCAAATCTCATTTCTATAGATTCTATATCTTTAGAGAATAAACATGAGCAGATACAGTTTAATGGACATAAATCCCCCTAAATCCACTCCCTCAATCCAAAAACAACTGGTGTTTGAAATTAAAAAACTTCCTTCTAATTTAAAATATGCATATCTTAAGGGTATTAACCAACTTCCCGTCATTATTTCCAATAGCCTCTCTCCACAACAGGAATCGAAACTGCTCAAACTATTGAGAGAGTGTAAAAAGGTAATAGGATGGACATTGGCTGATATTCCCAGGATTATTCCATCTATTTTTATGCACCATATACTTTTGGATTATGAGGCTAAGACCGTAATACAATCTCAATGCCGGTTGAATCCCACTCTCCTTGAAGTGGTAAAAATGGAAGTCAGTAAATTACTTGTTGCAGAGATCATTTATCCTATATTTGATAGTAAATGGGTTAGCCTAGTGCAAATTGTACCTAAAAAAATAGGAATAAAAGTTGTGTCAAATGAAAGGAATGAATTGGTTCCAACACATGTGCAAAATAGTTGGTGAGTTTGTATTTACTACCGTCAACTGAATCAAGCCATGCGAAAGGACCACTTTACATTACCTTTCATTGATCAAATGTTAGAACGACTGGCTGGTAAGTCCCATTATTGTTTCCTTGATGGCTATTCGGGTTATTTCTAAATCCATATATCCCCTGAGGATCAATAAAATACAACATTTACCAGTCCATTTGGCACATTTGCATACAGAAGGATGCCATTCGGTCTATGTAATGCTCATGGTACTTTTCAGCGATGTATGTTGAGTATTTTTTCTGAGTATCTTGAGAGTTGTATGGAAGTATTTATCAATGATTTCACGGTTTATGGATCTTATTTTGATGATTGTTTGGAACACCTAGGTTCTGTCCTCCGCCACTGCATTGAAAAAGATCTTGTTTTAAATTATGAGAAATGCCATTTTATGGTTGAGCGGGGGATAGTTCTTGGGCATGTCATTTAAAATAAGGGAATTCAAGTTGATAAATCTAAAATTGAATTAATTTCAACCCTTACATATCAAAAATGTGTTCGTGAGGTGAGATCTTTCTTAGGTCATGCTGGTTTTTACCGTCGATTCATTAAAGAATTTAGTAAGATTGCACTTCCATTATCCCGGTTATTGCAAAAAGATTCTGATTTTGTGTTTGATAAAAATTGTGAGGATGCATTAAATTCACTAAAAAAGAGTCTCACATCACCTCCCATCATCCAACCACCAAGGTGGGATCTCCCCTTCGAGATTATGTGTGATGCCTCTAACTTTGCAGTTGGGGAAGTTTTATCACAAAGGGTTGAAAAGGCTCCTCATGTCATTGCATATGCCTCGCGTACCCTTGACCCTACCCAGGTAAACTACACAACCACTAAAAAAAGAACTCCTTTATATTGTTTTTTCCTTGGAAAAATTTCATTCATATCTTCTCGGGTCAAAAATCATCATCTTCTCTGATCATACTGCCCTTCGTTTCCTCCTAAAGAAACCTGAAGCCAAACCCCACGTCATTCGATGGATGCTCCTCCTCTAGGAGTTTGACCTTGAGATTAGAGATAAGAGAGGGGTGGAGAATGTGGTATCTTACCATATTAGTAGGATTTACCCACCATTGGACCATCATGTTGACTCACCCCTACCCATTGGAGAATTCTTCCCTCATGAGAACCTTTGTTATGTTGTGGACCTTACCCCCTGGTATGCGGAAATTGTGAATTTTCTAGCAATATATAGGGTCCCCATTGATTTCAGCATTTCAAAATCCCAGATACTTAAGAATGATTCTCTTTGGTACATTTGGGATGACCCATACTTGTGGAGAATTTGTAGTGACCAAGTAGTTCGTCAGTGTGTCCCTGGCCATGAGTTCGCCTCTGTTTTGACCTTCTGCCACACTTTGGCCTATGGGGGCCACTTTGGATCTCAACGTATAGCTCGAAAGGTCCTTGACTCAAGAATTTATTGGCCAACATTGTATAGGTATGCCCATATATTTTTCAAGTCATGTAGTCATTGTCAATTCACAGGGAATATCTCCAAGAGGAATGAAATTACCCAACAACCCATGTTATTTTGTGAGATCTTCGATGCATGGGGCATTGACTTCATGGGGCCTTTTCCAAATTAATTTGGATTTGTGTACATCTTATTGGATGTTGACTATGTATCTAAATGGGTGGAAGCAAAGGCCACCAGGACCGATGACTCTCGAGTGGTTGTTGATTTTGTGAGGTCCCAGATTTTCAGTAGGTTCGGTCTACCAAGATTCATCATTAGTGATCAGGGTTCACATTTTTGAAATCGTAACATGAAAAACTTGCTTCGTAAGTATGGGGTTGTTCATAAAGTCTCCACTGCATATCATCCCCAAACTAACGGACAAGAAGAAATTTCAAATCGAGAAGTTAAGCGAATCTTGGAGAAAACGGTACAACCCAATAGGAAAGATTGGAGTTTGCGCTTGGATGATGCACTTTGGGTGTACCGTACAACTTTTAAAACCCTAATCAAAATGTCACCATACAGAATTGTGTTTGGAATGGCTTGTCACCTCCCAGTGGAGGTAGAACACCGTGCATATTGGGCTGTTAAACAATATAATATGAACATTTCAGATGCAGGTGAGCAAAGAAAGCTGCAGATTCAAGAGTTGGAAGAAATTCGACGTAATGCATATGAAAAATCCTGAATCTATAAAGAGAAGACAAAGGCTATTCATGATAGCATGATTCACCAGAGGAAGTTCCATATTGGTGAGAAGGTCCTCATGTACAATTCCAGGCTTAAGCTCTACCCAGGTAAGCTTCGTTCCTGATGGATCGGTCCTTATACTGTTACTAATGTTTACCCTTTTGGTGCAATATAGGTTTTGCATGAGCAGAGTGGACGAAGTCTTACCATCAATGGGCAGAGACTTAAACACTTCTATGAGGATTTTCTGAAGAATACGGTGGAGGAAATCCACCTTCTTGACGCATCATAGCAATAAAATACACCAGGTTTTATCCTTCCTTCTCACACTCTCAATTATTTCAGTGAGGACACTGTATACTCTAGGTGTGGGGGGGGTGGATACATTCCTGGGTTAGTTAGGAATTTTCATTGTTTTCTCTTTTTGGCCTTCTTTATGGTATTTTAATTTTTCCCCATCGACAATTTCGAAGTTCCATGATTTGGCGACCATAAAGTGGGGAAAGTAAAAATACCATAACAAAGGCTAAAAAGAATTTGTGTATGAGTTTTCCATCAAGGAGTGATTTTTAGTGAATTTGTTTTCTGTCAATGATATAAATGGTCGTATCTATGTGAAACCTTTGAGATGATTGATGCCCTTTGTGTGAGTAGTTTTTCTGGAAAACTGTGTCACTAATATCTCCACAAATTTTTGCACCAAACCACAAAATGTGATTATTTCTTACTTAAAATAAGGTAAATATATGTTGGGTTAATATTTTTCAGCTTTAAATGATATTTCCATAGGTGCGTTCCTTATCCGATCTGTTTCATTACTGTACCAGATTGACCTATGCATGTGTACCTAATGTCTGACTTTTGTACGCCCTCAAAATTTTTTTTTGTGTCTTGGGAAGGTCAAAAACCACTCCTCCTCAACCTTTGATCTTGTTATAACTATTTCAATTAGTGTCGTGAGGAGATCAAACAAGGGTTGAGAGTTGAGTGTGAGATTTGTTCCAATTGCAACTTCAAAAAAAAATATAATAAATGAGGGGAGTGATGAAATGTGAAACATATGGGGATATCTAGGCCGGGAGCTTATGGTTTTACTTCTGAGAATGATTAAATGAGTGGTTCTTGAAATATTATTGCAAAGGATGTAGGACAGGTTCGGTGACAAAATCATTTAAGCTAAAAAATGTTAAAATAACATATATTTATTGGATATCAAGTGGAAAGAATAGCATGGAATGGTTTTCACACACACATATGGATAGTTAGTGTCATGGTTTAATTCTGAATTCCTTTCTCAATAGGGTATCGTGAATCTTTTTGAATTTTTCTATGATATGATTTATGAGAAATCTTTTTCTATTTTCACTAGGAAGAACTCCTTGGTGTGGTTCGTGCATTGATCACTTTACTTTAAATAAAATTTTATCAAATGATAAATCTTCAAGACATTGGAAATATATATATATATATATTAATCATTGTATTTGGATATATTACTTTTCCCAGGAGTGAAAATGTTTAGGTGTGGGGGTGTGATCGTACCACGATTCACTGTTTTATTCCACCCTTACACCGCAGTTTTAAACTAGTTTTGTAATGAATATTCCAAATATAATAATAAATTTCACTTTATGTTTGAATCAATAAATTAATGTTAATAAATATTATAATGGGAAATGTTACTTGTTTTTATTTTTTCAATGTAGGTGGAGGTGATTTGGAGGGCCCCTGACGAAGTGGAAGAAAAATGGGCCAAAATTGCATGGATCCATGGACATCTGTCCACTGTTTTGAATAGTACACTAAATCCGTGCATCCAAATGGGCTGAAATTTTGTGGGCCTGTAAAAAACTTAATAGGATACATTTCATATTCAGTAACCCAATCCTGATTATGCTTCTATCGGGCCCATAATAACTAATCTCTCCAATCCACCGAATATAGACCAAGTAAAATGAGGTGTTCTGTATTTTATCAATATCGTGATCTGTAGTTGTCCAAATGGTGAAAAACTTTCTTTTGAGACATTAAAGAGGTAGGGCTACAACTTTTATATTTTCTCCAAAGCGAGATAAGACTGTATGAAGGCCGAAACGCGTGGTACAAGTGGATTGATAAAATCTGTGTGCCTAAAACCACCTTCCAATTTTCCTATAAAATGACACCTTGGGATCCCCATTTGTAATTTCGGCCAAGAGGAAAGGTTATGCCATTTTGGAGTCCCCAAGGAGTCTTCTCAACATCCCTATAAGTTCTGGAGGCTATGGTAGGTGCTACTTCAACATATTCTTCTTCTTTCCCTCCCATGGGTTTCTAAACCCCTTGTGATCACCCGGGGAGGAATGTGATGTAATCCCGAGCTTCAAAGTTGTATTATTTTGAATGATATTTTTAATTCCAGGTTGTATGTTGTTTTTCCTCATCCTATATTTTTATTTAATTGAGTTATATACTGGTATGTTATACTCAACTCAAATGATCATGTTTGGGGGTACCCTTTCATGTGATGTTTCACAAACCGTTCATCCCCTTTTCTTCCCTCATTCAATTGAGGTATTTGTGTGGTTCATATTGGTCAATTGAACTCAAATAAGAACTTTCAAGATCATGCACATTTATATCATGGTATCACAATGAAATATCATGGAAACCTGGAAAGCACATCGAATTCTTCATGTGTTGCCTTGGTGAGTTTCGGTTATGATGTCGAACACAAATCACCCAATCATCGGCGGTGTCCGGTGAATCGTTATGTGTTTTTGACTGAACCCTAGGAGGTATCCTAGTATAAACTCAGTAACATTCTGGTTATAAGTGTTACAAACCAGGGATTAAAATATTATAACCCCATCCCTTGAAGCGATGAAGGATGAGCATCACGAGACTTCCCCGGGTTGATCACGTTTAATCAATCTTGTTCATTTATACTTTGTTTTATCGCTTTCATTTCCTATTTTCATCATTAATCATAAAACCCAAAAGTTTTACAAAACCTAATTCACCTTCTACTTCCATAATCAAAACCCTCTTTTTAAATTAATGGTTTAAGGCTCCGTCGAGAGACGACCTAGGGTTGCTGCTATACTACAGAAATTCTAGTCAAAATTAAATAACTAATTTGATACGCTTGACAACGCGATCAAACACAAGTTATAAATAATATCCAGTTGAATGAAAAGAAATACATATAGTGTTTCCTACCAGATATCATATCATTGGTATTTATTCTAAAGCTTTAATGCCACATGGTGATAGGGGACATGGTTATGATGGAAGAAATAAATATTTTAGGAAATGTAGGATCTTATGCCTCTTATCTTCAACCTAGTGATAGGTTTTTTAGTGCACTAGGGAAAAAGAGGAAGTGTCAGGATCATTATAGGAGTGGTGGATGAGGTTCTCAGTAGCAGACCTCTTCAACACCTCTGGTCATGGCTAGTGATGTGCATATAACTTTCTATCAATGTGGTGAGGTCATAAACACACAAGATTTTTCTCCTTCACCTACAAATATGTGTAACTACTATGGTAATCATGGTCATCTATAATGATTCTGTCAGGATATGTCTATGCCTCTTTATGGTCAGATGTCATCATCTCTAAAGGCTACTGCAACAAAGTCAGATGCTTCAAAGACTACAAGGATCTAACCAAAGAACTTAGGAGTGAATAAACTTCAAACAGTATATGAGTTTATAGTGGAGTTATACATGGGTCCAATGACAGTGAGAAGGACTATCTTTATTTCATCCTTTGTAGCGATTTCCATATTTTATACTGGTGCTTCCCACTCATTTATATCTGGATGTTTTATTGATATGATTAACATTATAATGAAACTCATTTCTATTGTTATGGAGTTAGAGAAATATCTTAGAAATAGGAAATAGTAGGGGTTTCAATGTCATCATCATGCACTATCTATAGCTGATACAAATTTAGTATGAGATTTTCTTGTTCTTGATTTGGATCTGTTTGAAATCATCATAGAGATGGATTGTCTTGTTACCCATCATACCAAGGTTTTTTTATCATCAACATGAATCATTTCTTGTGGACGACAGGAGCTAAAAGGTGTTTCATAGAGACTAGTATTTGAGGTCTATACGTGAAGAACCTTCCCACCCAGATCTCATAAGTTTTTTTTGTTTTCACTATTGATCCCGATGATGTTTCTTCTATTGTTGATCTTCTAGCCATTGTTCAAGGTTTTCTTGATGTTTTCATAGATGATCTCTCAAGGATTACTCTATAAAGGGAGGTATAATTTATAATTGACCTTGTTTTAGGAATGTGACTGATATCAATACCATCTTATCATATTGCAATAGTAGATCTTAAATAGCTCAATATTTAGTTGGATGACCTAGTGGAAAATGGTTTTTTTCACCCTCGTGTTTCACCTTGGGCATCCCTGGTGCTCTTTTCCAAAAATATAGTTTGTTCACCCTAGTTTTTCATGGACTATTGAAAGTTTAAAAGAGTAATGGTTAAGAAAAATTATCCCTTGTCTCGTGTGGAAGATTTTTTTGATTAGTTAAAGGGGAAAAATTTGTTTTCGAAGATTGTAATTCAGTCATGTTATCATTAGATTGGATTTTGGGAGTTTGATGTATCGAAGATGGATTTTAGGATAAGGTATGAAAATTATGAATATATTGTGATGATGTTTGGTCTCTCTAACAGTCCTTCAGTTTTCATGGATTTGATGAATCAAATATTCCATCAGTATCTTGAAACTTTTGTGGTAGTGTTCATTGTTAACATTTTGGTTGATTTGAGATCTGATCACCAACATGAGCACTATCTGATTTTAGTTTTGGAAATCCTGTGATGTCACCATTTGTTTGTAAAGCTTTCAAAATGAAACTGCTAGATTTAGGAAGTCAAATTCTTGGGGCACATGAATTATGATCATGGATTATCAGTTGATCCTATGAAGGTAAAGACTGTCTTTTTATTGGAAGAGCCACATAATGTATTTTAGATTCAGAGCTTCCTTGTTCCTAATGGATACTATTAATGGTTCATTAATGATTTTTCAATGTTGGCATTACATTTTACTACTCTTACAAAGAATGGTGTGAAATTAACATGGGGCGAAAAGTGTTAGTATTATTTTGATGAACTAAAACAACTGCTGGCATCAACTCATATCATGATCTTACATGAGCCTAGTAAGGGATATATGGTTTTCTATGATGTTTTTGGTTATTATTTGGGATGTGTGCTCATGATGAATGATCACGTGATAGATTATGGCTCTCATCAGCTTCAACCACATGAAAAGAATTACCCTACTCATGATTTAGATCTTTCCATAGTTATGAACACACTTATGTATTGGTTAAAGTATCTTTTTTTTTGAAATTTTCATAGTTTTTATAACGATAAGATTTTGAGCTATATGTTTTCTTAGAAATACTTGAATATTTAACATAGTTGGTGGGTGTAATACATTTAGATGTTTAAGTTCTATATCACCTAAAATTTGGGGAAGGGTAATGTCATTGCCGATGCTCATAGTAGGATAGTACCATCAAAATATGTCTTGGAATCAATTGAAGAGAGGAACCTTATGGGGATTTTTTATCAGTTTCATCGGGTTTCTTAGGAGGATGTTTTAGGTATGGTTGTGACCAGTGTTTAGTTATCATCATCACTCATTGAGTCTATTTTATATAATAAGCAGTAAGATAATGAGTTCCAAGAAATTAGAGAAACCCTATATAGTGGGGATACTGTATCAAGTGGGTCTCTCTCTTTAGATGGTATTATTAGTTTTGGATATTGGTTTGTTGTCCCAATATTTATGAGAATATCAGTTTTTTCTGATTGTTATAGTTATTTAGGGTCCATTCCTCCTAGAACTATGAAGATGTATTATGATATGAGATAGTGATTCTGGTTGCTAGGTATGAAGCATGGCATTTCTAAGTATGTGTCTCAATGCTACACCTACCAACAGATTAAGGTATAACATTTAAAACCTTCTAGTTTTATCTAGCCTCTTCCAATGTCAGTTTGGAAATGGAATGAGGTGTTCATATACATTATTGTCAGATTACCATGGAATCACTGAGGGAGTTATTCTATCTAGGTGGTGATTGATTGGTTAACCAAGTTATACCATATCATTATGATCAAAGACACCACAAAAGTTGAAGATCTAGGTAATATTTATATGTAAGAAGTTGTGAGGTTACATGAGGTTCCTTCAGCTATTGTATTAGATAGTGATCCTAGTTTTACTTTGAGGATATATAAAAGTATCTAAGAGGTTACGGGGACTCAAGTCAGGTTGAGAATATCTTATCATCTATATATTGATGGTCATACAGAGTGTTCTATTTATATCTTAGAGGATATGATCATTGCTTGTGTCTTGGACTTTTGTGGATCTTCATATTTCCATCTAGGGATGGTTTAGTTTTCTTACAATAATAGTTATTAGTATTCGATTAGAATGGATCCCATTGAGGATTTGTATGGTCATATGTATAGATAATTTTTTTTTGGTTAGAGGTGGGAAATGCTTCTTTGCTAGAACCAAGTCTGGTTTAGGATATGTGTGCGAGGATCCAGAACATATGTCATCCTCTGGTTGCAGCGCATAGTCAACTAAAGTCTTACATAGATCAATGACATCATCCTTCAAAGCTTTCTATTGGTTAACATGTTTTCTTAAAATTTTACCCTTTTTGGGTCACCTCCATCTTAGAAAACTAGGAAAGTTGGCTCTGAGATATGTGGGACCATTTGATGCCACTGAACGACCTAGGCAGGTTTCTTATCGATTGAAATTTCTAGTTTATTTCCAATATTTCATGATGTTTTTCACATATCAATACTCTATATGTATCATCCTGATCCCTATCAAATTTTAAGTTGGGAATAAATTGAGTTTCAACCAAATGTTTCCATTTTTGAGCATCCAGTTTATATCGTTGACTCTCAAGTAAAATTATTGTGTGGGATGTTGATTCTATTGGCCAGAGTGTTATGGTGGAATAGATCAGATTATCATGATACATGACAGTGAGAATTTTTTATGAGGGAGTAGTGGAATCACCTTCTTATAATAATTCATTCTTCCACATGCCTTATCAGGGATAATAAGTCTTATGGGGGGGTTTTAACATCCCATTACCCACCTTCAGTTATTTTCCATTCTATTTTCCTATTTTCCTCTTTTATTGGGTGAATCTTGGAGCTTCTAAGGATGGATAATTTTTTTTGGGGAAAATGGATTAAATTTTAGAGTTGAATAGTTGTTTTAATTAATAGAGTCTTGGTGTAAACGAGTTAATGGATTGGAAAGACTCTCTTTGAGTTTGGAGAACACCTGAGGTGTGTTGAGATTTCATATAAGAAACTGGAGTTTTATTCTATGTGCTAGGAAATTTCACATAGTGTAAATAGGTTACATGATGTATACATGGTTTCTAGACCCAATCCATGAAATTTGTACACAACATGAAAGGATTAAACTACTTGTAATGGTTATAAGACATGTAATAATAAAAGATATGTTTTTAATAAAAAGGTGATGGGTTTTTCAGCATACTTGATCATCATGGATTACATTATGTGTAAAGTAGTTACACATCATGTAACTATTAGAAGGCTGGATTTTTGGATGCCAATCAGCTGAAATATTATTTATTTATCCCATACCTCTCTTAGATCACAACCTAAAACCCTTCTCTAGTGATTTTTGGAGTCTTCATTCAATCTAGATTGATCCATTCGACAATTGATCACCATGGAAGTGGGTTTGCATCTCTTTGGGAAAGTGAGCCTTTATGCTGCTTCATTATGTTGATCATAGTAGCACCGTTGCATTGAGTTATCATATCCATTGATTCGTGATGGTTTTCTTTATTGTTTACTTCTGGATCTACAGTGTGATCGCATTCAGTGGGCTATTTCCTTTCTTGGTTTTGGTGCGCTGGAAGTGAGTTCTGAGGTAAGTGTCATTTACACTTCTTCACCATCCCAACAGGATCAATTATATGTTGTGTAGAGAGATTCTGGGGCCTCTATAGACATTGTTTCATTATCTTACTGGTTGATCCTTTGTGGGTGTGTGAAACCTCGAGTTTTGAGGTAAGTGGATTCATCTATAGCCTTTGTTGATAAAAATATATTTCTTCTACTTTTATCAACTAATTTATAAATTAATTTAGCACAATTTTTTGTGTGTTTAGATGGATTTATGGTAAAAAGTGGCTTTCTAATGGATTTTGGTAAATGAAAATAGGGTTATTTTAGAATCCAAATAAATTATTTATGATGTAAATCACATGGGTTGCCTTGGGTACGTAGGTGGAAGGTTTAGCTTAGGTAAATCATCCATATTATCATTGGAAGGTTTTCTCATGGGGATAATCTTTGCTCCCTAATCCTATTGTTATAATGACATGTTATTGACATTTTTGGGTGGTTCACTCATGGGGTAATCTTCTACTCCTTAGGCCAGAGTTCTATGGACTTGTTGTGTACTAGTCATTTTTAGGTGTGTGTAGTTTGCTAGCCTGAATTGTCTAGTTCCTTTGTATGATTTACCTATTCTTGTATTTATACTACTTTATATTTGATATGAATACTTGGATTTTAATAAATTGTAATGAAAATTATTCTTGAAATTGATATAATTTTTTTTTTTAAAATTTTAATAAAAATGGAAATACTTACCATGATTTTTATATGAATACTTTATTACTTATCATGCCATGTTTTATTTGAAAATACAATACTTGAGTTGTGGTTTAGAGAATTTTTTTGGATCACTTGGGTGGGATCCATCTGAGCCTGTTAGCTCACACCCCACACACTTATTTGGTTGTGCGTAGACCTTAGTATTTATTTTGATGTTGGGAAAGGCATGGGGCCAGAGTGAGGTGGTCAGGCTTTCTATCGGTTAGGCTGGGTAGCTAGTGGGAGTCTTCCCATGCTTTCACATGGAGTAGTTGGTTGTTTTTCCTATTTTGGTGGTCTTTGTGGTTGAACTAGCACTCAGAGATTTGTTATTCTATTGAGTTGTTTAGTTTCCTCTGTTTTTTTAGTTATGTAATATTTTTATCTATTCATATATTTTCTATGTTATATATATATATATATATATTCCATGCATTTGCTTCATGTTTGTAGAAATTATTCCCTCTGATTATTTTTTGATTCCCAGTGTTAGTCACTAACCCATGGGGATCAGGAATGATCTTCAGGTATGTGATGGGCTAGGTCAGGTTCCAGCTTGAGAGGGCATTTAGGTTGGTTTTTTACACATGACATATGAATTATAGGTTCCTATAATGATGCATATAACAATGTTCCTTATTGAAATAGGAGAAGGTAAAATCTCCATAAAGCATATCAAAATCCACAATTCATGTACATCACCCAATGATGAATATAGATCAACTATAACAAGAAAACTAGAGGACAATAATTTTTTATTCCTAGGAAACTTGGTGTAACACCCTGACCCTAGTTACCCAGTGTCGATGCATTATTTTATTACATTAGTATAATCACAAGAAATCAAATCCCGAAGGACCGATTAGTTTAGTATCCTTGAAAAAACTAGATACAAACATAAGTTTTACATTACATTGTAAAATGGAAAACAACATAGTTTATCCTATAAAAAAACTAACATCCCTTAGATTATCCCTATAGTTCAATCATAATATACTTATTCACATCCTAAGGAAAAATGAAACATAAAAAAGGGGTGATCTCATTTTCTCAGTAAGGATAAATAATATAGTAGAAGCTATAATAAATAAGCATAAAATTTTAAGTAACAATATACAATTGAAACAAAATTTTTTTAAACATAATATTCAGAATGATATGGAAATAATAAATCACATAATTCCTTTTAACCATTCACATGGATATTATACTAGTCAAATAATAACATGCAATATCAACAACTAAACTCATAATGACAGAATGCATAATTTTGGACATCATAACCATACCGTTGAGGCCTCGTGGCAAGACCATAAATAATAATAACATAAAGGCCATATTCCAAGACACTAGTTTGTCTCATAAGACCTACCGAGCATCAAGGGAAAATATCATGCCCCACATGTCACTTCATATGTCCAATGCATTCCTCTTATGAAAGGGATAAAACATATGATAATCATTCGTATTAAAACTAGCATAGAAAATGTAAACAATCTAACCATAAACCATGAATGGTATTAAAATAGAACATCCATAGTCAAATATATCATAAACCCTTCAATACAATATGGATGTTTTTTCCATAATAAATCAACCTCAATTAAGAATAAAATCCAACAAAGGATGTTGGAATATATGAAAGTAATCTAATTAAAACATTAAAACTCTTTGAGAGAAATATCACTTTTATACATTGAAATAATTTAAAAGATTTCCAATTATAAAAGAAAAAATTTCTTATGAAAACAACCTTGTAATATTGTATGGAATGATTCAAAATGTTAAGGTGTTAAAATACCATAAAATAACTACTTTCACGGTATAAGTTAAAAAAACATTCTTTCTAGAATTTGTCGACAAGGTTATAAGGTACCTAATTTGGAAAAAACATAAGGATTCCGTTAAAAAAGGTTTATAAAAAGTAAAACATGGGTATAAAATGAATATAAACAATTGTAGATAATATTTTGAAATACATTTTAAGAAACATGGACATGTATGATAAAGATATCCTAGTAGATACATACGTAGAAACAATCTCGGATAATAAAGAGATTGTGAAATTAACCCTTAACTTGTACTTTTCTTTAGTGGAGGGTGATTTGACCTTCTATATAATTGTTAATGCATGTTATTAAATTATACTAGAACCATATCTATATTTATGATATCATATATGATCCTCTTATATCATTTTGTTAATAATATTTCAGTAATAACACTGTTTCGAATGTTAACTACTTCATTTTCCCATTCCAATTTTGTCACATAAGTCATGTTTGTTATGAATAAAATATATATTTTATTCATATATATAATGATATTAAGTTCATAAAAATATATATTTACTCATAATAATAATTTTATAATCATTTTTTAATGGTTAACATGGAGAATGAATCTTATCGAGACGTGGAGACGGTAGGCCGTACATACGTAGGAGCGACAATATCATTCCCCTGATGGTTAAATGGTATGAAATTATATGGTATATTAATTATAAAAAATAATTATAATATAATATTCATAATTTAAATAAATTATACTCATCATTATTCCCATTTAATAAAAGTATTGTTGAATAACAAATTACACCATGACATGGAGACGGTGAGCCGCATGTACACACACATGGTGATATTGTTATTCATATAATGGATAAAATGTGGAATATGGTTGTCCCATGATTATAATAACATATAAATATATATATGATACTGGATTTATTATTTTGACATGGAAACAAAATAGAAAGAGGAAGTATAAGAAGAAAAGAACTTTGAAAGACGTGAAAAAACAATTACATTTTTTCAGGTATCTCTTTTTAGTTTGCACAAAAGGACTTCTTAGAATGGATTTAATACCAAATTATATCCTATAGGATGAATATAGGGAAGTATGTAAGATAAATGGGAAGGTTTTTATTGAAATAAGGGGCTTTATATGTGTGAATTTAAGAGAAGTAAGGGTTCCCTTTTATAAGAGAGGTGAGGGGCATATTTGGATGATCTTAAAATATTAATTTATTATAAACTTATTTTTGGTTTCAAATAGCTCAAAAGTGAGTTATTTAGAATCTAAGATGAGGATGGGTTGTAATCCTATATTACAATGATTTTTAGACAATTTGAGGTCACAAAATTAACCTTATATTTTAGATTTAACCCTTAGTTGAGCAGTTTAACTTTTATCGTGTTTACATGTCCTTTTATAATATAGGATTAATATAGTTACAATAAAATTCCAAATGAACAAAAATTGGATCTTTTATGAAATTTTTAACATTATAATAGTTATTTGTCAAAGATGGATATTTTTATTAATTTTATAACATTTAATTAAATATTATTTATTTTAAACTATCATTTATGTCAATTTTGATACTGTTAAAAATTTTCATTTTAAAAAATATCAATACAATATGATAACCTCAAAGAAAAAAATTACTATATGTCACTAACATATCTATGTTATCTATAAAATTAGTTAATGTCATTATTTAAGTAAAATTATATTTATTTTAATATTTTTAATATTATTTAATTGATTCTTCCTTCAATAATTCAATTACTCAATCATTATTGTACCACCTTTTAATTTAATAATTTATTTCTTAAAATTATAAATAAATTACCATTATATATATAATAATTTTATCTTTATAAATATTATTTATAGTCGAACATATCACTTATATATCCTCATATTAAAAATGATATAGTTATTAAAATTTGAATATGAAATTTTTAACTCCTCTTTAAATTAGATATAATAAATGTCCTAATCTAACAAAAATGGCATAAAAAGGATCATATTTTCAACCAAAGGTAGATTTTGGTTGAAAAAAATTATACAATGAAATTAAGACAAGTGTTTGGGTAATTATATATTGTTGAAATATTATTTTTACCTTTAATTACCCTATATAAAATTAACCATGGAAAATAAAATTCAAAAGTTACTATTCACAAAAAAATTATTTTGATTCTATTAGACCAAAATTTTCAAAATAATTACAACCATTTATGTTAGTTTTTTTAAAATTCATTTCACAGAAGTAGTAAAATTACATTTAATTCTAATTTGTAAATGTGGCTAGAAGACGAGTAAAAAGACGTTAAAAAAGCTTAATGAATTTTTATGTGTAATTCTATTATAAAAATGATTCCTATGAAATACATTAGACTAATTTATTTATTATGTATCTATTTTAAATTTATAATAAATTTAATGTAAAATATATATTTAAATGAAAAATTCGGTTTTTAACGATAATTTAGTATGTTTCACTATTCATCAAAAATTGAAACCTTTCAGAAAAATACAAAAAATTCACCTTAAGCTAATTTTAATATTATGAATTCAAAAATGAAGTCTATTTTGAAAATTAAATTTTATAAATTTTATAATTTGGTTAATATTATTCATAGTCTCTTTTTAAACGACTATTTTGATAGGTCGTTGTGCGCTCGAACTCAATGTTGCGTGCAATGTAAGATATTGAATTATTTAAAAGGAAGCATATTGTGGAATCTTGGGGTGTTACAGTATTCCCTCCTTTAAATAATTTCATTCTAAAAATTTCATGAACTAAACTTCATAAAAAGATTTAGGTGGTTCTTCATCATAAGTTCTTCAGGTTCCCATGTCACCTCTTTCATTTTATGGTTTCTCTAAAGAACCATCACCAGAAGAGTCATACAATTTCTCAACACTTTTTCTCAGGTATCAAGAATCTTGGTAGTGTCTTCAAATTAAGATAGATCAGGTTTCAGTTCTATTTCTTCATAAGTGAGTACATTCATTGGGCCTGACATGTATTTCCTTAACATTGATATGCAGAACACATCATGAACTTTGGAGTGACTAAGAAGCATTGGAAAATGGTAATCTTGATCTGCAATTTATTCCAAAATCTAAAAAGGCCTTATGTACCTAGGACTTAATTTACCCTTCTTACCGAATCATATAGCACCCTTCCATGGAGATACCTTTAAGAATACATGATCTGGCAGAACTGTACACTGTGCAGGTACTATAGCAGAACTGTACAATGTACAGGTACTGTAGTAGAACTATACACTATGTAGGTACTATAGCAGGTACTATAGCAGTTATTGTGCAGGTACTGTTCGGTACTGTAACAGCTGGAACTATTCACATTGGGCTATCGGTTTGGGCTTGGAGTCCTTAAGGATTTCGGGCCACCCAGACCGTTGGGTCAGTAGGGCTTTCGGGCCACCTTTAAGGCCTTCAGGCTACCTCATGGCCTTCGGGCCACATGCAGTTTCCCCAGACACACTACAAAAAAAGAGATGCCCTAGAAGAGGATTCAGAACTGGTGCAATCACCAGAGCAGAACCAAATGGATTTGTCAGAATGAGAGGGTATGGCTATGCCATCGGGACCAGCCTGTGCTTGCATGGGAAGCCTAGCCAGATGGCCATGCGAAGGTGGAGAGCTGCTATCATGATGCAGATGCTGGGGAGGGGCAATTCCTTGTAGATAGTCTGGTTGAATTCCCTAAAGACCTTCGGGTCATATAATCTCCTAAGCCTACGGGCCATGTATCTATGAGCCTACGAGCCTTTTAAGGGTTCCCCCTCATCCCTTGAAAGAAGGGTTATCAAAAATCAATAAAAAAGAAGGCCTTCGGGCTATTCGGGTATGATATCGCACTTGAAATTCCAAATTATTCCTTTAGTTATTAGTATAGTTCTTTTGCCTATGTTGAGATTTTTTGATATGGTTTTGAATAGTCTTTACTGTTTACATCATTTCCTTAACATGTTTTGGGCCTATAAGTTTTCTTTCACCAAAATCATCCTAAAGAGTCAGTGTACGACATCTCTTTCCATATAATCCTTCATATGGTACCATCTAAATACTTGAATGGAAGATATTATTATAGAAAAATTCCACAAGAGGTAAATACTAACCTTGCATACCTTGGACATCAAGTGAGAAAGATATCAACATGTCTTATAAGGTTTTAATAGTCCTTTTTGATTTTCCATCAATTTAAGGGTGGTAGGAAGTGCCCAATCAAAGCTCAGTATCTAGAGCCTTCTGAAGACTTTTCCAGAATCTTGATGTAAAACAAGGATCAAGGTCAGAAAAAATCGATAGGGGTACACCATGAATCTTAAAAATTCATTAATTTAAAGTCTTTCTAAAATATCAAATGGTGAATCATCTCTTATAGAAAGAAAATGTGATGATTTGGTAAGAAGATAAAAAATAACCCATATCACATCATTTCTTCTAGGAGTCTTTGGTTTCCCTATGAAAAAGTCCATCATAATATCATCCTATTTTCACATGGGTGTAGTAAGAGGTTTCTTTAATCATTTAGGATGTTGTCTTCCAGTCTTCACATGTTCACAAACCAAACATTTTGACACATAATCAGCAATATTCCTCTTTATGTTGTCCCACCAAAAATTTTCCTTCAAATATCTATACATATTAGTTACACTAGGGTCTTTAGAGAAATTGAAGATATGAGAATGATCCAATAATTCCATTTTTATCTTAGGTATAGATGGAACACAAATCCTCTTCCCAAATTTCAAAATACCATCTTCAAATAAGAAGTCAATCAGTCTCCCATCATTTATAACTTTAATTTTTATTTTGAAACTCCTCATCATCATACTGATAACTTTTTATCCTTTCTAGTAAAGAAGGATTTTCAACCATTTTAAAATATAGTGATGTTTCACCTTCAATGATAATTCCTATATCAATCTTTCCTAGATCCATAAACATATGACCCTTTTCAACTCTCATTTTGTTTAGAACTCCATGGCCATTTATGCTCAAAGAATCCAAAACCTTATTTTACATACCTGAGTTGTAGTGTATTGTGCAATAAAAAATCATTGAGTAACTCAATTCATATACTTTGTCTCATGTTGAGTGATTTCTGTGAGAAAATATATTTAAAACTCACGTGGTCAGTATATATATCACATATTTCACTATAGATATAGTGTCTCCATATCTTCAGGGAAAATATTACTACTTCTAACTCCATATCATGGTTTGGGTTATTTTTTTCATGAATTTTTAATTAACTTAATTCATAAGTAATAACCCAATCATTCTGTATAAGGACACAACTGAGTATTTTCGTTGATGCATCACTATAAATCACAATCCCATCATTTCCAGATGAGAAAGTAAAGATATGAGAATTTAATAATATTTGCTTCAATTTTTCAAAACATTCTTCACACTCTTTTTACAAATAAATTAAACCCCTTTACGTGTGATGTTGGTTAATGGGTTTTCCAATTGGGATTTTTTTTGACGAAATGCCGATATTAACCTTCTAAACTAATAAAACTACGTACCTCGATTATGCTCATCGGTGTTGGCCATTCTTTGATTGCCTTTATATTTTCAAGATCAATAGATATTCCATCCTTTGAGAATATATGGCCAAGAAAAGAAATTTCCTAAATCCAAAATTCATAGTTTCTAAACATCCCATATAGTTCATTTCTTCTAAGAGACTTTAGAAAAATCTGCAAGTGGTTCTCATGGTATTCATAGATTTTAGAGTATACCATGATATCATAAATAAATACTAAAACAAAATCATAAAGATATTTCTTGAACATTATGTTAATTATATCCATGAAAATAGAGGGTTCATTAGTCAATCCAAATGGCATTACTGTAAATTCGTAATGACTACACCTCATTCGGAATACTATATTTGGAATATCATCCTTTTTTAAACACAATTGATGATATCCAAAAAGAAGGCCAATCTTTGAAAAATATTGATCTCCATGAATTTGATTCAATAAATCATCAATGTGAGGCAGATGATTCTTTTTCTTTATTGTAATAACATTGATTTCTCTATAGTCAATGCATGGCCTCATTGATCCATGTTTCTTCTTAACAAAAATAACTAGGTCTCCCCATAGAGAAACACTAGGGTGAATAAATACCTTATTATTAAACTACTATAGGTCATTATTTAGCTCTACTAATTCCACAGTGGCCATTTTATAGGGAGTTTTTGATATTGGCCTTGCATTAGGGATTAAATCAATATTAAACTCAACTTCACACTCTGGAGGATTTTCCATGTAAATCCTATAGAAATACATGAATATATTATTGTACAATTGGTACATACTCAATTTGAATATTTCTTTCTTTATCCCTAGATTTTATTTTCTCTTCCTCCCCAAGAATAAAATTTAGTAAAGCTACTAGGGGTGGATTTTGATAATAATCTATTAATGAAGTTTCTACTCTAAAGATAATGGATTCTACATGTTCCTTACAATTCAAAACTTCATTATTTTGTAATAGATTTTAGCATCATATTTTAATAGAGAATTCATACTAAGGATTATATTAAAGTCAATAATAGGTATGATGATAAAGTCAACAAATAAAGTATATTTAGATTCCATAATGGGAACTAGTTGACACATATTTTTTGCAATGAGACTTCCTTAGGGGATTTTGACTGACAACTCCCTTGTTAATATGAATTTTAAATATCTTATTTTTAATGAAAACTAGGTTGATATAAAGGAATGCGAGGATCAAAAATTAAATAATGATTTAGCTAAATTTGAGGAAAATATTAAAGTACCTACCACCATATCATTAGGATCTTCAACCTTAGTAGTAGTGATTGTAAAATCTTGGCCTTTATCCCTTGGCATTTTCTAGGGAAAGTTTCCTTGATTCTTAAGAAACTCATTTGCATAATGTACCATCTCTTAAAATTGTAGCACTGAACATTAATAGCTTCTTTATTCCCCTTAAAATCATGACCTTAGTGACCTTTTTCTCTACACTTGTAAAAAATAGTCATCCCCTTTATGAAAGTACAAGGGTATTTCTTCCCACAATTACTACAACATGGAATGTCAGCTTTTCCCTTCTTATCCTTACTTCCTTTTACAGAGTGTTCAGAAACCCTCTTCTTCTCTTGATTTACATTAAATTCATAAGAATTAGAGAATTACTTTTATATATTTATATAACTTGAGACAATATATTCATACGTTGAGAATTATTGTGAGACCGATTCCCATTATAGTAATGATTTTAACCAATTAAAGGATTGATCAATCTTACTTTTTAGGTTAAGAATTTTGTTTTTAGCATTCCTTGCTAACCTTGTGAATTTATCTTCATACTTTGAAAAATATTCATCCTTCTTCTTCCTTAGACCCAGGAATTTATTCTCTATATCCACTTGTAGATCACTAGGAAAGTATTTTTTTAGTAATTGTTCATTAAATTCCATCCATTTCATATTTTCAACCACTTCATATTACTTCTTGTTTTAAATTAATGAACACCATTGATCTGTGTCTCTTAATTGATGATATAATTCCATAATTTTTTTCCCTTTTATTACTCCCTAAAAAAGATATTTTTTCTCTAAGGAACTTATCCTCTACTCAGCTACAAAAGGATTTGTAGTACTATTTAATATTGGGGTTTTTTCCTCATGAAGCAGTCTAACATTGATCCTCCACATTGTGGATCAGGCTCATCCATACGGGTAAGGTTATTATTCATAACTTGGGTTAGTTGTCCCAGTGTGGTTATAATATTTTCAGTGCTAGTTGTATCACTAGATGCACTGTCATTATCTTGAATATGAGGGAAATACTTACACGGATTATGTGAGTCAATACAGCTTCCATTCCTTCAACTAGGCACCATTTTTAAACATTGAAATACACTAGATTAGGTTATGAATCATAATGAATAATTCAGAACTAGTAAAATACTAAACATAAATTGAAAAAATTATGCATATCTAATATATAATCATAACAATGGTTCTTTGGGGACATATTTACTCATAAGTACTTCATACTAATTTATAAAGAAAATGTGAATTATTCTAAGCATATCCCCCAGGAGTGTCAAACTAGGTGCATAGTAAGGCCCATTGTTGTGTACCAGGTTACCCAGAGTCATGCCTGGAACACCTTATCAGATTTATCAATCATAGGTACATCTGTGCCAAAACCATGTCTACATGTAGTATCAAGACATAGATGAATTTTCTAATAATACCCACATAATTTCTACAATTCAAAAATTATAGGATGTTCTTCTATACTTGTCCTCAAATTATATCTTAGGTTAATGATCCCTAATCAAGGTTTTTCTAAATATAGTTTCCATTGATTGTAATAAACATCCTATGATACCAACTGTAACTCCTTGACTCTAGTTACCGAGAGTTAGTGCATTATTTTATTACTTTGGCATGATCACAAGAAATCAAATCCTGAAGGACCGATCAATTTAGTAGTTTTAAAAAAACTAGATACAAACATATTTTTTACATTACATCATGAATTAAAAAACAACATAGTTTCTAATTTGAAAACAATAATATCCCTTACATTATCCCTACAAGTCAGTCATAATATACTTCTTCACATCCTGGGGAAAAATGAAACATATGAAATTGGGGAGCTTAGATTCTTAGTAAGGATAAACAATATAGCGCAATCTATCATAAATAAGCATATAATTCTAAGGCAAGGTATAAAACTGAAACACAAGCCTTGAAAACATAATCTTCAGCATGATATGGCAAGAATAAATCAAATAATTCCATTTAATCATTCACATGGATATTTTACTAGTCGAATAATCACATGTGATGTCAATAACTAAACTCATAATGTGGGAATACATAATTCTAGACATCATAACCATACCATAAAGGCCTCATGCTAAGAACATATATAATCATACCATTAAGAAATTGTACCAAAAAATTAGTTTTTATCATGAGACCTACAGATTCATCGAGTGAATATAGTAGGCCCCACCCATCACTTACTACGTCCAATGCATACCTCTTATTAAAGGGGTAAAACATAACATAAAAATTAGTATTAAAACTAGCATATAAAATGTTAATACTTTAACTATAAACCATGAATGGTATCAAAATAAAAAATCCACAGTGAAATATATCATATGCCCTTCAATACAATATGGAATATTGTATCACAATAAATTAGCCTCAATTAATCATAAAATCCAAAAAATATGTTTACATAGATGAAAATAATCTAATTAAATCATTAAAACTCTTTGAGAGAAATATTCTTTTTTTTACATTGAAATAATTTAGAAGCCTCAAAATTATAAAAGAAAAATTTTCTTTTGAAAAAAACCTTGTATTCTTGTGAGGAAAGCTTCAAAATGTTAAGGTGTAATAATGGTGGAAAATAGATTCTTATGCCATATAATTTAAAAAGAATTCTTTCCGTAATTCGTCAAAAAGGTTATAAAGTACCTCATTTAAAAAATGTCAAAAATATTCCTTTCAAAATGGTTTATAAAAAGTAAAACCGAGGTAAAAATTATATTAAAAAATACTCAATAATATTTTTAAATAAATTTTAAGACACATGGACATGGATGATTAATATGTCCCAGTAGATACTTACGTATAAACAATCTCGGATAACAATCAGATTGTGAAATTAATCCTTAAATTGTACTTTACTTTAGTCGAGGGTGAGTTCAAATCCTGTATAATAGTGATATTATGTTTTTAAATTATAAAAAACCATATACATATTTATGATATCATATATTATCCCATTTTATTTTTTTAATAATATTTCAGTATTACCATTGTTTCTGGTGTTAACTACTTCGTTTTCACATTTTGGGTTTGTCACGTAATTCATGTTTATTATGAATAATATATATATTTTATTCATATAAAAAATGAAATTGAGTTAATAAAAATTATATTTAATTATCATAATAATTTTATAATCATTCTTGAATGGTTAACGTAGAGAATGAATCTCACTATGCCGTGGATACGGTAGGCCGTACGTACACACGAGCGACAATTTCATTCCCTTGATGGTTAAATGGTATATAATTGGAGAGTGTATTAATTATAAAAAATCATTATCACATTTTATCCATTATTTATATCTATTATACTCATCATTATACCAATCCAATTAATGTAGTGTTGAATAACAAATTACACCACGACGTAGAGATGATAAGCTGTACGAATGCACACATGGTGCTATTGTTATTCATATGATGGATAAAATAGGGAATGCGGTTTTACTAGGATTATAATAACATCCCAGTATATGGATGATGGTTTATTTATTTTTTTGATACGAAAAAAACATATAAATATAAATTATATGAAGAGAAGTACTTTGAAAGAGGTGATAAAACAATTACTTCTTTTTTAGGAATCTCTTTCTGGTTTTCACAAAAGGACTCTTTAGAATGGATTTCATCCAAAAGTATGGAATCTAGGATGAATTTAGGGAAGTTAGGAGGATAAATGGGTTGGTTTTGTCTGAACTAAAGGGATTTAGATGTGTGAGTCACAGAGATGGAATGATTCCCTTTTATAAGAGAGGTGAGGGGTACTTTTGGAAGATCTGAAAATATTAATTTATTATAAATTGATTTTCAGTTTCAAATAGATTCAAAGTGAGTTATTTAGATGATAAGATGAGGATGGATATAAATCCTCTCATATAATTATTTTTAGAAATGTTTATTTCACAAAATTAACCTTATATTTTATATTTAACCCTTAGTTAAACATTTTAACTCTTATAGAATTTACTTATCCTTTTATTAAACAGGGTTAATATATTTACTATAAAATTCCAAAAGAATCCCAATAGGATCATTTAAAATTTTTCAACATTATTATAGTCAGTTGGACTATACTGAGATTTTTATAATTTTTAAAACAATTAATTAAAAATTATTTATTTTAAAGTATCATTTATGTCAATTTTGATACTATTCAAAATATTCATTTTTAAAATTATCAATCCAACATAACTTAATTTTTTTTTCTAATATTTAAATAAAATGTAAATGTTATCTATAAAATTTATTTATGTCATTAATTAAGTAAAAATATAAATATCTTATTACTTTTAATATCATTTAATTGATTCCTCTTTTAATAATTCAATTACTGCATCATTATTGTATAAGCTTTTAATTTAATTATTTATTTTCTAAAATAATAAATAAATAAATGTTATGTAGATAATAATTTTATCTTTATAAATACTATTTATAGTAGACCATATCAATTATATATCCTCATATTAGAAATGATATAGTTATTAAAATTTTAATATGATATTTTTAACTCTTCATTAAATAAAATATAATAAATGTCATAATCTAACACAAATGGCTTAAAAAGGATCATATTTTAGACCTAAGGTAACTTTGGGTTGAAAAAAACTTGTACAATAAAATTAGGACAAGTGTTAGTATAATTTTATATTAGAATTATATTATTTTTACCTATAGTTACCCTATTTATCTTTAACTAATTGAAAATTAAATTTTAATTATTCAAACACTTTTGAGGAAAAAGTGAGAAACTATACAGGAATCCAAGACTTAATTTTTTTGATCCTATTAGACCAAAATTTTCATACTAATTATAACCATGTCTGTCATATTTTTAAAATTCAATTCACATAAGCGGTAAAATTACATTTAATGCTAATATGAAAATGTGGCTAGAAGGCAAGTAAAAAAACATTAAAAAGTTCAATGAATTTTTATATCTAATTATATAATAAAAATTATTCCTATGACCTAAATTATACTAATATATTTATTATGTATCTATTGAGACTTTAAAATAAATTTAATGTAAAATAATTATTTAAATGAAAAATTCATTTTTATCAATAATGTAGTATTTTTCACTATTCATAAAAATGAAACTTTTCAAAAAAATAGAAAAAATTCACCATAAGATAATTTTGATATTTAAAATTAAAAAATAAATTCTATTTTGAAAATTAAAATTCATAAATTCTATTATTTGGTTAATATTACTCATAACTACTTTTTAAGTGGCTAGTTTGATACGTCATGGTGTGCTTGAACTCAATGTTGTGTGCATTGAAAGCTGTTGAATTATTTAAAAGGAAGTATACCGTGGAACCATGGGGTGTTAAACTTGCTAAATACCCCTAAAATGGGTTATAGAGTCCCATAGATGGATTATAACCAATTCCCAACATGTCAAAATCTTCTATCTATATTCCCAAATAATAATACAAAAGAAAATAAAACTCTAAAACGACCTTTGGTGTCTTGAACCGGAATCCACTCAAAGGCACCCCATGTTAATGGGACACATGGTCTCAATCAAGACTCTATGTAATCTAGAGGATACGAACTAGAAATGAGGGCCTAGGGTGTGTCAATGGGGAGACTATTCCCTCATTTTAGAGTGCATCACAACAGATATACTATTAATAGATTAATAAACAATAGCAGAATCATAATAAAAATAAACACACTGGCTACATAATATAAGAAAAGACATCCATAGATAAGGAAACAACTCAAAATTTGGAAACTAAATCATATACAAAATATTATGAGGTAATTTCATGACTATAAAAAACTAGAAAACATGTATACGTGGAAGTAGGAAATAATTTTTATACAAAATAATAAAAATGAATAAAAAAACTATCTAAGAATCATGAGTAGTGGGACAATCATCTACTACTAAGCTCCATTGTAAGAAATAAACCATGATATGTGTCCAAATAGAGACACTTCCCCTTATCAACAACTATATACATATAATTTACCAGGGTACTAATGACGACCCAGATAGGGTGTGAGACAAATATCAATATTCCACCCCCAAAAAAATCTATACAAATATAGTATGTAAAAGTAAATTGAAAAAATGTAAAGGTATACAAAAAGGAAAGAAAGTACAATAATGTAAATATCATATACCTTCTTCAACCTCAGTTGGTGTCTAAAAATGTATCAATTATTTAATTATGTTCTAGTTTATAATAAGTGCGAACCATATTATATATAATGGAGGTAATTAGAGAGGGTCAAGTGTATAACCAAGACGTCCTATAATGATGATAATAATGAAGAAGATCCAAGGTAATAACCAAGGAATTCATGACCTGAGGGGTTGAACCAACTTATTAATAAAATGAAGTTAAGCTATGAGGGGTCTGACTTTAATCCAAGGGGCATAACCCAAGGCATTATAATGTTAAAAATTCTAACTGAGTCTAAGGATCTCATCCAAGTTAAGAATAGGCTAAGCATAACTAGGCCCAATGGGATGAATCCATAGCACCATGTGTCCAAAGACATCATCTTGAATCTAAGGAGTGTATTCAAGTCATCATAATAATCCAAAAATGATATCAGGTGAATTTTTAGAACTATATAAAGTCATTGACATACAAAGACAAAACCAAGTTCCATGGTTGGTATATCCTTTGGGAAATGGATCAATGAATGGGAATGGAATCCTCTGAGTGATCAGGGAATTTTCGTAGGAATACAATGCTAGATAAAGTCAGACCATTTCTATAAATATAAAAATTTCCAAAGAAATTAGGCACCTAATAATTATTCAATTATTTAATTAGGATTTGAAATACTCACTCCTTTTAATAATCCAGTTGGTTCATTCCAATACCTATGATTAATGAGAAAAGGTATAATAGAGACATGAAACCATTTATTACTTTGATTCCATATTCAATTATTAGGTTTAACTCTTTACCTTTCATTATTCATGATAAGGAAGGCTAATAAAATGCAACCATAAGTAATTCATTTATAATTAACAAGTCCAAGTGATATCAATACATATAATTTTCACTTAAAAATTTAAAGGTTCATTAATTAATTTGAACACTTACCATAAAAGGGTCTAGTTATAAAATTTAATGTGCTAAAAATTTAATAATTATGGATCCATTAATTATATAAGCACACTTGTCTTATCAATGTCAAGTCATATCATACCATAATAGTGGCGTAGAGAGTCATAACAAAGCGAATAAATGCCTAAATAATAAAGAAACCTATTGGGGGTGGAAGGCATTGAGGTACCAACCTCTAATGGGATGATTATTAAGTATAAGAAGGTCTATAAAATATGATCATAAATATTATAATCATGACATATAAATTTTAGAGGCAACGTCTTGTGAAACTAGCATGCACATAATGATGATTATTTATAAAAAACAATAATTTTAGGGAAGAATCCTAGACCACATACAATGAGCCCATATATCTCTCCTCATCTATCATAAACCCTTAATATGTCCCAGATATAAAGAGAAATAATGAAAAGATCAATTCCCTAAAAATAGGGCATATGATCCTACATCTAAATAACATTTTCGAGAGAATAAAAAGCAACAAACATAGCCTATGGAGTGAAGAAATTACCGGTGGATGTATAATGAAACAAATGGATATGAAATCAGAGTCCATATAGAGGAATAACTTCAAATCATTAGATTAGGAATAAAGGGATATTATAATAGCGGGATGTTCTGTGTGAGAGAGAAAAAGAAATAAGGGGAAGAATAAATAAAAGGGGGTCCTACCCTTCAAAAAAATATACTCATATTTACATGGTGTGTAAATGAATTACATGTCATGTAATGATCAGGATATACCATATAGGGAAGAACCTTTAAATTCCATGAATTGGCCTCCCCAGACTAGTACACATCTTATATTTAATACATGTTGTATATTCTAAATACATGTTGTGTATTTGTCCTACATCCAACTTACAACCCCTTACTCCTTTCCATCAAAGGAAAAAACAAATAACCCTACATTGTAGTTTTTGATATTAAGCCACAAGAGGATTGCAACAATGGTTTAAACCAAAAATTAAAAGTATTCATACCTGAAGAAAAAAATAGGATTCTTACTGGTGGTTTGAAATCATTTGAAGGAAGTCGAACCTGAGGTAAGGGATTTATTAACTCAATCTTCATTCACTTAGTTAAAATTCTACATCATTGATTATGTCATTCTAAGTTTATGTGTGAAATGAATTTTTATTATCTTATGTTTTATTTAAAATTACTTTATGTGAGTTTATTGTTTATACACATAATCGATTCATTTGACTAACACTCACTTCAAAAATAGGATCTTCGTAAGGGTTTCTCATCTCACTTCTACTTCACTGAGACATATGCCATATTCACCACTTATTTCATTTGTGAGGTGTATATAATATCCCTTTAATATATTATATCATGAATCTATTTGTCTTCCAAGTATCTAAATTTTCATTTTGGGTTATTTATTTGAAAGGGATTATGATTAAAAATATACCCAAGTGATAAGGGTAAATTCACAATCTCATCATTATTTTGAATTATCTGTGTTTATATCACCGTTGGGGAATATTTATCTTCCATGCGTCTTCTAATAATTATTTCAAAAAATATTTTACTAGTCCAAAATGATTATTTAATTTAATTTTATCCCTTTTTGGATTTTTTTAAAATGTATTAAAAATGTATCTTTCTATCATTTTCTAAACAAGTTAATTTATGAATTTTCTTACAAAAATGTGAAAGGATTGGTTTTTAACTTATACGACATGAAATTTTTTTCCTGTATTCATTTCCTTAAAAAATTTCAGATTCCTTTAAATTTTTTAAGTTTTTTTTCAAGTAAAATGATTTATTTATTATGTGCATGTTTTTTAGATTTTAAAAATTATTTTTATAGTAAAAAGTGTATTTTCATTAAGAAATATTTATGTAATATCTTTAAAGTATTTTCATCTATTTCAACATCCTTTTATGACTCTTTTGTTAAGGATATACTCTAATAATATAATTCATCATATTCCTTTTGATGGTTTATGATTATTTTGACTAGGGAAGTAATGATATTCCATATGACTAGTTCTTCCAATGTGGATGGTTATCAATATTTTAAGGAATGTTGATTTAATTGTGTTATACAATCATGTTGGGAAGGCATTAAACTTTGTAAGTGATAGAGAGGTTCACAATATAGCACCTCGATGCATCAGTAGGTATCATGATACAAACTATATTGCATTTTGGCCAAGGCTATACCCATTTATTAGGTTCTTAGCATGAAGCCTTGATGATATTATATTCTTAGAATGAAGACTTTAGGGTATTATATTATAGTAATGAAGCATCGATGGTAAGTTTCAGATGTCCAACATTATGAATTCTATCATTATAAATTTGTTTATTGATATTCCATGTGATTATTATATTAGTTAGAATAAACATGGTTATGTTTTATTATCATGTGATTGTTTATATGGAATTATTTGATAATATTTTTTTCCTGCCATATTATGATCAAATTATTGATTAAATATTATGTGTTTCATTCATATTACTTTTGACATTATTTATGCCTTATTTATTCATAACATTTTTTGTATACTTACCCTACTGAGTATCTTAGCTCACCAATTTCTTATGTTTCATTTTCCCCTAGGATAGGAGGATTTTTTTTGTTATTGATATGACACGATACACTAAGGTTAATAATTGTATTCTCAAAGATTTTTTTGTGTATTTTATGTTTTAAAATATAATGTGAATTTAAATTATGTATCTAGTTTACCAAGACTACTAAACTATTTGGTCCTTTTAGATGTGATCACTTGTATCTAGTTCCAATGTAATAATGTAGCCACTAGTTGCGGGATACTATATTCTAGGTAATTATAGTTGGAATCAGAGAAAGTTTATTAGATACCTTCAAAACTAGGTTAAATAAAAACATCGATCAGGAAGTAAAACCCTATGAATAAATTTGAGGATAATTCTAAGTATAATATAATATCCTATAGATTTGGTAATGACCATGGATAACCTAGGTTAAGACTAAGTACTCATAGACCGATAAGAATGTTTCATTATTTAGATATACTTTGAATACTATTTATTATTTATGTAATAGCTCACTATGATTATTTTATTTTGATGCTCACACATTTCTTTTTTTAGTAAACAATGGGAACCAAAAAGAGCCGAGTTAACATTAAATATGATAGAAAATTAATTTATGGAAAACCAAATGGTATAATGAATAAATTAAAGGATATAGTGATTATTCCCAATAATTTATCATAATATATTATTAACAACATGCACCTTAACCAACCCTCAGACTCAACAAATAAGATAATGATAGATTTTTCTAAGAATTTGAGTGGTGGAGATCCTGAAGGTAAGATGATTTTGTTTCATATATGTTGAGAATGTGAGAAGAAACACCCAAACAGATGTTTTATAGAAACAGGAAGATGTTTTTTGTGTGGAAAATAAGGATACCAAACAAGTAATACCTAAAGAAAAATTAAAAGTTTTGTTAATTAAATGGGATAATAATAATGGTTTACCTATGATATCATCGAAAGTTGAATGTTTTAAATGTGGAAAGATAATCAATGTACTATAAGGGAAAACTAATTAAGAGGATTATTATGTATATTTGATTAATGGTTATACTACTGATGATGAATAGACTACAAATGACATATGACATAAAGGAGGTATTAAGCATAGTAAATGCTTTAAGAGTGAACCATAATGACTAATATAAGGATCTGACCTTAAACATTACATAATATTGAATTAAATGAATAAATCACATTGAGGATCTTTTCAGGTTTAGAGTTTTAGAGAATTAGGACATAACTATTACATCTCAAAAGATTACAAAGTAGACACTTCTACACAGTTTCCATTTTTTTCATAAAGACTCTTGAAAAAAAGAGTCATGTCTAGTTCCATGTTTTAGACAGCATGGATTTTCCTTGATCTCATCCTTGACCCTATTCATCTTTAAGTCCTGTGAAAACATTTCAAAACTTGGGATAAGCATAAAAAACTCAGTAAGGGTTATAAAACAAAGAAATAAAACATTTGTTCATAAATACATAAAAAACATAAACTCTTTTACTTACCTCATGAAAACATAAGATTTATGAATAACACCTAGAAATCATAAATCATTAAGGTAACTTGTGGCATCTATAACATATTTACAATGTAGCTATCACAACTACATAGGGAGTTACTTTGGAATACCCATAACAGTATATTCCCTAAATCTCTTAGGAGAAACATTAATGTTTACCTCCATCACGTTACCCAATGCATTGGAGAGCTATCTCGGGCTCACCCGCCCTAGGTTTATTATAGAACCACCGGTATACATAAATAATTCACAATAATCATAACATGATCATAACACATAACATAAGCATAAAGGGAAGATAACATTTCCACATTGCAATAACAGAATATCATTTCAAGATATTGAAATAATAAATCCATTCTCAAAATCATTTTCAATACCAAAATACGTAAAAAGAGTATATGGTATTTATTTTTCCTTTTAAAAAACATCACGTCTAGTTAAGGAAGCCAAAGATGAAATAATACTCACGGCGGCAGAAAGGTTGTTGTCACCGCTTACGTAAAAACACATTCTTTTTTTTTGTTTAGTAAAATGCTTCGTATAAAAAGATTCCCATTGAATGAAATGAAAGGTCAAAGGGGTTTATACACCGTATAAAATAAAGTTTTGTATAAAACTAAATATGCCTCAGTGAAAGGAGATTGAGAGGAAGTCTCTTACCTCGTGTCTGACTTGACTCGATCGCTCTTTAATCTCCTAAATAATAAACTAAAGTTAATTTCTACTTTATTAAGAACTTTTTTCATGTTTATTATTCCTTTTATATCACTTATTACCATGTTATAAACATTATATAATCATTTAAGTTAATAATGTCCATTTTGTCGATATTTGGTACTTGAGTAAAAAATGAACACCTTATATTTACAAGTTGCCCATGTGGTCAATAGTCCATTATATACAGAATGATATTCATTATTTAGATATAATATATATAATATATATCCAGTATATATATGTATTTATAACTGTATGTAACATTTTGGAGATAAGAAATGAAATGCACCGTTTATGGAGACGGTAAGCCGTACGTATGCATGAATGCTACTTTCATTTCTATTTCATACTTTAATGGAATTAAAACATAATGATACATAGGTCTATTATAATTCCAGTATAATATCACATAATATAATCAAGTCCATCATTTATATGTCCCTCATATGGTATTAACGAGTCATATCACTTTGAGGGGACGGTAGTCCGCACTTCATCAAATGAAATTATCGTGTATGCACATAATGGAAACCATAAAGGTATGCTATAAAGGAAAAATACAGAAGCATAAATAAAACATAAACATAATATATATCATATATAAATATAGTTCCATATTAATGTCCACCATGAGAGGTGATAGGATATAATCAAACAATCATCGTTTCGTGAGGCGTTAGTTTTCCATCCACAGAAAAAGTATGTTCTTCACCCATTAGATGGAGGTGTGTGTAAGTGTAGTTAGAATAATTCTCATAAAAACATCCAAGTATATTGAGTATAATGGGTTTGTTATAAAATAAAGTAATAAAAATAGTTTAGGGGTTGGATAAGTAAAATAAAACAAAATAAAACAAAATAATTTAAGAGAAACAGTTACCTTTAATTTGGGTAACTCACTTTGTTTTGAACCAAAATGGTTTTTTGAAGTGCCTTCTGCCTAAGTTAAAGCTTCTAGGTTAAAGAGAGGGATGTAGGGAGCTTAATTAAGAAGAGGTTGAATGAGAAAAAAAGGCTTGAGAGGTCTGAGGAATTGGTTAGAAATGGTCTTCTTTTATAAGGGGGAGGAGGGGATCTTTAGGAAAGTGTGAAAATATTATTTTATTATATAATGGTATTCAGTTTCTAAAGGTCCAAAAATAATTAGAGTCGAAGATAAGATGAATCATGGTCGAAATAAAATCATTCAATAAGAATTGTATAGGTTATGGATGTTATTTTAATATTTATAATCTTATTTATTTAAATGATTTATTAATGAGGTAAACACTGCATCATTATTGTGTCATAAATAATTTAATTTATTCAATGTCTAAAAATTATAAAAAAAATACCATGATGTAGGAAATCATTTTAGATTTATAATGAATATTTATAGTAAAAAAGATAACTTATATAACACCATGTAAAAATTAATTTACTAAAAGATTTTTGTTTATGTCATTTTTGTCTTTACATTAAATTAATTAATCTAAAATGTCATTATCATTAATAAGTGGATCCATGGGGTCCCAAAATCGACCCAAAGATGGCCATGGCCGTCTATTACTCATCAACAATATTTTCATCTTATTGAACCAAATTTTATATAATAATAACAACCATGTATGTCGGATTTTCTAAATTCAATTCATAGAAGTGGTAAAATTTCATTTAAATGAAAAAGTCAGTTTTTTTAACTACTACTAAGTGGTTTAACTATTCATCAAAAATTGAATTTTTTCAGAAAAATACCTAAAATTCAGCCTAAGATTTATTTGATATTCCAAATTAAAAAATAATTTCTATTTTTCCAAATTAAAAACATATAAGTGGCATTAATTAATTTAAAATTAATTCAAATTGTTAAAACAAATAGCGTGTTTTTAAGAAATAATAACTATTAAAAGATTGACACTTGTTTACGTCCAAATTCAGGTTGAAATTCATTCCAATGACCAATATTGGATTAAATGGTAAAAATATATTCTAATTAAACTTTAAAACCAATTAAAAAGATAATCTAACCATATACATAAATTAGATTAAAACACAATTTTGAATTAAAATACTATATTTTTCACTATTCCTTAAAAAAATGAACTTTATCAAAAAAATTACAAAAAATTTACACAAAGTAAATTTTGATGTCCCCATTCCAAATAAGGATTTTATTTGGTCAAATAGAATGTATTAAAGTGATGAAAATTATATTTAAAGAGGGTTTACTATTAAAAGGCGGTAAATCGACCTTTTAATGTACATTATGCTTAAAATTATATTCGTTCACATTTTAAGACTCTAAATTTTATTGGATAAATGTAAGTACATTTAACAAACATGTATAATCATATTGTAGTTAGTTTTGTTCATTCCCACCAATACAATGACTAGGAGTTAACTACCATTTAAAATAATAATATTATATTATTAGTGTGCAATGTAAGATTTCAAAGAAAACTGTTGTTGCGTATCGGGTACACTATCGAAAATAGAAACCCTTTTAAAGTAAAATTAATATTTAATTCAAAAATATTAATAAATATGAAATATGTCTTATTCTTTATTTACCTAGGATGTTACATCCTTCCCCCCTTTTGGAAATTGCGTCCTCGCAATTTTTATTCACTTATCAAATAAGTGGGGGTATTTATCCCTCATAGAATTTTCAGATTCCCACGTTTCCTCTTCAACCATAGGGGTTTTCCACAAAATATTTACCTAGTGAATTACCTTATTCCGTAACACTTTCTCTCTACGACCAATAATCTGGACTGGTTGTTCTTCGTAAGAGAGATTCTCTTCCAACTGAACTACCTATGGACTCAAAACATGAGATGGATCTGGCATATACTTTCTCAACATCAAAACATGAAAAATATTATGTACCTAGGATAAAATTGGAGGTAAATCCACTCTGTACACAATTGATCCAAATTTCTGCATGATTTTATAAGGTCCAATGAACCTCGGACTCAACTTTCCCTTCTTACCAAAACAAATCACACTTTTCCATGGAAAAAATTTGAGAAAGACATGATCACCTACCTCAAAAGAAATATCCTTCCTCTAGTTATCTGCATAACTTTTCTGTCTACTCTGAGCTATTCTCATGTGCTTCTGAACCAACTGAACTTTCTCTGTCATCTCTTCTTCCAATTCTGGTCCCATCAGCTTCCTTTCACCTACTTCATCCCAAAAAGCCAGAGTTCGACAATGCTTTCCATATAATGCCTCAAATGGAGCCATATATATACTAGAATGAAAACTGTTATTATAAGAAAATTCAACCAAAGAAAGATATTGGTCTCAACTCCCCTAGTAATCCAGTGAACAATCACGTAGCATATCCTCCATGGTCTGAATTGTTCGTTCTAACTGCCCATCTGATTGTGGATGAAAAGATGTACTAAAATTTAATTCAGTACCCAACGACTTCTGAAGGCCTTTCCAAAAGTTAGAAGTAAACCTGGGATCATGATCAGATACAATGGATAGGAGAACTCCATGCAACCTGACTATCTCTTTAACATACAACCGAGAAAGTTGATCTAGAGACAAATTATATCGAATAGGAAAGAAATGAGTAGATTTATTCAATCAATCAACTATAACCCAGATTACATTATTACCTCGAGATGTCTTCGATAATACCTCAACAAATTCCATAGATATATTTTCCCATTTTCACTCTGGCACTGGTAACGACTGAAGCATCCCTTTTGGCAACTGCCGATCTGCTTTACCCTGTTGACAAGTAAAACACTTCACAGTAAAATCAGAAATATCTCTTTTCATTCCATACCACCAGTAATATTCCCGAAGATCTATATACATCTTAGTACTACCAGGCTGAACTGAAAAAAAGAACTATAAGCTTCACATAACAACTCATTCTTCAACTATGAATCACGAGGAACACATAATCTCTTCCCAAACCTAAAAACACAATCATTATCAATGTTAAAATTAGTAAACTTACCCTTCTTAACCAACTCTACCTTTTTCTGCAACTCACTGTCTTCTTTCTGTGCTTTCTTTATTCTATCTAATTGAGATGATTTCACTGACACCTGAAACAAAACAGAAGAATTTTATACACCAACAACTTCTATTCCAAAGTTTATCAAATTAAAGACCAAAGGATCTTGTTCCAAACATAACATGGTTAATGAATCATTACTTTTTCAACTCAAAGCATCAACCACTTTATTTTCTTTTCCCAGATGGTAATAGATTATGCAATCATAATCCTTGATTAATTCCAACCATCTCCTCTATCTCATGTTCAATTATTTTTGAGTGAATATATACTTTAAACTATTGTGATCAGTATATATTTCACATTTTACTCCATACAAATAATGCCTCTAAATTTTTAGAGCAAAAACAATAGCAGCTAATTCCAAATCATGTGTAGGGTAATTTAACTCATGTGGTTTCAACTGAAGTGAAACATAAGTAATTACCTGATCATTTTGCATTAGGACACAACCAAGTCCTTTCAATGAAGAATCACTGTAGATAACAAACTCACCATTTCTGGATGGCAGTGCCAAAACTGGAGCATTCACCAATCTTCTTTTCAATTCCTGAAAACAATCATCACATTCTTTTGTCCAGATGAACTTAACACCTTTTCGAGTTAATTTATTTATTGGACTAGATAACCATGCAAAATTTTCAGCAAACCTCCCGTAATAACCTGCCAAACCAAGAAAACTAAGAATCTCGGTTATATTTGTGGGTCTTGGCCATTCTTCAACAACTTTTGTTTTAGAAGGATCAAAATTTATGCCATTTTTTGAAATAATGTGACCAAGGAAAGAAATTTGTTGTAACCAAAACTCACACTTGCTGAATTTCCCATAAAGTTTCCTTTCTTTTAAGGTTTGAAAGACATACCTTAAATGAATTTCATGTTCCTATTTACTTTTGGAATAAACCAAAATATCATCAATGAACACAACCACAAACTTATCCAAGAACTTAGGGAAAATTCTATTCATAAGATCTATTAAATACAACAAGTGCATTGGTTAACCCAAAAGGAATAACTACAAATTTATAATGGCCATATCTAGTATGAAACGCGGTCTTTGGAATGTCTGATTACTTACTTTCAATTGATGGTACCCCGATCTCAAGTCAATCTTTGAAAAGTACTGAGCTCCCTGGAGCTGATCAAACAAATCATCGATATGAGGCAAAGGATACTTGTTCTTAATAGTGATATTATTCAATGCTCTATAATCAATGAAAAGTCTCATTGAACCATCTTTCTTTTTAACAAACAAGATAGGATCACCCCATGGTGATGTGCTAGGTCAAATGAAACCTTTATCTAATAACTCCTGCAATTGCTTGTTTAACTCTAAAAGTTAAATTTGAGCCATTCGATAAGGGGGTTTTGAAATTGGATTAGCATTAGGAACTAATTCAACAGTAAATTCAACTTCTTGATCAGGTATAATACCAGGAAACTCATTATAAAAAATATTCAAGGTACTCATTTACCACTGGCACATCATTAATCTCAACACTTACTTTATTTTCAACAATATGAGCAAGGTAACATTCATTTCTATCTTTTACTAGTTTCTCAGCTTCCTGAAAAGTTATCAAAATTAAGGGTTCATTCTTGTACACAAAATGAAAATCATTCTGAAAAGAGACCTCTGTATCTCTACAGTCAATATTAGCATGATAAAAAGAAATCCAATCCATACCAAAAATAACATCAAACTCTACTAGAGGCAAAACAATAAGGTTTGCGGGTAGATTCCTTCCGTACAAAAGGACAAGAATGTTCTTATGTTTTCTTTTTGTCTAAACATTTTCTCTAAGTGTTTTTACCATAAATTATGTATTCATATCTTGAGATGGAATTACAAATTTATTAGAAAACTTCTCAGAAATAAAAGAGTGTGTAGACCCTGAATCAAACAACACATTGTCATAATCTGAACAAACAAACAGTGTACCCGATACTACTTCGTTTAATGGACCAACATATGCTAAAGTAGTTGCAAAGGATTTCACCACCCCTTTCTGATTATATTCTGGCACACTCATTTGCATAATGACCCATTTCATTGCACTTAAAACATTTTACTAACTGTAAATCAGATTCTGTCTTACCATTACCCTGATCTTTTTCAATGCACTTACAAGCCTTATGTCCCATTTTAACACATCGGTAGCACTTACCAGAATTCAAAATACATTCCCCAACATAATTTTTACCACAATTTTCACAAACTATAAGATTAAGTTTCTTACCATCAGACTTTTTTGAAGAGTTCTTCCCTTTTGTCTGCCACCTCAACCTCTTATTCTGTTATTTTTCAAAGAACACTTGATCATCGTCAAACTCCATTTCCACCTTCTCTACACAATGAAAAAGTTTTTCATAACTTTTGAACTCACGAGAAGCTAAATCACTTCAATACTTTTTCTTTAATCTTGAGTAAAAATGATTGATTTTATTATCAAGATCTCGTATGAAATTTGGAGCATACCTTACTAGTCGAGTGAATTTTGCTTCATAAGTATCCACTAAGTCATCCTCCTGCCTGAATTCCAGGAATTCTTTTTCCATCCTAATATGAACCACCTTATGAAAATATTTCTCAAGAAACATACCTTTGAATTCATCCCAATTAAGAGAATCAATCTCCTCTATATCCCTGATATTTTTCACCATCGACCACCACTGATCAGCTTCACTATCAAAACGGTAAATAGAAAGACTA
Organism: Viscum album; assembly: GCA_963277665.1. Taxonomy (NCBI): domain Eukaryota; kingdom Viridiplantae; phylum Streptophyta; class Magnoliopsida; order Santalales; family Viscaceae; genus Viscum; species Viscum album. The sequence continues at coordinate 1,305,338,538 of OY728163.1, read as the reverse complement.
AACTTTTTATTTTCTGAACACCACATGACATCAAAAATTTTCTCTAGTGCTTTAATCCACCCTTCTACTAGCACCGGGTCAGATGATCCTCTGAATGATGGGGGGTGTTACCTAATGAAATGATCTACAACTGACATGTTCCTCTGCAGTTGATCTGGATGATCTCGTGCATGGATACCACAACTATTTATAGCCTAAGTCAACTATGCCATCACTGCAACAAACTGTTCAGTTCTGATTCTGACCATCTCAGGTTGCTGATTTAGAAGGTTGTATTTCTCCTGATGTCATCCCAATATAGCTTCCCTGTTTCCTCTATGGAAAACCATTCTGAACACAGAAATATCTTAGGCGAAGCAACATGGTAATTTGTAAATGCTATATTATTTCAATATTACCATAAATTGATTTATGGACATTTATTTATCAATACCCTAAATCCTAAAGTTCTCTAAACTGACCTCTAATACCAACTATAAGGACCTGACCTTAAACATTACATAATATTGGATTAAATGAATAATTAACATTCAGGATCTTTTCAGGTTTAGAGTTTTAGAGAATTAGGACATAACTATTACATCTCAAAATATTACAAAGTAGACACTTATACACAGTTTCCATTTTTTTTCATAAAAACTCTTGAAAAAAAGAGTCATGTGTAGTTCCATGTTTTAGACAACATGACTTTTCCTTGATATCATCCTTGACCCTATTCATCTTTAAGTCCTGTGAAAACATTTCAAAACTTGGGATGGGCATAAAAAACTCAATAAGGGTTATAAAACAAAGAAAGAAAACATTTGTTTATAAATACATGCAAAATATAAACTCTTTTACTTACCTCATGAAAACATAAGATTTATGAATAACACCTAGAAATCATAAATCATAAAGGTAACTTGTGGCATCCATAACATATTTACAATGTAGTTATCACTGCTACATAGGGAGTTAATTTGGAATACCCATCACATTATATTCCCTAAATCTCTTAGGAGAAACATTCACATTTACCTCCTTCAAGTTACCCAATGCATTGGAGAGCTATATCAGGCTCACCCACCCTAGGTTTATCACGGAACTACCCGTAAACATAAATAATGCCCAAGAACCATAACATGATCATAAAATATAACACAAGCATAAATGAAAGATAACATTTCCACATTTCAATAACAAAATATGATTTCAAGATATTGAAATAATAAATCCATTCTCAAAATCATTTTCAATACCAAAATGCATAAAAAGAGTATATGGTGTTTATTTTTCCATTTAAAAAACATTACTACTTGTTAAGGAAGCCAAATATGAAATAATACTTGCGGTGGCGGAAAGGTCGTTGTCACCGCTTACGTAAAAAAACATTCCTTTTTTTCGTTTAGTGAAATGATTCGTATAAAAATATTCCATTTAAATGAAATGAAATATCAAAGGGGTTTATACATCGTATAAAATAAAGTCATGTATAAAAGTAAATACGACTCAATGAAAGGAGATTGAGACGAAGTCCCTTACCTCATGTCTGACTTGACTCGATCGCTCTTTAATCTCCTGAATAATAAACTAAAGCTAATTTATACATTCTTAAGAAATTTTTCAAGTTCATTATTCCTTTTATATCACTTATTACCATGTTATAAACATTATGTAATCATTTAAGTTAATAACTTTCATTTTGTCGATATTTGGTACTTGAGTAAAAAATGAACACCTTATATTTACAAGTTGTCCATGTGGTCAATAGTCCATTATATCAAGAATGATATTAATTATTTAGGTATCATATATATCATATATATCCATTATATATATGTATTTATAATAGTACGTAACATTTTGTAGATAAGAAATGAAATGCATCATTCATGGAGACAGTAAGCCGTACGTACGCATGCACGCTACTTTAATTTCTATTTCATACTTTAATGGAATTAAAACATAATGATACATAGGTATATTATAATTACAGTATAATATCACACAATATAATTAACTCTATCCTTTATACGTCCCACATATGGCATTAACGAGTCATATCACTTTGAGGGGGCGGTAGTCCGCACTTCCTCAAATGAAATTATCGTGTATACACATAATGGAAATGATAAAGGTATGCTGTAAGGGAAAAATATAGAAGCATAAATAAAAAATAAAAATAATATATATCATATATAAATATACTTCCATCTTAATGGCCACCATGAGAGGCGATAGGAGATAATCGAACAATCATCATTTCGTGAGGCGTTAGTTTTCTATCCACAGAAACAATATGTTCTTCACCCATTAGATAGAGGTGTGCGTAAGTGTAGTTTGAATCCTTCTCATAAAAACATACTAGTATATTGAGTATACTGGTGTTTTTATAAAATAAAGGAATAAAAAGAGTTTAGGGGTTGGAGAAGTAAAATAAAACAAAATAATTTAAGAAAAATCGTTACCTTTAATTTGGGTAACTCACTTTGGTTTGAACCCAAATGGTTTGTTGAAGTGCCTTCTGCCTAAGGTAAAGATTCTAGGTTGAATAGAGGGATGTAGGGAGATTAATTGGGAAGATGTTGGATGAGAAAAAAAAGCTTGATAGGTGTGAGTAATTGGTTAGAAATGGTCTTCTTTTATAAGGGGGAGGAGGGGCTATTTAGGAAAGTGTGAAAATATTATTTTATTATATAATTATATTCAGTTTATAAAGATCCAAAAATCATTAGAGTAGAAGATAAGATGACTAATGGTCGAAATAAAATCATCCAATAAGAATTGGACAGGTTTTGTATGTTATTTTAATATTTATAATCTTATTTATTTAAATAATTTATTAATGAGGTAAACACTACATCATTATTTTGTTATAAATAATTTAATTTATTTGATGTCTAAAAATTATAAAAAAATACCATGATGTAGGAAATAATTTTATCTATACAATGAATATTTATAGTCAGAAAGATAACTTATATAACACCATGTAAAAATTAATTTACTAAAAGATTTTTGTTTATATCATTTTTGTCTTTACATTAAATTAATTAATCTAAAATGCCATTATCATTAATAAGTGGCTCCGTGGGGTCCCAAAATCGACCCAAAGATTCCCATAGACGGCCATTACTCATCCAATAAGGTTAGAATAAGTGTTAAGATAATTCTGAATTATTATAACATTATTTTTACCTTGAATTACGCTATTTACCTTTAACCACGGTAAATAAAAGTCAAAAGTTACTATTCACCAAAAATATTTTCATCTTATTGAACCACATTTTAATTTTTAATAATAACCATGTATGTTGGATTTTTGAAATTCAATTCATAGAAGTGGTAAAATTTCATTTAAATGAAAAATTCAATTTTTTTAACTACTATAGAGTGGTTTCACTATTCATCAATAATTGAAGTTTTTCAGAAAAATACCAAAAATTCCGCCTAAGATTTATTTGATATTAAAAATTAAAAAATGATGTCTATTTTTCCAAATTCAAAACATATAAGTAACATTAATTAATTTAAAATTAATTCCCGTTGTTAAAATAAATAGCGTGTTTTTAAGAAATAATAACTATAAAAAGACTGACACTTGTTTATGTCTAAATTCAGAGTGAAATTAATTCCAATGACCAATATTGGATTAAATGGTAAAAATATATTCTAATTAAACTTTAAAACAAATTAAAAATATAATCTAACCATATACATAAATTAGATTAAAACACAGTTTTGAATTAAAATACAATATTTTTCACTATTCATTAAAATATGAACTTTATCGGAAAAATTACAAAAATTTACACAAAGTAAATTTTGATATACCCATTCCAAATAAGGATTTTATTTGGTCAAATATAATGTATTAAAGTGATGAAAATTATATTTAAAGAGGGTTCACTATTAAAAGGCAGTAAATCGACTTTTTAATGTACATTATGCTTAAAATTAGATTCATTCACATTTTAAGCCTCTAACTTTTATTGGATAAATGTAAGTACATTTAACAAAAGTGTATAATCATATTGTAGTTAGATTTGTTCATTCCCTCCAACACAACAGCTAGAAATTAACTACCATTTAAAATAATAATATTATATTATTAGTGTGCAACGTAAGATTTCAAAGAAACCCATTGTTGCGTATTGGGTACGCTATCGAACATAACAACCCTTTTAAAATAAAATTATTATTTAATTCAGAAATATTAATAAATATGAAACATGTCATATTCTTTATTTACCTGGTATGTTAAAACTAAAGTATTTTTGTTTTTGGATCCATGAATTATGTTGTAAATATATTTTATCAATGATATTATTATTATAAGAATCATGAGATATATAAGGATTTTACTAAATTACTTCTTCTTTATGTATTTAAAATTATATGAATAATAGTACCAATAACCAAGAGAAGTAATTATATCGCAAGTTTATATTATAGAAAACAAATGATTGAGGGAAGATAACCTTAATATGCACTTGATGTTGGTGACCATGAAATTGAATAGTGATTTGATGGTTTATTTTATCTTATCTGGTTTTACTACATGTTTGGATTTAAGTAAAATATTTTAAAACCGGGGATTTATTTTTTAAATCATGCATGATTTTATTATGGTTTCAAGGTGATCACAATATTCATATATTTTATATGTGATAATATGATCTACATTATGTTGTTTAGGGAATAAAATTTTAAGTTAAATTTGAAAATTAAATGACCATCAATCTAAATTTTTGGACATTAAATTTGGAAATATATATTTTTAATGAGTCCTAAGTTTAACTACTTATGGAAATGATTATGTTGAACATTAGATATTATTGTTTTTTGATTTATCATATTGGATACCATGTGATTAAAATTTTGATTTTAGTAAATATTTATAGGATGAAGGAATTATATATGGATATATTAAATCATTAAAAATTGTTTAGGAATGAAAAATTAATCTTCTGATGTAATATATGTAGTGGAAATGGATCAAATCACAACCAAATGATGAGATTATAAATATGACATGGAATGAAATCAAGTATGTTTATTTTTTGAGTGATATATATATATATTAAAATAATTCCTCAACTCTAGGAAAAGGATTTTGGAAAAAATGTTATTTGATTACTTTTCTTACCGAGGAAACAATGGCCTTTTAACTTATCAATGATTTATGATTTTGTGATAGTTAATTTTATCATAGTCATGTTATCTATCACTCTCCATCAGAACTTGATAGTTATATTTCTATTTTATGTTCATATTTTTACTTTCTAATAATTTTATCCTATTTTTAATCCTATTTTTTTGGCTAATATTCTCATTTATCATTTCCTTCTTTTTAAACAGAAATTTTGTTAACCCTTTTTACAATGTGGGTTTCCCACAAAGAAATTTTCAAATATCAATCATTTATTTTAGAAGTGAAATTTCAAATTGTAAGGATGAAATTTATTGAAGGTGCCGAGAATATAACAACCCATGATTTATGGTATTTCTATTTTTAAATAATTTAAATCTCTTCGATAGATTATGTTGCACGAAACATCGAGTTTAAATTAATTATAAAATATAATTATTTTAACACGACTATTTTAAACTAGATTTTAAATTAGTGGGTGTGGATAGGATTAAATATATTATTAATTATATAATTTTCCTACTCATTTTAATTTATTAAATAATTATTTGTGAATAAGAACTTAATTTTTAGTAAAATCATTACATTCTTACAAAATATGTTTTCTTTAAAAATGATTTTCTTTCTTTTTAAGAGTAAATATTATAACCAATTTATAGAACTTCTATAAATTGGATTTTATAAAACTAATATCATTTTTTAAATTAGAATATTAAAATTAGCTTATGATAATTTTTTGGTAATTTTCTGTGAAGATTAATTTTCTAGTGAATAATGACAAATATACTTTTTTTATAAATGTTTCATTTTGAATATATTAAAAAGTTAATCTATTATTTTAGTTTTATATAAAATTAAATTAATTATAATTTTTATATATATTAACTAAAAAATTAATATTTAATAATCATTATACCTTATTTTCATGAAAGTACACATTTTGGCTTAAAAATGCATTTTCCAAGAAAAATAATTTTCCTTGCGTTTTGTGGGATTAATTTCAAATTAAATTCTAGAAATTTTGTGTTTCAAATTTTGAAAAAATTAATCCATATTTAGATTCATAAGGCCATAATTTTGTAAATATTTTCCTTTTTTGGCCAATATGAATAGTATCCTTAATAATTTTTGTTACCGTGGTAAAGGATAAATTGGGTAATATAGGTAATAAATAAAATGATAGGGACTAGAAACTGACCCTAGGTCTTGCCTCATTTTTTTATGAGTAATTTAAATCCATAAGTATTCAAGGTTAGGATATATGACCTTTTTGTTCCACTAATAAGTGATTATAAACCTTATAATATTTTATTTAAAGAACCATCAAAGATGTCCCATTCATGATTTTAATAAATAAATTTTTATAATATGGTTTTATCCAGAAGATATCCTCAAATATAAGTATAATTTTAAAATATAATTGAATTATATTTATCATGGTAATTTATTTTAAACTTTTAGTAAAGAAATAATTGCCTTAAATTCTTTCACAACGCTGATGTAGTAATTATTTTATTAATGAAAATATAAAATAAATTTTATTAAAAATATAAAAATAAATATAATTTGAGATAATTAAAATAAATTTTTAGATGAAATTTAAATGTTAGTGATGTAATAAGATAGTTGGTTTTAATTATAGGTGTTATCTATATATTATTAATGTCAAAGGAATGAATATTCCTTAAAATTCACATTATGAATATTTTATAGTAAATAATATTTTAATAAATGATATAAAATTCCTAAAAATTTTATATTCATAAAAATTATTGGGATAAGGTTAAAAATTTCATCCATGATCTATTTATGTTATGTTTTTTATTTTATAGTAACTATATAACCCACAAAGAGTAAAAATCCATGTTGTTACAGTAAGAGTTAAAGGGGTTAAATAAGGGTTAAAACCAAAAGATAAGGGTTGAAATATAGTAAAAAATTATCTAAATTTTATTATATGAGGTAATTTTAAACCACACCCATATTATTTTCAAAATAAATCACTTTGATGAAATTTTTAATCTAATATTAATTTATATTAATTTAATATTTTGAAATTTTTCAAAAGTGCCACTCACTTAAATTATAAAAGGGAACCACTTCACTTCTTTACACTACTTTTAGCCATATATCTTAGCATATACTATTATATAACATACAAATATATGTTATATAGGTTATTTTACTTCAAAAATACCAACCCTAGTGTACCTATTAAGAGTTATAAAGGAAGTTCACTGAAGAAGAGGAGGTTTGAAAAAGCTTGAAGGATGTCAAACCCGAGGTAAGGGATTTCAAAACTCAATTTCTATTCATTCCATTAAAATTATAATTAATTGATTATTTCATTCTAATATTATGTGTGAAATTAATTTTTATTACCTTACATTGTATTTCCAAATTTTTATGTGTATTTACAATGGATACACATAATCGATTCATTTGATTAATACTCACTTCAATGATATGATCTTTGTAAGGGTTTGTCGCCTCAATTCTACTTCTGTAAGACATTTGCCATATTCAACACTTATTTATTTTACGAGGTGTATAAAATTTATCTTTGATATATTATATCATGAATCTATTTGTCTTTATGGTATCTAATGTTTCATTTAAAGTTCAAAAGATACCGAAGTGATAAGGGTTAATTCACAATCTCATCATTATTCAGGTTTTTTGTGTGTTTATATCACTGTTGGGGAATATATATTTACCATATACATTGTTTCTAAAAATTATTTTAAAAATTATTTCAATAGTCCAAAAATATTGTTTAATGTGATTTATATCCCTTTTTACTTTTTACAAAATGTTTTAAAAAGGAATATTTCTATCATTTTATAAATAGGGTATTTTTTGAATTTTCCTATGAAAATGTGAAAAGAATGTTTTTTAAATTATATGGCATGAAAGAAATTTCAGTCCATCATGTCTCCTTAAATATTTTAATCTTACATAATAATTTTACAAGGTTATTTCCAAGGAAAATGATTTCTTTATTACGTGTTCATTTTTTAGATTTTAAAAATTATTTTCAAAGTAAAAGGGTATTATACTAATAATTTATTCAGTAATATCTTTAATGTATTTTAATTTATGTCAATATCCTTTGTTGAATATTTTATTGAGGATGTACTCTAATAATCCACTTAATTACATTCCTTTTGATGGATTATTATTAATTTGAATGGGAAAGTATTTATATTAAGTATGACTATTTATTTAATATGGATTGTTATTGATTTTTTTAAGGCATGTTGATTTAGTTGTATTTTTTATTCATGTGAGGAATGAATTGTACTTAGTAAGTGATGGTATGAGTCTATTATAACCCCTAGATACATCATTAGGTATCATGAGACAAAGTAGATTGTGTTTTTTCCAAGGACTTACCCATTTATTAGATTCTTGGCATGAAGCCTTGATGGTATTAGATTATTGGTACGAAGAATTGATGAAATTATATTCTTATAACAAAGCCTAGATGGTAATTTCCCGATGTTATGCATTATGCATTCCATAATTATGAATTAATTTATTGATATTCTAGGTGATTATTCAATCAGTTAGAATAACCATGGTTAAGTTTCATTATAATGTGGTTATTTATATGGAATTAATTGATCATATTTTTTTCCTATCATATTATACTAATTTTATTTATTAAATGGTATTTTTTTAGTTATTTACCTTTAAATATGGTTTATGCCTTATTTATTTATAGCTTCCACAATATGATTACCCTTATATATAATTTGAGATCACCCCTTTTGTATGATTCATTTTTCTACAAGACATGAGGATGTATTTTGTGACTGATATGGAGGGATAAAGTAAGGGTAATAATGGAATTCTCAAATAAAATTCATTGTTTATTTTATGTTCTAAAATTTAATGTGAATTTCATGTATGTATCTATTTTATGAATATTTCTAAACTATTATTCATTTAGGATGAAATCTCCTATATCTAATAACAATGTAATAAAGTAACTATAGGTTCTTAGATAATGGAGTCTAGGTATTTATATTTTATATTGTATTATTGATGTTATTTTACCGTTGAGAGAACCATTCATTACAAAAATATCCCCAGAGGGTGGTTTTTTTTGGGTGTGACCCAATATACATACTGGTGAATGGATTGAACAGAATGTTATACTTGTATTACTTCTCTCTCTATACTGTTTGGTATAAAATGGATGTTGTTTGGATATAAAATTGGTGGTGTATTGTTTAGATATAGAATGGATGTGGATGTGGTAAGAAACCTCCATGAACCAAATACCCATTCTTTACTAGAATCACATGTGTTACTATTATAGAAGCACTCCACAATCCATAGGGTCTAGAGAATATTATTTAAGGTATCAATATAAAATTGGGAACTGATTTAATTACATTACCATAGAAATAACTCATAGTTATTCTCTTCTAAAAAATTGACATTGCATGTCTATAAGTAAGACATTCCAAAATTTAATGCTAACCAAAAATGTTATAAAAATGAATTGGATGAAAATAAATCCTTTAAACATCTAAATAAATTCATAAAAGACCAAATAAATCATATAGAATCTCATATAACCAGTCTATGGTTAATGTGCAAGCCAAACGTATAATAAGATAGGTTACACCAAATGAAAAATAATTGATGTGTTGAATATGACCCCTATCCACCTCCAATAGTACTAATCCTAATGTTGAAACCCATACCACATCAATAAACAATATTACTAGTCTAAAAAGGTGACCTAATGACTACCAATACCCATAAGTACCTAAAAAATAGGTAAATAGAGGTTGAATTTCCACTGAGGTTTCCATGAAAAGCATGAGCATAAATAATTAGTAGGGAAACACCAATATCTTCTCAACATAATATTAAAAAATGGGTGTATTCATAACCATTTTTACTCATTTGTATATATATTGAAAAATATATTAAAAAAAAGGTCCATAATATAACAACATACTAATAAGAAAACCGAGAAGTGCATCAACATTGGATCAACACATAAGAGCATAAAAACTTTAAACTGTAACTTCCTATATTGAGAGAGTCCATACCTATACCACCAACTTCAGGCTTAACCTATGACATAATACAAACCAAAGAGTGAATATAGGGTTCAAAACTCATCCCATTATAGTGAAGTCAGTGTGAAACACCCATCCTACCTTAGGGAAGGGAAATCATGTATAATAGATTTGGTTTGACTAAGATAGCCTTACCATTCATGGATAAAGATAAGGGTTAAAATAAAATAAATTCATTGCATGCCTATCCAATTCCATAAACCTTCCCAATGTTAATAGGTGCACCTAGGAACCTTTTTATATATACATAACATAACCCCTTAAAAAAGTCACTCAACTATGATAATAAAAAATATTGATAAGGGAAATCAATAACATGTTTAATATAGAAAATTTTCATCCACAATTGATGTAATGAAGTAGTAAAATTCTTAATATAACATGGTAAGAACTTGGTCAATACAATAAAGTAACACCATTCTCATTACAATACAACCACAATAAGTGTAACATGATAAAATCATAACCTTGATCTATATACCAAATATTCATAACCTATAAGCATGTTAGTGACCACAACATATTTATATCATGGTTGAAGTAGTAAAGTAAGAAAAGAAAAAAAATAAAACACTTGAGAAATAAAGTATTCTAGAATAAATCCAAAAAATTAAACCGATGGTGTGACATACACTACAATCAATACATACTAGTTCGAAACCAAATTATAAAATTGAAAATTCAATATAATAATTTTACACTTGGAATTAACATATCAATTAAGGAACCAATTATTAATTAATATTGGTATCACTCAAACTATAAATGGAAATGCATTGCCAACAACCATGGTAATTAGATCTAAAAATACCACCAAGGGAAACTAGGCTGAACCAAGGACAATCTTTAATGTCAATCATTATTTATGGATTAAATATTGTTAATTTATTCAATATTATCCTTAGTGTTCAATGAAAACACACTTAATTCATCTTAGACAAGTAAAATGATTACTAATTAAAAATATCATGACTAGAATAATGTTTTGAAACTCACTTCATAAAACATGATTTTATTTAAACCATTCTTATCACATGTTCATAATGAAATGGTTTCGAAGATAATTTAATAAGGGAAATGGGTGGGATAAATTTTAGACTCATTTTAACAAAGAATTTAATAGTAGTAGGATAGAAAGAAAACTAATCCCAAAAGTTTTTTTCAAAGGGATCCAATTTTAAATTAAGGTTTCATATAAAATTATACTCACCATAACATTTATAAAAGAAACATTATTTTTATATACATGGACATAAAATTAAAACCATAAAATTTATTTTAATAATGTTAAATCACTACCTATAAATTATTCATCCTATACAGCACATCCCTACAAGATCCATCTACTGACTTATGGTTAAGTGTAGTTTTTTGACATTCAGTTCATTTGGATTTAAGTGGAAATATGTGACTCTATAAAAGAACATAACATAAACTCATAAAAAATTATATTATCTATACTCTCATAAAATTAGAAGGTTTGGGTCAATAAAATAATGCATTATCATTAGTTTCTATCAAGGTGAATTAACATGGAAAACAATCCTATGTTTCACATATGAGGCCAAGGATACTAATAAAAAAAGTTTCATAAGACTTTGTGACAAAGTATCCATTTGAAATAACACAAACATGGGTTATTCAATGTTATTACACTTGTATTTTCTATTAATAATGTTTAATACCTATAATGGATTAAAAATAATAATATCTAGTATAATAATGTTTGAAACATATGTTAAAGTGAATGAGAATCAACAGATAGATTCACACATGCTCATTGAAAATATTCAATTGTTACACCAAAATATCATTGAAAGGAATTTATTTATATCTTTAAAAATAAGAGTAATTCTTGATTATTAGTTTTACCATTAAAAAGAGATATGAATGTTACTGAAATACCCCATGAACCACTTGAATTTAAGAGACCATTTATAATTAATAATGGGGATCTTTAATAACTCCCATGATCCACAAACAACACCAAATAATAACTTAAAGTGTCGATACCACCTATCAAATCTGATTGCACATCAAATTTTTTTGGGTAAAACTAGTCCCATTACTTAGTTTAAGGCATAGAAAATCACAGAAAAAGGGTTTATTTAGTTGGTGGATAAATTACATGGGTTTTGGTAAGTCTTTATTTATGTTTGTTAAACGATATAATGTATGAATAAAAAAGAAGAAAATTAGTTTAGTTTTTCAAAACATTCATTGAGGGTAATTTTTTTATCAAAAATCATTAATAAACCTCCAATATAATACAACATGGTCTAAAATTATCTAATGTGAATAAAAATTGTGATTTAAGGTAGTGTGAAAAGAAATTCATCATCTTCCTTATATATATTAAATCTATCATAATGAATTATATGTCATATCATATTTACTTTTTCCACCATGAAATGATTTTATTCAATTTTTAAAACCATGTTTTCCTTAATGAATTTTTTGAAAACCATTTCTTGATTTTCAATACAGGTTTCAAATCATCTACAATAGATTGTAAAATCATTAATAAATATCACATTTAATCTCCCAATAGGGTCTAAAAAGATACTTCCCATATTGTGTTGAAAAGTATTTGGGGGAAATGCATAACCCAAAGGATATCCTTTGTAAAAAAACACACCAAATGGACATATGAATTCTATTTTATCTTGGTCTTACAATGCTACTATTACTTAAAAACACATAGATAATGCAATAAATAAATAATAATATCCTTTCCTAGATAGAATCTCTAACATTTGATAAAAAAAGGGTTTTGGATATGGTTCATTATAGTCAAATTATTTAATATATCATAATCAATGTAGACCCTCCAATTATTTTGAATCATAGTGGGAACTAACTCATTATTCTCATTTTTCACAATGGACTGTCTAGTATTTTTGGTTATTATCTAATTGGAACTCACCCATTGGGAGTTTGAGATAGGGTATATGATTCTATATCTAAAAAATATCTCAAATAAATTTTTTAACTTCTTCTATAAGTGCTGTATTTATCCTTTTTTGGATATTCATCACTATGTTTTACACACTTGATAAAAAAGCATGATCAACATAGTTTGTTCAAATAATTTTGTAAATATCACCAAATGACCAACCTATTTCCCTAGTACATTATTAATGAATTTATATTAATTTTTTTATTATTTGGGATCTAAGTGGTGTGAAATTATGAAATGTGTTATTTAATTTTCATTAAGGAAAGAATACTCTAAGTTTGAGGGTAAAAAATTGATTTTATCTATGGGGGTATTCTAAAGGTACTTTTAACTCGGTATTCACCCTACTTTCAACCTGGACATGTAATAAGAAAGTTTTAGTGGAAGATATAATCAAATTATCAATGTAAATATCATCTAAATTTTCCAACTATTCAAGAAACAAAACCATTTCTGGATTTAATCATTTTCTAAAATAGGTATATTAGAAGAATCTAGTGATTCCTTATCCAATTAAAATTATTGCAACAAATATTTCTATATATTTTATATAATAATAAATAATTTCATAATAGTCTAGTGTAAAAACCAATTTCTCATTATGAGTGTATTTTGTTGAACGTAAAATTCCAATGTTAACTATTTCATCCCTAAAAACCACTAAAAGTGTTTTTTCATTAAGATTTATTATGTTTTTAATAGTATTAAGAAATAGATTACCTTTGATAATGGGTGAATTAGTTTACCTATTTATTCTTCTATGTTTAATATGTAAAAATAATCTGGAAATAGCAGTCCTTTTAATCTTACTAAAACACCATCCAAGAGTTCTACTAGGTAGGTAGTGGTTTGGTTGGTAAGTTTCATTACCACCTAGGTTGTTTTGAGTTATTTAATATCTAATAACTAAAAAACTAAGTAATTAATTCCATTAATTGATGCTCCCAAATCACACAATGCATTGGAAAATATGTGTTGTGATATAGTTCAAGGGATTGATATTGTATATGGGTTATAAAATTTTCTAGGTAATTTTGGTTTAATAAGATAAGAAAAATTTCATTCTAAACTTAACTTTTCCTGTCCTTGAAGATTCTACTTTTAATGAACATTTTTTTGAGAGATACCACAAATCAGGGGATTTGATGGAAAACCTATGTAAAAGAGATAATGATCCCCACCTGTTTGAATATCTAAAATATCTTTTGTTAGAATTATTCTTTATAGGTCTTCATGGGTGCATTAATTCTTGTAGGGAATGGAGGTTGGGGTTAATTTAGGTCTTATATCTTAGTATTTCCCTTATATTTATTCATGGGTTGTTACTCTATAATGACTTCCTATTCATGTTCCTTTATAGGGGTAGATTATTTATGTTACTTGGGTTTTCCACTTATAGCTCTAGTTTACATGGTTGGTTCTTCATTACACTTCACCTACTTCCCAATATTTAAATTATTAGAGTTAAAATTTCCATTATGGTTAGGAATTTACTGAGTGGGTAGTTTACCTAAACATTGATTTACCAGGTTGTTAAGGGTGGAGTTGATCTATCCTAACTATCCTTTAAAGTCTTTTAGTTTTGATCTATGAGATCCAATGGTAGACTTATATTTCATTTGAGACACTATAATTTATTTTCATAGGTATTTAATTGAGGATTATGGATTCTAAAATTATTGGTAACTTCTTAAAGGTTGAGAGGCATTTCATTAAAAGTGTAGGGTCTAGAAAAGTTATTGATATGCTTTCTGGAAATATGGTAATTTTTTCTACTAGTTTCTAACTCCAAACTAACTTGTTGATTATTCTTTAAAATATTGGTTGTACGTTTTTTTCTTCTAGAACATCCACTGGTACTCATCTTCACAATTTTTACTTCCATAGACTTGAGGGAAAACACCCGTGTAGTGTTACAATGAGGGGAAAAGCTGGAAAAAACTTAGGGGTGTGGTAGTAGATATATGCTATAATTATTTTATTGTTAAATATATTAGAAAATATTTTTAAAACAATGTTAATGTAGTAAAATATTGAGACTGATGATGGATCTGGTGAGGAGTGTGTTTTGGTTTCTTCTTCCTTTATTGTGGATTCTATGTGTGTGAAAATAAAGAGCGAATTTTGTTCTAAATGAAAGTGGATTGGTTTTAAATTCAATATTAAAAATTATATTTTAACCTTGTATTACCCCTCTCCTTACCTATTAATTAAATATTAAATTTTACTCTCATTCTTTCTAACTAATTAAATCAAACCTCAACTGATTACCATCATTTAGTGATTTCATAGTAAGAAATTAGATAAAATGCTCACTACATATATTGTTCATTTCTAGCTGAGTAATCTCATATATATTATTACTTCTTTATTATCTGACTTCTATCTATAATAGGTTATGGGAAATTCCCAAGTGTCCTATGTGTTCAAAATTGATAGTGAGAGATGGATAAATTTTCTGCAAATAATAATAAAAATTATTATTGTCTAAAGAAATCATTAATTTCACAAGAGATGAAAAAAATAGAATAATCAATTATACTTCGAATTTATTAAAAATATTAATTGAAATACTCTCAAATCGACCACTAATGGTATAGTTCACCATCACTAGAGACATTATAAAAAAATTAAAGAATAAATTCACCAGCAGCTCTACTGTAACAGCAAAAGCACCCTCCTTTGAGTGAGAAGTAACCTTATTATACATGCATTTTAGGGTTCATCACATAATTAAACGTACTTATCACCATCATGAGTAGCACAATCTTTCTCTTCCCCTTAAAATTATTTTTCAACCATTAAAATTTTACTCAAATTCAATACCCAAATCCCTATTCTTTGACTTCTACCACACATACATTTCTACGATCTATATTCCATAAATAATATTTATCATTAATCTTTCAGATTTCTTGGCCTTTTACCCATTATATTCACCTTATTATTCATTTATATGGGAGATATATGGGTTATCATGAGTTCCCTATACTGATTTGGGCTAGAAAAATAAATTAAATTAGATTTGGATTCAATCCTTATTCATTTTTCTAATACTGATTACCTTTACATATCAATTATATTTTAGGGGAAACCAATAAATAAAATTAAAATATAGACATTACCCATATATATCTCTTCAATACATTGATGTGGGGTGAGGATGAACTTTACATAATAGTGGAATCACTAGTTACTTTGATGCAACTGTCTCATTACCTTGATTTAACCTATTGAATTTGTAGAGGTACCATTATATACATCTTTCCCAATGATGTTTCCTTTATGTAGGTCCAATATAATTTAGATGCAGTTATTTAAGACCAACATATAGTTTATTGTGTGCTTTATTAACTTTACATAGCCTGTTGATTACCCCTTCATAGATTATATTACATGACTTTGAAGTATTATAATTAGTGAAAGTCATATGATTTGACTTAAAGTATTATGATGGGTGCTGATGTTATATGATCTTTACCATTGAAATTTGTGAAATTTTAAAAATATAATGATCAATATGAATCTCAATTCATTTGACTTTACAATCATTCAATCCTAGTTCAATTCATGTGATGACATAATTAAGACTCATGATTGGGCCAAAGTCAAATGATGGATCTAGGTGAAATAGTATGCTGATATATTTAATGTATTATATTCTAGGCTAGAGAAAGTCATAATATATAAACCTTTTTTATTTTTTACCTTAAAACACATGGAAAATAAACCATGTTTAGGTTTTTTGGAATTAATCCAAATTTTTTCTAACCCATGAAATTCATAATTAAGAGCCCTTTCAATTATTTAAACCACTGATCTAAAAATCCATATATGGATTCACATTTAATTCAAAAAATGGATAAACATTTAAAAAATGTGATCTATGACATTAAAAAAATATGTTCCAAATTTCAAATAGTGAAAAATATTATGTGATTAGTCAGTTTTTTAAGAATCATGGTGTTAATTTCTTTCCAAAAACCATTGAAAAATTTGGGAATTATCATCTCTCATCATGTGAACACTGAGGTATCTATAAAAGGAATGAGTATAAATACTCAATAATAATCCACCAATAGAATCTCATTACAATTGTGAAAAATGTGTAGATTCATAAAAATGTCTACTTATTTATATAAATTCAAGAAAGTAATTTAACAAATAATGAGAATACTTTTGCATCATTCTAGTAATAATGAAGAGATACTGATTATTGTGAAGAAACACATATAATCATAATAATATTAAACAATAACTACCTATATTTGGAGGAACAATACCTATACCACCTGCTTGAGGTTTAACCTAGGATCTGAGAAAAATATGAGTATGAAGTCATAATTATACACCTATCACATGATTTTGAAGTTTGGGTAGAACATCCATCACATTCGAGGATAAATAAATCATGTCTAAAAAAGATAATATAGTCAATACAACCTTACAATTAAAATATGGGGGAAAGTGGTAAAATAGGATCATAGAATTGTGATCCCATCCCTTTACTTCAACCTATATATTTT
The DNA here is from genome assembly GCA_963277665.1 of Viscum album. Classification (NCBI taxonomy): domain Eukaryota; kingdom Viridiplantae; phylum Streptophyta; class Magnoliopsida; order Santalales; family Viscaceae; genus Viscum; species Viscum album. Next base: position 1,305,320,820 of record OY728163.1, on the reverse strand, counting down.
AAATATTTGTACTTGGGAATATTTTTATACATGTATAACTCACCCCTTTAAAAGAATAATAAAAAACTTTTAAAATAAACATGATTAATACAAGAAAGAAACAACATGGTCAACATAGAAAAGATATATCCATTCTTGAGGAAATAAAGAAATAACATACTTGATGTCATATGGTATAAACATGATCAATATAATAATGCAACACCATGATCATTACAATACAAAAAAAACATTGGTAATGTTGTAAAATCATATCCATGAAAAATTTACCCAACCATAGAAATTCACAATAATGGATGTGACCAACATATATTACCATTATCAAATAAGTGTTAATGTATCCCAAGAATATAATACAACATGTGAACATTCAAGAATGGTAGTGTTAATACAAAAAATAAATTTAAGGTGCAATATACTCTATACTTATAACATTGTAGTTAGAATCAAACTTATACAATATAATAGTGAATTCAAAATTTTTAGACTCAGTATGATCATGTCAAGCGAGAAACCAACTAGAATATACTAATGGCATCACTCGGACAATAATTGGAATTCATATAAAATAACTACCTGAATGACCTCTTAAAAGATCACATAAGAAAACTAAAATTTTCTAAGTTCCCTCATTAATGTACAACCTTATATAGATTCAAAACCCATACTTGATTTAACTAAATCCTTATTTTTATAATAAAACTCATATTATACTACTTATACAAGTAAAAAAATTATTATTTGTAAATCCCCTGCCTAGAAAAAAGTTTTTAAAATCACTTCCTAAATCACCATTTAATTTGAAACATTTTCAACATGTGTTCATGTGATAATGGTTTATAAGGGATGTTAAAGGAGAAAAGGATAAGATACATTACAGAAATATTTTAATAAACCATTTAAAATAAGAATAAAATAAGGAAAAATAATTCAAGAGAGTGTTTTTATATTATAAACCTTTAAAGTATAGTTTTATATGAAAATACACCCACCATAAACTTGGTAAAAACTACATAATTTTTATGTCCAATTCTTTAAATTAAAACTATAAACATTAACCTCTTAAATTAGAATCCCCCCTCTATCTTAGTCAACCCAACCACCATGTCCCCCTGAAAGTGATCTCTTAAACTAGGGTTATGTGTGGTTCTTTGAATTATATTTTATTCATGATTTAGTTGGAAGAGGTGATTTTATCATAGATTATAAATAAGAATAATGAAATAACATTTTTTTTATACTATAATAAGTTGATAAGGTTTGTTCCAAGGAAAGGCTTTATGCTTATAAGCAGTTCTCAAGGAGAATTAAAAATGAAAAAACATATAAGATACCTATACCATCCTAGTAATACCAATCAAAAAAGTTGAACAAGTCTTTGTGAAAATGGATCCATGTGACATAACACAACCTTGGGTTAATAAATTCCATTTCCATAGGGAATTTATAATAACAATTTCAAATGCATACAAGGGATTTATAAATAAAAACTAGTATAATAATGATTATAATATATGAAAGAGAGAATGACTGTCACCACATTTCATCACAATAATATATTCATAATATTAAATAGTCATAATAAATGGTCAATAAAATCTATTTATTCATATTTCTATAAAAAACAGTTAATATTTATTATTAGTTTTAGAAATAAATTGGGGGTGGTCATGTTACATTCATAGTCAGATAATTACTCAGAGGATTGGTACCACATATGATTATTGATGGTGGTATTTATCAGATCACAAGATATAACATAAACACATAAGAATCACCCAACCAAAATCTATTACTAAAGGATCCAAATACTTAATCATCATAAATTTTGAATATCCAAAACTCAAAAAAAAACTAAAATGATCAACTTGTGAAAATTTCCCAAAAACATAACTACCATATTCCCCAAACTAAATTTAGGGAATCATCCTAAAATTTTACCCACGAAATAAAATATCCATAGGTCATGTCATACCATAACAACCTTCCACCATATTGACAATGAACATCACAAAAACAAACCACATGATCTGATTTTATATAAGGGAGGAATATTACCTAATGTTTTGGTAGAATTATACCATTATATGGAAGAAGTCATCAGGAAACATATATTCCCAGAATAAGAAACTTTAATAAAAGAAAATAATATGTATGAAGGGATAATATGAGAGAATCACCTCTAATTTTAGTATGAAAATATTCTAAGGAATCACTATGGATAAATAGACATAAGGAAAGAGGTGATAGGGATCATGAATATCAATGATAGGGGATCTCTATGGATATAATAAAGAATGTTTCAAGAAAGGGGAGATAGAAATAAGTAGGTTTTAAGGGAAATACAAAATTTCATTTATTTTAATGGAAAATGGACATGGAATTATTAGGTACCTACTGAAGGTCATTCAAGTGTTTTTTTCCTTTATAACCATTCCTATTACTACCTAGTACCATTGGTTACCTAATACCCCACACTGGGTACCTTTTTCCACCTATATTCTTAATATTGTAGGTGGTTCCACCTAATAGGCACTTGAACCCCTGAACCATCCAAAGAAACTCAACCCACACCCTAAAACACTTAAGAATATTCCCTCAACCACTCATAATAAAATTTTAATTTCTATATGAAGAATTAACCTTCATCCTAGAAAAATTAAAACCATCCTATACATTAACCATCCAAGAGCTCTGATTAATCTTACAACAATACCTTAATCACTCTAGTTGGGAAATATGTCATTAGTTTTGGTGATTATGTAAATGTATTTTTGAAATGATGATCTAAATTAGATATATTGACACCATATAAACAATTTTGGTTTACAAGGGTCATATTAAAATTTCACCATGTGTATTATATTATATATACCATGTTATTTGGTGAGTGATGTTCATCTTTATCTTGTGAATAAAGTATGGTGGTGAGCCTAATTTATTTAAAATGTCATATAGAATTATATAATTTAATATAACCGTATATAAATCAACTGATACATGAGGATAGAATAATTCACTAGTTAATAGTTAACTAAGATTACCCCTATGATATTAGGGAAGGAAAGGAAATGAACTATGTATTATGATTTTTCTTGTTTGATTATTTTTCATTCTTGATATTGTAATAGTTTATCATAATTAGGGGAAGGTCTAATAGGTATTTCAAAATTTTCATGCCTAATTATATATATATATATATGTTCATTTTCTTTTTAAGGGAGTTATCAACATAGGATATCTCATTGATAGAGGTTGATAGTAGGGGACTAGTGTTCGAGGATGGTTTTATGTTCCACTAATGTATCTAGGATGTCTTTGTTTTATTTAAATATTGTATGGTAATGTTTATTTTTCTATATTTAATGTTTAATTTCATGTCATTATGTTTTATGATATCCATGCATTAACATTCTTTATGAAATTATTTGATCATGGTTTCCTTATTTTTATTGATATAATGGTTTCTATTTATTTTATAGTATTATAATATGTTATTTATAGGGTAATGTATACCATTTGAGTGTCTCATACCATTATTTATAGTTGTTAACTCATATCTTATTTTAGGTGGTCATTGGTAGTCATACTTGACTCCAATATTGTCCTTTTAGGGGTTTAAGTTTAATTAGGTTGTGATAGAATTTTATCAAATCATTTTATTGATATATAGGTTGATGTTTTTAGAGAGGAATAGGAGAGGTAATTTTTGGATTTGGAAACCTATGAAAATAATGATAGAGATATTTTACTTTAGTCTAAAAGAATAGATAAGACATCGTAGTGTTTGGTGGTAGATAAATTCTTATATATAGACTTCCATTATCTACTGAATGATTTAAGTAAATAGAAAATTAATTTTATGGTACATTTTGGTTAGTATATTAATCATATAGTGTATATAAGATTATATTTTTCATTGATTTATTATGTTATGGGAACTTAACTGGGATATAAATTCATGAAATTTTAAAATACAATCATAATTTTTTTATTCATTATGTTATAAACTTAAAAAAAGATTTTTGATTTCTTTTAAATGTGTTATCATGTCATGTAGGAACTTGAATCAAAGAAAGTGAATTTTAAGCTCTAAAATTTTACTTGATTAATTATAAATATTACTTTCAAATTTTTTTTATAATGCATGACATGAAAGAAGGAATTTTTATAGGAAGAGATCCCTATTCCATTGGTGAAAACAATGGCTATTGGGAAGTAAAAAGGTTTATCTACTTAATGAAACATAGATTAAATGTTTATTTGTAATTTTTTAAACAATACAATATTTCTACAGGTGATTCTGGATTATGGTATACTTCTCATGAAGAATAATTTTATTTGAATTAGAGAGTTATGAATACCATTATTTGTGTTCTTGTTCTAGATGGATTCAATCTATTATCAAAATTACATACTACATGTTAGATGCATGAAACCATTATTTTATATTTTAAGGGAATATAAATTTCTTAAAAATATGGTGAAATATTTCTATTCTTAATTTTAAAAACTTTAAAATTATAAATAGTGAAAACATTACTCAAATTATTGTTAAACTCACTAAAATTATAAATGATGTTGATACCATGGGAATTCATATTCCCAAATTACATATAAACTTGAATAGTCTTAGAGTTTTACCTTAAAAATATAGTGGAATATATATAGATATAATATAATATAAAACAATAAAGATAAAAAACTAATTAAATGGATTAATACTCTTTTGATTTATGAGGATGAGATATAAGTAGTGGCTAATGATAACATGTTAATCAAAAATGGAAATAATTATTTTAAAGACTCTAATTTAAAGAATGAGAGGAAATCCAATGAAACATTTTTTTATAACTCATGAAATGAGGGAGAACAATGTTTCTAATATTTTGATAGTGAAGTTTCTTAGTTAGTATAGAAATTCAAAAGGTTTTATAATCATATAATAGGACTCAAGAAGTCCTTTAACAATTAATTTTTTTATATATAAACTTAAAACAAGTGAGATTATATAAACAAAATAATCCTAGGAATATCAAGAATTATTGTCCTTAATTGAAATAAGAGAGTAAATTAGATAAGATTTTAAAAATATAATAAAATTACAAGAAGAAAGAAAATAATGAAATGAAATATACATAGAATGATTTTGAGGAATCCATTGATATATATTCTTATGATTTAGGGGCTAAATAATCAAATCAAAAAGAGAATGTGCACCTAATGGCCCAAACTAAAGACATAAAATAGTTTTATTCATATGTCCATGAATCTAAATCAGATTATGAAAATTATTATTTTGATGAATTATATGATTACTATTCTATATAAGAGTAGAAGTATTAATCTCTTAAAAAAATCACAGTCTCTAATGAAATAAATAATGTTATGAAAAATAGAAAATTTTAAATATCCAAATATATTTCAGAACTAAAATCAATACTGGATAAATATTCTTCTAGTTGTATTGTAGTTGATAGTAAAATAACTATATTAATACCTAAAGATAATGATCTAAAAGATATTGTGTGCATATTTAATAAAGGATAGGATTAACTCAAAAATATTATTTGAAATAAAAAATATAATAAAGGTAAAAAAGGAAAATAAAAATTAGATAAAAATAAAATATATGTATAAGAATATTTTTTAATAGTTCTAAAAAATATGTATATCTAATATTAATTATTTTCAATATGGTATAAATAATAATTATTCAAATGTTTTTTTAACACATCCCAATTTTTTTTTGTACAAATGATTTTATTTATAGAATAATATCTAACATTAGTATTGGATGTTTAATGAAGTGTCGAAATATTTGGATTCCCAAATAGTTAATATCTAACACTACTTGTCCCCAGTTCATTTAGGTACCCAATAATTATCTTGTTTAATTTTTTTTAACAGGAAAAAATACAAAATAAAAAAGAAAAATGGTTTATACACAATGTCTTTTTGAGTCATATGAGTGGATATATTTCTATCTTCCACTCACTATATATGATCGATTAAAGCTATGTAAAAATTAATGAAAATTTCAATGGAATTATTTTTGGGGTTGTATTTATTAGAGATACACATTATTTCCTCATCAAAAGAGTACATTATTATTGATTCCTAAATAACATCCTGATAAGTATTTCTTATCTTTGTGATAATATATTTACAATTGATTTTTCTAATAATTATTGTTCAGTTTTCAATGATAGAATGGATAAATTTTGAGCACCTGTAACTGAAAATATTTATAATATTTATAATTATTATTTATGTAAAAAATGTAAAATTTTTAAATAAAAAAATTAACAAATCATAGATTTTCCATTAAATTCTTGGGAATTTTTATGTTTATTCATTTATAAAATTTCTATGAATTATTTTTTCTGATTTCCTGAATGTAAATTGGAAAAAAGTACCTATGCGATTCATTAAAAATGGAATATAAACACAAATCATAGTTCAAACTAATTAAATAGGTTTCTATATGTGTACCAGCAAAACTTAGTCATGTGGACTTTAATGGACCATCTAGAACTAAAATCCATGGTGGTAATTTTTTGTTTATGTTTTGGTTTATTATTTTTCAATATTTACCTAGTTTTGTTTCTTTATAATTAAGAGTGAAGAATGTGTTATTTTTATAAACTTCTAAAATCTAGTACATACTGAAAAAGGTTCTAAAATCGTTTCTTTGATAGATGAACATGGGGGAGAGTTCGATAATTATAAATTCAATTCATTTTTATTAAAAAATGTCATTAATTGTACCATCTCTTCCCTGGGTCACCTCAATAGTATGGTGTGGTTGAAATGATTAATAAGAACTTGCAATAATTTTCTTTAGAAAATTAGTGTGAATATAGAATGAAAACTCATTTTTGGGAAAAAAATATTAACCTAAAATGATGTGTCATTAATATATTTCTAATAAGGCCTATTTTAATGAAAGTAGCCTATGATCTATAAAATAATAAAAATCCAATGGTTGTATAATTCAATATTTTTTGATGTAAAATTTATATATTAAACATAATGGATAATTATGTTAAGTTTGATCTAAAGGATGATAATGGAATTTCCATTGGATATTCTATCACTTATAAATCCTATATATTTTTCTTTAAAAATTCATATATAGTCGAAGAATCTAATCATGATAATTTTGATGAATGTGATTCCTTTTCTCATATGAAAATTTATGTTGATAATAAAATTAATTATTTGATAACCTATGACTTCAACCACTTTTGATGATTAATAGGATGATGATATGGAGCATGACCATGAATAATCTAGTCCTAAAAGGGTGTAATATGATGAATCTAAAATTATGATTCCTAGAGATACTAGGACCCATAATAACAATTCCTTTGACAAAATAATAAGAATACTAGATGATGGATTAAGGACTAGAATTAGTGTAGGTAACCTTTCTGAATGTTTTACATTCATATCCTATCTTAAACCTAAAACCATAGAAGAATAATTGAGTAATGATATTTGGGTAGTTTCTAGGTAAAAGGAATTAAAACATTTTAAGATTAATAAGGTATGTGATTTGGTTAATATAACCTCTAATTATCATGTTATAAGAACTAAATGGGTATTTAGAAATAACCAGAATGGTCATGGTGTCATCACTATAAAAAGAATGTCCGATTTCCAAAGATTAAAACAAAGAATAAAGAATAGACTATAAAGAAACCCTTTAGAAAATTTCTATATTAAAATTCCTTAGTATCCTTTTATTATATATTTGTTATATGAATTTTAAATTATTTCATATGGATGTAAAATCTACTCTTTTAAAATCATTTTAAATAGAGGAGGTTTATATTGATCAACCTCCTGGTTTTGGATGCTCTCATTTTCTAATTTATTTTTTGAACCTACCAAATCCTTATATAGTATTAAAAAATAACATAGATATTTCTATAAAAGGTTGAGTTTATTTATTTTATAAAATTATTTTACTGTCTGAATGGAATACCCAACTATCTTTTTTGAAAAAATTAACAGATTATATTTTTTAGTTCATATTAATGTTGATGATGTAATTTTTTTACTCCACAAATAAAAAATTGAGAAATGATTTTTTGAAAATCTTGAAAAATGATTTTTAAATGTGCATGATGGGTGTTTTATCCTTTTTTTTTCGTTTCCATATTTACCTAAAATATTTTGGGAATTTTTTAAATAAAATAAAATAAAAACATGATTTAGTGAAAAGATTTAAACTTGAAAATAGTAAGATACATGCTACTGCTGAGTAATAATACTAAATTTGATTTGGATGAAGCATGTATTCTAGTTTAAAATAAGTTATATTGATATATCATAAGATTTCTATTATATCTAATATCAAGTAGACTATCTATGATGATTTCTGTATGTTTATGTTCTAAATTTCAGTAAAATCCTAAAGAGTAAAATTTAACATCTGCATAAAGGATTTTAATTTATTTGAAAGAAACCATTTAATTATAATTAGTTTTTATGAAAACCTCTATATTTAATTTAATTTTATAGTATAAATCATAATTTAGTGTGCATATATTATATAGAGAAACTACATCTAGAACATTCCATTTTCTAGGATAATCAGTTGTTTCTTGGTCTAATAAGAAGAAATACTCAGTAGCATTATTAACCACTAAATTTGAGTGAATTTCAGTTGGTATTTGTTGTGAATAAGTGTTGTGTATGAAAAAATTGGATTTATTTTGGATTCAATTTTGATTATGTGATAATTAAATGTGATAACACTTATACAGTCTATATTTCTAAAAATTCATTTAGACATTCTAGAATAAATGGAATTGATTTATGGAATCATTTTAAGAGACCATGAAAAAAAGGTTACATATATCTCAAATAAATTTTTATTAAATATTTTCACATATATATATTTAAAAATCATTTATCCTATATATATATTCAATTTTTTTAAAAGTGAATTATCAATACTCAAGTTTAAGTGAACTTATTTTGATTGTTACATCTTGTTACTATTTTTAGGTATTCATAAAACCTCCTTTTAATTAATATTTGGTTGAATTTAATTTGGGCTTTCTTTAGGTTGAAAAAATTTAAGACTCTTAAAATTTGTGGCTAATTCATGGTTTGCAGACGGTTGGTGCACAATTTGTAAAACTGTGTGCCCTATTGCCGGAAAATTGAAAGTTTTTGACAGAGAACTCTGCATTGATTTTTCATGGTTAGTCAATCCATGTTTCCCCTTATGAGAAACCATGCGACCCATTTATAATGGGTGAATGGATTGTGCACAAGTTTTCCAAACCATTTGTCATTTCTTAGGAAACCATTCGAACATGATATTCATTAATCCGTATTTTTGTTAAAAATTACCAAACCCCCTTTTTAGGTTTCATACGGACCTCCATAAAACCAAAATGATTTATCTCAACCTTGTATCTCCTAATAAATATTCTTGGCCCCTAAAAACCCTCCTTGATGTGATCCAAATCTAGAAGAATGTCAGTTGATCCTTCTTTGGTTAATTTCCTCATCCCATTCTTAATCTCCCACGATCTCTCTTTTTCACCCTTCGGTTTTATATATCTTAGTATGGTTTTGAATGATTTAATACCCACTATTATTGATATAAACCTAGATTTTAATATTTTCCCCCTAAATCCCGTTGTTATCGTCCTTCATTGATGAATCTCATTTAGGGTTTGGAGATCCGAGATCCATTGATTCCGAGGTAGGTGGTTCAATTAAAATGCCCAATTTTTATTAACCTGAATTTATTTGGTCAGTTTCAATTGTTTGAATTAAATATTTTTTTCTTGATTTTGGATTATAATGATTTTCAATCATTTTTTTGAAAAAACTAAATTCTAGTGAATTGGGGTTTCAAAGAAAAAATGGGTTTTTTCCACGAAATTGGAAAACCCCAATTCCATTGAATTGGGGTGTGTTTATAGAAATTGTAGTAATTTAAGTTGTTATATTTAAATTCTTATGTGGATAGAAATTGAATCAATTGAATGTGGAATTTAATTGAAGAAAATATTTTGAAGGAAAGATTTGTAAAAAACTCGAATCTCAGTGAATTGGGGGTTTTTGATGAAATTGTTAGAATATTTTGAAAATTAAATTTGTTGAATTTAATTGTATAATGGATTGTGAAATTTCGTTAATTAGTTTCAAATCCTTGTTTATAAAAAATGGCTTAAAATGGAATTGATGGAGTCCCAGTGGTTTTATCTTTATAATAAAGGAATGTTTTTTTTATTAAAAACATGTTATGGGTTTTAAAGTGATATTCAGAATATTGAAATGGAGTTTGGAATTTAATTATGTTTTAAGCAGTCTTAAAATAAATTTCACATCGTTGTTTTGTACTATAGTACAAGCAATCCCTAGTTAGTTAGTATGTTATATTGAAAAACACTTCATGACTTATAATGTTCTAAAAAAATATATTAGCACATCCCATTACTTAGGAAATGTTTATGAATTCAATTATCCTTGGTTCAAGGGGCGTATGTACATACTTTTACGTATTCATAATGTTGGGTCCCTATTTCATGGAATTATCATACCTACTTGAAATAGGACCACATTTCCTGCTTGATTGTATTTCAAATGTATATGGCATTGTTATGACCTATTATACATGCCTTGAGAATTTATATAAAATATTTTATGTAAAAGTATATATTTAATCCATTTTCTAAAAAATGACATTTGTGTAAAGAACCCTTTGATTAAAGGTAAATTATATCTTTTGAAATGTATTCCCATCAATTGAAATGTGAATCATGATTTTCTCAAGTATTCACATCTTATAAATTATAAAGGAATTATTTGTTTAAATATTCTTTTGTAAATGAAAAACCTATTTGTGTTAAAATTTAAATCACATTATTAGTTAATTTGATATTGACATATCGTTATTGAATTTTTGGTGGAATCCTCTTAGGATTTTTCTCACACCCTACTTGAGACTTCAAGTGTTTTTAGAATATATCCTTCTTAGTTTGATCAAGGGGAAATGATCTCTTAGAGGTGAATGTTGGTATTGAACCTTGGACTTGGTGAGTTGTTTACTTAGGGACTTCAGATTTTTTCCTTATTTAGTACTTGAGTTATATTACTTTAGTCTTAATATTACTGATGACTACTGATGATTTACTCCCATTGTATTTTTTGTTGATATGCATAATGTATTTCTTGTTTTTTACTTCTATAATGTTTATAGTGAAACCATTTCCACTTTGATATTTTATGATGTTAGGTGATAATCATTGACCCATGGGGATTAGGAATGACCTTTGAGATATATTATGACAAGAGTAGTTATCGGGTTATCAGTGTTCCTAGGGTGGTTTGTGATATAGTGGTATCAAAGAAAGGTTTATCTTTTGTCTTGAAGTCAGTATGCAATTTTGAAATCTTACTAGGACATAGTATGTAGTTGCAATTGAGTGCCTGACTATATCTCTCAGAAATGAACCATAAGTCTTCAGGGGTGGTTAGGGAAGGATGTCTTGTAGATTAGTTCTAGTATTTTCCCTATTTCAATTTGGATATAGTTAAATCCAAATCTTGTTTGTTCTATCTTTTGGGATTAATACCCTTGTCTCTTATTTTGAGTGTTATCTAATATCTTCCTTGTTGTCTACTGATGTTGTGTAGCATCATGCCTCTGAAGAGATGTATGAATTAGATCAAGGAGGAATATTCTTCTAAATAGTAGTGAGAGAATCCTGTTTTTGACCTGAACATGGTTGAGGTTATTGTGCACATTGTCCAAGCTCTAGGAAAAGCACCACCTACAGTTCCTGTTTAGGCTCAAGATGTGGAATCCCAAAGATACATTCTTAATTTTTTTTGCAAGAGTTCCTTCTTTATAAGCCAAAACTATTCAAAGCTTCCAATGATCCTCAAGAGGATGAGGATGGGTTTACAAGAATGGAGTTCTTAATTGGGTTTTTGGACACACCTGATGAAATTAAAGTTAAGTGTGCCACCTTCATGCTGGAAGGTCCGACCAGGAGATGATGGGATATAATGATAATGATGAAGAAAAATCAATGCTTAGAGTGGAAAGACTTCAAGGTTCTTTTCATTGATTATTTTTATCCATAGTCTATGCTATTATCTAAATTCACTAAGTTTTTCAAACCTGATTAGGCTGACAAAACCATGGTAGAGTATGCAAACCATTTTGATGAGCTCATGCACTTTACAATTGGGATAGTATTGAATGAGAGGTCTAAGGCTCGTAGGTTTCAGTTGGAACTTCTTCAGGATATTTATTCTTAGTTTTTATTGATGAATTTTCCCTCTTATGTTGACGTACAAGATAGAGCACTTATGATTAAAATAAACATGGATGGCAAGTTAATTTTATTGGGAGCTTGATTCTATCCTAGTGGTAGTGTGAGTTAATTCAAAGGAAAGTATAAGATTAATGATTCTCATGGAAGTTATCGGTAGAAATTCCATTCCAGAACTCCTATAGTACCTGGATGAGGTATGTTGGGCTGCTACCAGTGTGGAAAGGCAGGGTATTTGAAGACGGCTTTCATTGAGGAACCCAAGAACTGTGGATCCGACATATGTTTACGGTACTTTCAATGATTCTTCCATATTTATTCCACTCCTCATAGTTTAATGAGATCATCAGCTCCTCCTAAAATAGTGGGGAAATCATATTCTCCATGTGAAAAAGGGTTATAGCCATAGGCATCTGGAATGAAGCTTCATCACGTAGTGGAAGAGTCTCTAGAGTAAGTGGATACATGTCCAATGACTATGATAGGTACCATTATTATAGATTTATCATTATTTAATGCTCTATTTGATACTGGTTCATCTCATTCATTTGTTTCAACCTATCTTAAAATATTATAAATATTCTTCTAGATCTTTTGTTTTCTACAAAATATATTACTCTACCCCTTGGTATGATGAGAGATAAGGGTGTACTTAGTACCACTTTTGTTTTCACTCTAACAGATATTCAGAAAGATTTGAATTTCCATGTTCTCGAAATGAAACCTCTTGATATCATTTTTAGAATGGATTATCACATCACTAATAAAGCATGGATTGATTTTTATCTACGAAAGTTATCCTTTACCACACCCACTGGGTTGTCTCATGTCTTTCAAGGAAAATGGGATTTAAGAATGAGTAGAGATGGAACTTCTTATCTAGATATGGGGAAGGTAATATTTGTGTTTTCTTTTGATCTAAAGTTGGAATATTTGAGTGGTCATCTCTCTCTAGTTTTCATATAGTTTCCATACTTGTTAACTTTTTTACTTCAATGGTTTTCCACCGGTGAGGGAGGTTGAGTTTTCCATTGACTTGATGCCTGGTACTCAACCAATTTCTATTCCCTCTTACCACATGGCACTAGCTGAATTGAAAGAGATGAAGACACATTTGGATGATCTTCTTGAGAAAGGATTCATATGCCCAATTGTGTCTCCTTGGGAAGCTCATGTTCTCTTTATGAAGAGGGTTGAAGGTTCAATTTTCCTATTTGTTAATTATCGATAGCACAATCAAGTGACTATAAAGAACAAATATTTTTTTCCACATATTGATGATTTGTGCAATTATCTGAAGGAGGAAAAGTGGATTTCCGAGATCATACTTAGATATTGTTACCACAAATTAAGTATAAAAGCATGTGACTTTAAAATATTCAAATTTTGGAGAAGGTATTACCATTATGAGTACCTTACTATGCCCTTTTTTCTAACCAATACTCCTGTAGTTTTTATTTCATTAATGAACATGATTTTTCAGAAGTATGTTGATACTTTCAATGTAGTCATTTTTGATTAAATCCTTATATACTCTATGCCTAAGTAGGATCATGTGCATCATCTGAGAATAGTTACATAATTGTTAAGAAATCATCAACTTTATCCCATGTTTTGAAATGTGATTTTGGGGTTCTGGAAGTAAAATTATTGGGACAAGTGGTGTTGGAAAAAGGAATATTAGTTTATCATAATAAGGTGAAGGCTATTATTACTTGAGAACAACCACAAAATTTCATCGAGATTCAAAGCTTCTTGGGCGTAGCCAGATATTATGACTGGTTTGTGAAATAATCATCAAAGTTGGATTCTTCGATATCTATACTAAATCAGAAGGGAATAAAGTTTCCATGGAACTATAAATGTCAAAATTATTTTTTTGATATGAATCATCTTTTGAATATTATGCCATTGTTGACTCTTCCTAAGGGTGGAAAGGGCTATGTGGTCTTCTGTGATGCATTGGGTTTAGGTGGGGGATGTTTTCTTATGCAAGGTAATTATGACATTTCTTATGGATCTCATAATATTAGGCATCATGAGATGAATTATCTAACACATTATCTTGAACATTCAACTATGATGCACATGCTTAAATATTGGTGTCACTACCTTTATGGAGAAAGTCTTACCATGTATTTTGAGCACAAGATCTTGAGTTATATCTTATATAAAAAATATTTGAATCTTTACCACAGGAATTGGGTGGAATAACTATAGTATTTTGATTTTGAAATTTCCTACACCTCAGGGAAAGGGAATATCTTTGAAGTTGCTTTGAACTGGAAGATTCCAACCTAAGTATTAAAAGAATCATTAGAAGAGTGGGAATTTATAGCTATCTTTACAGTGTTGCATATGGAGTTTAGGAGAAAAGGGGATAGGTTTTCTTAGAAAATGTTCTATTGAAAACCTCCCTTCTCGAATTGATTCTGTATGAAAATATCTTGATAATTGGTTTTGTATCATTAGATACTCTCTTTATGGCGGGGATGCAGTTACCATATGGCCATTCTCTAAAGAGGTCATTCTATTCTATCAAAATCATTTTGTGGTACTATATTTGGTAAGTAAATCGGATATGTGGGATTTACATTGTACCTAGTGGGTATTTCACCTAGGAACCACAAAATTTTTATATGACATGAGATGATAGTTCTGGTGGCCAGGTATGAGACAATGCATTGCTGAATTTGTTTCTTATTATTATACATTCCATCAGGTTAAGGTCGAGAACTAGAAAACTTCAGATTTGTTTCATCCACTTCTAGTCCCTAATTTGAAGTGTGATGAGATATCTATAGACTTTTTGGTTGGGTTTACACATACCCATATAATGAATAAAGTGATATGGGTTGTTATCGATAGGCTGACGAAATCAGATCACTTCATACCCATTCATGATATATCTAATGTTGAGGAGTTAGGACATCACTGTGTGAAAAAGATTGATCTTTTTCATGGATCTCCGTCTACTATGGTCTCTGATAGGGATCATTGGTTCACTTATCACTTTTATAGGGGAATTCAAGAGGCACTAAGATCTCACACCTGATCAGGTATGACGTGCCATCCACAATCATATTTCCAGACAGAAAGAGCTATAAAGATTCTCAAGGAAATACTCCGCACTTGTAGTCTTGATTTTATTAGAGAATGGGATGATAATGTTGGATTGGTTGAGTTTTCTTATAATAATAGTTTCCAATATGTGATCAATATGGCTCCAATTCAGGCCTTGTATGGTTAGGCTTATAAATCTATTTTTTGTTGGTAGGAGGTTGGTCAAAGTTCCATGGTTGGAACAAGCTTGGTCTAAGAGATGAAAAAAAAGATTCAGTTCATTTATCAGAGAATTTTGATGACACAGAGCTGATAAAAGTCTTTTTATGATCTTCTCCATAAACCTTTGGAGTTTTAAGTTTTTAACCAGGTGTTCTTGAATGTTTCACCTTGGTTGGGTTATCGATGGTTGGGAAGGAAATGGAAGATTTTCCCTTATTTTGTTGGACCTTTTGAGGTTGTTGAGAATGTGAGAAAAGTTCCATATCATTTGGAACTACCACCATAAATTATGTTGATATATAAGGTGTTTCATGTGTCTCATCTTTGAACGTATTTATCTGATCCATCTCAAGTTTTGATTTTGTGTGATCTTGAAGTCAAAACCAATTTATCTATGACTGAACGAACAATCATGACTATTGATTTTGAGACCAAGGTAGATTTTGGGAAGGTAATTCCTTTGGTTCATGTGCTATGGAATCAAGGTTCTGATTCTCATGATACTTGGTAGATGGAGGCACTAGTGAGAGTGCAGTGGCCTTATCTTTTTGACGTGGAGGATTTTTCATATTTTTTCTGGGTATAAAAAGTTCCTATAATGGGGAGGATGTAATATCTTATTACTGTTTTGATGTATTAATAAAACCTAATTTTAATTAATATTTGGTTGTGTTTTTTTTGTGTTTGTTTTGGGTTGAAAATTTTAAGAATCTTGAAACACTGGGCTAGTGCACGGTTTGCACATGAATGGCACATGTTTTTCCAAACTGTGTACCCTACTACAAGAAAATGGAATGTTTTGGATAGAGAGCTCCGCACATATTACATATGGTTATTCAAGTCATGCCTCTTAATATGAGAAACCTTGAGACCTATTTATAATGGGTTTATGTAATACATATGGTTTGTCCAAACCAAGCTTCGTTTCCTATGAAACCATGTGGACATGATTTTAATTAATCTGATTTTTTGCTAAAAATTCCCAAAGCCCCTTTTTAGGTCCAAAACAAACCTCCTTTGACCCAAAATAGTTTCTATTGACCTTGGAGCTCCCAAGAAGGATTTGTGATCCCTCAAACCTTTCCCAGATGCGATCCGAATCTTAGAGAATGTTTATCGATCCTTATCCATTTAGTTTACTCCTCTCGTTCCTGATATCTTGCGATATATATTTTTCTATATTGGGTTTTATAGATCTCAATATATTTTTTATGGATATAATACCCACTATTATAGATCTAAACCTACGTTTTAATCTTGTTTCTTCAGGATCCCATTGTTTTTGTCCTTTTTTGACAAATCCTAGCCCGGGTTTGGGGATCCAAGATCCATTTATCCTGATGTAGGTGGTTCTATTATGATGGAAATTTTTTATTAACCCTAATTGATTTGTTTAATTTAAATTTTTTTAAATAAATGAAATTGTATTATTTTGGATTAAATTGGATTTCATTCATTTTTTTGGAAGTACCCAATTCTATTAAATTATGGTTTTAAAGAAAAATGGGTTTTTGGAATGAAATTTTAACACCCTCAATTCCATTGAATTAGGGTGTGTTTATGGAAATTGTGGTAATTTTAAATGTTAGATTAAAATTATAGTTTGGATTGAAATTAAATCAATTGAATTATAGAATTTAATTTAAGAAGACGATTTGATGGAATGATTTGTGAAGAACCTCAATCCCAGTGAATTGGGGGTTTGTGATGAAATTGATAGAATTGTTTGAAAATTAATTTTTTTTAATTTCATTGTGTAATGTATTGTGAAATTTCATGAATTGGGTTGAAATCATTATTTATGAAAAAATGGATTAAAATGTAATTAATGGAAACCCGATGATTTGAATGTTTTTGATTAAAGACCTGTTATGTTTTTTAAAGGGAAAATTGGTATATTGAAATGGAATATGGGATTTAATTGTGTTTTAATCAATCTTAAATTAAATTACCCATAGTTTATTTTTACTAGAGAACATACAATCCTGAGGTAGTTAGTGTGTTATATTGTAAAACACTTCATGAATTACAATATTCTAAAACATCATATCAATAAATCCCATTCCTTGGGTGATGGTGATGAATTCTCTTGGACTTGGTTCAAGGGGTGTATGTAAATACTTTTATGTATTCATAGTTTTGTGTCCCTATAGTCTGGAACTATCATACCTACTTCTCACATGAACATGTTGCTCACCTGTTTGTATTTCAAATGTATATTCCTTCTTAATGAATTTTTTTACATGACTTGGGAATTTATATAAACTTTTTTATATAAAATTATATATTTAATCCATTTTTTGTAAAGTTACATTTGGGAAAATCACCATTTTATTAATGGTAAATTCATTATTTTTAAATGTATTTCCATCAATTGAAATGTGAAGCATGATTTGTTAAAGTATTTCTATATTTTAAATTATAAAGGAACTATTTTTTTAAATATGATTTTGTAAATTCCAAACCTATTGTTTTTTATAATTGAAAGCAAATTATTGGTTATTTTGATATTGGAATCTTGTTATATAATTTTTTTGTGGAATCCTACTGGGTTTTGGGTCACACCCTACTTGTTCCTTTAGGTGTTTAGTGAGTTGTTTCATTAGGGACATGGTCTTATTTCCCTGTTTAGTTCTTGGGTTTTAGTACTTTGGGCTTAAAGTGACTGTTTGACTTTAGTACTTTACTCCCAATGGAGTTCTCTTCAATATGAATATTGTCTTGCTTCTTTTTTTTACTTAGGTAATGTTTATAGACATACCATTACCACTTCCATTTCATATGATTCTAGGTGCTAGTTTCCAACCATTTGGGATCAAGAATTCCTTTCTGGATATGTTATGGATAGCTTAGTTATCGGGTTGCCATGGTACCCAGGTTGGTTCATGACATTGATTCTGTTAAGTAAATATGTTTTATCTTCTTATTTTCTATTTTTACTAAAGTTAAATTCCATTTTTTTATTCGTTTATCCCTTTTTGTATTTATTATTAATAATTATTTTTAAAATATTTCATTACATATCACTTAAAGTGAGAATAAGTAACCTTTTTCTTAAGACTTTAGATGTTAATGGGCCATTTGGATCAAACAAAATCAACTAAAAACCTCAAAATATTGATTTATTCCCTAGAAAACATTTAAAAACTAAATCCTTCCTTTTAAAAACATAACCATCGATAATTATGGTGAAGTCAATATGCTCTTATGAGGGCCTTTTAGGAACGTCAAAAATGTTGAATTTATGAAATAATGAATAATGACTGATTTCTAGAAAATATATTGATTTTTATTAGATGAATTAGAAAAGTATTATGATGAATAAGGTTACATGTTTTCAAGGAATAAAATGAATTTTCAATTATAGGAATACTGAAAATGTTTTTGAAAATTTTGTATAGATGTTCTATAGAAATGTTTAGTTTCACTTTCCTCATGCTAAAGTTATTGTTTAGTCAAAATTTAATGGGAAATAAATTTCCATTTCATCAAAAGGGATAGATGAATATATAAATTGTTCATAAGAAAATAAGTACCTCTATATATATTATTTTATCTATGATGATGATGATATAAGGACTTAGTCATTTGGAATATTATTTCTTCACTCCAACTATGGAAAAAAGTCTTCGAAAAATCTAGAAATGGTTAAAGTGTTATATTAAAATTTATTCAAACTGGAATAGCCCAAATGGATTGAGAGTTTTATAAAGTTATATTTCAAATACATTAATGTGATGTATCTATATTTTTATGAAAAAATATAAAATTTTCAAGATATATGCTGAACTATATGAATCATTTCTATCAGCAGAATATAAGTCTCATGTTACATCCCTATAGAATGATATTAACAATAATTTCTAATAAGAGTAAAATAGTCCTAAGTGAGGTTGAGGGTAATAAGTTCTAAAGGCATAAAACCTTCATTAATATGATATTAATAAATATTGATTAGAATTGGGATGCCTATAAAAATAATATTTTTGTATTGAAAAATTAGGGTAAGGAGGATAGAGAATATGATGAAGATCTGAAGAACCCTACTGTTACATAGGGAGAGAATTACATACAAGTTAATCCTTAGTTTTTAGATCCTTTTAGGGGAAGAATACAAATGAAAATATTGGAAAAAGTTATTCTATATAGGATGCATGTCAAAATTATGTAAAATGGATATATGTGGGTGAATTTATCTTTAAAAAATTAGTGGAAAAAAATTAAAGTTTTAAAAATTAATTTTAAAATAATAAATAAATAAATTAAAGAATATATTTTGAAAGCACAATGAAATAAATAAATATATTAATAAACCTTGGAGTATTAAACAAAGAGAAATTATAAAAAATAAGTGTTTATAAAACAAAAATTGTTTAGTGATTACGTATTAATTATTGGATTAATAAAATAAAAAAAAAAGAATAAAAGAAAGTTACAAATAATTGAAATTTTATAAAGTACCTGAAATAAGATATTTAGTATGAAATTTCATCAATATATCTAAACTAAACCCTATGTGTACTACTTCAATCATATGATGGTGTAATTTATTAGTCCCTTGAATTTATTGGTAGAAATGATACTAAAACATTACCTATAATTTTTTAGGTTATAGTAAGAAACCATAAATACAATAGTGACTATCTATTTAATATAAAATAAATAAAAATTGAGAAGAATAGTCCCTTTACCTTTTAAAATAAATGATAATAAAACCATGGTACCTTAATTTAATGTTAGTAAGAAATAATTTTAGAAGAAAATAATTATGTGGATATTTTTAAGAAGAAATTGCATTGTATATTAGTGTCGATTATCACAAAGAATACTATGAATTATAGGATAGAATGTGAAATGAAATAATTTAGTGATTGAATATTTCAATTTGATAAAACTTTTGATATGAGAGATAGTATTTATAAATAAAGAGATCTTTTGAGTGCTATTTGAAAATTTATCATGTTGGTATTGGATATCATACAAGGAGGTGAGCTATTATAGATTACCAAGGCCACCAAAAGTATTTAATTATAGGTTTCAAAAAAATTGGTAATTTTATAGAATCATATGGTGGAATTTATTCTGATAAAATTCAATGTAAACTAATTATGAACATAATAAATACTTTTCTCGAAGCGGCTAGGTTGATTCCACTTAGTACCCGGTAGTATCCACTGAGTAGAAGGTGGGATTTCTGAAACATGGTTCTTTTTGTCTGCCACCACTATATGGATGGTGAAATAAACTTGATGGTTAGTTGTCTCCTAGAGATAATCTTGGTTATGTCTATCGACACTTACTATCCAATGCTCCTCCATTATTTAGCCAATCGATTCCTATTAGGGGAGAAACTCCTAGGCATACCATCAGCTAGCCAGTAGCATTCCACTGGCTAGTTGGTGCTCTCTCTGGCCCTAGGATCCCTACATTTACGTCTTTCCATGAGAATAAATTGTTCTTATAACCATATTCCATGGATTAAAAACTTCTATAAAAAAGGTTCAAGGATCCTTCAAATAGTTTTATCATGATGTCATCAACATATCTTTACATCACATAAATGAATGTATTAAAATATTTAAGAGTGTTTCTAATCATGAAAATCAATGAACACTAAGAAGTAGAATAATATACCCATTTTTGATAACAAAAAACAAATGAATATTAATTAAATTAAAATAACAATATAACTATACAATGTTTAAAAGTGAAAGTGTTATCCCGATACCATGTTTTTCTTACCCTTTGAAGAACAAAGAAACTTCTACCCTATAAACATAAATTCTCTACATATTTTTTAAACATTTAATATAAAATGTTTACAAAACATAGAAATTATACCCAAATAGTAAAATCATCTCCCATTTTGAGAGAAAAGATAAAACTTATCCTCCTTTTATATTATAAAAAAAGAAGTAATAGAAGGGTTTAGTTAATAAAGAAATATAAATTCTAGATGTAAATTTTTAAACATTAATGATTTTTAAAGTGAGAAAAAAAATAATGTTTTGAAAAATAGATTAAAGAATTGACGTAATGACCCGGACCCACTGGGTCCATGACTTTGACAAAACACAGATCCACTAAAACGGTGGCACCAGTCATGGTGGCACCGGTTGCGGTGGCACTGTGATGGTGGCACCATGACGGTAGCACACTGGTCATGGTGGCACCGTGATGGTGGCACCGTGAGGGTGACACCGGTGATAGTGGCACCGTGTCCTCACCATGTTCTTTTCTAGTTTCTGACCTTTCCACTCCCGCAACGTATCTGTTGACTTAAAAATGATTTAATGCCCCTTTCAAATCCATTTAAATCCCATAAATAGTATCTAAGATCCCCCAAGAGTCAGGAAAACCTTAAACTTACCAAAATGTGTGGTTTTTCCTTGGTGTCACACCCATTCCCCATACATTCTAGTTCCACCCCCGTTGTGCATTTTCCTCCGTTTAAAGGAAATGACTTAACGCAAAGCCGTTATGCCACCACCCCGATGGAATAATTAAATGAGAATTAATCACATCGTGTGTAACCTCCCAACTGTAAAGGAAACCACGATCCAACTTTAATGCGGTTTAAAATTCTTTATCCCGTGACAATGGGATCTCATCTTTATATCACACTTGAGTTTCTTCCTTCCCCTTCTTGGCTGGATTTATTTCTTCTCCCTAGTGAACTTGGAGTACCTACTTCTCAGGGCTTGTAGTGTGCCTGTGCTGGAGTTTTCCGCTCATCCTTGCAGTCCTCGGAGTTCCTCCCCTCCAAGTCGCACATCCCCAGTTCTTGGTGCGTGGAGAAGAAATTCGATCCTTGATCAACTAGGTAGGGTTTTTCCTTTCTCTCTCCTTACTGTGTATCATGTGGGGTGGGTACACTATTTTTTACGTGGGAATGGATGAAACCAAACCTTAACAAAGTTAATAAACAGACTGTTAAAGAATGATGGGGTGTGTTCGACTTTTCTGCTGTACTCTTTTACAATTTCTATATGTTGTGAAATGTATGGGCTGTGCCCGCTAAAAATCATGGCCGTTGGTGATCTTTCCTTGGGCACTAATGAACCCTTGTCTTATGTGATAATTGAATGGCTCCGACATGGGAATTTGGTTAATTACCTAAAATCGGACGATTAAATGAATGTCCAGTGAACAAAAAACCTTGTGTGATCACCCCGGTTAACCAAACAGAAAGAAGAAAACTTAGTGAATGATGTACTTGAGTCTGGGAACTTCCTTGTTCTGTCTTGGTGGCATTCCTATTTGTTCTATTCGATGCTTATGGGATGACATGGATGAGGATGTGATCCTTTGTTATGGAATGATTGTTGGTTGTGAATCTGAAGCTGTGTGGGGCTGTATCTCGAGGATTGGTTTGGTTCTAGTACTTTGAGGGATCTCGCTGACCCCTTTTTTTATTGTGACTTCACAAGAGAACCAGGTGTGAATGCTTAAATTGTTGTTTGGCTATTTCTCTTTCTCTAGCTTGTGGTTATGCCTGTTATTTTCCCAGTAGTGAAGAATTTACTTAGATGGGATCGCTTGAACATGAAAACAAGAATGAGTTAAATGGGGAATTGGTTTTGGGGGATGAGTTGTGACTTGGCCATGAGTGTTGTGCCTTTCTTTTATGAATTAATAGTACGAGGGTGTTTGTGCTTAGGTTGGATTTGGAAACCCTAGGTTGGGATGAGTGCTTGTTACATATACATATAATTGTAGTTCTTATGTTTCTTATTCGCGCCCCACCCAAGTTGAGCACTTAGTACCGAACACCCCCATTTCATGGGGGAGGGTGTTTTTCCCAACACTCCTATGAGTTGCTGGTTATTAGATCCTTTTCTGCTCCCTTTCCAGAATATCCCAAGACTCTTCGGGCATGATGTGATGGCCTAAGGTCCATTATAGCCCAAGATTCTTCGGGCAAGGTAGTTGTGGTGGTTGTCCCAGGTGTGTGCGGCCATGTTGGTTCCCAAGAGTCTTCGGGATGAGGCCCAGGTGTCTTCGGGCGTAGAAGTAGTTGTTCTGGACTAGGTGTTTTCGGGCGTGGTTACGCATGGTGGTTGTGGCCTAGGTGTTTGCGAGCAGGATGTGTGGTTGTGGCCCAGGTGTGTGCGGGCGGGGTGTGGCAGTGGGACTTCGGTGAGAATGGAGGGATTGATTCGATGCGTATGATGTTTTTAATAACCAGTTGGAAAGTGGCATGAGGTACCCAAACATTGATGTGCTATTACTATACATTACTTGACTTGAATTATTCGGGGAGTGTGAATTGGTGAGGATCGGGTGGATAGTTTTCCTTACTAGGTGTTTTGGTTGTCTCTTTTCTCACAGGGCATTAGAATGCATCCCCACTTGTGCACTAGAGTCTTTGGTTTTTCCTACTGAGTATACATATATGCTCACCCTACGTATATAAAACTGCTTTCAAGTTTCTAGGAGGACTTCAGGGATCGTACGGGACTGTACTAGCTCAGACCTTGGGGCAGTTGCTATTGTCGTTTTCCTTTTTCTTGGTACTTTACCTTTGGAGTTCTTTTGGATTGTATCTCTTACTTTTGAACATGCATATGGGAATGGTTTACTTTTGACTTTAACTTTACTTTCAGCTTTTTTGTTGTTGGGGTTTCTATCTTATCTCTCGATCCTATTAAAATAAAATGGCAATGCCTTCCATCTTGTGTGTGATTCTATACCCTTGGTGCTAGTCGCCACTCCAGGACCTATTGAAGGCGGGTCTCGAGGGTCATTATCTATCCTTCAACTTAAAGAAAGAAGGGTCTGACAATATGCTATCCCTTCCCTCCTTTTGGTGAAGGCGGGTCATGACAGAATGGTATCATAGGGGAGGTTTAGAGAGATTGGATGGAGTTCAGAGTTAGGCATAGAGAGGATTTCATGGGATGGTAGGGAAAAAGTGTTGGACAATCTTGGTGCATGAAATAGGCCAAGGGAGACTAGCTAGGACCCGAGATTTTAGGGCCCCCAGTGATCAGACGCAATGACTCTGGGCCTACCGAATGACCAAGTGAGGCTGCACTAATTGCAGGGTAGAGACCCTAGGGAAGGTAAATGCGTCATAATGACTTGTGTTCTTGTGTTTCATGGGTATTTAAAATGAATAAGAAGTCTAAGAAAATTTGAGAACAATATTATACACTACTCGAGCTTAGGCATTCCTTGTTTACCTTGCAGCTATGGCACCTGGGAGATGACCATGAGTAGTGTAGGTGATCGAGTCCCAGAAGGTTGACTTGGATGATTGTCAGAGGGTTGACCGAGAGGAGGAGGATGATCAGTGGCAGAAGACACTTAGTGCCTTTCACCGGCAGACCCTCGGAAAGTACGAGGGAAGCATCTCTGACGTAGAGACAGAGGGCTGGCTAGAGGAGCTGGTGATAGCTTTCAGCTTGATCCAGGATCCGATGGAGTACTGGGTTCCTCTAGTTGTGATCCAGATGCGTGGAGCAGCGCGTTAGTGGTGGACTCTTTATCTTGGGGATAAGAGGGAGGATGAGGTCACATGGGATGACTTCGAGAAGGAGTTCCGGGTAGAATTCCTCTCTTCCACGATGAAGGCTGAGAAGAGGCATAAACTACTCTCCCTCTAGCAGGGGAGTATATTGGTGAGAGATTTGGGGATCAAGTTCAAGGATCTACTTCGATTTTCTCCCGAACTCTTTCTGAATAAGGAGTCTTGGGAGAGACGTTTGGAGGAGGCACTTCGACCTTCTCTCTAGTATGATGTTACTCCCTTCACGCTACCGATGTACTTGGAGGTCTAGAAGAAGGATGAATTGGTGGAAAGGATGCACATGCTGGGAGGTGTATTGCGAGAAGGAATCCAGTTGGGCTTGTCAAAGGGGAAGGCTGTCAGCAGCAGACCTCCAGAATCAGGACCCTATAGGTTTCGACCAACAGAAAGCAGGCCCCAGCAGTTCCAGTTCCGATCTCTTGGTCCTCGCCCTTTCCCTTCGGGACCTAGACCGAGATGCTTCATCTGTGGAAGCCATGGGATCCTTCAGAATTAGTGCCCGGACCGAGTATAGTATAATGGGGGTGTCCCAGTGCAGCACACGCCCCATCCATAGTAGTTTCTAGCCAGGCCCTTTCAGCAGCAGTAGTTGGGACAGTGAGCTCCCGCTCCTCCAAGGGCGGACATCGTAGGAGGAGGCCGACCTCAGGGAGCTCCTCAGGGACCTCGATCAGGGCACGGTCGGGGAGCCGGCCGATAGTTGAGGGGAAGGGGAGCTAGGTGTGGACAGTTGCACGCCATAGAGGCAACGGTTCCAGCAGGGACGGAAGTCGTTCGAGGTACGATCAACTTGTTTAGTACTCTAGCATATGCCTTGTTCGATACGGGAGATTCGAACTCCTTTGTTTCACCTAGTCTAGCCCATGCTCTGGGTTTAGATGCTAAGAGACTTCCAGTTCCCCTGGTGCTGAGCTCACCAGTCGGAGGTCAGATCGACTTGTTTTATGTTTGTCAAGGGTGTAGACTGATGATAAGGCCACATTAGTCTATCAGAGATCTTCTACTATTGCAGATACATCTATATAATGTCATCCTAGGCATTCACTGGATGTTTTCTGTATGTTTAGCCATTGATTGCTTCTGCAGAAGGATCGTGTTTTCAGACTTGGGTGGCCGATGTGTGACTTTCATTGGCGAGCAGGGTGGCTATAAATGCAGCAGGCGAGAGGAGCCCCTCATTTCCTTGTTAGCTGAGCTATCAGTGGAGTCGGTGGATACAGAAATGGTGCAAGTTCCAGGGATCATCATTGAATTTATGGATGTTTTCTTTAAAGAGGTGGAAACTCTACCCCCTCGATGTGATGTTGAGTTCAAGATAGACTTGCAACCTGGTGCCCGTCCGATTTCGATGTCTCCCTACCGGATGGAACCTTATGAGTTGCGGGAGTTTCAGATTAATATTGACGATCTAATGAAGAAGGGTTTTGTTCGACCAAGTGCGTCACCATGGGGTGCTCTAGTCTTATTCTCAAAGAAGGCAGATGGTGGCCTCAGGATGTGCATAGAATACCTCAGACTGAATTAGGTAACAGTCAAGAACTATTACCCTCTTCCAAGGATAGATGACCTTTTTGACCAGTTAAAAGGGGCAGGGTGGTTCTCCAAGATTGACCTATGGTCAGGATATCACCAGATGAGGGTGAAAGAGGGTGACATCTCGAAGACCGCCTTCAGGTGAAGATATGGGCACTTTGAGTTTGTGGTCATGCTTTTTGGCATCACGAATGCTCCAGCTGTGTTCATGGGACTCATGAACTCCGTCTTCTGGGAATACCTAGATTGGTTCATAGTCGTGTTTATTGACGACATCCCGATCTACTCAAGATCAGAGGAGGATCGTGCTGAGCACCTAAGAACGGTTTTAGAGGTCCTCTGACATCACCAACTCTATGGGAAGTTGTCCAAGTGAAAGTTCTGGACGTGAGAAGTTCACTTCCTTGGCCACGTGGTGTCCGATCAGTGAATAACGGTGGATCCATCGAAGGTCGAGGCGGTTGTTTCTTGGGCAGTACCCAAGAATGTGGCAGAAGTTAGTAGTTTCCTTGTACTAGTAGGCTACTATCAGAGGTTCGTGCCCAACTTCTACTGATTTGCGACACCCTTAATAGCCTTGATCAAGAAGGGCCACACTTTAGTGTGGAATGGGCAGTGCGAAACAGCCTTTAGTTATCTGAAAGAGAAGTTGTTAAGTGCCCCAATACTGATATTGCCAGAAGAAGGGGTGCTGTATGAGGTGTTCTGCGATGTTTAAGGACAAGGCCTCAGGTGTGTGCTGATGCAATGACAAGTGGTGATCTCTTATGGTTCTAGATAGTACAACCCCATGAGCGAAATTATGCCACCCATGATCTGGAGCTTGCGGATGTCATTTTCTCACTAAAGTTGCGGCAACATTACCTCATCGGGGAGCACTTCATGGTCTTCACGAATCATAAAATCTTTAAGTATGTCTTCTCCCAGCAAGACCTGAACTTACGACAGTGAAGGTGGATGGAGTTAATTCAGGACTACGACTTCGAGATTTCCTACACCTTAGGAAAAGGGAATGTGGTGGCTGATTCCTTGAGAAGGAAGTCATATAAGGACGCGTTTCGAGAGTCGGCAGATGCTTGGAAGGCGATGGAGGAGTTGGCTACCCTGCACCTGGATGCAAGGATGGATGTTGCTAGGGGTTGCCTGTATCAGATGACAGTGCAGTCTTCTCTATTACGACAGGTGGAGGAGTCTCCGTGGGGAGACATAGAGAGTGAAGTGATGCGCGACCAAGTTAACCAAGGCGATGCACCGAAAGGGTGGACAGAGGATGGTCAGAATCAGATGATTTTCTGAGGAAAGTTGTTCGTTCTGGAGGCGATGCGCGAGAGGGTTATTGGTGAGTTCCACAACTCACCCCTAGCAGTGCACCCGGGAGTTTCCAAGATGTACCAGGGTCTGAGGAGTCAGTTTTGGTGGCCTGGGGTAAAGTGGGCAGTGGCAGAGTTCATGGCCAGGTGCCTAGTGTGTCAGTATGTGAAGGCTGAACACCGTGTTACAGGCAGTTTTTTGTATCCTTTAGATGTCCCCGAATGGAAGTGGGATGACGTCTCAATGGATTTCATCACGGGGCTACCCAGAGTTCAAGGGGGTTGTGATACTATCTGGGTAGTGGTGGACTGACTGACGAAATTGTCCCACTTCTTGGCAATCAAGGAGTCAAGTACGGTAGATTCCCTAACACATAGGTACCCGGATGAGGTGGTGTAGTTTCATGGAGTTCTGAGGTCCATAGTTTCGGATAGGGATGCACAATTTACCTCTCGGGTCTGGAGAGGATTGCTTCATACTTTTGGCACCCAGCTACGTCTTAGCACTGCTTTCCATCCCCATACAGATGGACAGACAGATCACACCATCCAGACATTGGAGGATATGCTACGAGCATTTATTCTAGACTCTGGGGGATTGTGGGTGCGACACTTACCTCTGGTAGAATTTTCCTACAATAATAGCTATCACTCTACCATTAGCATGGCTCTGTTCGAAGCCTTGTATGGAAGGCCATGTCGCTCACCCGTGTGATGGACCGAGGTTGGGGAAACATGTGTTCTTGGCCCAGAAGTGGTGTAGAGCATGACAAAGAAGGTTCATCTTATACGGGAGAGGATGAAGAAAGCTCAGGACCAACATAAATCATATACCGATAACAGAAGGAGACCCTTGGAGTTCGAGGTCGGGGACCACGTGTTCTTGAGGGTCTCCCTTCAGCGTGGGCAATGAAGGTTCGACAGGGGGAATAAGCTTTCTCCCAGGTTCTTTGGACCATTCGAAGTGCTACGGCAGGTCAGTGAAGTGGATCATCGGCTAGCACTGCCACCGCAACTACTGAGAATACATGACTTCTTCCATGTGTCTCAACTCTGACGGTATCTACATGACAATTCACACATCGTCAACTGGGGAAAGCTAGATATCGAGGATGACATGACTTTTATGGAAAGACCAGTGAGAATCGAGGATCGTGAGGAGAAGGTTCTCAGTGGACAGACTATCCCTCTGGTTCGTGTGTTGTGGAGGCATGGTGGGATTGAGGAAAGTACCTGGGAATGTGAGACATAGATGCTCACCTAGTACCCAGATCTATTTTGAGTTTTGTTCTATTTTGTTTGTACTTATTGTGATGGAACACTTTACCTTGTTAACTATGGAATGTGCAGTTTTCCTTTTCTGTGGATGTGTGTGAAGAGTTATGACTATAGGAAGGGGAGGACCCGATCCCTAATCAAGATGGATTAACGTGGATGCGATTTAACCCGTGCGGGCGAGTCAGTGACACCCAAAGCGGATAGTATCTTGACATGGAGGAAGAAACTCCCTAACCCATATGACTAGTTAGTTTGACCCTTTAATGTTGCATGGTTACTTGAAGGAGAGGTATTCCTAGATGTCGATGAGGTTTACTCCTGAGAGGTATCTTTCAAAGTGGTTGTTCGGAACCCCTATTTCTTCAGGTCTAGTTTTGATTCTCAAGGGAGAGAATAGTTTGAGAGGTATCTAATGTAATGACCCAGACCCACTAGGTCCATGACATTGCCAAAACACAGCTCCACCAAAACGGTGGCACCAGTCACGGTGGAACAATGACAATGACACCAGTCATGGTGGAACCGTGACAGTCGCACACCGGTCATGGTGGCACCGTGACGATTGCACACCGGTCACGGTGGCACCGTGATGATGGAACCGTGACGGAGGCACCAGTGACCATGGCACCTAAGGGTGACACCGGTGATGGTGGCACTTTGTCCTCACCGTGTTCTTTTCCAGTTTCCGACCTTTCCACTCCCGTAATGTATCTTTTGACTTAAAAATGATTTAATGCTCCTTTCAAAGCCATTTAAAGCCTATAAATAGTATCTAAGATCCCCGAAGAGTCGGGCAAACATTAAACTTACCAAAATGTGTGGTTTTTCCTTAGTGTCACACCCTTTCCCCGTACCTTCCAGTTCCACCCCCGTTTTGAGTTTTCCTCTGTTTAAAGGAAATGACTTAATGCACAACTGTTTTGCCACCACCTCGATGGAATAATTAAATGAGAATTAATCTCATCGTGTGTAACCTCCTAACCACAAAGGAAACCACGATCCGACTTTAAATAGGTTAAAAATTCTTTATCCCGTAACAGTGAGATCTCATCTTTATATCACGCTAGAGTTTCTTCCTTCCCATTCTTGGATGTATTTCTTTCTTCTCCCTAGTGCGCTTGGAGTCCCTCCTTCCCGGGGCTTGTGGTGCACCTGTGCTGGAGTTTTCCACTCGTCCTTGGAGTCCCCGAAGTTCCTCCCCTGTAAGTCGCGCATCCCCAGTTCTTAGCGTGTGGAGAAGAACTTGGATCCTTGATCAACCAGGTAGGGTTTTTCCTTCATCACTCCTTTCTGTGTATCATGCGGGGTGGATATGCTATTGTTATGTGGGAATGGATGAAACCAAACCTTAAAAAATATAATAAATAGACTGTTAAAGAATGATGGGGTGTGTTAGACTTTTCTGCTGTACTCTTTTACAATTTCTATATGTTGTAAACTATATAGGCTGTGCCTGCTGAAAATCATGGCCGTTGGTGGTCTTTACTTGCGCACTAATGGACCCTTTTCTTCTGTGATAATTGAATGGATCCTACATGGAAATTTGGTTAATTACGTAAACTCGGCCGATTAAATGAATGCCCAGTGAACAAAAAACCTTGTATGATCACCCCGGTTAACCAAACAGAAAGAAGAAAACTTAGTGAATGATGTACTTGAGTCTGGGAACTTCCTTGTTTTGTCTTGGTGGCATGTCTTTTTTTTTGTTCGATTCTTATGGGGTGACATGGATGAGGATGTGACCCTCTGTTATGGCATGATTGTTGGTTGTGAATCTGAAGCTGTGTGGGGCTCTATCTCGAGGATTGGTTTGATTCCAGTACGTTGAGAGATCTCGCTGACCCCTTTTATTGTTGTGACTTCACAAGAGAACCGGGTGTGAATGCTTAAATTGTTGTTTGGATATTTCTCTTTCTCTAGCTTGTGGTTATGCCTGTTAGTTTCCTAGTAGTGAAGAATTTACTTAGATGGGATCGCTTGAACATGAAAACAAGAATTAGTTAAATGGGGAATTGGTTTTGGGGGATGAGTTGTGACTTGGCCATGAGTGTTGTGCCTTTATTTTATGAATGAATAGTACGAGGGCATTTGTTCTTAGGTTGTCTTTGGAAACCCTAGGTTGGGATGAGTGCTTGTTATATATACATATAATTGTAGTTCTTATGTTTCTTATTCTCGCCCCACCCAAGTTGAGAACTTAGTGACAAACACCCCCATTTCATGGGGGAGGGTGTTTTTCCCAACACTCCTATGAGTGGATGGTTATTAGCTCCTTTTATTCTCCCTTTCTTGAATAGCCCAAGACTCTTCAGGAAGGTTGTGACGGCCTGAGGTCCATTATAGCCCAAGATTCTTTGGCAGGGTAGTTGTGGTGGTTGGCCCAAGGGTGTGCAGGTAGGTTGGTTCCCAAGAGTTTTCGGGATGAGGTCGAGGTGTCTTCGGGCATGACAATAGTTGTTCTGGCCCAGGTGTGTGCGGGCGGGGTGTGGTAGTCGGACTGATATGAGAATGGCGGGATTGGTTTGATGCGTAGTATATCTTCAATAACTAGTGGGAAAGTAACGCAGGGTACCCAAACATCGATGTGCTACTACTATACATTACTTGACTTGCGTTATTTGGGGAGTGTTCCTTGGTAAGGCTCAGATGGATAGTTTTCCTTGCTAGGTGTTTTGGTTTTCTCTTTTCTCACAGGGAATTAGAATGCCTCCCTACTTTTTTACGAGAGTATTTGGTTTTCCCTACTGAGTATACATATATTCTCACCCTACATATATAAAACTGCTTTCAGGTTTCCAGGAGGACTTTAGGTATCATGCGAGACTGTACTATCTCGGACTTTGGGGAAATTGCTGTTGTCATTCTCCTTTTTCTTGGTACTTTACCTTTGGAGTTCTTGTGACTTGTATCTCTTACTTTTGAACATGCATATGGGAATGGTTTACTTTCATCTTTACCTTTACTTTCAGCTTTGGTGTTGTTTGGGTTGCTATCTTATCTCCTGATCTTATTAAAATAAAAAGGGTAATGCCTTCTATCTTGCGTGTGATTCTATACCCTTGGTGCTAGTCGCCACTCTGGGACCTATTGAAGGTGGGTCTCGGGGGTCATTATCTCTCCTTCAACTTAAAGAAGGAAGGGTTTGGAAATCTCCTGTCCCTTCCTTCCTTTTGGCGAAGGAGGGCCGTGGCAATTGAAATATTTTAAAATAACAAATATTTTTATTTAATAATGTGTTAAATATGTTTAATATAACATTGAAGTAGTTTATTTTATGATTTTTCAAAAAAACTTTTGGAAATTGATTTTGAAAAAGAACGCATTTCTTCTAGAATGATTTTAATATTAGAAAGATTAATAAATCCTTAATTATCTAATTAAGAGAGTATAGAGGGTTTATATCCATTAAACAAGAATTACATAAGGAAAAAATACATAGACAATTATATTAAAAAATAATTTTATTAATAAGTTTTAGTTAATATTATATTAATAAACAATAGAAAATTCATGAGGAGTGTTAAACCAGGAGTGCATTAAAGAACCGTGCACCATTCCCAAGATGGAGATAGGGTTAAAAACACAATAAAATATTTTTGGGATAAATAACATGGAGCATAAATGAAAGAACTGAATTCACGGGTTTGTATCCTGATAGGAATATTTTTCTTTGAGTATCATACTCACATTAAATTTCTAAGATTTCAAAATGTTTTGGAAAATATTTTTTAAATTTTAAATAAATTTTAAAAAGAATTTTAAAAAAAAAATTGAAAAATTATCAATCATAACATGATTAAGAGATATTTTTCACTAGATAATCATACCCCAATCACCTGTTATGAAGTTAAATGGATCAAGAGGAAGGGGTTTAATAGATATATTAGTTTGTTTAGGGTAAGTGCAAACAATGTCATGAATGATGTCACCTTTTTGAAAGTGATCTCATAGAAAAAGATTTTTGAAGTAAGTATTATTTGTGTGAGAGTGTTGGATAATATTTTTAAAAATGGTGATTTTACTAGTGTTCTATCACTTGATAGGTATGGAAGAATATGTTAGACCACATTCCCAATGTGTGTGTTTTATCCATATACCATGGGTTCAATAACTCTAAAAAACTATGCGTTCTGCAATGGTTGTAGAATGAGTAGAATTTTTTTTATTTTTACTACTACAAGAGATTTTATATTTTGATAATATATAAAAAAACATGCTAGTACTTTTCATATCTAGTATACATCCTCCAAAATAAGCATCAGAAAAAAATGAAGTCCAAAAGAGGTTTCCCTATGATAAAGTAATGTATGGACATTAGTTTCTTTAAATTGAAGAAAAATTATTCTGAGGGTATTCAAATGTGATTACATTATATTATATTTAAAATATGAACAAATGTATACATGATACATGATGTTTTAATGGGTCATAGTAAGATAAATTATTCTTTCAATAATACTTTGATAAATCTTATAGTCGACCGATTAACTAAGTTCATCCAATGTTAGCTTACAAGTTATAATCTATGGTGTTATAATTTACTTAACATGATCCATTCTAAAATTTATTATAATTTAATAGTGTGTTTAATTTGTTTTTAAAAATATAAATTTTAATTTTGGGAATTTTGAAAACCACAAAATATTGTAATTTCTCCCATTAAAATAATTTCAACACCTTTATTCATTAAATCAAAAAATTCATTACAAATAGTTTCATTAGTTGATCCAAAATAACACCACCAACATAAATTTGAACGATTTAAAAATAATTTTTAATGGTTTGAGATAAATTATAGGAATTGGATTTTCCGATTATCAAATCATTTTATAAAATAAGTCTATTTAACCTATCATAATAAAGATGATGATATTTTTTAACCCTTATTGATCTTTTGTTAACTTAAAAAAAGAATTTTTAAATTAAATATTTTTGAAACAGGGTGGGTGGTCCACAAATTTTTTTAGAAATATTCCCATTTAAAAAATTCCTATTTTACATTCATTTGAAAAGTTTAAAATTAAATCAGTAGTGATTTCCAAAAATATTCTAATAGATTAATGTTGATGAAAAGTTGAAAGTGATTCACTATAATCCAAATTCAACTATTGATTATAGTCTTTAACAATAAGTTGAACCATATTATAGATATAATTTCAGGGGTTGTCAAGTTTGTTTTATAAAACTAATATGGTTCCAATAGTATGATGACTATGAGGATGTTTCATAAGAGTCAAAGCATTTTTCCTTTGAAATTGGTTCAACTCTTCAGGCATGTAATCTATCCAATTCTCATTATAATCTCATTATAAATGCAATGAGGTTCAAGGTGAGTGAAAAATACTTGGTGTTCAATATCATTTGATTACAACCTTATTTTATGAGTTATGGATTGTAATTATTTGATAACATTTTCATGAGGATGATATTTGGAATTAATCAATGTCTTGGGTAAATCAGAGGATGGGTTTTCTAGAACAATATCAATTTCATTAGAAGATTGAGGTTTAATAAAGGTTAAACTAGGTTGGTCAACATCATTATCACTTTGTGGATGTGATTTAGGAATATTTTTTATCTAATTTGATGTGAATCAAGTTTTATAGTATATTTTCACTCTTAATGAAGATATATAAGGGTTTACATTAGTTTGAGTACCCAATGAGGATTTTGAAATCAGATTTAGGGTAAACAATTCATTGATTATCCATAGTTTTAAGGATAGATAATGTACAAATGAAGACTTTAATGAAGATTTTTTTGAATTTTTACTTTCCAATGTTCATAAGGAGTTTTTATAAAGATGGTTTATATGAGGAAATGGGTGAGATTAAATAAAATTATATTAAACAACATGTACCAAAAGTATTTATTAAGGGAAAAATAATTTAGGAGAGTTCTATACATTTCTTAGAGGGTCTTAATTCATCATTATATAACCATATTTTGATGATGTGTTCAAGGAGAGGAAATGGAGTGATGATAATCTTGAAAAGAAAAAAACTCATAAATGTATTTACTATCAAAATATCAAACATGCTCACTCATAAGAGAAAATAGTTTTTTGCAATTTTAATTTTTTAATTTCCTTAAAAACTTTATAAATACAATACAATCCTTCTTAATTCAAGAAAATAAGAAAACCCAAGTAAATATATTAAATTCATTACAAATTAAAAAGTTTTAATTTTTACCTCTAACACTGCCAACTTAAGTTAGTTCAAAAATATCAAGTTAGACTAGTTCTAAGGATTTAAAATTGGAAATATGGTTTTTAGGTTTGAAGTAATACTTGTGTTTATTGTATAGTTAGAAAGGTTCATAAACTACATTATCGTTAAAATTTTTTTTTGATAAATATCATAATAGTCATTTGTGGTTGATCTTGACAAGAGAATGAATATTACAATGAACTAGGAATCAATTCCAAATATATTAATCAATATTTTGTACACTTAAACACATAAAATTTTTAATTACTATAGATTTTAAATCTATTATAAAAACATTTTAAAAATGGGATACTGTGAATAAAATATTTTTTAAAATAAAAAACATTACAAAAAATCATCTTAAGAATTATTTTTTAAATAACTAAAAAATTATAGATAAACACTTATTAAATAATGTTTCAATTCATTAAAAATTAAAACATCATTAATTATAGTAGAGTTAGAGAAAAAAATCATACCTATACTAATATTTTTTCCATTTTGAATCATTTATAAATGTGAAATTTACTATATTAGAATCTTCAAGATGATTAAATTTGAAAGGATCACCACACATATTTCATGAGAACTTGCTATCCATCAACTATGTAGATTCATGGGTTATTCTCTTCATCTATATAATATTTTGAAACTATTAAATTTGTCACCCATATCATAGATTCATTTATGTTATCCAATAAATATTTAGAATCCATAGTTATTTAGAGCATGTTTTTTCATTTAAAAAATTAGTTGAATAACAAAATTTTTTTTGCATTCTATCTCCTGAATTTTTTAAAATTCGTTCATAAAAAGATGAGAAACTTTCTTTAAATAATTTTTTTAGAAATTATATTTAAAAAATTATACTTTTTTTGAATTATTGGTAAAATTAGATTGTATTAAAAATATGAAACCATAGTGATATTTACTTGGTTTTGTAGAACCAAAAATATTAATTGAATTTTATTCTCCTTACATAAAAGTATAAAGATAAGTTTTGATATCCTTAATTGAAAACTATAATTTTTTATCATTTGTTTATTGTTTCAATTTAAAAATCAAAACAACTTATTATTTTAAATTTTTATATTTTTTTAATAAAATTTTACTGTGTTTATTTTCATTATCATTGAATTTTGAAATAAGACCAAAAAAATAATTTTGACATTCATTTTTATCATTAATAAAAACTTCATAATTTTAAGATATGGTAGATGATATATAAGAGTAAGAATATGAATGATAATTAAGGAGAGAATTATTATAAATAACAACAATTATATCTTTACAATGTGTTATGAGACACTTATGAATTTCATCCTTTAATTCATATGTTTAAATGGAGTCTTTGATAGTGCTCCAAGTAAATAAATTTAGATATTTCTTAAGATAATTCTTGTCTTTTAAAATTTTCTTATTCAAGGGTGATTCCAGCTTGATGTGGACCTTATTTTTGTAACTGAAACAAGTTATCACAAAATCATGGTTTTTATTTATTATATTATAAGAGACTCTCTCATTTTTATTATAATTTCCATTATATTATTATATTTGGAAAAGTAGGAGTCACTCTCGGACGATTCATAAATTATTTCCATTAAATCAATTAACATTTTAGTTTCCTTGATCTCATTGACCTTCTTTTCAGTTTTTATCTTCATTTCTATCTCTTATGTTATTATAGATTCTAGGAGTTCCTCATCCATAATATTACTCACATATTTATATTCTTAAATATCAATTAATTATGGTTCCCAATTACTTGGAAAACCCAAAATGATTTTCTTGAATAATGTTTCTATATAAATAATTTCATCAATAGATTTTCATGTATTACAAATAGCAGTAAATCTTATCAACATAGCAATGATAGAATATTTTGTACGCATAGATATTTATTGAATGTCTTTACAATATATATATCCATTCATCCTTAACTTTAGTTATACATTCGTGCATAACTACTAAAAAATAATAAATTTCATGTGTGGTTTTTTATGGAGAAAAAATATTAAACTCATTAAAATATAAAACACAATTAAATGTGTTAATATTTTTTCCTCTTAGTTAAAAAGTATAAATATAATCATGGATTATATATTATTTTATATTTGATAAAAGTTTATATACTTTAATAATAATCTCATAAACATGATATCTAATAAATCTAAGGAAATTAGAAATTTATATTTCTAATAAGAATAATTGTCACAATAAAAAAATGGTACATGGTGCAATGATTTTCCTTTGGGACCACCATGGCTATTTTATAAATGATTTTAAAAAAGAAATCATTATTTGAAAAATATATTAATGATTTTGAAAATAAAATAAAAATAATTTTAAAGAATTTTAAATCCAAAAAATAAGTGATTCAAACATCCTTTGATATGAAATATTGATTGGTGTTGAGTAAAATGGTTGGGGTGTGAATATATATTTCAAAAATAAAGGGAAAACAATTTATATTTAAAAATTTATTTATAAAACAATAAAGAAATAATAAAAAAGAATCAATCTTGAAAGGAAAAAAAGTATATATATATATATATATAAATAAAAGAAGATGAATAAAAAATATAAATTTAAAATTATTAATAATTTTGAAAGAAAACTTGTTAGGGAATAATCCTTTATTAATATATTAAGAAATTACAATAAAAGAATGAATTAAATTGAAATATAATTGAAATTGTTAAAAGTAAATGAGGAAATATATTTTGTTAGGATGTTTGAAAATAGAACTAAAAGGGCCCATATGTCAACCACATTATTCACTTGAGGATCTATGTATTAGTCCATTTTCTTTAATAGTATCCAAGATAACAAATATTTGACTTTATATTTATGTTATTTATAGAAATCATAAATAAAATAGACACTAGATATTTTATAATAAATCTAGTAACCTTAATAAAAATTTCCCCTTTCCTTTTTAAAATAAATATAAAGAAAACCATGGACCCTTACATTAATTATCGTAAGAACCAATTTTTGAAGAAAGAGGAAGATAAGAAGATTAACAAGAATAAATTATTTTTTAATTTAGACTCAATTCACTAAAATAATTTGATGAATTCTTAGATAAAGTGATAATAATAGAAGAAATATATTAGATATTAAAATTTTATTACACTCTAGAAATGAGAAAGAATAATTAGAAAAAAATTACTATTAAGAGAAATTGGGCAATTGATTACAAAAATGTTGGAGATGAGACGGGTTAGTGAGTTATTGTAGATTTACATGGTCATATAAGGTTTCTATTTATAGGATCCGAAACCCTTAGTAATTTTTTTGTAACCCTTTATAACTCTTTAAGCTGAAGATATTCAAGTTTAATGTATTTTAATCATAATAAATACTATTATTGGTGCTGCTAGGTTAATGAAACAGGGTGCCTAGTAACAACCACTAGGTAGCCAAAGAGATTCTTGGAATATGGTTTATTATATCTACTACCATCAGATATCTAGTGGTCTTGATAAGATCAAACTAGTAATATATGTCAACACCAACCATTTTATACTCCTCCACCATGTAGATAATAAGCACCTTTTGGAAGAATAAACACATGCACATGCCATTTGTTGGCTAGTGACCCTGTACCAGCTAAATAATTCTTCCTGAAGCCTCAAGATCTATTAAGTGACTTATTAACTTCCTTGAAAAGCCTATATATATATATATATATATTCTATACTACTTTAAAGGATTAAAAACAAACATAAAAACAATTTCAAGGATTCATCAAAGAGTTCTATAATGATGTCATAAAAATTACTACACAACACTTAAATGAAGGCATTAAAAACTTAAATAGTGTTAATAATAATTAGAATAAAAAAACGATGAGAATAAGATCCCAGGTCACTATAGGTTTGTATATATCATTTTTTATTTTTAGACAAGAGGTTATAAAGGATATGCCTATCACTCACCATCATCATGAGGATGCTACTATAAATACTGGAGATATGAATCCCATAGATGTTGTTGAAAAATGTTTAGAGGAATGATGTTGATTTCAATTATCAGGTTATAGATGGTGAGGGTTAGAGTAGTGTTAGAGAAGGCTTTGTAACTAAATCCACAACTCATATGGATTTATAGGTAACTAAAGTTTGATGTAGAGAAGAGGTTGTTGGTGAGTATTGGTTAGTGAATGAAGAGGTAATATCGAAAGAGGATTGTAATGACATAATATTTTAGTATTAATTTTCCATTAAAATGATAATGTAATTTATTACAAGTAGTAAGTATAATTTTCATAATGTAGTATTTTGTTAATGGTTATAAAAATAAGAAACAAAATTATAAAATATATATAAATAAAAAATCCAAACTTTTAGTATAAATGAATTGATAAAATTCAAATATTGCAACTAAATAACTAATAAAGTCTTTTTATACTTCAAAATATATTGTCTTAAAAATTTTCATTTTAGGTGCAATTTAATTTAATTTTAAGAAAATAAATATTTTACTTATTAATAATGATAAAATATATATTTTTAAGTATAATATATTATTAAAAATATAATTACTTATTTCTTAGAAATAAGAAAAATAATTCTTAATATTTTTTATAATATTTTTTTAAATGAATTTTCTTATATATTTTTATTTATATGTTAATTTTATGAATTTTAGAATTATAATATGAAATAAATAAAGTATTTTTTTGAATTATTATAATAACACTACCTTAGTGTTATTTTTTTTTGATTTTTTGAAAATATAAAATTTTAGAAAAATAGTGAAAAATACAGTTTTTATTAATGCTGCAACATTTTTGACATTATTATAATCTAAGAATGACTTAAAATTTAATAATTTTTTTCATGGCCATTATATAATTTAAGGAAAAAAATTATTCATTTAATAGTACTGTGATTAATTTATAAAACCCATGTAGTGCATTTTGAAACTTAAGTAATATTTGATTATAATAAAAACCCATTTTCACTATTTTCCTTAAAATTTGATTCAACAAGGAATAATTATATATATTATTGATTTTAAATATAAAAAAAATTAATAAAAAATCAATTAATTTCATGTAAATAAACAGACTTTCTAATTTTATTTTATTCTCTATTTTTATATAGAAAAATATAGTTTTTCTAAAAATATATTTTACACATCATGTGTGCTAAATTTAATAATAATTTTTATCTTAAATTAAAATTTTAATTGAGGAAATAGATTACATATTTAGAATCATTTTAGAAAATTATCTAATATTTAATATTTTTTTAATAATTTAATGTAAATTACTTATGTAAAAATTATCTATAATGATAAAAATAAAAAGTGGTGAAAGTGAGAAACCTAAGTGTCAATGAATTAAAATCTTGTTTAAAACATGTGCTCAAATGAATGTTTTCTATATTATAGAGATTAAATAATCAAACACTATATTATTTTCCACCTTGATCCACATTCAATGTGAAACATGTTCTCTCTATATATTAAGAAGTTATATTTACAAAAATGGCATTCCCTCTACCTATAAAAGGAATTCACATCCAAAAATTTTCAATACTCACTATAAAGATTTATCTCAACCTTAACTCTACCCTCTTCTATTTTCAACTCCATCCCCATTTTCTAGAAGCCTTGGTATTTCCAAAATTTCTTGATAAGTATCCTTAATTGTTTTACCCAAGGATAACATCCAAAGTGGTAGGTAATATTCTCAACCAAGATCTCTTAATCATTTCATTATTTTACCCATGAAACCTATTATATATATGAAAATATGATAAAATAAGTATTATTGAAATGATGAAATGTTTTTATACTAATTATTTCTCTATTTTATACCTTCCTCCAAAACAATTCAAAAAATGAAGACCTTATCATGCGTACGTGTGAACTAACACCTCCATGAATATCATGCTTGATTTTTCATCACCTCTATAAATGGATAGATTTAAAAGTATATTTAAGTGATTATTATGATATTTAAAAAAAATATTAATATTATTTAATTTTAACCTAGTATCTATCTTTCTCCTGGTCCACCGAAAACCATCGTGTCGCCTGTGCATACGTATAGACTACTGCCTCTATGAAAGTGGCTATTTTAATTTTAAATATAGACTTTTCATTTTTATAAAACCCTCATGAAATTAGAATAAACCCTATAAAATGTCTAAATAATATCATGATTCATTATTAATTATTATATTACTCTAAAATAATTCCTTTCTTAACTATACTCCCCTATAAATTATAGACTGTTCTTATTTTGGTCAGTTTAACAACCTTCTTGAATAATGCTATAAATTTATAACATGGATGAATATGAAAAAAAGTTCTGTTATTATATAATATCAACTATTAATAATTTTTTTGTCTAAGGTTATTTAATTTTTATATTAATATTTAATTTATTATTATAGTTTCACCCTTTTCTATTCATTAAAATTTAACAAAGCAAGCTTGTTGCAAACTTCATATTTTTGAATCATAAATTGAATACCTATGAAACGAAATTTTAACATTATAATTAATTATAATTCACCTATTATAGAACAATAATTATCTCAAAATTTTTAACGTTGAATATATATAAAATAATCAACAAGACCATTATGAAATTTGTGCTACACAAACAATCAAAGGTAATAATATCTCATAATGAATATAAAATATAACTAGCTAATATATTTTTATCAAATGATTTTGAATGAAGTTTTTAAAAGGATATATATATATGTATATATATTAATAATGTTATAAAATAAGTTATTTTGATAGATATTTTTTTTATACACAAGGATAAAGAACATTCAACTAAGTGAGATTAAATGTAAAGATGTTTCATCTCAATTTCATTCTTTTAGAGATGTTTTGTTTATAAAAAAAATTTCATTTAAATGGTGTGAATATAACATTTTAGATATATAATATAATGAATTATACTTTATTCATGGTATTTTAATTTTAATTTAAATCCATATATTTCAAGTGGTTTGTTATTAAAACATTCCGTATGACATAAAGGATATTCATAACTTAAAACTTCTTTCTTTGAGTTATGATATGTTTTCTTGAACATATTTATTACATGCATGAGTTTATCCAACACAACATTTTATTAGATTTTATTTTATCATCATCTCTATGAAAAAATGAATATTTATTTCAAATATCCTACAATGATGAATCTTTTTCTCTTATAATTTTAACTATATTAAGAATAATTTACATATTTCCCATGTAAGCATATTGTCTTCCATATCCAAGTCTTATAGTCCTATAAATGTTTTATTTTATATTTGTAAACCCAATTTTTTGATATCACTTTAGTTCATCAAATTTTTTATTACGTCTTTTTAATTGGATATTTAATACCCTTTTTACTATGTAGTATTTAAATAACTATATTTTAATATATTAAAGAGGTTTTTATTACATGTTCTTTTATTTTATCTTCCACTCCAAATTTACTTAAGATAATATTTCTATCTTTTTGAAGGATATAATATTAAAATTTATATTTAAAAGTAAATTATTTCAAAAACATTCACATCAACATTGAAAAAATGACTTTTTAATACAACAATAAATGCATATTTTAAACCAAATATGAAATATTTTTCTAAAAACTCTTAGGATTTGAATTCCATATTTCTATTTTCATCCATACATTATTTATTTCTATGGAAATTATTTATCATGAATCACCCTATATATTTTAATATAAAATACTCATTTGTGATGATTAAATTTTATATATTATCTAATTATATTCTTGAAATCAATTTTGGTGTTTTCATATATAAATGCTACAAAACCCATTTTTCATTCCAT
Organism: Viscum album; assembly: GCA_963277665.1. Taxonomy (NCBI): domain Eukaryota; kingdom Viridiplantae; phylum Streptophyta; class Magnoliopsida; order Santalales; family Viscaceae; genus Viscum; species Viscum album. The sequence continues at coordinate 1,305,277,529 of OY728163.1, read as the reverse complement.
AAATTATTTAAAATGTGATGAATGATTATTTTAAATTCACAAAAAATATGTAATAATTACTGATTGGGGAGGTATTATATCTCCCTCCATTGAATTGTTTAAGTTTTTATATCTCATGAGATAAAAATATTTCTTATGCACATTAATATGTTATGTTTTGTTTACATGATGGTGTGTGGACACAATCACATATATATTTCATCACATGATTGTGTATGGACATGATTTAATTTTTTTTTCAAAATATAGTTCTTGAACACTATTTATCTTAAGCTTATTCATAATATTATGATTTTATATTCCCATGATTATTCCATATTTTTAATTTCCCAAGACAATTCCCTCTATATCATGTTTATTATCTCACATTCTTTTTACATGGAATATGATTGTTAATTTGAGATTACAAGTATTCCTATCACGTCTTAGAGATAAAAATTATTATTCCATGTTCTTTTTATAATATATTTATTCTATGAACAGATTATTCGCAGATACTTTTGATCTAAATAATTGATTAAACATTACTAAGTTTTTCCTTACTGATAAATTGAGATCACCCCTTGCTTTTATTTCTATTTCCCTATGAAATTGTATACAAGAATATATTAAAAGGAAGTTTTATGTAGATATTATTTATTATGGATGTTGAATGAATTAAAATAAAATATATTATAATAATAAAATTTTAATTTTTAATGAAAAATAAATAAGAGATAATACATGAAGACATTAAAAAATACATTCTTGGAATTGTGTTATTATTATGAGATATAATATTTAGTTAATAAAATCAATGTCAATGTAGAGATGAAGAATATTAAGAAGGAATAATTCTACCATACATTCCTTCTCATGGATTAAATTTCTAGCTGTTTATGGTAGATCTTCAATGGTTATTCCTTATTCAGTATCAGATCCAACATCTTCTTCCATGATTTTACCCATCCATGCTTCAACATACTTGGTTTCCTCCATTCCAACGTCACCCCCATCTAATAATTTGTTGGTGGTATCTCATTCACCCTTCAATGATAATGTTTCTTCTCTCTCCCTCATTAGAATAAATCATATAGTTTCTTTTGACTCTATTTGTATGTCCTTTAAGAAGGTCATCTCAATGGGTCATTTTTTCCTCAAGCATCTCTAATTCTGACCACTCGATTCCTAAGGGGGTGACGGATTAAGAATCAACAGATGAATACAAAACTTTATAACTTTTGTAAGGAGTTAATTATGTGTATTATTATTATCATCAGTGGTCTATGATCACTAAATTTTGTGATTCATAGACTTCATTACTGACATCATCTAGAATAGTCAAATCATGGAAGCTTTCTAGAACAACAACTATATATATTGTCCATCATAGTTAATTTTTCATTCACCTCATCTTAGAACTAGAATTAATCATTTATTAGGATAAATAAGAAGATACACATGATTGATTAATATTTCTTATCCTTTACAGGTCTTCTTATATTCATCGGGGTAATGATTTCTCATTATCAGCTATATGGATCCACTTTATGGGCCCACTTCCCTTCCAAAACCTATGAATCCTTAAGATAATCAGAGACTCTTTTGGTTATTTACAATGTTATGATGAAGTGAATTGTTATATGGAATACAAAATAGTCGATAATATTTTTGTTGAGGTTGATCTATACTCTTATATTTCCTATAATATCCTTCAAAATGTGGGAAATGAGATAACTTTGTGGAAGTAGATATTCTTCTTAAAGTCTCCAAGATTTTTCTCTCACTACCATATTAAGGGTTATTCATCCCTTTTATGTAAAAATAATGGTGACAACAATTTTCATAGGGAACTACTTATAATTAATCCTTATAATCTTCTCTAAAATATTTATAATATATTTATACTACAGTGAAAAATTTATTGGTTCTAGAGAAATGTATTCTTAATTCGAAGGTGGTAGGAATCAAAGATGTAAATACCTACTATGAATCCATATCTAGATATATATTCTAGTGACAAGAAGCTATTTTAATCTCAGGCTGATGGACATTCTGTTTCTAATAATTTCCTTCCCTAATTTATAGTTTCTAATATAGAGATTCAAACACTTGATAAAACTCTAAAGGAGAGTGATCTTCCCTATGTGTCACATATGAATTAGGAAATTTTTGATCCAACCAAAGATCTTATTTTTTAATAAATGAAGAATATAAATGAATGGAACTATGTCTCCTCCTATGGAGGAGTTTTTTATTTCGCTAAACTCTATTGGGGACTTTAGTGTAATTGGTAATGAATTGCATCCACCCCCAAAGAAAAGGGAAGCTACAAGAATTAAAATTCCATCACTCCTTACTCTAGTGTGGTCACAAAATCTATGTTTATGAACAATACCACTACCCTTAAATTATCAATCCCTTTAGTCCTCTAGGATGACCCCTACAATTCCTTAAGATTCCCTCAATTATTTGAAATTCTAGAGACAGAGTATTTCTCTATAAAAGTGGTTATCATCATAAGGTACTCCATAGTAGTTAATAATCTCTTTTATATATCATGGTTCCCAAAGTAACAATACATTTTACTACGGATATTAAAACTACACTTAAAGTTCTTAATTACATCTATTAAAGCCTGTGAAACACTCAAATATAGATACACTGGAAAATTGATATAAAAATTGAACATATTTATTCCATTCCAAAAAACATTACTAGTATAGTTTGTAAAACCAAAACCTTATTTTACATGACTATTATGCATAAAAAATGAGAGGTAATAGGAGTAATGGATGAATGGGATACCCGTTAAACCTTAAAACCTAGACCCAATGTACAGTTCATAAGTGGAAAATTCAACACTATTTTTTAATAAACTAATAAAAAGGGAGGGGGACTATATCCTAATAGTGGTATGAAGGAATTAAATTACATTTTATCTCAAAATATTTTTTTTCTTATGGATATACAAGAGGTAATTAAAATTTATTTTAAAAAAATGGGGAAACAAATGGATCCAGAGTAAGATAGATAATGTTTGTGGAATCCTATAAGACATTTAAAGAATCCAAAACTACTTAGTTAAGAATATTTAGTGCTATTTGTCTAATAACATACCTATGATATTCTTGATATAGAGGTTAGATAAAGTGGAGAGAAGTTTTTTTTCTAATTGGTGGATGAAAATGGAATATTTTAGGGAGTTGGTAAGTTTATTTTGGATTTACCCTACTCAAGGCCAGAATTGGGTGGTAATATTAAAAAAATTAAATATTTAATAAAATTATATTATTATTTGGAAGAAAAATCAATATATCCATAGTTCAAACCTTGATTTGTTCCAAGATCAAAATTTTCAGAAATATAATAGTCTTTACGGCCATTGAAATAATGAAATAATCTTCATTTGGTCTCATAATATTCAATAACTAGATGATGAATTTCTTGTCATATAAAGAGAAAATAGAGGAAGATCCAGGTTCTAGTGTTTAAGGGAAGGTTATTCTATGACATAATATTTCCATTCATTTATTAGGGAGAAAATTTTACTATTAAGATCGACATAAAACATAAATATGGGTTGCACTCCAATGATGTTGATATTATTAGTACTCTTATAGTGTATTATTTTACTAATTTTCTCTTAGGATTTTTAGAGTTATAATGGGGGGAATTGGATGTGGTAGTAGATGAATCTACTTTAAAACACATCCCATGGAATGTTATTGATCATCTTAATTTTTATTTAAAACCTATTTTGAATGAAAATAATTCTTAATGCTATTAAATGTCTTAATCCAGACAATGATTTGGGCCCTGATTGGTTCCCATGGTATTTTTACTTTTTAGAATAGGAAATCAAAAAAAAAGTCACTTTAGTATTCTAAGATCATTTCAAGGCAGTAAAATTCCCATATTTACTACTGTATTAAAACAATTAATTTTTAAAATCATGGTATATTAGTATGTTTATATTTTTGTATAATTTTCTTACTATAATTTTGAACATGATACTTGATCACCATTTTCTAATTCAAATGTCAAATGTATAAAACCGATTCCTTAAGTGGTGTATAATTCAAGGAGATTTTAGTATATAACATGATATAATTTATAACTTTGATATAAGAGTGGTTGTATCTATCATTACGATCACTATTGATAATGAAAATGATTATGATATGATGAAATGGGGTTTTATTCTCAATGTACTAAGATAATTTGATTTCACTAAATGATTTTTTGATCTCAGGTTTCAATGTTTCTTATCACTATGGTTCACTATCTCCCTTATGGGAAATATATTTAGGCTCATAAAATTATTTATAGGACTTTATCAAGGGGATAATCTATCAAAAAGTCTTTTTATGATTACTAAGGGTGTTCTTAGATGAAATTTCAATAAAGAAATTTATGATGGACTAATCCTTACATTTAGTGGGTAGTATAGTTTCTCTGGAATCTCTCACTTTGTTTTCTAATAACATGTTTTTCTTCACTAATGGTAGTCATAAATTTTTTCAAAATTTCAACATTATCATGAATTTTTATTGTAATAGTATTGGGTAATAAATTTATATTTTCAAAATAAATTTATTATTCACTAAAAAATGCATATCCAATAGAGATATGTTATTAAGGTTATGCTTGGTATCTCTATGACGTATTTTACAAAGTAATATTTAGGGGTTCCATAAAAAAATTTGGGAACTCATATAAACCATTTTAATGGTATAAGAAAAAGAATAATAGGTAGAATTCATTATCATAAAATTAAATTTTTTTCTTTTTGAGGAAGGATCACATTGGTGAAGAATATGCTCTCATCTATTCCCATAAATTTTCTTTCTTTTTATATATCCCCTAAGAGTTTTATTAAGATCATATAAAATATATTTAGTAGTTTTATCTATTATTATCACCAAGAAGGTTTATGTCACAAGGATAGTTGGGTCCAATATAACCATAGAAGGGTGAAATGGGTTAGGGTCATATAAGAGAACTTTTCACACATATAGGATAACATTTTATAAGAATCAACTTCATGAATTTCCATTTGGTCTAGTTTTATGAGGAATAAATACTGCAATACTACATCTATTTGTCCTAATTTCTCACTTTGTAGTAAACTGTAGAGTAAAATAAAATTTTATTCTAATAAAATTCTCTAAAAATCTTGAAGGATCATTTTATGGGGGGACATATAATTTTATAAAGATAAATGGATACATTTCACCCTCTTATTCCCAGTATATTCATTCTCTATTATCAACTTCAAGAAGGCTTCATCGTACTACCAATTTAGTGAAATGATCCTAAATACATACTAGAATATAATTTCTCATAGTATATATTTTGAGTATTTTCTTAACAATCTTGTTTACACTGCCTCTACCTCTATAAAATTTAGTTGATCTAGATTTCAGAAGATTCTATATAAAAATCATGTTATGGATGGTCATTACAATATGATTTAGTGTAATGATCTTCTAGAAAAAAACTATTTTCCCATTTGAAGATTTTTTATTAATCATTTCCCATGGACATCGGTGTTAAAAATATATTAAAACCATATCTAAATATATGTGTTATGGAAATTCTAAAATTGAGTCAATGGTACATCTAATCACTATATGAAATTATATAATTCATCTCGTGTTCCCTAGGAGGTTAAGTGACATTGATCACTGGTTTAATTTTTTCAATGATTTCTTATTGGTATATTTTTAAGGAAAAGTAGATGAGATCCTTCTCTTCTTGAGTAGACTTATCTTTATAGAAATAAGATTTTGGATACTTCTAACAAAATTTATTTTTCCTAACATCATAGATTACAACAGTAATATTCCTATCTGAAAAATAAAATTCTATGAATCAATTTTTATCATGGTTTGTTTTTAATGAAGGATTCCATCACCCATTTCATGGAGGGTCATCATTCATGGAATATATCCACAACAACGAGTGACCATTTTAGAGGAATGGAAACCTAGGTTTAGAAGAAGGTGTCAAGGTACTTTCTTAGGCTTAACACTGATGGATCCTATATACAAGTTATTATAAGTATTTTTTGAAATTTTTGCGGCTCTATCTTTCTAGCCTTTTTAGATATCATTGGGGATGGATCCTAATCAATATTGATGAACATGAAATGATTACGAGTATCAATATTTTTATAGAGAGAAATATTAACCTTTTAGTTTTTGAATTAGATTCTCTAACTATGATCAATACATAATTAGATTTATTTAATAATCCTTATAATATCATCTATTTTATTTGGTATTGTTGAAATTTCTTAAGCTGAATGTGGAAAATGAGTAAACAAGGAGGGATGTTAATATAAAAGATTATATGTTCGCATTTAAAGGTGATCAAGGGGAATGGTTGATCAATTTTATGAGCATTTTCTATTTATTTTTTAATTTTATGGATATTATATAATGGGATTCCCTTAGTTTTCAACACATTATACCCCTTTACATTTATTATATTATCTTTTATTTCTTAATAATAATAATATCAAATTTTTAGTTAAAGTATAGAAATAATGTAATAAAATTATTTTTATATTGGATTATCTCACATGGTATCAATACTAATGTGTTATGTATGTATTTTTTACAATTAACATGGGCGTATGGGTATAAGGTGTCTCAACTTGTATCGGTGAATGGTTTAGTTATTATTGAGAAACATTTTAGTTAATTTTTAGGAATATTATAGTTCTTTTTTATGAATTATGGTAAGATAATTTTAGTGAAAAACGTATCGATAAGTCTATGTATAGGATACCATCTTAAAGTTTACGTATTGAAGATATTCTATGGTTTATGAGTAATTAAATCCTTATATTTATAATGGCATGTGGATAGGGTTATGGAACTAAATCACCTAGCAGTAATCACCCTAGAAAATGATGGTGGAGTATCAAATCGATATTCACTTGATACGTGATGAGTATACTTAAGACTTCACAACTTTCTAGGCACTCCTGGGGGATATTCTTTGGTTATTCACATAAACATTCCAAACCATTATTTTTAATTTAAATGGAAGTTGATGATGTGATATATTACTAGTTAGGTTATAAAACTAATAGGAAAATGACCACAAGAAACCGAGGTTAAATTTAAGGAGTTGTAAATTGATCCAATTATATCACAGTTTAATTGAATATATCAAATGTTAAAATGATTGTTTCATTGGATAATTCATTATGTGATTGGGTTTTTATATACATATTATTATTTACCCAATTTGGTTTTAGTATTTTGTTAGAAATAGGATCATGTAAATGAGTCTTGGAAAATAATGTCACTAGAAACTCCTATTACCAACTAAGGAAGTATATATGGTAAAAACTTTTAGATAAAGGAAAATATCAATAAATTATTATATTGAGAAAAATTTTGAGGCTCATATTATATATGATTGTGTGGTTTATTTCTTAGAAGAATATATATCTTGAGTTTAATATGGATCATTTAGCTTTATTTATTATTGTCTAATAATTATAATTACATTTAAAAAATATTTAATGGGGAAAATATAACCCCTCTAGAATTTAGTATTAATTTTGTTTTAAATAAATTCAATTTATAATTAAATTCTTCATATGAAACTTAAAACCAAAATGAATTATGATATAATTTTTAAAGGTAGTAAAAATAATCATTATAATGTTTTCATTTAGTTGGTGGGTATAAATAAAGTTAGTTTTTTTAAAATCTAGGATGATAGAAAAATAAAGATTTATTTTATAAATCAACACATTGATAAAATTAAATTAGTGTAACTAAATTCTAATAAGATTATTTTATGCTTAAAAATTTATTTTTCAAATATTTACGTTTTTATGGACTATGTATTTTAAATGTATAAAACTAAATATATTTTTGTTTATTTATTATAAAATATATTTATTATAGTTTTAAAATATTATTACTAATTTAATTAGTAATTTATCAAAAAAACAAAAAGAAAAATTAGTAAATTTTTTTTTAATATCATATGAAAGCAATTTTATTATATTTTTAGTTCTAATTTAAAAGTTTAATTATCAGATTTTAGAATGTGAATTTGACCAAAATTACGTCATATTTAGAAAAAATAAAAAATTTCAATTAGGATAAATTTATTATATTTATTATAATTATTTATTTTTAGGTGAATATTGAAATATATAATTTTTATTAACACAATTGAAATTTTGACTTTATCATGATCAAAGAACAACTTAAAAAATTAAAATTTTTTTCATCACTAAGAATTTATTTATATAATTATATGATTCATTTAAAAACACTATGTTAGTTTTTGGAAATATATGTTTAATACTTTTAAACTTAATTAATATTTTATTCTAATAAAATAATATTTTCTATCTTTTTATTTTAATTTGGATTTCACAAGCTAGAATTTTGAATCAATTTTAAAGAAAGATAAATATTATTTTTTAAATAATAAATTAATTAATTTAGTTGAACTGAACAACATTAATAATTATGTGTAACGCCCCGACCCCAGCTACCCAGAGTCGGTGCATTACTTCGTAACATTGGCATGATCACAAAAGATCAAGTCTCGAAAGACCGATTAGTTTAGTAGCCTTGGAAACACTAGATACATTCATAAATCTTATATTACATCATAAAGTGAAAAACTAATAACAAAGTATTCATAGTCCACACTCATATCATCTTCTGACTATCCCTGCAGGTCATTCATAAAATACTTCTTCACATCCTGGAAAATATTAAAACATTGAAAGGGGTGAGCTCAGATGCTCAGTAAGGATAACAATATTGCGGAAGCTTTCATAAATAAACATAAAAATTTAAGGCAATTTATAACTAAAACAAAAGCCTTTTAAACTTGAACATCAACATAATATGGAAAAAGTAAAATGAGATAATTCCATTCACTTCTTCACATGGATATTCTACTGGTCGAATAATCACATGCAATATCAATAACCACTTTCATAATGATGGAATGCATAATGCCAGACATTCTGAAACATTTTGTCAAGGCCTCGGCCAAGACGTCTAAAATGATTAAGGCCTCGGCCAAAACCATAAATCAAATTGGGAAAGGGCCTCGGCCAATTCCACGTCTAGTTGTCTCATGAGACCTACCGATGCATCGAGGAGCTATAGCGGGCTCCACCCGTCACTTATTAAGTCCAATACATTCCTCATATGAATAGGTTTAAACATATCATAAACCATAACATAATCGTATCACATAAAACATGCATAAAGGAAACATAAAATTTCCACATTTCAATCACAAGATATCAATACAACACATTGATATAATAAAAATGCTTTCAAAACCATTTTCAATACCAAAATAAAAGAAAGTTAAAAATTTGTATTTATTTTTCATCAAAAAAAAGTGATGGCTTGTAGAGGAAGCCGAAACTCAAATAATGGTCACGGCGGCGGAGAAGTCGTTGTCGCCGCATATGTACGGAAAGAAAAACATTCCCTTTTTGTCTTTTAGTAAAATGCTTCGTATAAAAAAATATTCCTTTTGAATAAACGTAAAAGTCAAAGGGGTTTATACACCGTATAAAAGAAAGTTGTGTATAAAACCAAATATGCCTCAATGAAAGGAGATTGAGACGAAGTCCTTAAAAAGATCATTTTTAAAATAAAAGAGATCTATTATGTGTATTCACTATAGGTACACATATAGAAAGTAAATATACAAAATAGGACATAATAATATCATGACATAATTTGAAAGTAGGAGATTAACCCAAAGAATGGAAGTTGGGTTAAGAAATTCCCTTACCTCGTGTCTGACTTGACTCAACCGTTCTTTAAACTCCTGAATAATGAACTAGAGTTAATATATACCTTATTAAGAACCATTTTCAATTTCATTATCCTTTTTATATCACTTATTACAATGATATGAACATTCTGTAATTATTTAAGTTAATAACGGTCGTTTTGTCGATCTTAGGTACTTGAGTCAAAAATAAACTTCTTATAATTACAAGTTGTTCATGTGGTGAAATATCCATTATATACAGAATTATATTCATGATTTAGATATCATATATATAATATATATACAGTATATACATTCATTTATAATATTACGTAACATTTAGAGGTAAGAAATGAAATGCACCGTTCATGGAGACGGTAAGCCGTACGTACGCATGAACGCTACTTTCATTTCTATTTCATATTTAATGGAATGAAATAATAATGATATAAATGTATAATATAATTCCAGTATAATATAGTGTATAATACCATTTACTCCATCCTTTATACATCCCACATATGGCATGAACGATTCAAATCACTTTGAGGGGGCGGTAGTCCGCACTTCCTAAAATAAAATTATCGTGTTAACCCATAATGGAAATCATAAAGTATGCCATAAATGAGAAATACAGAAGCATAAGTAAAACATAAACATATTATATATAATATATAAATATAGTGACATCTTAATGGCCACCTTTGAAGGTGTTATATGAGTGTTGAACAATCATCGTTTCGTGAGGCAGAAATTCGCCATCCACAGAAACCGTATGTTCTTTAACCATTAGATGTAGGTGTGTGTAAGTGTAGCTCGAATCCTTCTTATAACAACCTCCTAGTATATTGAGGATACTGGTGTTGTTACAAAAGAAATGAATAAAAAGAGTTTATGGGGTTGGAGAAGAAAAATAAAACAAAATAACATAAGAGAAGACATTACTTTTAAATCGGGTAACTCTTTTGATTTGAGCCAAAGGCTTCCTTGGGAAGTATTCTACCCAAAGTGAGGCTTCTAGGAGTAAGGGAGGGAAGTTGGGAGAGTATTTGGGCAGATTTTGGCCGAGCCAAATGGCTTGAAAGTGTGAATGAGGTGGTAGAGGTGGGGGCCTTTTATAAGTGGAGAGGAGGGGCACTCTTGGAAAGTAAAGAAAAGTCACTTTATTATAAAATGAGTTTCGGATTTTAGAGGTCTCACACTTTTATAATTCGTGGATAAGGTGATAAGGGTTCGAAATCTTCTCATCTAATAGGCTTTGGACAAGTGTAAGCCTTGGATTTTTCATTATATTCTCATTTTATTTAAATCGTTAAATAATGAGGTCATCGCTGCATCATCATGATGTCATAAATAATTTAATTTATTTAATGTCTAAAAATTATAAAAAAATACTATGATGTAGGAAATATTTTTATCTTTCCAATGACTATTTATAGTAAAAAATATGACTTGTATAACCCCATGTGAAAATTGTTTTAGTAAAACATTTCATGTTTGTGTCATTTTTTACTTTAACATTAAATAAAAGGTATTTAATTCATTTTCCAACTAAAGTGGCTCCATGGGGTCCCCAAGTTGACCCATGGATTTTATAGGTCGGCCATGGCACATCCAATAGGAGTAGGACAAGTGTCAAGCTCATCTCATATTATTAAAACATTATTTTTACCTTAAACTACACTAATTATCTCTAATCGCGATTAAGAACTTAAAAGTTACTATTCACCAAAAAATTATTTTAATCTCATTGAACCACATTTTACTTCTTAATGACAACCATGTATGTCGGATTTTTGAAAATCAAATCACAGAAGTGGTAATATTTCATTTAAATGAAAAATCAGTTATTTAACTACCACTTAGTGGTTTCACTATTCATCAAAAATGGAAGTTTTTCAGAACAATGCCAAAATTTCACCCTAAGCTATAATTGATATTCCGAATTCAAAAATGATGTCTATTTTAAAAAATTCCAAACATATAAGTTGTATTAATTAATTTTATAATTAATTCCCGCTGTCACAACAATAGCGTGTTTTTAAGAAACAATTTATATCAAAAGATTGGCAATTGTTTATGTCCAATTTCAATGTTAAATTAATTCTAATGACCACCATTGGATAAAATGGTAAAAATATATTCTAATTATACTTTAAAACCACTAAATAGTATAATTTACCACTATAAATTATTTTGATTAAAAAAGTTGTTTTTAAGTAATTTTCACTATTCATAAAAAATTGGAAGTTCTCAGAAAATTACAAAAAATTCAACTTTGGATAATTTCGATATTACGAATACAAAAATGGAGTCCATTTTGAAATATAAAATTTCTATAATTTTAAAAAGTGGTTATTAATATTCATAACGGCTACTTTGATTAGTCGCGGTGTTTTAGAACTCGAAGTTGCGTACAATGGAAGATATTGCATTATTGAATGAGAAGCGTATCGTGGAAGCTCGGGGTGTTACATTATGTCTTAATAATAATTTTTATGCATAAAAATAATCTTTTCCTAAAATTGGTTTTTACACATTATGTAACCTAATATTAAAAATTAAATTTCATCAAAATTACAAATTTTATTTCATAAAAATATTTCATTTTTTAATCATTAGATTAAAATTATGTAATATGGAATATTTTATCTTTATAAATTAAAAGTAAATTACTTAATTAAAAATTAGTTACTATGGTAAAAACAAAAAATGCTACAATTCAAAACCCTAAGAGTAAGCTATTTAATTCTATTCATATCAATTTTAATATGAATCGATGATGAATGATTGAAATTATCTCATACCCAATACATTATTGTCCACTTTTTCTCTACAAGAAATGTGAAATGTGTACACTCCTTATATTAAGAATTTAATATTTACAAAAATGACATTCCTTTACTTATAATAGGATCTCAACTCCACCCCATTTAGAGACTCATTATAAATTATTATCTTAACCAAAAATTTGAAACAATATCTCTTTAACTCACTACCCACATACTATAATCCTTTTTTTCTTTCTAAAATACCATTCCATAGATCCTTAATGTGTTACCCAAGAGAGAACATGTAAAGAGAGAGGTAATGTTCTCAATTGAGGTCTCTTAATTATTTCCTTCTTTAATCCTAATAAATTATATAACTAAAAGTGTGTTAACATAAGTACTTTTAAAATACTTAATTTTAATTATATTAAAAGCAATCCATTTTCTTCTTTCCTTCAAAACCATTTAAAAAATGAATGCAACATCATGCGTACATGCCAACAATCATCTCCATGAATGGTGTGTTATATTTTTCATCATCGCATCACATGGATGGTTATAAAAGTATACTTAAAGTATTAATATTATATTTTTAAAAATTTATATTATAAAATAATAATCCATTACTTATATTCTCTTTATTTTTTGATAATGAATGTGTCACCCATGCGTATATACAGACTACCTTATGCACAAGAGTGACGTATTTCATTTTACATCAAATATTTTATTCATTTTAAAAATTTATTAAAATATTATTCAAAATTTAGTGGCATATAAATAATATAAGTTTTATTCTATAATACTTATGTTATTTCAAAATAATCACTTTTTAACCATACCCCCATTGATTATAGTTTGTTCTTGTTTGGGTTGGTTTGATATACTACTTGAAGAGTGCTATGAATTTATATCATGGTTTCCAATGGAAACATAAATCATGATATTATTTTATATAAATGAAAAACAATGTTCGGTTTAAGGTTATAGAATGTTTATATTAAAATTTAACTTATTATTATCATTGTACCACGATTTTTGTTCATTAAAATTTACTGAAACAGACTCATCACGCACTACATCATCGTGAATCATTTATAAAATGATTATGAAATGGAATTATAAAATTGTGTACCATTATAGAATATATATTCTTGTAACTGTAATTATATAATAATTATGAAAATTTAATCTATAAAAAATAATCAACACCACCATTATGAAACTATTAATAGATAAAAAAAAGTTTAATAACATTTTTTGATGAAAATAAAATTTAACTAGATGCTATATTTATAATAAATGATATTTATAAAATGTTATATGTATGAATTTTTTTAAATAGTTGATTAAAAAATTTATTTTTTTATATATTCAGTTAGAGAACATTAAGCTAAGTGAGATTAAAGATAAGGGTTTTTCATCTCAATTTCCTTTTGGATAAATTTTTATACACATAATTTCATTTAAATAGTGACCATACTACCTATTTGATATATATTATCTCTAATTATTTTTTATCCATGGTATCTAAAATTCAATTTTAATCTCTCTTTCAAAGGGATTTTATTAAAAAATTTATTATGTTGTAAAAGATATTGATTACTCAAAATTTCTTTCTTTAAGTTATGATTTTTCTTCTAGAAATTATTTATTACATGATTGGGTTATTTCACCATAAAATTTTATTATTTTGTATTTTATCTCCCCATATATTGGAAAAATGTTTTTTAATTCAAATATTCTTCCATGAAAAATTTCATTCTCATTAAAATATGATGTTGTTAAGAATAATTACCACATTTCCAACATTTAATCACTATCTTCCATATCCATGATTTCTATTCCTACATTTGTTCTCATTTATATTTGAAAACTCAAGTATATTCTATGAAATTTTATTTTCACATTTACCTTTAAATATTTTCATAAGGTAGTTTTATTACCCTTTTTATATTATAGAATATAATTAAATGTTTTATTAATATATTTAAATGGTTTTATTTCTATGTTACCTTATTTTATATTCCACTCCAAATTTGATTGAAGAATCAATTTGAATGATCCACTATTGAATGTTATTTTTTAAATTATTATTTTTTAAAATGTTTTTACTTTACCTTTTCAAAAAACGACTATTCAATGTGACATGACATCATCATTTATGCCAAAGAGAAGTGAATTTTCTAAAAACTCTTGTATAATTTGGCACACTTTTTTCTATTTTTATATCCAAAGGATTTATTTCCTTGAAAATTATTTTTCATGAATTACCCTCTATATGTTATTATAAAATAATCTTTTGGAGTGATTGAATTTTGGATATCAAACATTTACATTATTGAATCCAATTTTGGTGATATCATCTACCAATGTTACAAAACACATTTTTCATTTCATGAGTTATTTATGATGCCATGAATGATTATTTTCATCTATAGAACATATGTATGGATGATTGATGAGTGGGGTAATATATCGCACTCTATTACATTAGTTATGTTGTTAAATCTCATGGAATTACAATGTTTTTTGTGAAAATGTTCATCTTATCCTTTGTTTACATGATGATGTATAGACCTAATATAATATATCGTTTTCATATGATTATGTGTATACATGATCACATTATGTTTTGAACAAAATATTGTTCCTAGATATGTTTTATCTTAATATTTTTCACAATATTATGATTTTCTATTCCTTTTATTATACCAAATTTTTATATACCTATTCTTTTCCCTCGCATCTCATGTTTATTATCTCAAACTCTTATACCACGGTACATGTTTGTTCAATTAAGATTAAATTTCATTCAATTATAACTTATAAAAAACTATAATTGTTCAATGTGATTTTAATAATATTTTATCCTTTATCATGTTTTTAAAATATTTTTATGATTAAGCCCTTTGATAAAACTTCAATGGGTTTTTCCTTACTCAGTGTTTGAGATCACCTGTTGGTTTTGTTTCCTTTTTACCCAAGATGTTGTATACAATAATATATTTACAAGTATGTTTTATGAAGAGATTCATTATGGGATATATTGAAAAAATAATATAGAAATATTCATATAGTAGAAAAATATTTATTTTTTTGGTGAAAAATACATGGAATTTAATAATTAAAGACACTAAAACTTTTATTCCTAGGATTGGGTGATTATTATGAGATGTAATTTTTAACTTATTAAAATGATATGAAATATTTTTATGTTTATCATAGATTAGACTACTTGGTATAAAATCCAATGTGTAATGTATTTTTTTAGAACCAGACTTGGGATTTTGTGTACTGAGAGCATCATGTCTCATCCAAAGACTAGTATATATAATATTTCAAATTTTTATGTCCTTGAGGACCCAATATTTGGGGATAGAAAATTTTATCTAGTAAAGATATTTAATAATATTTTATTTGAGAACATTAAAAATCCTATGAGTAAATAAATAAATGCAAATTTACCACCATGTTGTGATACTGAAATTATACCATCTCTTGATGATAAAATATAAGATATTTTATACTCAATAAACTATAATGAATCCCAATATCATTGGGGAGAATGTTCAGAAAATTAAATCTGGATTATTTAACGAGTTTAAAAATGTCAAAAGAGTTATAAATGAGTTGAGAGATGAGATTAAAGTATAAAATGATGACTATTTGATCATTACGAAAAATTCAGTCTCCAATATTGATTTCAATAAAATAAAAGGGATGATGGATTAATTGAAAAGATACTCAAAACATTACAATTTTTTTTTCAAATAGGTATATCTTCTTTGTATTTAGAGGAAATTTAATCTTTAAAAGATCAATTGAATGAATTGAGTTTTGATTATTTTTCAAAGATTGATTATGATTTAATAAAAATGATGAAAAGATCTTACTTTCACTTAATTGAAATAATATATCAAAATAAATCAAATCACCAATATAAGGAAGAAAATTATTAGTAATGAGACATGGTGAAAGCCAACATTGTACTACCTAGACCCATGAAACCTATCCAGATAGGTGAACCTAGACTTTTCTCTATTATAGAATCTATGGAAGAAAAATTGGTTCTTTTTTCTTCATACATTGATGGAATGACAGAAATAGTGGCATAAGTTAATAATGAAATAATAACATTATAAACATTTCTTGATGTCAAAAATGATTTTATTTATGAGATCATAAATATCAGTATATATTATATCCAAAGGAATCATAGGAATGAGTAATCCATCACTGTGATTATTTTTTATATTGAGTAATTCCATGTCCCCTTGAAAAAATCCTTATTGTGTGATCTTAAATCCTCATATAACACCATAAAATTATTAAATAATGGGGCCATACACTGGATGCTAACTTTGAAATTTTATTTGATAGGATCACAACCATTTCGATCGATGTTGATAATTCCATTAACTAAAAATCCTCATGGTCCAAATCCTAATCTTATGATGAAGCATATTGTCATCCTATTGAGCTTAGAAGGGACATTTACAATGGAACAAAAGTGGCTATTTTTAGTGACATATATCCTAAAATTATCACTTATGTATCCACTCAAGTGTTTTTAAAATATAAAGTGGATGTTATGAGAACTCTATAGTCAATATGTGTTTTAAATACAAATCTATAAGATATTATTAAGATTTTTGGACATAAGTTTTAGCAAGGATACAAAGTCATTATTGATTTATACAAATAATCAATTATCAAAAGAATAAAAATGTAAGAAAATTAAATTTATAAATTAATATGTAGATAATATATAGTTATTTATCTTAATAAAAAATTTCTTATATCTAATAAGAAGCTATAATTTTTTTTGATCATTACACCTTCTAAAAACAATTGAATTACAAGTCATCTTAGCAATCTATGCTATTCTCTCTACTAGCAACCTATACCAAGATGTCATTTATTAATTTATATAATTATGATGACAAAAGGATAAGAAATCCTGTTAAATCAATATGAATAGTACATAGAATATTTCTAAATGAGATAATGTTTATATTAGAGGGAATTCATGTTTAGTTGTATCTTTTTTTGAGATTCACCCTTTGGATCCCTCTGTTCACCTGTTCTAGAACCAGATCCTACAATACACATTTCATTTAAGAAATCACCTCCTCAACCAATGGTATATTATTTATAAAGCTTCAACCAACCCTACTTTGGATTTTAAAGAGTTCAATACTGCTCTATATACATTTAAATAAATTATTAATGAAATTTTATTATCAAAAAATCTTGTGTTCTATTCTTATTTTATACTCTATAATTGATGATTTTCTATTAATATTTAATTTCTTTTTCTTTTTATACTTTTAATAAATTCATATAATTCAATTATAAAATTATAATTCATTTCAGTCATAAGTTATTCCAATACTAAATTTTAGTATTATATATTAAAATTTTTATATCCATTATTTTAACTACCATTTTAATTTCAAAAAATGGGGAAAATAAAATTAAAAAAACATAAATTTTTATTCATCCTTTATTTTCAAAAATATTTTGATCCCAAACTTTTTGAAATATTTTGATCTTAAATATTAAATAATAAAAATAGTTTTAAATTTTATGTTTAATTTTATGGTTATTGGATCATAAAAAATGTGGAGTGTTCTGGTCATACTAATGTTTATTTAACGTATCCAATTCTACCATTTGTTTAATGACTTAAAATAATTATTTTTATGGATAAGTTATTATTTAGTTTGTTAAAATAGTATTCATCATGTTTACATATGTTTCTATATGTTTTTTTTGTGCTTGGTCATTTTTTTCCTAATTGAAAAATTTCCTAAGTGTCGGGTGATAACTACACATGGGTATATCACACTTATACTAAATCAAATCACAAGTATGATGATGAAAAAATATAAGTATATTTATGATAAAATATACTAAGTGTTAAATGAAACAAACTATAAGATAAAACACTACTATGTAGAATAAAATCACACATACTCAAAGGAAAAACACACTTATACTGAGGAGAAATCACACATAGTATAAGGTTGAACCAAACTTACACCTAAGAGATTCAAATTTATACTGAATAGAAAATTACATAAGTGCCAAATGAAACTTAATATAGATATAATACACTTGAATTGATGACAAAATGATACATATGTTTTTCATAATGACACTTACAAAAAAATAAGTCATAGTAACATTGAAGACAAAAAAGGCACTTACACAAAACCATATATAACCTTTAAAAAATTGGATTTAGAAAAATATGTAAATTTAATAATTTGAAAGATCTCATTTGAGAATATTAAAATCCCATTATTAGAATATTGGGGAAGTACTGAACACCTTGAAGAGTCTTTTTAAAACCATTTAATGTTATTTTATGTAGTTGTGTACTTTATATATCATATATTTTTAATGATTTTTCCATTATAGTGTTTTTGAAAAATGTGAATTAATTTCTTATAAATAATATAAAATTCATTTGATTTGATAAATTTTGAAATTAATTCTGAGGTTACCAATATTATTTAATGACTCAATATATATTGATTACCACGAATAAGAATAAGTATTGCTCCAAACAGACATAATTTATAAATAAAATATATTTATTCATGATGTATATATAATAAAGTGATGGTGAAAGTGATAAAAGAAAAGAACATATAGTTTTACAAAGTAAACAAAAAATATATATTTAGTGTTTTTAAGACGATGATATATACTAGAGAATATTCTCAAGATTTATCTATCACTCATATATGCACGATCTACATTTCAAAAAATTTATTGTGTGGATGAAAAAAACATGTTGTTATTGTGAATTATAGAATAAATATTCTATAGTCTAAGAGATATTTCAGAGTTTCCTATTTAACACTTATTCATTCTTAGGAAGTGTTCTGCAAAAAATATTAGTTTCTTCTTACAACCGTGTTCTAAAGTATATATATGTTTTAAATAATTTATTTTTTCTAGAAGTAATACATTTTGTATTAAGTGATCTGTGAAGTCCATAGACACATATTGTATAAGAGAGATCATAGGAAAATATATTTTCACCACTGTAACAAGTTTCAGTGGGTTCTAGTCAACTATGAAGGTCCCATATAAAAGGAAATGATAAGTAATTATCAAATTTCTCACTCATAGAGTGTTTTTGAAGTGGACTAGAGAATAATTGTAACCTAAAACACTATAAATAATTTATATCCTTCTTCTTATGGTTTATTTATTTTATATTCATATATAATTGATAACAAGTGGGATATATTTTAATAACTATTTATGTGGGTTTACTATTTTAGGTAAAATTTTTTTGAACTCAATTCACCCCCACTTGAGTATTTGTGAAACTCTTCTAGGAAAATAGAAACATCCATTTTAATTAAACTATTTATGATAATATATTCAATACCAATTTGAATTCCACATCTGATTGATCATGTGAATAATAAGGAATTTATCTAGGGACTTGATTATAAGTGATCTTATTTTATTCCATACCAAGCATTGAGCTCTATAGAGTTTAGTATATCTCATGTTTGTGAGGTATGTTATGTTTATTTTGGGGTCTTATTTGAGAGATAAGTATGATTTTTTTTATTTAATTCTACAATTGGGCCCTATTTTACTTCCCATTTCATTTAATTTCATCAAAGGTTGGTTCTCTCAATATTTGATATTGTATCATCTTTAATACCTCACTTTTATTTCTATATGTAGTGAAATTTTCATTAAATTGGATGTAACCTGATTTGATTTCACATTTTTTGAACTATTATTATGATGTTTATATAACATGATTTCTATGGTTTAGATTCAATATATGTCTTGATGATGGGATTCCAATGCCCATGAACTCCATTACAGAATCTATGTTTAGTGAGAAGACTAAAAATATTCAACTTGTTCCTAATGTAGATATTCTTTATTTTTTTAATATAGGATGTAAAATGTAATAATAGTTGATAATATGGGTGAATAATTTCATGAAGGCCTCATTTTGATAAAAAATATGAAAAAATATCAACAATGATCCAAACAGCTAACATTAGAAATTGTTTCACTAAACATAATATTTTTCATCTCCTAGATGTTTCAGGAAGGGTCAAGAAAACTCTTGTCATGAAATCAATTAAATGGATCCCTCCAAAATAAAATTATATCAAATTGAATTTTTATGGGGATTATCTAGGTGAAAATTCATTCTTAGGATGTGTTGGGTTATTTAAAATGAATTGTGGATTTATTAATGAATTTTTCTTCAGATATATTAGAAAATAATTTTCCTATGAAGTGGAACATCAGGAAATGATCATTACCATTAGATATGAAACAAAACTTATATGGAAACATATTTAGATATAATTAGATTCAACCTATTTGGTGGAAGATTTATGGAACCAACCAAAGAATGTCTCTTAGAGGCTTCTCCCATAATGGATTGCATGGTTGGAAAACATGGACCATAAATAATAGAATGTGGCTCATGTCTATAAGGAGGCCAATCAGAAATCCAATTCACTTTTAATTAATGAAATTAAAGAAGTGTATTCAGATTCTTTATTTCTAAAAACTAGATATTTCACACCATATGTTGATTTTGATTCATGGGGTGACATGGATACTAAGTTATGTAAACCAAATTGGGGACTTTGTACCTTTCTTTTTTACAAGGTTTAGGTTTCTCCATGTATATATGCCTTTTATATGGATAATAATTTTTTTTCTTAAGATATGTGTAACATGTTTGAGATATAGAGGCAACATTATTCAATTATAATTTTAATTGATTACAATAATGGATGGGTTCCTAGAACTATGTAATTTTTATGTATTTTTAAATGTTATAAATCAAATATTTTGATCAATTATGTACATATTGTGTGTTCAAGGGCGTGATGTGTTAGGAATAAGATTATTGTTCTATAGGGTGATGTGTTAGGACTTGTATATGTTTTTTAGAGGGTAATTTAATGAGACCATACTAAATGTTTTAGAGGTTTACATGTTTTGAACTGATTTTGTGTTCTATAGTGTGATGTGTTGAAACCAAGATTTGTGATTAGGTGGGTGATGTTTTGTGACCTAAATACCTTTCCATGTTACTCATGGGTATGAGAAGTTGTCAATTGATATGAGATGGTGATATTAAATATTAAATTTATTTGTTTATTATGAATATATGATATCTATTAATATCATTTTATTCACTATGGATAGATATCTTTATTTAAAATCATACAAACTTGTTGATAATTGATTATGTGGGAATAGTGATTCCATTTGGAATCATATATCTAGACTTATGATTGTAAATTCCTATGAATGATGACCTAAAATTTTGTTCTGTTCTATAAATTTGAACTTACCCTATGTGAATTGTATTTTTATAGAGTTTGAATAATGTAGTTTTTAACAATTAAAATGACTTTTTGAGAAATTGACATTACTAGCAACGTAAATCATATTTCTATTAGTTCATCTTGATAGATATTTATACTGATGGATACATTATTTTTATACCCATAATGGGGGTTGGTTTCACCTTTAAATTATTTAATAACCATTAAAATTGAATTATTGGTTATATATGTAACACTGAGACATTTTTAAAATAATATTATTTTTGACTGTATATATGACACACATCAAAAGGATTAAATAAACCAAAAAATACTATTTTTTTTAAATATGACCATCATAAAATAACCATTAAATTGGTAGGTATGAATAATATTGTCCATATTATATAATATATATAATGTTCCCACTCAATACAAATATATTTATAAATACTTTTTAAATAATCACTCAATTTTTAGTATAACCATTTTATGTTTCAAAAAATACATTTTCTTTAAAAATGATTTTATTTCTTTTTGTGAGTGAATATTGTAATTTATATTTGGAATTTTGTGAAATTTTATTTAATAAAAAGGATATAATTTTTTACATTTTCAGGTAAAATTTATCTTATGATAAATTTTTGATAATTTTTTAAATGTTTGTTTTTTCAATGAACAGTTAAAAATATCGATTTTAAATGAAAAATGCATTATCTTTTCAAGTATTAAAAAAGTTACATTATATTTTATATTAGTTTTAAAATTTAATTAGTTCATTTTTATTAAAAATAATCAAATAAATTTTATTATAATAATATTTATATCTTAATTTGATATAAAAACATTTTTCCATAAAAGACAGTTTTTTTGTAAAACCTTTTATTATTATTTTTGAGATTGATATTAAATTAAAATATACCAAAATTTTGAATTGAATTTGATAAAATTTATTAAATATTTATAATCATAATAATTGATATTTTTTAGTAATTTCAACCTAATTGTTTGTCCTAATGAATAGTAAAAATAGTAAAAATCTGTTACTATGGTTAATGTTAAAACAAGTGCACCTAGGGGGTTAAAATAAAGAGATAATGATTAAAATAACCTAATAACTTCTGAAATACCCCACTGAATTTAAATATTTATTTCCCATATCATCTCACCTTTATAAATGGTAAAATTTTGAGCTATTTGGCATGAGTATGATATTAACGTATTTTAATCTTTTCAAAAATTGCAAGTGTGTCCTCTCTCCCACTTATAAAAATATACCCCTCTTCTATTTTATCCATAGATAAAGAGTATGTTTTGACCAATTAATACCCAAATCCATTCCTAAAATCCATAAACATTTCCATGATTCCCTTGTATTATCATAAAACCATCATAGTAAGTCTTTAGGTATAAACCTAAATAAGCTGTCTGAAGAAGAGGTATAGTTCTTAACCGTGCAGTTTCATTTTATTTCTTCATCTACCTCCTTAAATTGTTCTTTAACATTGATGAAATAATAATATTGGTATGATACATATACATATATTTTATTATATAAATGGAATAATCTATATCCATTTCATCTTCCATAAAATGAGAAATGAAACCATCATTCATGTGCAAAATATACTACAACCTCACGAATATGTGTATTTAATTTTCCATCACCGCCTATGACAACATGTTATGATCATGGATTTAATATATATATATATATATATATATATGTGATATTAATGAAATAATTATTCCTCTATAAAGATAAAATATCATATATTTTATTATCATTCAATCCATTGAAAAATGATAATGTTGTTCATGTATACGTGTGGATTACCAATTCCATAAAGCGATATGATTCATTTTTTACCACTACCTCACATGGATGGTAAATATAAGTGTATTTAATGTTATTTTATTTTATTTATGATATAATAATTAATATGTGAATTTAAAATAATAATTTACTTCTTTCCCTCATGTTCATTGAACAATCAAAACATTTCTCATGCGTATGTATTACCTAACGTCTCCATGATTGTAAAATAATTTATCTTTTATAACCATCAATAATGGTTTGTCTTAAAAGTATTATTAATGTATAAATATGATATTATTTTAATTATTATTATAATTATTATTATATAGATGATGTATCAATGAATCATTTGACCATGGTCAAGACCCCAAAGATGTTTTGAAATTATCAATGGAGCATCCTCAAGATGTTTAAATTAAACTTAACAAATTAAAAAAATTAAATATGGAATTTTAATAAATGAAAAAAATGGTTCAATAATAAATTAATAAACCTATAAAAGGTTTATTAAAAATTAAATATTTTATATAAGTTTATCATATAGTTTTTAAAGGGCATATATAGAAAGATAGGACATGAAGTAAGAGATTTTGTCTCAATTCCCCATCACTGATGCATATTTTAATGCTATGAACCAAATTTATTTTATATGGTGTATATATTTCATGTTTTACATGTAATATCATTAATTCATTATAATTTAAGCTATTTTATGTTATAATTCTTGGTACTCCATCCAAGGGGTTTTGATTTGAATGTTACTGAAGCAGTAAATGATTTTATAACTCAATTTCTATTTTCTTGTTAATACTACTTATTCATAGAATATACCATGTAAGTATTTTTTGTGTAATTAACTATGATTTTTTATGTTGTATTGAAGTTTTTTAATGGATATAAATTTTATACACACAATCAATCAATTGATTAATTATCAATTCAATAATATGATCTTTGTAAGGATTATTCATCTCAAATTTCCATTACTTGGGAAGTATGTGTTCTCAGGGCCTTAGGTTCATCAAATGCCTTCGAGCCATAGGGAATTCGGGCCACATAATACCATGGATTAGTCCAGTCTACATAGAGCTTTCCCCAGAAGAGGATCAGAGCAATAGAGTAGTAGTCACCAGATGCAAAGCTAACCAGATTGGAAGAATGAGAGGGTATGGCAACCGCCATTGGGACCGGGCACCATGTAGCTTTTTATGGGCCAATTCTAGCCTATAAAAAATGAAAGGTGGGGAGCTAGGTGATCATGATGCAAGAATTTGTGGAGGGGGTAGTTCTAGTGGGTTGGGCTTACAGGTCATGTAATGGGCATGGTATGCCTCTGGGCCTTCGGGTCATGTATTACGAGTCCTGTTGGGCCTTATGCCTTGGGCCTACGGGTCATGTATGGGTTCCCCCTCAACCCTTAAAAGGAGGTTATCCATAATAAAATAAAAAAAATGAAGGCCTTGAGGACATTCAGAGTTTATTTATGTTCAAGGTTATTTTGGGGAAATCATATGCTCCAATTTTCATAAACGATAGATATTTTATTATACTATGGTTATGAACATGGTTTTAATTTCTAGTTTCTATTTCCTCTATTATTGAATAAGGAAATATCAAGAATGTTGTTTATAACTGATACTGATATTGTATCTTCTTTTAAATTATAAATATTTCTCTTAAATTTCTATGTTTTCTAATAATCATTTTATAATGTTTTTTCTAAACATGAATAATTTAATAAATTTATTTTACAATTTATTTGAAATTTTTTATGTTTTATAAATATGTTTCTTAATGTTTTTCACATGGTCCAATTTTGACCCTATTTAAAAATATTTGAAACAGATTTTTATTTTTTACATTTGCAACATGAATGGATTTTACCATAGTCATGAGCATTATTTTCATTGAAAATTAATTAATAATTTTATAATTTTATTTTAAAATAATTTTTTAACATATTTTATGAATTTTTAATTTCTAAATTTTATTTTAAAAGTGGAAATATTATTTTCCTTAAGATTATTTTTAACAATATTTTATTGATATTATTATTCATCAATGATAGAAACCCTTAATTTTAATTTTTCTCAACTAGGGGATATGTATTAATGATACAATAAATATTCTATCCTTGATTAGATTATGATTGTTTCAATGATTTTTTCTTAGATCCCATTTTTCCCTTGAGTAAATCATGCTATAAATGAACAATGGTTTTTTATGATAAAAAATACAAGAATTTATTTATTATGTTTATTTTATGGTTCTTGGATTTTTTTAATGATGATGAGTGATCCTGATATAGCTCATGATGATTGTTAAACTTGATATAGATCTATAATGCATTGGGTAACGTCACAGAGTTAAATTTTTATATGTTTCTCCTATGAAATTATGGGAATTTACCAGGTAGGTTATTCAATTTTTATGAGTTATTATAATAGTGATATGAAATTGATGTTCCATGTTACAAGAAAGTTTTTGTTTTTTCATTCACCGATATATAATATATCACTTTTCTCAAGGATTATTTTATCAAGGTTCATGATTTTTTACTTATATGAGTCTGGTTTTATGTTAATTATTTATTCAATGTCTCATGATTTTTTATCTATGTTTGATGGGTATGAGTTATCTTATGTTATGATGACCCACTTTGATTATTTCATCATAACTTTACACTCATCTTACTGTCACTTCTGAAATTAAAATTTTCCCTTACAAAAATTTTGATCCCACCCTTATTATATTTCCTTTTCCCAATGCTGTGGACAATATTTTATCTATGTTATTGATAATATGATAACTAGATGCGAAGAAATTAGTTTGGTATGATGTTGATTTTTATGAATGTGTTCTTTATGTATCCAAGTTGTTATGTAAGAGTTTATCTATAACATGTCATTTCGTTCTAACAGGTATTCCTTGAATCTGTTCATGGTTATCCTTTTCATTGTTTTTATAAGGGTTGAGTTTCAATTGGGAGGAAACCTTTAATGGTGAAGTCAAAAGTTTGTTGGGTTTTCAGCCTAAAAAAATATTTTCTATAGTCATAAAGAGCATTAAATGTCATATAATAGTGTTATATGTATTTTAATTGTTCTACATGCATGTCGTGAACTACTTCACACTATTATGGGTTCATGTTGAGAATTGTCACTACATATCATGATAAAGTTAATGAATAGTTCTTAATAAGGAGTGTCATGTTTTAGTGAAGAACTTTATACTTTTTGATAGTTACAAAACTCAAGTATTTCAAAATGTGTTTTTATATTTCACATTGTGTAATACCCAGATTTAATGGGGTGTTACAGTTTCGATGCATCTTCTCCATTACGGTAATTAAGTATGTCACGACGTGTAACTAGAGTACACGTCATGTAACATCCTGAAATTAGCCTATAAAAGAAGCAGTTCTATTGGAATTTCATTATTCAATCTTTTAAAATTCCTCTTCTATTGACCAAAATTATTCCCTAGTGATTTTTAAGCCTTCCAACCCTTTCATATCCATTCCTTTGGCATTTAGTCATCATTGTTTTGGAAGGTGATATCTAAGTAAGTGTTCTTTATTTTTCTGTTTGTTTCTTGTTTTATAATCTCTTAGGATTTCAATTGATCATCTTAAAATTGATGTATCTTCCACCCATGATATTGGATATCACTTCTAGGTTGAGTTTCGTGATCTTCAATTCCTTCTTTCTCATTGAAGGGTGTCATTGCGAGTGTCATGTTTCCAGAAAGAGGTAGGTGGTTCCATCTTGAATTTCCAAATTGATTATTCCTAGATTTATTGATTTATTTAAATTAATTTTCTCACATTTTTATTCAATTAAATTGATAAAAGACACAATTCTAGTGAAATAAGAGTTTTGAAATGGTTTTGGCCAGTAAATTTGGAAAACCACAAATTCCTTTGAATTGGGTTGTGGCTATGGAAATTGGATGATTTAAATTATTGCATTAAAATTATGGATTTGAGGGAAATTATTTCCATTAAATTATAGAATTTAATTATGGAAATTAATTTTGAAAAGGATGGAATTGGTTTTGAATGTATTTTAAACTTGTAAAAATGGATTTAAAATGATTTGATAAAAACCTAGTGGTTTTATCTTATGAAATGTGATTTTTTATTAAAACATGTTTTTTTAAAAATGGGAAGAAATTGGAATTTTTTTGGAAGAATGGGATTTATTATTTTTTAAATAGTCTTAAAATAAATTTCCCATAATGTATGAGTGCATGCAAGCCATATATATTTGGTTAGTTCTTTGGAACACTCTACACTATTACAACTTTATAAAACTTACCTAAGGCGGGTCACATCCCTGATGGGAGGGTGACGATTCACCTCTGGCCAGTGTCAAGGGGATGCGAGTGTACTTCTTTTTTCTAAGATCACTTATAGAGTGCGGAATCCAATAGCTGGTTAATACTATCATACCTTTTGGTATATAACCACGTTTCTTACTTGTTTATTTATATTTGAGATATAAATTTATTCCAATATTATAATACTACTTTACATGCCTTTTTTGGATTTACATAAATTGTTTTATGTAATTATTTTGTTTAATCCATTATTTTAGAAATATTCCATCTATTTTAAAGTAAATCCTATGCTTTAAAAGTATTTTCTATCATTTTTAAACTATATAGAAAGTTTTGTTTAAATATTCTCTTGAATTTATAAACATATTTGTTTTAAAAATTGAAAGTTTTTTTTTGGATAAATCTATATTTGACATCTGTTATGGAATCTTTGGTTTTATAATTTCATTATCCATGTTCAAGCAAGGGAAAATGATCTCTTAGAGGAGGATCCATCTGTTGAACCTTGGCCGAGGTGAGTTGTGTACTTAGGGACATTAGTGGTGTTTTCCCTATTTTATTACTTTGGTTTATGTACTTTGGGATTTTATACCTTGTTTTATTCTAGTACCTTACTCATAGTGAAGTTTCTTTTATATGAATATTGACTTGATTGCCTTGCTTCAAATAAAAATGGAAGTGTGATGATACTAATGATAGTTCCCAATGACAGAGTCGTTCCATGACTCATACAATTCTAGGAGGAAGTTATTTGACTCACTATCAGTGTAAAAAGTGAAGAAATTATAATAGTTTTTTCACTAAAGAACCCATGAACTGTAGGTCCCATGGATGTTCAAGGAACTTTCAGAGATTCTTCCATCACTTCTCCACTCCTCATAGTGGAATGAGATCATCATATCTTCCTAAAACTGTGGGACAATAAAATGCTTTACT
Source organism: Viscum album (assembly GCA_963277665.1). Taxonomy (NCBI): domain Eukaryota; kingdom Viridiplantae; phylum Streptophyta; class Magnoliopsida; order Santalales; family Viscaceae; genus Viscum; species Viscum album. The sequence goes on along the minus strand of OY728163.1, from coordinate 1,305,248,550 downwards.
TAAAAAGGGGTTATATCCATATACATCTAGAATGAATCTTATTCACATAGTGAAAGAGTCTTAAGATGAATCATACATGGGTGCAATGACTGTGATAGGTACCATTACTATATAATCATCATTAGTTACTTCTCTATTTTATACTGGTGCATCTCATTCATTTATTTCAACCTTTGTTGTTAATATTCTTAATCTTTCAATGGAAAAACTGTATTATGAAAGGGTCTTTGTAGTCATGCTTGTGTTTTATCTCTTTCTGATGTTGAGTATTATTAGTGATTTCTGGTTCTCGACATTAAATATCTTGACGTCATGTACAGGATGTATTGGCTCATTTGCAATAAATCCCAGATTTATTTTTTTATCTTTTACGGGTCTACTTTACTACTCCTTGTAGTGCATCTCTTGTATTTAAAGAAGATTGGTAACCAAGGTCGAGCATAGATGTACCTTCTTATCTAAAGTTGGGGAAAGTGATATTAGCATTTTCTTTTGATCTAGACTAGGATTCAATGAGTGGGGATTTTCCTCTAGTCATCGTTGAATTTCCCAAAATTTTTCCTTCAGATTTCTCTGGTCTTCCATCGATAAGGGAAGTTGAGTTCTCCATTGACATAATTCCCAGTACTCAACCATTTTAAATTCCCCCTACCGAATGGATCTATATGAACTAAGAAAATTGATGTGTTAGTTGTAAAATCTTCTTGATAAAGGATTTATATGCCCTAGTGTTTCTCCTTGAGAGGCACCGGTTTTTTTTGTCAAGAAGGCTGATGGTTCTCTTCACCTAGGTGTTGACTATTGTAGGCACAATCAAGTTATTATAATGAACAAGTATGTATTTCCCTGGATTAATTATATGTTTGATTATTTTAATGGTGTGAAGTAGTTTTAAAAGACTGACCTTCGATCTGGATACCGTAAGTTAAGGAAAAAGGAATATAACATAAAGAAAACTACCTTTTAAAGTAGGTATGACTAGTATGAGTACCAGGTTATTCTCTTTGGTCTGAAAAATTCTCCTTTAGTTTTCATGAATTTAATTAATATGATTTTCCATGAGTATTTAGACACTTTTGTGGTTGTAATTGTCGATGAAATTCTTGTTTACTCTAAATTCAAGAAGGACTATGTGCAACATCTGAGAACTATTCATAGACTACTGAGAAATCACAGTAATTGTACCAAGCTTTCAAAGTGTGATTTCTGGATTTGGAAAGTGAAATTATTAGGACATGTGGTGTCTAAAAAGGGTATATCATTTGATACTGAGAAGGCAATGGATGTTATGACTTGGGAGCTACCGTGAAATGTATTTGAAATTTGGAGCTTCTTGGGCTTATTCAGATACTACCACAAGTTCGTGATGGAATTATAAAATTTGGATTCTCTGATGATTGCTTTAACTTGAAGGGGGTGAAACTAGTTTTTGATGATAAATGTTAGAGTTCTTTTGTTGGGATGAAACCTCTTGTGACTACTATGTCAGTGTTGACTATTCTATAGGTCAGGCAAGGCTATGTGGTCTTTTTTGATGCATCAGCTTCGGTTTTGGGTTGTGTTCTTATGAAAGGTAATCATGTTGTTGCCTATGGATCTCGTTAACTTAGGCCACATGAGAAGAATTATCCTACCCATGACCATGAACTTGTAGCTGTGATGAATGCGCTTAAAAGTTGGCGACACTACCTTTATGGAGAAAGGTTTACTATGTATTCAAACCAGAAAAGTCTAAGTTATATCTTCTATAAAAAAGATTTGAATATTCTCCAAATACATTGGGTGGAGTACATATAATCTTTCAACTCTGACATTTTCCATTCACCGGGGAAAGGGAATGTTGTCGCAAATTCATTGAGAAGGAAACTTACAACCCAAGAACCGAAGGAATCTTTAGATGAGTGGAATTTTATGGATCTATTTTCATAGTTACATACAAGAGTTCAGGAGAAAAGGGAGGATGTTTCTTTAGCCAACATTTATTTGAAATCCACACTTCTTGAGTCAGTTATTTAGGACCAATAGATTTATGATGAATTCTGTATCATTAGAGACTCTCTTTATGGTGGGGAGATATTGTCCCATTGGTTATTCTCCAAATAAGGTGTTCTATGCTATCAGAATCACTTCGTTGTGCCTTTAGTGATAAGGAATGTTGTGATGGGGGATTTTTATAGTTCCCAAGGGGAAGTTCTCCCAATAATCACAAAACTGTTCTATAATACGCGACAACAGTTCTAGTGTCCAAGGATGAGGAGAGACTTTTCTGAGTTTTTCTCTCATTTCTCCACATTACAATAAGTGAAATCCAATAACAAAAAACCTTTAGGTTTGTTTTATCCACTTCTAGTCCCTACTTAGAAGTGGGATGAGATCTCTATGGATTTTATGGTTGGGATTACTCCAACCTTTAGAAGGATGAATAAAATATGGGTTTTGATCAACATGCTGACCAATTCTTCTCACTTTATACCCATTCAAGATAAAAACAAAGTTGCGGATATATGGAATCTCTATTTGAAAGATATTTTTCATTTTTATAATGTTTTGTCTTCTATAGTCTCTGATAGAGATACTTGATTTACTTATCATTTTTTGGAGAGGCATTCAGGATGCACTAGGATATTAGGTTCATTTGATCACGACCTACCACCCATAGTAGAATAGATAGATAGAGATAGCTATGATTATTCATAATGATATTCTTTACGCTTATGTTATCAAATTATTCAGGGCTTGGGATGATCACTTAGGACTGTTATATTTCTCTTATAACAATAGTTATGAATCTATAATTAGGATTGATCCTTTTGAGGCCTTATATGGCAATCCTTATAAATCTCCATTATGTTTTTCGAAGGTTGGTGAATGTTCCTTGGTTGGACCAATCTTAGTACAGGAGATAACAACTAAGATTCAGATGATTCTTGAGAGAATTTTGGAAGCATATAGTTGATATAAGTCATATTATGATTAACATGATAAACCTTTGGAGGTTTTAGTTAGTAATCTGGTGTTCTTGAGTGATTCTCCTAATTGGGTCATCAATGTATTAGGAGGAAAGGGAAGCTTGCTCAATAGTTTTTGGGAAATTTTGTGGTTTTTGAGTATGCATGGAATGTTTCCTACCATTAACCACTTCCACCATAGCTAATGTCAATAAATAACATGTTCCATGTATCACAACTGAGAAAATATCTTTATGATTCATATCACATCTTGAGCTGGAGTGATCTTGAGATTGAGCATGATTTATCTTTAACTAAATGTCTAGTTAGAGTTATTGATTCTGAAACCATGATACATCATTGGTGGATGATACCATTGGTTTTTTTTGTTATGGCATCAAAGTCTTGATAGTCATGATATGTTGGAATGCAAGGCACTGATGAGATAGTTGTGGCCTCATCACTTTGGCATGGAAGATTCTTATTAGATTTTTTGGGGACAGAAAGCTATTATGGTGGGGAGGTTGTAACATCTCATTACCATCCTAATAGGTATACCTTAAATCTTTTAATGGTTATACTTTTTATTGTTTAAGAATGGGTTAAGATTGAATTGGTAGGATACCTTTATTGGTGAAGTCAAAGGTTTGTTGGGTTTTAGCCCTGACAAAGATTTTCTATATACTACAAGAGAAATACATGCTAGGTAATAGAATTAAACGTCATTTAATGGTTCTTCATGCAAGCTATGAAATACTTCACACTTTGATGGGTACACATCATGATTTGTAACTACATGTCGTGATGCAGTTAATGAACGATTTTTAATTCGGAGTTTCATGTTTTAATGAAAAATAGTACACATTTCGACGATTATAAAACTTAAGAATTTCATTATTTGTATTAATATTACATGTTTTTTAATACTTACCTTTAAATGGGTATTACAGTTTCGATGTGTCTTCATCATTGCAATAATTAAGTCTCTCATGGTGTTTAACTAGAGTACATGTCGTATAATGCCCTGAAAATAACCTATAAAAGTAGTAGTGTACTTGGAATTTGTTCATTAACTCCTATCCAATTCCTTTTAGTTTGACCTAAAGATTTCCCTAGTGAGTCTTCGAGCCATACAACCCTTCCAGAAACATTCCTTTGGTGTTTAATCATTATTGTTTTGGTGGGTGATATTTGGTGATTTTTTTTTCATTGTTATTAATGTTTCTCATTTTATCATCTCCTAGGATTTCAATGGATCATCCTAAAATTGATGTATATTCCCCCCATGATGTTGTATCTCTATTCTTGGTTGGGTTTCATGATCATATATGCCTTCTTTCTTGTTGACAGGTGTCATTGAAAGTTTCGGGTTTTGGGAAAGAGGTAGGTGGTTCTGTATTGAATTTCCAAATTGATAATTCTTAAATCGATTGGTTTATTTTAATTGAAGATTTAAATTTAGTTGATCACATTTTATTTCAATTAAATTGATAAAAACCCAATTCTAGTGAATTGGAAGTCTTGAAATGGTTTTGGAATGGAAATTTGGAAACCCCCCAATTCCATTAAATTGGGGTGTGTTTTATTGAAATTGGCTGATTTAAAATGTTGAATTTATATTATGGATTTGACAAAAAAGTTTACAATTAAAATTTTCAATTTAATTTTGGAAATTAATTGTGAAAAATATGAAATTGGTTTTGAATAGATGTCAAACTTGTAAAAATGGATTAAAAATTATTTGATAGAAACCCATGGGTTTTATCTTTTTAAAATGACATTTTTTTATTAAAACCTCTTTTAGTTTTAAATGGAAAGGAATTGTAATTTTTTTGTAAGAATGGGATTTATTTTATATTAATCATTCTTAAAATAAATTTCCCATTAGTTAAGATAACATTAAATATTTACATATTTGGTGAGTTATTTGGATACACTCTACCCTATTACAAATTTCTAAAAAATTACAGTGGTGGGTCACTTCCCCAACAGGAGGGCGACGAGTCACCTATAGCCAGTGTTAGAGGGACTTTACTATACTAATTTTAATAATATCACTTAGAGAGTGAATAAGACTATAGCTGGTTAATACTATCATACCTTTTGGAAAATGACCATGTTTCTCCCTTATTTATTTATATATGAGATATAAATGTATTCTATTTTTATAAAACTACTATACATGCCTTTGTTGGATTTACATAATCTATTTTATGTAACTACTTTATTTAAGTCATTCTTTTAAAAATATTCCATATCTTATAAAGTAAATCTTGTGCTTTAAAAGTCTTTTCAATCGTTTTTAAATGTATAACATGTTTTGTTTTATATTCTCTTGAACATGAAGGAGATTTTTTTGTTTTATTACCGGTGTGGTTGTTTGCAGCCTCTGGCATGATTAAGATAAATATGTGATGTTTTAAGGGGTCCTGTTAAAGGAGATGATGGCACGATGGTCGATGGTCTTAACATTTTTGATGGTAGCGGCTCATGGCTCAAAACTCGTGGCCCGAGGTGATTGATGTTGCAGGTTAAAATTTATATCCCATTTTTAATTTGTTTTGGTGTTGGGTGTTTTCAATTTTGGAATTTGGGGTGTTTTGTTTTAGATTTCTGGAATGTGCGGTTTCCACTTATCCTCAAAGTGTTTTTTTAGAATTAAAAAAAATGGATTGGAGGAAGAGAGGGAAAACTTTTCTTTGGACAATATATATTTTAAATTTGTCATGGAATCTTTGGTGGTATCCTTCTGGTCTTAGGATCACACCCTAATTTTTTCCTTTAGGTTCTTGTATACTTTCTTCTTCGAGGTTTAAGCAAGGGAAAATGATCTCTTGGAGGAGGATCCAGCTGTGGAACATTGGTCGTAGTGACTTGTTTCCATAGGGGTGTTGGGGTTGTTTTCCTTGTTTTAGTACATGGGTTGTTGTACTTTTGGATTTTATACATTGTTTTATTTAGATTCTTTATGCCTAGTAGAGTTTCTTTTATATGCATATTGGCTTTTTTTTCCTACTTTTGTTATGTTTTGTGTAAAATTAGTTCCCACTTTCATGTTTTATGATGCCAGGTGCTAGTCGCCAACCCGTGAGGATATGGAATTCACGTCAGGCCATGTGAGGACCATCTCAGTTATTGGGATACCCGAGTACCCAGGTTGGTTTGTGGAATTATCATAATTATCTGTAACTCTAAGCCTAAAAGGTCATTGAGTTTATAATTTTTCTAATTTTTCAATTTTATGTCATATATTTTTAAGGGTTAAAATTTTATCACATTTATTCAAATAAAATCCAAAAATGTAAATATTAGGTTTTCACATCATATTTGAGATTGTGGGTTTGGGATGTTAAATTTGGACTTAGATTAAATTCTTATATAACATTGTAGATTCGGATGTTTTATGAGAAGTAAACTTATGAGTTATGGACACCATTATGGGTTTATAAGTTTATGTTTGATCATCATTTCAAATGCATAGACACCCATTTTTTGGTTTTATATGATGGGATTTTATGTTGAATATTGATATTTTGGGAGACATTTTATTGGGTTAAGATAAATGTAACCCATAGGATTAATATGAAGTATTATTTGTGAAGAATATTATCACATTTTCTTGGATTCTAGATAATAGGTATGAGAAAACCTCTAAGGTTAAAACATTCATTAAAAATGATGTTATTATGGTTATTTGGTATATGGTTTTTTTATTTATGGTATGATCTAAGATGAACCTTTGGTTTTATTGTGGAAATTTTGATGTTAAATTTATTATTTCTTCACATGATTTTTTATACATTTTAGATATCATCTTAAATTATGATAACCATTATAATATTGATTAATATATAAAGAAATGAGGAAAAATATGTTATTATTTTATGTATTATGTGATCCATTATAAGTTTATTTCAGTGCTTCATACATGAAACACTATTCTTCAACACACTTCATTCAAAGAAAATGAGGATATTGTGTTGGAAATTGATTAATGGTTGAAATAATACTTGTCTAGTAAGTATATTTTCTTATATTCTCAATATATGTGGTATATTAATTTCTAAAATATACAAAGAATATCTTGAGACAAAAATGATACCCTATTACCTTCATTTATGATTAATCAATGGTATTTTTCACAACTTATTGCTTTATCATTTTATGGTCTTTGAAATTCCTATGATCATTCCGCTTCATGTGATCACTGTTCTCTCTCACTATCTAATAATATTTAGACATTAATTTTTTCCTCTATGTCTATATTTTCAATTACCACTACATTTCCCCAATTTTAAAACCTAGATACATGTTATTATAGATAACCTTCATATTTCACTTTTCCCATTTTTAAAATAATGTTTTATTACCCCTTTTATGAGGTGAGTTTTCAATAATGGTATTTTCAAAATTTTAACCCTTGATTACTGAGAAAAAGATAAATTTTTAAGGAAAAAATTTATTATAGGGAAGAGAATATATAAACCAGATATTTTTAGAATAAGATAATGTCTTATAGAATACACAAAATATATGAATGAGATGAAATGAATAATGAAATATTATTATTTAAACATGACCGTAATAACCCAACCATTAAATTGGATGGTATGAATAGGATTACCCATATTATTAAATATATCTAAAAATTACACTCTATAAAAAATTATTGATAAATTATTAGTAAATAACCACTTAATTTTTTGGAAAAGTTGTTTTATGATTTAAGAAATACATTTTCGTCAAAAATAATTTTTATATCTTTCTTCTCACAAGTATTATTATTAATTTATAATTTTTTTTAGAAATTTTTATTAATAATAGGGATATAATTTTTTAAATCATAATTTCAAAATTATCTTATAATTAGTTTTTGAAAAATTTATGGAATGTTTTATTTTCAAATGAATAGTGAAAAGTAATAATTTTTATTGAACAATTTCCTTTCTTTTCATGTATTTACAAACCCACATTATATTTGTTTTTTTATAAAATTAATTTGTAATTTTTATTTAAACATAATATTTTTTTATTACAATAAAAATTATATTAAAATTTTGTATAATTTTTTTATACTAAAATGGAATTTTTCTAAAAACTGTTTTCTGTCATGTTTTGCAGGTTCAATTTTAAATTAAATGTTGAAAAATAAATGGAATGAATTTTATAAAATGGGTCCAATATTTGGAATAAGAATAATTATTATTAGGAAATAATTTTTACTTATTTTTTTGTTACTAATGTACAATAAAACAATAATTTTTTTATCATGGTTAATGTTAAAATATGTTTACTAGGGGTTAATCTAAAGGGATAAGTGTTAAAATTTACTAAAAAAATTTAAATTTCCACTTTAAGAGACATGTTCTTATTCTATATCATATCAACATTATTAATGGCCATATTTTATCCATTTTTTAGGAATACATTAATATATGTTGGTATTTTTAAAAATTCAAAGTTTTTCCTTTCCCACACTTATAAAAAAATACCTCCTCTAATCTCCTCTTAACACTGAAAGTACCTTTTGTATTCTACAATACATGACCAAATACCATAGTACAATCTTTACCCATGTCCTATATTCCCTGTTTTTATAATAAAACTAACCTTGGATGGATTTAGGAATTAACCTAATAATGTTTTCTAAAGAATATGTATAGTTCTTAACCACAATTTTTTATTTTATTACTTGTTCTACATCCTTCAAATAGTTTGAAACCATGACTATAAAATAACATTATTATCATCTATATAGTAAAATTTTATTATGTTAATGGAATAACATATATCCATATCCTATTCTATTGAAGGTGAAATGAAAAAATAGTGCATGTGTACAACAGATTACCGACTCACAAACTGATTCATTTCATTTTCCATCACCACATATAATTAATGGTTAAAATGATTGATTTAATATATAAAAATTATATTAATTAAATAATTAAAATTCTAAAAATATAATATATTTTTTATTTTCTTACCATTCAATCCATTGAATAATTATAACATCATTCATGCGTACGTGTGGATTACCACTTCCACGAAGCAATGTGATGAATTTTTAATCAGAACCACACATTTATAGTAAATATAAGTGTATTTAAAAATACAATATTATATTTTTTATATATTTTTTATTCATAAAATATAATATAATACTTAAATTCCTTCCCTTTTTGTTCATCTAAAAATAGAAAAATTACTCATGCATACGTATGACCTAACAACTTAATGATTGTTATATTATTCATTTTTTATAATAATCATTCATGGTTGGTTATAAAATTATAATTAATTTTTAAAAATGATAAATATTTCATTATTATTATATATATTTTGTTATAATGACTTATTTGATAGAGTTCAATAAAAGAGATCCATTTTGAAATTATAAACTGAATGGATGAAAAATATCTGACATAAACTTAACAAATTAAGTAATGAAATATGTAATTGTAATAAATGAAACAAATGATTTAATGAAAAATTAATAAATTATGAAATTGTACTTAAAAAAAATTAAACAACTGATTAAATTTTATTATACAGTTGTTAAAGGACATAAATAGAATTTCTGGACTCGATGTATGAGATTTCATCTAAATTTCCCTTCATTGAGTCATGTTTTGATGTTATGAACCTAATTTATTTTATATGGTATATATTTTTCCCCTATTAGATTTTATATAATTAATTCATCATACATCATGGTATTTTATGTTAAAATTAATGTTACTTCATCAAAAGAGTTTTAATTCGAATGATACTAAAGAGGTAAGGTATTTATAACTTAATTTGTTTTCATTGGGTTATATTAATTCTTAATCGACTATGTTATCAAATGATCATATGTGTAATGAAATATGACTATTTTATGTTTTATTTTTAGTTTTTTATGTGTATTTTAATATTTTAATCATAATCACTCCATTGATTAATTCTCAATTCAATGATAAGGCCTTTGTAAGGGATATTCATCTCATATTTTCATTATTTATGACACATCTTTATGTTATGAAAATATATTAATTTATATGGTAAAAATAACTCCCCATGAATAAATTTTGAAACATAACTCATGAAATTCATAGGATTCATAAATCCATATAATACTCCTACATTCAATGAATTTTGATTTTGTAGTTTTCAAAATGTAAAGGCATTATGTTACAATCTTCAATATTATTGGGATTATTTATGTTCAAGCTTAATCTATAGAAATAATATGATATTATTTTCTTAAAACACATATATTTTTATCTTATATGGTTAAAAATGTGGTTTAAATGTTTTTTTATATTTCATCCATTATTTAATAAATAAACACACAAAATGTTTTTTGTAAGTTATACTGATCTTTTATCTTCTTTTATATCATGAATCATTCTATTCCATTTCATTGATTTCTAAAATATTTTCATTTAAGTTATTTTATAAACATAAATTATTTCAAAATGTTATTTTACAATAAATTTTCCCTTATTTTAAAAGTTTTTAATTTTTAATGTTGAGGTATTAGTCACTTTTGAATCTCTTTACAATAGTTTGAAAATAAGATTTATTTTTAATATTTACTTGATGAAAATATTTTATCGACATCATCATAATTATATACTTTGGTTATTCCTATTTAATTTACCATGTTTATTTTCAATGAAAATAATTTTTACAATGTTTTTTTTAAAAATTTTAAACTGATTTTAAAAGTGTAAGTGGTATTTTACATAGGAATGTTTTTAATGTTATTTTAGTGGCATTTTTATTCATCAATTAAATAACCCTTTATTTTAAATATGATTCACTGGGGATTTGTTAGAGTGATGCCACCCTTTTTATTTATTTAAATATATTAGTGTTTTTTCATAGAGATAATCACAAAACCCATTACTTTTCCATGGGTAAATCAAGCTATGAGTTGATAATTGTTATTATTATGATGAAAAATATAATCTTTAATGTGTTGTGTTTATATAATTTTTTTGGAAATTTTCTAAATTGAAAAGTGTGTCTATTATATGTCATGATGAATGGTGATCATGATATTTTATTTCAATATATTGGGTAAAGGGATAAAGTTAAACAGGTAAAGGTTTCTCCTAAGAGATTATTGGAATTTACTAGGTATGTTATTCCATTTGTAAGAGTGATTTTAAGAGTAATAAAAAAATATAATGCCAATTTACAAATATGTTTTATTTATGATTTAATAATATTCTAATATATCCTTTATTCAATGATTACTTTCACAAGGCTCATGATTGTTTGACTATATTACTCTGATCCTATGTTAAATATTTATTCCATGTATCATGATTAATTATACATATTATATAGTTACTAATTCTTTTATGTTATTCTCATACACATTGATTATTTTATTATATCTTTATCTCATCTTATGATCACTTATTACATCGAATCATTAAAACTTGTTTTTTCTATTACTGAGCATCTTAGATAAAAATTCCCATATTTACTTTCCCCCTAATTGTGAATAAAAGATGTAAGTATTTAATTACTAATAAGGTTAATATATTTGAATAAATTCGTTAGAGATGATGTAGATTTTTATGAATGGGTTGTTTATGTATTAAGATATTTTGTAAGAGGTTGTCAGAATTATTTAAAACTATAATCCTAAAAGGTCATTGGTTATGTTTGTTTTCCAATATTTTATGTTGGTGTTATATGTTTTAAATTATAAAAATTGGGTCACATTAATATGTATCATATCCATAATATAAAATATTATATTTTTAGATTTAGATCTAAGCGTATAGTTTTATGTATGTTATAATATATATTCGTTGGGTTTGATGTAAATATTTTTATTTCATTGGGGGGAATTGGTACTTTTCCTATTTTAATTTTAGTTGTCAGGGTTTTTAGAAGGTTTAATTTTTAATAAGAAAGATCACAACTATGAAATAAAATGGTAAAAATTTCTCTTATTAATATTATGGGTTTTTTCTATAGAAACTTCCATGTGATCAATGATAATGATTGGATTGTGGTTCCTGTTATATTTTTTATAGCGACCCAGACTTTTATTTCATTACTATTAAATCATTTCAAAGATAAACAACATAATAGTATTACACATAGAGGATCTAAAGGTTTAGTGTCTTGGGAAAACTAGGACCACACACAACAAATACAACATCAACCATAAACATTTATTTAATTTCTTCTTCACTAGCTTCTTAGTGGCACTTGTCCTCTCCTTAGTACATGTACCCACCTGAGGTTATACATCAAAAGGGGTGAGCTAAAAGCCCAGTAAGAGGATAGATAAGAACCATATATCATGGGGTGAGCATAATCATGACATAGGAAAAAGATCATGAACATGAGAGGAGCATAAATAATAGACTTGAAATGTGGCAATGCATAAAAATGAAACATCATGTATTAGTGGTTAACTACCACACATATTTGTGAACCAAGCTAGCATCTTGTTCACACATCATTTCACATTTACTCATGAGATTCATCACTTTACCCAATGCATTGGAGTACTATATAATTCCGGGCGCACCCATCACATTTAAACATTCATATTGCGCTATATAATTCCAGGCGCACCCCTCACATCATAACATTATCATTATCATGATTTCCACATAGAAAACATATCAAACATGTACATAAAGAACCCATGGAATGTAATGTGTTTCATCTCATAATAACACAGTCATAAGCTTTGGGTTCCCAAAAGAAAGAGGGAACAACATACTTGATACAAGAACCATCAACCTTGAATGAGAGGTAAAAGGTGAGATCTTGAAAGAAGAGTTCTTTTGGAAAACATTTTGATGGAAATAAAAACCAATGAAAAACATTTATATCCCATAAAATTAAAGTAAATGATGAAAAAATGGTCTTTGAGGAGTAACCATATCAAAAAATGGAGTGAAAGAGGGAGAACCCGAAGGAAGAAAATTGGGTTCGAGATTTCCCCTTACCTTGTACTCAAATGACTCCTTCTCTTTAATGTCCTATATAATGACATTATATTCATTAATTAGAAATTTTAGAACCTTTTATACATTAATAGGGTTCATTCTGGTTTAATTATTTCATATTATGTTCCTTTGGATGACTTATAGAGTTTAAAAACATTGATCGGGGATGTTCGTTTTCATGGTTTTCTTGAGCGGTCCACTTGTATTCTTAAATTGATGTTTGGGTAGATCATGGGTAAACATCCAGAACTGATATTACATGTTATTAATGATATTACATAATCTTGAATGATTTTATAATGAGTTATATTAGATCCATGTGGACGAATCATTAGATAATAATTAAATGATGATTATTTGGGTTAATTTGAGCGGTTTTTGGATCACAACAAACTCATTTTAACTTTTCACTTAGTGATATGGCCATAGGTTATTTACAGAACATAAAATAGAACATAATACATATAAAATATTCTGGTTAAACCATAAAAATGGTTTCATGATCATATTTTAAGTTAGAAATGAAAGAAGAGAACATGTTGTTTTCGAAGGTGATAAATTTAACACCTCATGAACAACGTTCTCTTTAATAAAATAAAAGGAAGAGAGAAAGGGTGTGGGGTGATATAATATACCATTAGAATCATACTATTACAGTATATGTATAATACTGGAGTTACAAAACAATTTGGATGAAGATATGTGGGGAGAGATCAAGAAAGGAACTTGAACTTGAAAAAAAATTAAAGGAGAAGAGGGAGGGAAATTACCTCTTGAATCCTTCACTTGAGAACCTCCTTAAGGGCCTAAGATTGGTCTTTTTATGAGAGAAGAAGCTCTTGGACGTGGGGAATGGGATATGGGAGATTATTGTGCAGAGCTTAGACAATTCTTGAAGCTTGAGAGGTGTGGTTTGGCAAGAGGAGGGGGATGGCTTATTTATACATGAGGAGGGTGGTGTTTTTGGTATAAAATATTAAATAAAATAATATATCATAAGTTAGACTTGTAATAGTAGTTTTTTGACATCCTAAATAATATATTAATATAATAAAATTCTTTTTAGGCTTTAAATCTTCTTTATAATTCGAATTCATTAATTTATTAAATGGAAAGTGAAAGAAAGAGAAAAAGACACTTTAAGAAATCACCTTTTGACTTTAGGCTTTGGAAAGTTATTTTTAGGTTTGATAATTGGATTTATTGTATTTCAAGGAACAATTTATGAAATTTAATATGTTTTTTCAGAAACTAAAGTTCTAGAATGTTTATATCATTATTACATCATTAATGATGCAATTTAGTGTACACCGATTATGCGAAAAACTGTATTTTTTACTATTCACCCGAAAATTGAAGTATTTCAGAATAAACCAAAAAATTTACCCCTAACATTTTTCGATGTGTAGAATCCAAAAATGATGTCAATTTTTCAAAAATAATTTTCTAATTATTATTAATTTAATGTTTAATTAAAATCATAATTTACTTAAAAAAACAGTTTTTAAAATTAAAACTGATTTTGTAGTTCTTTCAAAAATTACGCAGGGTCTTATAAAATTATCTAAAAACTATTAGACATTGATTAAATACTTTATGAATACATTTCAGAGGAATAAATATTATTTTAAATTAATTAATTAATTATAATTAATTATTTATGACTTATAAAATACCAAAAATGTTTACTAAGGTCAAATTGTCACTTTCTAAGATGTCAAAATTTTATTTTATTATTCATAGGTAATGTTACTCTTATTTACTATTAATAAGGGTTATATTACTATTCCTAAGGGTAGGTTACTATTCATAAGGGTAGGTTACTATTGAACAAAAATTATTTTTGTTTCATTGGACTCCAAAAACTATCTTGAACACAACCGTATATGTCGGATTTTTAAAATTCCAAACATAGGGGTGACAAAATTATGTTTAAAGGTAACTTATCAATTAGTAGTTCATTATTTTGTGTTTTGATGACATAAATATAAGAAAGGAATTTTCCATTGAAATACTTTGGGTCGTTACATTCTTCCCCCCTTAAGAAATTTCGCCCTCGAAATTTCACTTTACACAAACAGGTGAGGGTACTTCTCTTTCATTGCCTCTTCTGGTTCCCAAGTTTCTTCCTCAAACTTATGGTTCCTCCACAACACTTTGACAAGGCGGGTTGTCTTGTTGTGGATAACCTTATCACTTCAGTCCAAAATTTTTACCGGCTGCTCCTCATAGGATAGATCATCTTTCAGCTGCACCACCTCTGAGTTTAGTACATGTGAGGGGTCTGGTATGTACTTTCTCAGTAGTGATACATGGAACACATCATGAACTTGAACCATATTCGGTGGAAGTGCCAGACAATAGGCCGCGGCTCCTATACGGTCAAGGATCTCAAAGGGGCCAATGTACCTTGGGCTTAACTTCCCTTTCTTCCCAAATCTCATGACTCTCTTCCATGGAGATATTCAAAGAAAGACTTTATCTCCAACGTCAAACTCCAAGTCCCTTCGACGGTTGTCAGCATAGCTCTTTTGCCGAATTTGAGCAGCTTTGATGTGTTTCTGGATGATTTGAACCTTCTCTGTCATCTCTTGAAGAAGATTGGGACCAAGTAGCTTTCGTTCTCCAACTTCATCCCAATAGGTTGGAGTTCTACATCGATTCCCATAAAGAGATTCATACGGAGCCATCTGAATACTCGAGTGGAAGCTATTGTTGTATGAGAACTCAACCAATGGGAGATGCTGATCCCAACCCCCTTTTAATTCAAGAGAGCAGGCTATTAGCATATCTTCAAGCGTCTAAATAGTCCTTTCAGACTTTCCATCAGTTTGGGGGTGATAGGCCGTGCTGAAATTTAATTTAGTACTCAAAGCATGTTGAAGGCTCCTCCAGAACTTAGATGTGAACCTTGGATCATGGTCAGAGACAATCGAGAGTGGAATACCGTGAAATATCACTACTTCCTTCACATATATCCTTGCAAGTTGTTAAAGTGAGAGGTCTTCCCTAATAGTGATAAAATGGGCAGTCTTGGTGAGTCAATCAACCATAAACCATATCACATTATTTCCCTTTGACGTCTTCGGGAGACCCGTAACAAAGTCCATAGTAACATTTTCCCATTTCCACATGGGTATAGACAATGGCTGCATCATACCTTTGAACTTTTGTCACTCAGATTTAACTTGATGACATACCAAGCACCTTGATATATATTCCGCAATATCCTTCTTCATGTTAACCCACCAGAAGTGCTCTCAGAGATCATGATACATCTTGGTACTTCTAGGATGGATAGATAAAGTTGAGATATGTGCATTATCCAATAGATCCTTCTTTATCCCAGGTGATGAAGGCACACAAATCCGCGTTCCAAACCGAATCACACCATCATCATCGATATGGAACTCTTGCAGCTTCCCTTCCTATACTGCATTCACCCTCTTTTGTATCTCCACATCAACCCTTTGTGCTTCCTTAATCTTCTCTTGGATGGATGGTTTCACAATCATTTGGGCAAGGTAGGATGTATCCCCTACCCTTATGATTTCTAAATCCATTCTTTGCATATCTAAGAAGATAAGTTCTTTCTCAATCCTCAACATGGATAGAGTAGCAGGTTCTTTTCTACTTAGAGCATCAGCTACCTTGTTTGCCTTTACAGGATGACAGTGAATAGAGAAATCGTAATCCTTGATTATCTCTAACCATATCCTTTGACGCATGTTGAGATCCTTTTGTGTGAATATATACTTTAGGCTCTTGTGGTCGGTGTATATGTCACACTTCTCACCAAAAAGGTAGTGCCTCCAGATTTTCAAGGCAAAAATCACAGCTGCCAGCTCTAGATCATGCATCGGGTAGTTCTGCTCATGGATCTTCAACTGTCATGAGGTGTAGGATATCACATTATCATTTTTCATGAGTACACAACCCAAGACTTTCTTTGAAGCATCACTATATATCACAAAACTTTCTCCACTTTTCGGTAGTGTGAGTACAGGTGCAATGATCATCCTTCTCTTTAGCTCCTTGAAGCTTCCCTCACATTCTTCTGTCTATACATACTTTACCCCTTTCCTTGTTAACTTTGTTAGAAGGCTTGACAATTGTGAGAAGTTTCTCACAAAATGTCAGTAGTACCCAGCTAATCCAAGAAAACTACGGATTTCTGTGACACTAGAGGGCCTGGGCCATTCCTCAATTGCCTTTGTCTTTGAAGGATCCACATAAATTCCCTCACTTGTGATCACATGTCCCAAGAACATGACTTGATTCATCCAAAAGTCACACTTCCTAAACTTGGCGTATAACTTCTCCTTTCTCAATGTCACCAACACAAGTCTTAGATGTTCTTAATGTTCCTCCTTTCTCTTGGAGTAGCTGAGAATATCATCGATAAACACTACCACAAATTTGTCAAGGTAATGTATAAGGAATCTATTCATCAAATCCATTAAGATTGTAGGGGAATTAGTAAGTTAGAAGGGCATCACCAAAAACTCATAGTGCCCATACCTTGTACGGAAGGCAGTCTTCTGAATATCTTCCTTCTTCACCTTTACTTGATGATATCCAGAACGAAGATCAACCTTTGAGAAGTATTGAGCTCCTTTTAACTGGTCGAACAAGTCATCAATCCTTGGGAGATGATACTGTTCTTTATGGTGATCTTGTTGAGTTCCCAATAATCGATACACAGTCACATGGTTCCATCCTTCTTCTTTACAAAGATCACTGGCGCACCCCAAGGTGATGCACTATGGAGTATGAACCCTTTTTCCAGATGCTCTTGCAGCTGCTTCTTTAACTCCTCCAGTTTGATAGGATCCATCCTATAGGGGCACTTTGAGATAGGAGTAGCTCCGAGTATGAGTTAAATTGAGAAATCTACCTCACGATCCAGGGGAATTATAGGTAACTCTTCGGGAAATACATCACTGTATTCCCTCATTATGGGAATTTCCTCAAGGTTGGAACTTTCCTTCGACTCAACCATTTGGGCGAGGTATGATTCTTTATAGGGAATCAACACCCACACCATTGAAGGATTTTTCGAAGGATATTCATGATCTTCCTTGCATTTGTAGAGGAGAATGGGATGGTTCGAAATATGAAAATATATTTCCTTTTCCCGACATTTGATATGTGCTCTATATAACGAGAGCCAATCCATTCCCATTATAGCGTCGAATTCCACCAAGGGAAGTATTACGAGATTTGACGGAAGAATCTTCCCACATACGTCAACAGGAGAAGAGTCAAACACATGGGTTTCAATGATAGCACCACTTGGTGTTTTTGCAGATATCTCTACTTCAAGGTTTCGGGGATTCGATTCTATAGTTCTAGCAAACTTGCAAGATATAAAGGAATGCGTAGAACTAGAATCAAATAAGACTTTTTCCATTCTTGAGTGAATAGGAAGTGTACCTTGTACGACTTCATTATCATGTTCCACATCCATAGTAGTGATGGAATAAGCCTTCCCTTGTTCCTTTGGCTTTGGTGGTTGTTGGTATTGATTACCCTCAAGAGCTCGAGGTTTAGGGCACTGGTTTGAATAGTGCCCTATCTCCCTACAGTTGTAGCATTGAACCACGAGTGGTTCTCTCCTTTCATCGGCTAAATTATCCTTCCTTTTCATGTCTTTTCGACACTCTTGAGATTGGTGTCCTTCTTTCCCACACTTAAAGAATCTCTCCGTACCTTTGAGGTAGTTCCCATGGTGCAACTTCCCACATTTTTGGCATGTGGGTCATTGATTTTTCTTCCCACCTTTGTCACTAGATCCACCAGCTTGAAACTCCATATTTCTTTTCTTATCACCATAGCCATGGGACCATTATCAAAACTCCATATCCACTTTGAGAGCACACCGAAAAACTTCTTCATAACTCCTAAAGTCTCGAATTGCAAGAGCCTTTCAAAGATTTGGTTTTAATCCACTAAAGAATCTATCAATTTTTATATCATTGTTGATAACAAAACCCGAAGCATACCTTGCAAGCCTTGTGAAATTTGATTCATAGGTTGTGACAAATTCTCCTTCTTTTTGATTGAGCTCTATGAATTCTCTCTCCATATTTGTGCGAAGAGTTCGTGGGATGTACTTATTAAGAAACATTATCTTAAAGTCTTACCATTCCATCTCTTCAATTTCCTCCCTTGGCTTGGAGTTCTTAATCAAATCCCACCATTGATCAGATTCTCCATCTAGACGATAAATGACTAGAGTCACATTATCTGTCTCGGAACAGTGAAGAACAGAAAATATCTTCTCCATGGAGTTGACCCACTATTCCGCAACTAGTGGATCAGAAGATCCACAAAACGTCGGTGGTCGTTTCCGTATAAAACATTCGATAGATAGTTTCTCCCTCTTTGGTGAAGGAAGATGTTCCCCATTATTATGGTTATTATTCATAACCTGAGATAATTGGGTAATCATCACCATGAATTTTTTAACTCCACCTCCAAAATCATTGGGGATGTCGTTCGGGCAATCGTTGCATTGGCCCTCGCAAGAGTTGTTGGCCTGATTTCTCCTGGTTCCCACCATTTTCTAAAATAGAAAGGGTTAGAACAAAACATAAGTAAAAAAGTTATGAATAACTTATTAATTTAAACAATTATACCAAAAAAATAACATATGGGATCCCTAGGTAAATATTTTTGTGTACATATTTGTACTTATGCTCATGCTAGAGGTTTTCTCTAGGGTTTACTAATCCTAATTCCCAAATTAACTAAACCTTGCATCTGATACCAACTATAGAGAACCAACCTTTTATTTCATTACTATTACATCATTTCAAAGATAAACAACATAATAGTATTACACATATAGGATCCAAAGGTTTAGTGTCTTGGGAAAACTAGGACCACACATAACAAATACAACATCAACCATAAAAATTTATTTAATTTCTTCTTCACTAGCTTCTTAGTGGCACTTGTCCTCTCCTTAGTACATGTAGCCACCTGAGGATATACATCAAAAGGGTTGATCTAAAATCCCATTAAGAGGATAGATAAGAACAATATATCATGGGTTGAGCATAATCATGACATAGGAAAAAGATCATGGACATGAGAGGAGCATAAATAATAGACATGAAATGTGGCAATGCATAAAAATGAAACATCATGTCTTAGTGGTTAACTACTACACATATTTGTGAACCAAGATATCATCTTGTTCACACATAATTTCACATTTACTCATGAGATTCATCACTTTACCCAATGCATTGGAGCGCTATATAATTCCGGGCGCACCCGTCACATTTAAACATTCATATTGCGCTTTATAATTCCGGGTGCAACCATCACATCATAACATTATTATTATAATTATTTCCACATAGAACACATATAAAAAATGTACATAAATAAACCATGTAATGTAATGGGTTTCATCTCATAATAACACATTCATAAGATTTGGGTTCCCAAAATAAAGAGGGAACAACATACTTGATACAAGAACCATCAACCTTGAATGAGAGGTAAAAGGTCAGATCTTGAAAGAAGAGTTCTTTTGGAAAACATTTTGATGGACATAAAAACCAGTGACAAACATGTATATCCCAGAAAAGTAAAGTAAATGATGAACAAATGATCTTTGAGGAGTAAACATATCAAAAAATGGAGTGAAAGAGGGAGAACCCGAAGGAAGAAAATTGGGTTTGAGATTTCCCCTTACCTTGTACTCGAATGCCTCCTTCTCTTTAATGTCCTATATAATGACATTATATGAATTAATTATAAATTCCATAACCTTTTATAAATTAATAGGGTTCATTCTGGTTTAATTATTTCATATTATGTTCCTTTGGATGACTTATAGATTTTAAAAACATTGATCGGGGATGTTCATTTTCATGGTTTTCTTGAGCGGTCCACTTGTATTCTTAAGTTGATGTTTGGGTAGATCATGGGTAAACATCCAGAACTGATATTACATGTTATTAATGATATTAAAGAATCTTTAATGATTTTATAATGAGTTATATTATATCCATGTGGACGAATCATTAGATAAGAATTAAATGAAGATTATTTGGGTTAATTTGAGCGGTTTTTGGATCACAACGAACTCGTTTTAACTTTTCACTTATTAATATGGCCATATGTTATTTGAAGAACTTAAAATAGAACATAATAAATATAAAATATTCTCGTTCAACCATAAAAATGGTTTCATGACCATATTTTAAGGTAGAAATGGAAGAAGAGAACATGTCATTTTCGAAGGTGATAAATTTAACACCTCATGAACAATGTTCTCTTTAATAAAATAAAATGAAGAGGGAAAGGGTGTGGGGTGATATAATATACCAGTATTGTCACGACCCTTCCTCGGGGCCCGTGCCGTGACTACCCCAAGCCCGCCTTCCATAGGCCAGGGGTTGGCGACTAGCACCAAAGGCGTAAAATCCCGATAACTGGGAAGGCATTGCCTTTATAAAGAAAACAAGCACCACAGAGTACAAGCGGAAGTAAAACACTAAGTACAAAAAGAAGAGCTGGAAAGTAAAAAGGGGCCGGAAATACAAGCCCAACTGTAAAGTACAACTCGAAAGGGAAAACAGCGACTGAAAAGTAAAGCTGCTACGCTGAGATGTCCACTGGAAATCCCACCTGAAGGGTGGGTACAGATAGCTCTTCTGCTCCTCGGGTCCCGCCGTCTGCTCCAAGTATGACCCGCCCAGTGGTCTGCCTCTGGGTATCGCCTCGTCGTATAGTCCACCTCCAGGTACCGTCCAGTCCTCGAACACTCGGCCTCTGCCAGTACTGGCCGTCGTCTGCAACCAACACAACGAGGTGCGGGCATAGCCCGTGCAGGGGTGAGTATAACAATACTCAGTAGGGACCCCGAGACCCTCAAGGTCTCACTAAAACCAACAAGGATAAACACAAGAAGATCTCAACAGATAACCCTACTTAGGTATATGCCCATACATATACCTAAGTTATCAAGTAACCCATCTCAATCATGAGGAAACACAAGGATTGTGAATTCGACGGATAACCACTACCCGGGTATATGCCCATACATATACCAAAGTTAGCAAGTGACCCATCTCAATCATGAAGTAAACACAAGGTCAAAAGTCTCAGCTCAAACCAGGATTTTCATTATCGAAACCGTAACTGCTGAAGAGCTCCGTCTCTAGAGTGTACAGTGGTCCTGTCACGACTCCGAGGCTGCCGCTCACTGACCTAGGACTGCTGAAGTACTCCTCCTGTCGAGTACTGCGGGTCTGCTGCCAACTACCAGGCGCTCCGTCCGCTGAGGGTCTGCTGCCAAATACCGGGCGCTACCCAGATAGCCTACTGAGGTACTCCTCCTGTCGAGTACCGCGGGTCTGCTGCCAACTACCAGGCGCTCCGTCCGCCGTGGGTCTGCCGCCAAATACCGGGCGCTCCGTCCACTGGGCTAGTCGACTCACTCCAAGTCGAGTCGGTCAAGCAGTCGTCAGGTCTCAGCCGGATACACGGTCTCCGTACTCTGCACGCTCGTCTCCACCGTCACGGGTCTGTCGCTACAACCAAGCGCACACACTCCGTAGAGTATCGCGGGTCCGCCGCTACAACCAAGCTCTCCACCGCCAAGGGTCTGCTGCTGCATCCAAGCGCACCACCACTGTCAAGTACCACGGGTCCGCTCCACGAGCTACTGGTCGATACTCCAAGTATCACAAGGTCCTGCGAAGAAGTGTCTCAAAGGTCCGTCTCGTCACAGGGGTCTCAACGCAACAGACGGCGCGTCGATCGGACGCCCGGTCTGTGAGTTATTAGCCTTTTCGTCCCAGGGGCCCGGTTGGTTTCGTGAGCGAAACCAATCCCGGCCGTATCTCAACTGTACCCCGAACTCCCATAGGGTATACTCGAAGGGACCGTTACTAAACGTAACCACCAACGCCGCTGACGGCTCGTCAAGCGGACGTCCTGTCTGAAAGATATCAGCTTACCCGTTCCAGGGGCCCGGTTGGATTTCGGGTACAATCCAACCCGGCCATACTCCGACTGCATCCAAAACTCGGGCGGAGTATGTCAAAAGTTCCGTCTCATCAAGAGGAAGTCAACGAAACAGACGGCGCGTCAATCGGACGCCCGGTCTGTGAGTTATTGGCATTTTCGTCTCCGGGGCCCGGTTGGTTTTTAAGGAAAAACCAACCCGACCGTACTCCACCTGCGTCCAAACCTCGGGCGGAGTATGCCAAAAGATCCGATTCACTAAGAGGAACACAACGCGACTGACGGCGCGTCAATCGGACGTTCGTGGCTCAAGATATGAGCGTTTCCGCTCCGAAGGCCCGGTTGGTTTCGTGAACGAACCAACCCGGCCGAACTCAAAGTAACCCGAAACCTTGAGTGCGATATACCGAAACGACCGTCTCGATCCAAGGATCGCGTTGCCGCAGACGGTTCGTCATTCGGAGGTCCGAGGCTCAAGTTATGAGCCAAAAACCAAATCAGGTTCGAAACGGGGGGGTCCGGGTCCGGGCCGACCCGGCCCGACCCCCCCCCTGGGCGGCGCGGGGGCCGGCGGCGGCGGCCGGCGGCGGCGGACGGCGGCGGCGCGGTGGCCGGCGGAGGAGCGCGGCGGCGGCGGCGGCAGCCGGCCGCGCGGGCGGCGGGGTGCGCCGCACGGGCTGCGCACGCGGGGCAATGCCCCGCGGTTCCTGGGTGTCGGCGCGGCATAAGCCGCGCCCCTTTGTTTTTACAAACTGCCCCCCCCCACGTGGGGGGCTGATTGAAAGGGAACGGGGGGCAAAGCCCCCCCTGCTTGTACATGGTGGCGCGGCCTTAGTGCCGCGCCTGGGTATCAAATCGGCCCCACGTGGGGGGCCGGTTTTGGAGGATCAACCGGGGGGCTGCTGCCCCCCCTTTCATGGACCGCCCCCCTCTTAAAGAGGGGGTTTTAAGAGGTGGCCGGGGAATTAAATTCCCCGGTTTTAAGACATCCGGCCGGCCTGCTGGCCGGCCGGTTTTCTCAACGGGACCGGAATTTTCCGGTCCCCTATTCGGCTTCCGACGCCGGCGGCCCGGCCGCCGGTCTTCCCTTCCGCCGCGGCCCGGAACCGGCCGCGGTCTTCTCGTCCCGCCGCGGCCCGGAACCGGCCGCGGCGTTCGTCATCCGGCACGGTGCGACGGCACCGCGTCCCTTCGCCGTGCTTTGATAATATTCAACGCGGCGCGACGGCGTCGTGTTCTTGATGTTCCTTCCATGGTGTGCGCGCGACGGCGTTGCGTAAAATATACGCACGTTCAACCACGTGGTGCGACGGCACCACGCCTCTTGCTTCCACCCGCAAGAACAAACAAGATCGTTGGAGGGGGTTCGGCCGTGTTCGTGCGGTCCGGCCCCCCTCACGTTAAATTAATAACGCATCTTAAAATAATCAACATCCCACGTTAGTTATACGAACCACGAGAAGAATGAAATAATTAAATATTAAATCAACCACCCCTACCTCTGGTTTGAGATTCAAGAATCTTTTACGTTCCGCGGAAGACGGCGTCGCGGAAGTCGGGCGTCGCGGTCGTCGTTCGTCAAAACCGTTGACGAAGAGTTACGTCCGATGCGACACGTTGTTGGCGGATCTTCGTTTGCCGACGAAGAAGGCCCGAGGAGGATGCGGCGTTCCCTCTTGTTGACACCGAGGACGAAGAAGAGAGGCGTCGTTCTTCGTCGGAGTTTGAGCGTTCTTCGTCAAGATGAACGTTCTTCGTCAAGATGAACGTTCTTCGTCAAGATGAAGAAGATGGAGAAGGAGCTCTCAAATGAAATCCACACAAGTTGGCTAACAAAATAAAATAAGGTCTCTCCTTATTTTATTTACCAAGCCTAGGAATTCAAAACTTCAAAATTCAAACATAACACTTAATTAATTAACATGTCATGTGTAATTAATTTGATGTTAAGTTTACAAACAATTAAGAGGGAGAGAGGGGAGTTTAAGGGGGGAGTTGAGAGGTTTAGGTTCGTGTGGGTCCCACCACACTTAATCCTCCCAAGGGAGGTTAAGTGGGTGTGGGTCCCACTTCTAACCTCCTTTGGTAGGTTTTTAAAATAAGTTAAAATAAAATTTGTTTTGCACAAATTTTATTTAACTTAACTGAAAAACCCCAAAACGTAACTTTCAACCCGCAAAAAACGCAACTCCCGAAAAGGTCTCATTAAGCGAATATCGGCGCTGCGAGTTCATCGGTGCCCTCGGATTTCAATTCCGAGCACCGGATCAAAAGTTAGGAATTCCCGCTCGTTCGTTCACTGAACGTACCCGAGCCAAACTTCGGAAATTAATTCCGGGCACTCCGGGCCTCGGAATCAGGTGCCGTCTGAAACCGCGCTCTTGTAAAATTCTAAAGAAAATTAAGAAAAAAAATTCCCTTGAATTTTACGGGTCTTTACATTACTCCCACCTCAGGGCTTTACGTCCCCGTAAAGCTACATCAAAAACTAGGGAAACAAAAGAGGATACTGAGCACGCATCTGAGCCTCCCGCTCCCAAGTGCTCTCCTGGAGGTTCCCGTGCCGCCATCTGTTGCGCACAAGAGGAATCGATCGCCCATGTAGGGCCCGCTCCTGGATGACATGGACCTCCTCTGACGTGGCCCGGACCATCTCTGGTTCCACAAGTGCTGCGAGATTTCTTCTTTGCCGAAAAGAGAAACCTGGTCTCATCCCCTGGATGAACCACATTCTTTGCCTAAAACAGTCAATCCTAACATGGATGATACTAATCCATACCAAGGATGACGTCGTAAGGCCTCGACGCTACTACTAAGAGATCCAACCGTTACTCTCGCCTCCAAGGGTTGAGTCACACTGTCGGCATCAGTGTGTGGTAACTGGTCTCCTCCAGTAGATGTCTCACAAGTGAGGGTCAAGTCAACAGTCAACTGGAACCTCTTAGTAACATCACAAAAGAGGACAGGAATGAAAACATCACAAAGGATGCGTCTTTTATTATTGCAGCTCATAATACAAGACGCTACACAAAAGCAGCAAGGAACCAGAAGTACAAGGATGTATCCACTAGTTCTGCTCCTGTCCACCTGCTCCCAGAGCTCTATGATCGTAAGCTTCAGCTGCCTGAAGCTGTGCTCTCGCATGTCCACCTACTCCCTGTGGTCGGGGTGGACCTCCTGGTGGTGGTGGTGGCAGTACCTCAAAGCGTCGTCCACCACCTGCTGCTCGGCCAGCTCCTCTGCCTCGTCCGCCTCCTCCCTGCGGACCGCCACGGTCGAACCTCTGCCTCTGCCTAGGTGGTCCCTCAACCGTCTGCTGCTCCTCCGCATGGCGGGTCGGGCAGTCACGAGCCATGTGGCCTTGCCCGCCGCATGCAAAGCACTGTCTTCCACTCAAAAGACTGACTCCGCGCTGTGAGCCCTGCACTGCTGAGCCAGTGCCCTGAGGTCGTCTGCCTGAAGGTCTGGTCTGTCTGGACCCCTGAGTCATCTGTCGGCTACCTGCTACCGAAGACTCCGCTACATGCCGCCCTGCGGTGGGTCGCTGCGCTGGTGAAGACTCAGCAAGGAAGCTCTCAATCAGAAGGGCTCGCTCCAGTACTCCAGTCTGAGTCGGTAAACTGAGGGAGATCAGCGATGCCCTGATCTCGTGTCTCAAACCCTGCTCGAAGGTCCGGGCCCGGAAGAATGGGTCCCGTACCATGTCGGTCGAGTAGCGCGAGAGATCGGTAAATCTCGCCGAGTACTGAGCGACCGTCATGCTGCCCTGCCGCAACTGAAGAAGCTCCTGGATGCGCACCGCTCGGAGGGTGGCCGGGACGAACTCCGAGCGGAAGAGGTTCTCAAAGTCCGTCCAAAGTAGAGATGCCTCATCGTGCACCTGGAGCATCAAGCTCCACCATCGTCCTGCTGCTGCGTGTAGTAGGCTCGCAGCGAGGATCACCATGAGGTCTGCTGGTGTCCTCACTAGCCTAAACACTCGTACCACTGCCTCTAGCCAGTCCTCTGCAGCCTGGGGATCCGTCTCTCCGCGAAACCTGGGCGGTCGCTGGCGCTGAAACTCATGCAGTGCACTGAGGCGACGTGCATCGTCAGCGGCTGCTGCTGGAAGCATCGGGGGCTCGGCGGGTAGAGCTACCGCCGGTGCCACTGCTGACAAAGGGCCCTGCACCGAGGCCTCGTCGCTCGGTGGGCTGTCGTCACGTTCGATTCTCGGAACCCTAGCTGGCTGTCGTCGTGGGGCCATCCTGAAAGAAACAACGTAACACGATCAAACGATTATACCTGGTGAGCTGACCTGGTTTGAGCTGTTTTAAGGGGGAAAACCTTTGAAAACACACACGCAATCAGTGTTTTCATGCACAAAGTCGGAAATCAGTTGTCAGGGTCCTGGTGTATGGATACGTCGGCCGCCCGCACCAACACTGGACTCCCTGAACTGAAAACCACACTCGGTACTCTCAACACTATTGCTTCACAGAAAGAAACATCAGAGTTATAAGTTCTGCGGTAGAACCGAACTCCTCTGATACCAATTTGTCACGACCCGTCCTCGGGGCCCGTGCCGTGACTACCCCAAGCCCGCCTTCCATAGGCCAGGGGTTGGCGACTAGCACCAAAGGCGTAAAATCCCGATAACTGGGAAGGCATTGCCTTTATAAAGAAAACAAGCACCACAGAGTACAAGCGGAAGTAAAACACTAAGTACAAAAAGAAGAGCTGGAAAGTAAAAAGGGGCCGGAAATACAAGCCCAACTGTAAAGTACAACTCGAAAGGGAAAACAGCGACTGAAAAGTAAAGCTGCTACGCTGAGATGTCCACTGGAAATCCCACCTGAAGGGTGGGTACAGATAGCTCTTCTGCTCCTCGGGTCCCGCCGTCTGCTCCAAGTATGACCCGCCCAGTGGTCTGCCTCTGGGTACCGCCTCGTCGTATAGTCCACCTCCAGGTACCGTCCAGTCCTCGAACACTCGGCCTCTGCCAGTACTGGCCGTCGTCTGCAACCAACACAACGAGGTGCGGGCATAGCCCGTGCAGGGGTGAGTATAACAATACTCAGTAGGGACCCCGAGACCCTCAAGGTCTCACTAAAACCAACAAGGATAAACACAAGAAGATCTCAACAGATAACCCTACTTAGGTATATGCCCATACATATACCTAAGTTATCAAGTAACCCATCTCAATCATGAGGAAACACAAGGATTGTGAATTCGACGGATAACCACTACCCGGGTATATGCCCATACATATACCAAAGTTAGCAAGTGACCCATCTCAATCATGAAGTAAACACAAGGTCAAAAGTCTCAGCTCAAACCAGGATTTTCATTATCGAAACCGTAACTGCTGAAGAGCTCCGTCTCTAGAGTGTACAGTGGTCCTGTCACGACTCCGAGGCTGCCGCTCACTGACCTAGGACTGCTGAAGTACTCCTCCTGTCGAGTACTGCGGGTCTGCTGCCAACTACCAGGCGCTCCGTCCGCTGAGGGTCTGCTGCCAAATACCGGGCGCTACCCAGATAGCCTACTGAGGTACTCCTCCTGTCGAGTACCACGGGTCTGCTGCCAACTACCAGGCGCTCCGTCCGCCGTGGGTCTGCCGCCAAATACCGGGCGCTCCGTCCACTGGGCTAGTCGACTCACTCCAAGTCGAGTCGGTCAAGCAGTCGTCAGGTCTCAGCCGGCTACACGGTCTCCGTACTCTGCACGCTCGTCTCCACCGTCGCGGGTCTGTCGCTACAACCAAGCGCACCACTCCGTAGAGTATCGCGGGTCCGCCGCTACAACCAAGCTCTCCACCGCCAAGGGTCTGCTGCTGCATCCAAGCGCACCACCACTGTCAAGTACCACGGGTCCGCTCCACGAGCTACTGGTCGATACTCCAAGTATCACAAGGTCCTGCGAAGAAGTGTCTCAAAGGTCCGTCTCGTCACAGGGGTCTCAACGCAACAGACGGCGCGTCGATCGGACGCCCGGTCTGTGAGTTATTAGCCTTTTCGTCCCAGGGGCCCGGTTGGTTTCGTGAGCGAAACCAATCCCGGCCGTATCTCAACTGTACCCCGAACTCCCATAGGGTATACTCGAAGGGACCGTTACTAAACGTAACCACCAACGCCGCTGACGGCTCGTCAAGCGGACGTCCTGTCTGAAAGATATCAGCTTACCCGTTCCAGGGGCCCGGTTGGATTTCGGGTACAATCCAACCCGGCCATACTCCGACTGCATCCAAAACTCGGGCGGAGTATGTCAAAAGTTCCGTCTCATCAAGAGGAAGTCAACGAAACAGACGGCGCGTCAATCGGACGCCCGGTCTGTGAGTTATTGGCATTTTCGTCTCCGGGGCCCGGTTGGTTTTTAAGGAAAAACCAACCCGACCGTACTCCACCTGCGTCCAAACCTCGGGCGGAGTATGCCAAAAGATCCGATTCACTAAGAGGAACACAACGCGACTGACGGCGCATCAATCGGACGTTCGTGGCTCAAGATATGAGCGTTTCCGCTCCGAAGGCCCGGTTGGTTTCGTGAACGAACCAACCCGGCCGAACTCAAAGTAACCCGAAACCTTGAGTGCGATATACCGAAACGACCGTCTCGATCCAAGGATCGCGTTGCCGCAGACGGTTCGTCATTCGGAGGTCCGAGGCTCAAGTTATGAGCCAAAAACCAAATCAGGTTCGAAACGGGGGGGTCCGGGTCCGGGCCGACCCGGCCCGACCCCCCCCTGGGCGGCGCGGTGGCCGGCGGAGGAGCGCGGCGGCGGCGGGCGGCGGCGCGGCGGGCCGCGGCGGCGGCGGCGGCGGGCCGCGCTGGCGGCGGCGGCGGGCCGCGCTGGCGGCGGCAGCGGGCCGCGCTGGCGGCGGGGTGCGCCGCACGGGCTGCGCACGCGGGGCAATGCCCCGCGGTTCCTGGGTGTCGGCGCGGCATAAGCCGCGCCCCTTTGTTTTTACAAACCGCCCCCCCCACGTGGGGGGCTGATTGAAAGGGAACGGGGGGCAAAGCCCCCCCTGCTTGTACATGGTGGCGCGGCCTTAGTGCCGCGCCTGGGTATCAAATCGGCCCCACGTGGGGGGCCGGTTTTGGAGGATCAACCGGGGGGCTGCTGCCCCCCCTTTCATGGACCGCCCCCCTCTTAAAGAGGGGGTTTTAAGAGGTGGCCGGGGAATTAAATTCCCCGGTTTTAAGACATCCGGCCGGCCTGCTGGCCGGCCGGTTTTCTCAACGGGACCGGAATTTTCCGGTCCCCTATTCGGCTTCCGACGCCGGCGGCCCGGCCGCCGGTCTTCCCTTCCGCCGCGGCCCGGAACCGGCCGCGGTCTTCTCGTCCCGCCGCGGCCCGGAACCGGCCGCGGCGTTCGTCATCCGGCACGGTGCGACGGCACCGCGTCCCTTCGCCGTGCTTTGATAATATTCAACGCGGCGCGACGGCGTCGTGTTCTTGATGTTCCTTCCATGGTGTGCGCGCGACGGCGTTGCGTAAAATATACGCACGTTCAACCACGTGGTGCGACGGCACCACGCCTCTTGCTTCCACCCGCAAGAACAAACAAGATCGTTGGAGGGGGTTCGGCCGTGTTCGTGCGGTCCGGCCCCCCTCACGTTAAATTAATAACGCATCTTAAAATAATCAACATCCCACGTTAGTTATACGAACCACGAGAAGAATGAAATAATTAAATATTAAATCAACCACCCCTACCTCTGGTTTGAGATTCAAGAATCTTTTACGTTCCGCGGAAGACGGCGTCGCGGAAGTCGGGCGTCGCGGTCGTCGTTCGTCAAAACCGTTGACGAAGAGTTACGTCCGATGCGACACGTTGTTGGCGGATCTTCATTTGCCGACGAAGAAGGCCCGAGGAGGATGCGGCGTTCCCTCTTGTTGACACCGAGGACGAAGAAGAGAGGCGTCGTTCTTCGTCGGAGTTTGAGCGTTCTTCGTCAAGATGAACGTTCTTCGTCAAGATGAACGTTCTTCGTCAAGATGAAGAAGATGGAGAAGGAGCTCTCAAATGAAATCCACACAAGTTGGCTAACAAAATAAAATAAGGTCTCTCCTTATTTTATTTACCAAGCCTAGGAATTCAAAACTTCAAAATTCAAACATAACACTTAATTAATTAACATGTCATGTGTAATTAATTTGATGTTAAGTTTACAAACAATTAAGAGGGAGAGAGGGGAGTTTAAGGGGGGAGTTGAGAGGTTTAGGTTCGTGTGGGTCCCACCACACTTAATCCTCCCAAGGGAGGTTAAGTGGGTGTGGGTCCCACTTCTAACCTCCTTTGGTAGGTTTTTAAAATAAGTTAAAATAAAATTTGTTTTGCACAAATTTTATTTAACTTAACTGAAAAACCCCAAAACGTAACTTTCAACCCGCAACAAACGCAACTCCCGAAAAGGTCTCATTAAGCGAATATCGGCGCTGCGAGTTCATCGGTGCCCTCGGATTTCAATTCCGAGCACCGGATCAAAAGTTAGGAATTCCCGCTCGTTCGTTCACTGAACGTACCCGAGCCAAACTTCGGAAATTAATTCCGGGCACTCCGGGCCTCGGAATCAGGTGCCGTCTGAAACCGCGCTCTTGTAAAATTCTAAAGAAAATTAAGAAAAAAATTTCCCTTGAATTTTACGGGTCTTTACAAGTATAATCATAATATTATATTATATGTATAATAGTGGAGTTAAAAAACAATTTGGATGAAGATAGGTGGGGAGAGATCAAGAAAGGAACTTGAACTTTAAAGTAAATTAAAGGAGAAGAGGGAGGAAAATTACCTCTTGAATCCTTCACTTGAGAACCTGTTTAAGGGCCTAAGCTTGGTATTTTGATGAGACCAGAAGCTATTGGATATGGTTAAGGGTCTAGGGGAGATGATTGGGCAGATCTTAGACAGTGCTTGAAGCTTGAGAGGTGTGGTTTGGCAAGAGGAGGGGGAGGGCTTATTTATACATGAGGAGGGAGGTGTTTTTGGTATAAAATATTAAATAAAATAATATATCATAATTTAGACTTGTAATAGAATTTTTTTGACATCATAAATCATATATTAATATATTAAAATTCGTTTTAGGTTTTAAATCTTCTTTATAATTCGAATTCATTAATTTATTAAAAGGAAAGTGAAAGAAAGAGAAAAAGACACTTTAAGAAATCACATTTTGACTTTAGGTTTTGGAAAGTTATTTTTAGGTATGAGAATTGGATTTATTGTATTTCAAGGAAAAATTTATGAAATTTAATATTTTTTGGACTAAAATAACGTTCTAGAATGTTTATGTCATCATTACATCATTAATGATGAAATTTAGTGTACACCGATTATGCGAAAAACTGTATTTTTTACTATTCACCAGAAAATTGAAGTATTTCAGAATAAACCCAAAAATTTACCCCTACCATTTTTCGATGTGTAGAATCCAAAAATGATGTCCATTTTTCAAAAATAATTTTCTAAATATTATTAATTTAATGTTTAGTTAAAATCATAATTTACTTAAAAAACAGTTTTTAAAATTAAAACTGATTTTGTAGTTCTTTCAAAAATTACGTAGGGTCTTATAAAATTATCTAAAAACTATTAGACATTGATTCAATACTTTATGAATACATTTCACGGGAATAAATATTCTTTTAAATTAATTAATTAATTATAATTAATTTTTTATGACTTATAAAATACCAAAAACGTTTACTAAGGTCAAATTGTCACTTTCTAAGATGTCTAAATTTTATTTTATTATTCATAGGTAATGTTACTCTTATTTACTATTCATAAGGGTCATATTACTATTCATAAGGGTAGTTTACTATTCATAAGGGTAGGTTACTATTCACCAAAAATTATTTTGGTTTCATTAGACTCCAAAAACTATCTTGAACACAACCATATATGTCGGATTTTTAAAATTCCTAACATAGGGGTGAAAAAATTATGTTTAAAGGTCACTTATCACTTAGTAGTTCATTATTTTGTGTTTTTATGACATAAATATAAGAAGGGAATTTCCCATTGAAATACTTTGGGTCGTTACATTTTTTTATATAGAGGAGATAAAATATTTTTGTGTAATATTTTGTGGGAAATATATGGTAGTTTATTATAGAACATGAATTGATGTTTTAGTGGATATGAAAGAATCACTAGTGTCAAAATGAAATATGGGTTATTTAATATGTTGAGGTTTTATTAACATTTCATTATCTTTAACTGATTTCCAAAAACAATTTATCCTCCCAATAGAATATTAAATAGTGGTATCTTAGGAGTTAATGAAACATGTGGAAAATAATGTGACTTGGTGTAATGAACTCACACATGTCATCCTAACACATAACCTGAGATGGATTTCCATAAGTCTTGAAGCACATTCTTGATCATTATAAACTATCAAAAAGCAACTAGGTATCAATATGAAAGAGTGGGAATGATTTATCTAGGAACATCATTGAATATATGTATCATTTACCCAATGAAATACATATGAATATAAACCTATAACATAGTAAAAATTAGATATATATATATATATAAAATCATGAGACATATAATTAGAAATTCCAATGGTCTAAAACACATGAGAAACCATAAGCTTCGAGTCTATCTCTAGGTGGCTATTGGTCCCCACCATCTAAAACCTCCCTAAGACTATGTGGACTAGGAGGACCTACCATGATACATGATTACATTTCTTTTTCCCCACTCCTAAAAAACTAAGTCTATATACACCTAAAGGCATATGTAAGGTTTTATGAAACACATAGTTTTATTCCACCATGAATGTATACATTTAATTTCACCATAAAATCATTAGTTCTAGTGTTAAAACAAAACCAATTCCACAAATTAGTATAAATGAAAAAATTCTATAAAAAATTCCATTAGATTTAATTTTTAAATAAATCCATATTCCATGAAAAAAACATGGATGTAAAATATGTTTCATTAAATAAAATCACCGTGACCAATAAATCCACGCATAATAAAATAGGAGGGAATGTAAATCATAAGAATCCATGTAATGTTTACTTAAAATTAAAATATAGTCCTAAAGAATATGACTATAATACCAGGACATCTATGGAACTCCTGTTTACATAGTGAATCCTATGTCCCCACTAAAAGATGTATCCCAAGGTCTTATCAAATTTATAATGTCTACTATTTTGTGAATGAGGATCAAAGACCAAAATTTTCAAATTATCTTTTTGGCATTTCATCTAACTCCTAATATTCATAAATACTATTTAAAACCCCCCTTAAAACGTAACCCATTTTCACCAAAGATAAATTAACAATTCTAGATTTCTATTTATCTATTAATAATATCAAGACAATAATTTTTAGATCACATGGAAATTACAATATACCATGGGTATGAATCCATTATATAGAGACACCTACCTCACTAATGGAGGAAACATCCATGCCTTCTAATTTGGTGACGAAAAAAAAGAAACTCAGTTTTCAAAAGGCTAGATCTACAAAGATAGATTTGACTTCCCCATAAAATCCTCAATATCAGAAAATGAAAACCTTATTGGGTTCTATAAAGTCAAGGGAAATAGTGATCAATGATTGATATATATAATAGAGGATAAATCTAGAGTAAATCTAAAATACCTTGAAGAGATCCACCTACATCAACCAATAATAAAAATTATTTAAGTGGAGATTCCTCTAGAGTGTCAAAGAGGTATTGGTTTAAGTTGTTGAGAGATTATAAGAAGTTTATACTTAAAAAATGAAAAGGGTATCACATAAATTTTGTATTATTGATAATGATGTTTGGGGTACATGGTAAGGATGCATAGTTAAAAAAACTATGTGCAAACCATACAACAACTTATATATCATGAGAAATGAAGTGTATATTTACATGAGAAAATATGAATGGTTAGAAAAACTATATGAAGGCCACAATAAAATATCTGGACCTAAACCATTTCATTTTCATGGTCTGTTTGGAAACTCAAAAAATTATAAAAACCATGTTGAAACCATAAAAATACACCAATAGAAGTAACATATCCACCTCATATGGTTATTACATGGTTATCCCTAACCATGTTACTAAACTATTAACCTTGTAATACCACCAAAATTCTCTAAATTTTGACCCCTAGATCTAGAAAAATCCTCAAACCAATAAAGGGATTAATAAAGTATCTAGTATAATACATACCTAGGACCCAAAAGGTGTCATAGTTATACCCCTGTCACACTTTATTCCCTTTTAAAATGCTCAAGATTCTAGAATCATAAATAGATATGACCACTATATACTTATACACTCTTCCCATTCCTAATTCATATGGTTATATTATCCACTATTCCCCAAAACATATACCAAAGGGATATTTCTATCATTAATAACCTTATCTTGATGATCCATAATCAGATCTGTCTGATCAACCAATAAGGTTTCAAGATATAGATCAATATCCTCCCATTAAATACTATGGTAATAGTCTAGTTGATACTTCATTAGTAAGGAAATATGGAATGCATGGTTAATCAATGTCAAGAGAGATGGAAAGTTCAATTGATATCCCAAAATTCCTAGCCACTCAATGATCTTGAAAGGAATGATATATCACAAATAAAACTTACTCTTACTTCCCTAGTGATAATCTTATAATAGAGGAGAATTTATGTGAAAACACTATCCCCACCCTAAAATTACAATATTCAAATATGAGGATTAGAATATGTTTTTTGGTGATTCTAACCTTTAACCTGATTTAGGTCAATTGTAGGTTATATGTCATCCTATGAAATACATGGTCCAACCAAGTACCGTTCTCCCAAATTCACCTAACATGAAGGATATCTACCTAGAAACCCATACAATGATTTAAAGGGAACTATTCTTGTTGACACCTGATAATTATTTTTATAGGTCAAACATGGACAATAGTATATTCTTTACCATTGAACTATTTAAATCAACCATGCATGCCCAATGAGTATACTCAATAATCTGAATGCATATCTCATTATACATACATATAGGTTATATTCTATGGATAACTTGAATTTGGTACCTACTACCTATTTAAATCCCTTCCAAAATTAGAAGGTAAACCATGCATCCAAGTCAAAAATATCTATATAACGTTCTCTATTGAGTATCATGATCTATCATACATACATGTGTCCGAGCTCATATACTTTAATAAGAAGTAAATAAATTATTTTATTAATTTTATAGATGATAAAATAAAAATAATAATTTCCACCGTGAACATGAAGTATTTCAATCATGAGTTCCATGGATATCACATCCCATTTTTGAAATAGAATGGGTAAGGGATTCAACAGGCTATCTGGTCTCTAGCACTCTAACTTAATCTTATAAAATTTAAGGAATCATGAAACACAGTCTACAGTCAACTACCTCATCCACAAGTACCAATATCAATATATCATGTCATGATATGTTACTATAGATACAGTGTGCAAAAAACAACTAGACTTTTTTCCACTATCCATCAACTCCCACCTCAAATATATTGAAATGAAAAATCTATCTAAAACCCATAGTAAACCATTGATTGACCAAGACCATCCACTGAAGGTCTCTCCACCATATATGATTTCACTAGAATTATAATAATTAGTGTTCATTTCCTTTATATGTAAAATGATATCATAAAATTGTAACTCAACTTTTATAGAAGCTAAGAACACCAATCAATCACCCTCTTCCAAATTGATGCTCATATTAAAAAACAAACACTTCATAGAACACTATTCCCATGATTCCTTTAATTCATCATTGGTAAATTCCTAATCAATTCATTTATGACCACATTACCTTTTTCCTGAGTACATGAAACATCAAAATCTAAATTCAGAAGATACTCATACCAACATCTATTTTTCAAGTTCAGATCCCTATAAGATAAAATATACTTTCGACTATTATGATAAGAATACCCTATTAACCACTACCCAATGTGATAGTGGAACCAATTCATGATATAATGCATCACTATATCCAATTTGAGTTCATGGGTATGATAGATCTTTCCATGAGGGATAAATGGTTATAGCCATAATCGACCACCTAATTTCCCTATATAAAGACACATCCCGAACATGTACCCAAAGAATCAAATTAAATATAATTTCTAAAACCTATATTGGGAAGAATCATAACCCGATAATAATAAAATATCATAGTTATCTCACAAAATAATATCTATAATTTCTTATTCCAAACAAAATTCACACCCTTTTGCATCATCTCTGTCATATTAGATGTAATCATAGAGATGTACTCAAGAAGCTATTAATAATAGCCTCTTAACCCATGATATTGAAAATATAAAAACATTTATAGGTTTTCCCATGAAATAAAAAATTTAATATTCTTGGGATCCATGGAGATACCCCTATGAAAAATAAAATTCCCTAGAAACTTCAAATCTCTATTCCAAAACAGACACATGGATAACTTCCCAAACAAATTATATTCTATCATGATTCCAATGATGATATCAAATGAACCACATCTCCATCCTCTCACCTGAAGTATACAAAAACATCCCCAAAAAAGTTAACTAAAAATTTATCAATGTACTAATGAAAAATCT
This sequence comes from Viscum album, assembly GCA_963277665.1. Lineage (NCBI taxonomy): Eukaryota > Viridiplantae > Streptophyta > Magnoliopsida > Santalales > Viscaceae > Viscum > Viscum album. The sequence continues at coordinate 1,305,211,042 of OY728163.1, read as the reverse complement.
ATTTCATTAAAGACATAAAATTTGGAAGAGTTTTATTAATACCAAATGGCATAACATGGAACTCAAAAATGTCTATATTAGATCTAAAAATCCATCATTGGTATATCCTACTCTAATAAACATAAATTATTTTACCCATATTAAAATAAAATATTAGAGATCTTTCAATATACTCTTATTTTATTAAACAATTCATAAATATAAGGCAATTCATATTTTTCAATAAAAGTCACCAGATTCACCTTTAAATAATAAAAAGGAATCCATAGGTTTCCCAATAACTTCTTTTTAAAGAGAACTAGTTGATTCCAAAGTTAAATTCTAGGTATACTAATTCTTTTTGACAAAATATCCTTAATAAAAACATTATTTTCCTTCAAATTATCATGTTCTATATGATAATATGGTATAAATATAAGTCTTATCATAGAGAACACTTAAATAGAGAACTCAACCACCCATTGGGGTGGTAATGTAGAAAAATAATCAGGAAACACCATAGAGTAATCACTAAACACTACCTGGTGATTAATACTCAAACACTAGTTATTGATTTCAGTAAATAGATCTGAAAACTGAAATTATATCATTGTTTTATAAGGAATAGTATACCCCACTCTTGTTGATCTAGGACCCCACTCAACATGAAATACATGTGGGACTCTACCAGAATAATGAAAATAAACTCTCTATTAATAATAGTTGATATTAGACTTAAATATATTCATAAAAACCATGAAGATATTAATTTCAAATATATAATGATCATGAACAAGGAAATCCCACACAACCACGAAGCTGATGATCATAACTCGGCACTTGGAATGTTTAAAACCATGTTCCTTCCTTCTTCCCAAGGGATTGGAAAAATCTATAATTAATATAATATGCTCCATAATCAAACATATTTTATTAGTTAAATAATATAAAGTAATTAAATACATAAGTATTAAACAATTATAGAAGCATAAAATATGTAATAAACACTGTACCTCTCACAATAGATGACCCTACTTTAGATTACTATAGTGTATAGTCCACTACATATATATGGCCAGAAAAATTTTCTACTTATTCTTTCTTAATTTACTTAGTATCCCATTTAGTATAATTGTATCTTTAACCTCTTTGATTATGTTATACATAATTTTATAAAATTTGGTAATCATGGATCCATCCATAATGCATTGAGGTACTTTCCCACAGAAGATCTAGAGATGGAAATACTATCCAAATATATAAAAATATTTATATATTTTTCTATAATAAGGATTGGTGTGGCCATATTTCCCACACATAATGTATACCACATAAATTTTACCTTATTTCTACTTTACATTACCCCTACTACACTAGAATGTCTCACCTCACTTCCTATTCTGACTAGAAAACACATCATGCATTCTACCAATTGTTAATAAAACTCTACTAAGACCAGTATTCCTAGATATGTTAGGCTCAACCATAATATATTTTTTAAAAACCTATACATATGTCAATAAGAATATTAGAATAATCTTTTTCTGAATATCATACTTTCGTTCCATCTCAGAATTCCTAAACTTGAGGTAGTTGAGAGTAATAATATATAGGGAAAACTATACCAACTCTATGAAATGATCCCATCAATTCTTTATATACTAGTCTCTTTTATCTAAGGTCACAAATTACTTATCCTTATCCACATACAAATTTTTTGGGTAGAAATAATCTTTAATGGGGTTCTTTAAGGTGTTCTAAGTGGGTTTCTCATGTACTTTTGTTAACTTGATAGAGTCCCACTAATTAATTTTAGTTCCTTGAATCATATAAGTGTAAAATACCTCCTTAAATTCCTTTATAGTTTTCAAGAATTGGAAAAATTAAATAGATACTTTTGATCCATTCTTATGTTCATATGTTCCTTTATCACTGTGAAGGATATATGACTTCTATTTAAAAAACTCTAATGCATGATCTACCATTCATTCTCTATTTCCACATCCCATATGACCCATTTATTGGATATAAAAAATTATTTTTTCCACTATAGCATTGTCATCTAGATTATTTTACTATGGTACTGGTCTCACCCAAATTTACCCAACTTTTAAGGGTCAAGCGGTCGCTTGTAGTGTATCTTGGGTTGTCGAGTCCTCAGAGACCTAAGAAGAACCTTTAGACACTCAATAAAAAGAGATGGATTTTTGGCTATGAAGTGGCCAACTTGGGTTGATTTTAGATTGTTTTGAACGAGCACTAAAAGATCTATGTGAATTCAAATTATGAGAAAATGAGTTGATCTTAGGTTATTGCTCGGGGTGGATTGAATGAATTCTTTTTTTTTACGATTTTAATTTCATTAACTCGAGAAGGATTCATGCAATGAATTCAAAATAACCTTATAAATTACTGATTAAAACCCTTCAAAACATATGATAATCACCTATACACTTGTAGGATCATTTTCATGAGCACTCCAAGGTAAAGGATGTAATTATCACATGAAAGTGGGGTGAATAAATTCAATAAGGAAGAGGAAGAATAAAAATCATTGAATGAAAGAAACTCAATTAAAAGAAATTAATAACATTTAGGGAATGAGAAATAACATTCAATCCAGCCCCTTGATACTCCCTTGGATCAACCCATAAAAGATCTAGCCCTCCATTGATGACAAGTTCTCAACGGAAGCGAAAAGTAGACTTATGAGGGTGGAATTGAAGAAGTAAAAACAACAAAAATAACGATCACTCCACCGTTGTGTGAACAAAATCAAAAGGCTTGGTGTGAATAAATTCACACCTTGAGGCAACGGTATCAAGGTGATAAGGAGAAGAACAGAACAAGAGAAGAAGAAGATCTTTTATTGAAGACTAAGGTGATTCGAACAACTTACATGAGAAGGAAGAACATTACAAAGGCAAATTGGCATAATAAAATTACAATGAAAAGAAAGCACCAAGATCCCTAAATACACCACCAATACTGCCTTAAATAGGAAAAAATGAAGCCTTGGCCGAGCCCCCAACATCTCATGTTCCTTTAATTAATTATGTTGGGGAAAGGTGGGTGGAACATTAATGATGAGAGACTTTTCCACTTCTTGCCCCGAAGTTGCAGCCAGCTTGCATCCACCGGAAAGACGCGACTAAAGGACATTCTAGAAGGACGAATTTTAGTGGTCCCTAGAATACTTAAATGAAACCCCGGATGTCCCCTAACATCCTGTAATCTTTTAGACCAAAATACGTTGTGGTTATGGAGATAGGATTGAAATAGTGGGTTGTTTTTCTGGGATGCAGAATCTAGCCCAAAATTAAATTTTCAACTTGGTCCGCCTTAATAACCACCATTGTTGACTAATTAGCACTAGATCCAGAAGAATTATTTGTTCCCATATATGTCTTCTAGTATCATATAAATTTTGGACTTCATTGGGATTGTATTTTGGGCCCCACAGTCCGATCAGTGGGATGATACCCAATCTGTCTTCTCCAGAATTGTTTCCTTTCTTCGCCAAAAATCATCATCATCCTTTATGAATCCTCCATTGATCCCTGAATTAAAAATGTTCATATTTAAGTTTATATACATTTCCAAAAATATAAAATTAAAATATGGATAATTACATTCTTTGAAATCAGATGAAACATTGGGCCTAAATTGGTGCATATTAGGCATGAAGTGCACAAATGATGAGAATGGATGTTCAAAATTAAAATCCACTAACTTAGGCCCATAAGATCAAAAATGAACATTTAATACCCTTAAAATTTAATAAAAATATGTGTTTTTATTGGCTAATCAGGTACTTTCCATATAGTTTCCTATAGTAAATTCACAAGATCTCTTTTTAGGGTTTCTTATCTATAAAAATCTAGATATTCCACCCAATAATTAAAGGATTAAAAGTTTGAATCAAAATATAAACTTTAAGAATCAAATAAAAAACCCTTAAAAAATATGTGTTTAATAGAAAAACATACTAAATGAATGAGATACACTCAAATTAACAACGCATAAAAAAATTCATGGTTTATCTAAATAAAACCCAAAACTAGTTTCATTTAAATAACCCAAATATCAAGATCAAAATTGATGAAAGATCCTTGGACAAAAATGGTAACTTGAGACTAGATATGAAAGTGAACTATCTTGGCACCCTTATGCACTTACAACTTGAGTTCCAATGATCCTACACTAGTCTACCAAAAAACCCAATAATAACCAAATTGGATACCAAGTTGCTATGAAGCAACCTAGGATGACAAACAATTCACACAAGATGGATACCAAAAGCCCACATCACATTCCTAATTGTCATAATCTATAGAAAAATAACTATATAACAATAGTATAGGTGGGAATGATTTATCCCTAAACATCACAAAAAAAATGTCACATGTACCAATAGAAACACATAAGAATATAAACTTAAAATAGTGTACTGACCAAGAGTCTAGGTATAAACACTATACATAACATGAAAATATACCAATGGTCTAGAACACATTCCAATACACAATCCAAGAGTCTATATCCATGTGTCTATCAGTCACAACCATCCCAAACCCCCCTAAGATGAAGTTAACTAGCAGAGACACCATAATACATGAAATATTTTTATTTAACTGAGTTCTTTAAAACCATGCATACATACTCTTAAAGGTATATGTAGAGTGTGATGAAATTCACATTAGGATACCAATATGAATCTATACAAATTATTTCACCATAAAAAAACTAGTTCTAGCATTAAATCAACACGAGTTTCATAAAGTAGTACAAATGAAAACAAATATTCATTCGACAATAATTTATCTTTCATGTTATAGTAATACAAATACCAATCCTGAATAATATGGATGTAAAACAAGTTTGAATAAATAAAATCTCATTAACCGAGTAATAAATTCATAATAAAACTAGGGGAAAACTTTAGCCCAATAATCTATGTAATATCTTCTAATAGAGTGCACATTTACCATAAGATAGAGTCTATATCCAAGGAGATCTAGCTGGTATTCTGAATTCTAGTTCCCTACCAAAATGTATATCCCAAGTTCATCCCCAACTAAAAAAGGATTTCATTACATGAAAGATAATCCCAGACCAACATGTTTAAATTATCTTTGTGACATTTCATCGAACACATAATATTTGTAAATATAGTTTACAATAAAACCCCTTCAAATAATTACCCATTTCCAAAAAATATCAAATAAGAATCATGGATTTATATTTAAACCTTAAAAACATAAAACAAATAATTTTCAGGTCATAGGAAAATTCATGTATACCATGGGAAATAATATATTGTATATGGAAACCATCCTCACTAATAGAGGAACCATATATGCCTTGGAATTTTTTAAGGGGAAACAAAGTGATTTGGCCTTAAAAATCATAGATCTATAATGAAAACATATATTCACCATAAATAATTTTATATATGAAAATAAAATCACAAATGGGCTTCAACAGATCAAGGGGAATGGAAATAGAAGATTTAACTTGAGAAAACATTAGAAATCTATTGGAAATAGAATCATAACTCGAAGATATCCACCCCAATATATTGGAAATGGACAAGGAATCAAGGGAAGAGTCCTACAAAGAATCCTTGAGAGTTTAGTTAGAGCTAATGAGAAATTTTTAGGATATTAGATATAAACTCAACCAAGTTTATTAGGGTAATTTTTATTTTTTAAGAAAGTCGTATGAGGTACATAGTTAGGTCGTATCTTTAGATAAACCATATGGTGGATAATATACCTTGAAAGCTAAAGGAAGTATTTTCAAGGTATATCCACATAAAAATAAAAACCATGCATAAGCCATGTGATAGCCTCTAAAACCAAAACCTTTAATCTTTATGGTTATCTTGGTGACTCACAATATTAAAAAAAAACAATTTTAAAACCATAAAAATCACCATTAGAACCAATATAGTCATATCACAGAGTTACCACATGGTTATCTCTAATAGTGCCCCTAAACTATATTCCTATCTAGATTACACCAAATTTATAAATTTCAACCCTCATCTCCCATAAACACATTAAATCAAATAATACCTAAATAATTACTCTAGAATAAGTCATACAAGTGACCCGAAGTATATCACACTTGGTATAGCAAATATGAGGAAGAAAAATCCTAGGAATTAATTATAGTGTTGTTTACTACACTATAAATTTTCTTAACCAACATACATGGATTTATGGTATGATTATATATTAGGAGGTTCTAACATGATTTACAAGGATGATATCATTGATTAATAAAATATTAACTAGAGTCTATGCATTGTTCATGTGGGGTATCATGTTACTGGCTTGAGTGAAAAGATACAATGAACACCTAGTTGTAATAAAGTAAGGATGTTGATGTTTATTATCTTGAATACATTGTTACGTATATTTTATAGGAACAATTTAGGTATTAATGTCAAATAATTATTTAATTGAGATCATATGTAATATTTTGTAAACTATGATGAAATTATTGTTATATTAATTTCTGGATATAAATGAGTATTTTTATGTATTTAGTTGATAAAAATTTTATGTTATTAATTTTTTATTTGTTTCTAAGGAAAAAATTTATAAGTCTATAGAATTTATTTTTAATATCTTTTTAGAGATATTAATTATTAAAAATTAATACTTAATATCTCTTATATTCTTATACCTATAAAACAGGCACTAAAATACAATATAACAATTAAAAGACATGTAAAGAATGATCCATGATTATTTATTCAAATAAATAGTGTGAGGATTATTCTATAGAATTATGGGAATATTTTTGGAATGAATTGATATGGGAAAACTCTTGGATTCATTATACTCAAGCTAAGGATTGTCCCATGTGGGAGGAGTGCATTCAAAACAAAGAGTTATGATGTAGTCACTAGGGATTTAAAAATATGATGATGATGAATAATTAAGAGAATACCCCATGGAGGCTGTTTCTTATTATTTAGTTTGTAATGTTTTATTGTTTCATTTTTGAATAAGAGGATGGGGTTAGTGTTGGATTCATTATTATTGTTACATTTGAACGAATTCAGATTGTACTTACCTGATTCTTCACTCCTTATAATTTGAATTATAATTTTTAAATATAAATTTTTGTTTTTATTCATATAGCTTCTCTACATCCAGATATAAAGGTATAATATAAGAAAATAGTTCTAAGAGATGTGGAATAAGCTATTTTGAGATCAAAATGTAAATATGATAATCAACAATATCTTTTCCCCTAGCTGACAATGATAGTTAAGTGGATGTTTGTGAGGAAAAAATATTTTTATGGTTAGTTTTCTATTCATATTTCCTTTAATATTTTCCCATTCCTCTCTTAGTTCACTCAAAAAATTGTAATTTGATAGGTTTTGTGATTAGATGATCTGGTGAAGATCACTTTTTCCTAGAAGAAATTCTAAGCAAGGTGGTATGATCAAGGGTTTTAATTGTTTTCACTATATTCCCACAACTGTTTCTCTTCATTTTAATTAACAATTTTTATATAAAAAATCTAATTTTTTAATAGAATCAATATGATAGACACACTACCTCCTTAAGATAACCTCAAAGTTAGCCACTCTACTATAACACTCTGAGTCCAATAATCAATAGTTGGTGGTTATTTTAATATATTAGCATATGATATAAGGGATAAAATCACATGGGATAAAATAGGTTATTAATCTTATAAGATTATATATATACATTATTTTCATTTTAATTTCAAAAACATAAAATGAAACTTAATATTCTAGTGATAAATTTACCATTTTTTATAGTATATCCATGAAATAATTCATAAAACACTTATTGGTAACCTTAGGAAAAGAAAAAATAATAATGTATGAGATCAAATTCTCCATAAGGGAAAGAATACACCAAAATATATCATAAGATAATTAATTCAAGAATATTATGGCAGATATAATCAATAATCAAATATTCTATATAACTAATATTATAAAAAGGGGATATATATGGATGATATAGAAACATAAAAAGTCACATGGATAATTTGCCTCATGATACCAACCAATGCATTTTAGGGATATAAAAGGCCCCTTATATCACTAACCAAGGCTAATTTGTTCATTATTTGATGGAATAAAATAATATTTTAATACAAAATCAACATAAATATTTGTATTAAAAAACTATCATATGAAATGTTAATATTTTCCATAGTCAATCACCAGAGAAACATGATAATAAGACATAAATTGTAATATGGTTTATGATATCATTAGATTATATCCCTATTAAGTAATATGATTTATCATATGATATTTAAATAGAATAAAATAAACATAAAAGATCACTGGAATATTTCTTCAGAAAATAGCCTTTTATTTTTGAAATAACTTATTTATAATAAAATTATTTAAAAATATATTAGGGGAAAAATTTTATTTGAAAATAATATGGGAAACATTTAATTTAATATTCAATAATAATAATATCCATGAAAGTATAAAAATTCGTTTGTGCAGTAAGCATTGAGTGAATGATTCTGTCCGCACCTTTTGTAAAAAGTTCCTCATTTAAAAAACCACAAGAATATTACTTATAAATATTATATATAATGTCACACATGGGTAAAAATTAATTTAATCAACCATTGGGTAATTTTTTATGAATTATGGACAAAATTTTATATAAATATTGTACATGTATTAAAAATATATCTAACTGAATAAAAAAACAAATTTATTTTTCCTTAAAAACATTCTTTCAATATTTTGATTACATAAAGAGAGGAAAATTAAAAGAAAATTCTTTAATATATAGAAAAAGTAAAAGGAGAATAAAATATATGGGGTTTTTTATATAATGAACATATAATCCCCGTAATAAATATGTAAATATAAATAATCCTGAATAAGGATGACATTGTGAAATAAACCCATACAACATGTCCAAAATTGTTCATAAGAGATTTCAACATCGATTATTATATTATTATATTTATTATACTTCTATAAAATAATCATATTCATATATATAATACCATAAATTATTTTTTATAACATCTTATTGCCCGTTCATTAAGAATCCTTCATTATTGTCAATATTTTGGACACTAACTGTTGTATTTTTCATGTATGTTTTGATTTTGTAGTTATTACACTTGAATATTGACCATTATTCCACCGTCACTAGAATATTAATAATTATTTAAATAAAATATAATTTAATTATATACATTTTTATAACCATCTATGTAAGGAAACCCTGAAAAATGATTCACATCACTCAGTGGAGGTGACAGTCTACATGTACGCATAAGAGAGGTTCACATATTTTAATGGGTGGAATGGTAAGAAGGATAGTTATATATTATATTTAAATAAATATAATTATTTCATAAATATAATATATATTTATTAGTTTTATCTTGAATACTATCAAAGTAATGTGGGGGTGAATGAAAAGTACACCACTATATGGAGATAGTAAAATGTAAGTATGTATGGAAGACATTTTATTTTTATTTCCATAGGATAGAATTGAGGTATAAAATATCAATCCCATATTAATAATAAAATCTCTGAATATTTATTATTCTAGTGTAATTATTTTAGGATGGTTACAATATATCTATAGGATGTAGATGAATAAATAAAAATAGAAAGAGTCAGTAAAGATGAATACCTATTCTTTGAGAGACCTCATTTCACTTAGACCTGAAGCCCTCATAGAATGGTCTTAGGAGAAGAAAAAGAAGCTAAAGAACTATGGTAGGTATTATAGGATGGTTTCTTATTAGGTCTTGGGGGATATATATAAAAACAATATTTTTGAATAAGGTAGTATAAGAGGTTCCCTTTTATAAGTGAGGGGATGGGCATAAATGGAATTATATAAAAGATTTTAAAAATATAGTCATTTTCTTGGGAACATGTCTCAAATTTTCTATTACATTAAATATATTATAATATAATATCAAAATATTTTCAATAAATTATAATTCAATATGTTTAAGTAAAAAATTATCTTTATCTCGTTGTTTAATCCCTGGTAAACTCATTTTAATCTTAACTATGATAACATTTTTTAAGGATATTATTATTAATTAGGAATAATATTTTATATGAACATTTTACATAATATTAATTATTTTGATTGAAAATATGGAATCAATTTTAAAAAATTAAATTTTAAAAAATGGAATAAATAAATTTTAATACAAGTGCAAAAAACATAATAAAAATGCTTTTATAAAAGAAATTATTTTAAGTATAAAAATGATTTTATAGAAAAATATTGTATAATGTTAATATAAATAGAATTAATAAGATTATATTTATTCAATATAATCATATTTTTCTTTTAAAACAAACCAAAATTTAATTAAAACTTTTAATTTCTTGACGAAAAGAGAAGAACTAAAAACATTTTTTATTTGAACAAAAACATTACCTAGATTTTGAAATTTTAAGAATATATTTCTAATATCAAAATTATATTTTTAAATGAGTTATATTAATTTATTAATGTATATTTTTTCTATAAATAAGGTTTTATAAAATTTAAAATTTTTATACTATTATTATATTTTCATAAAACTATAGTTTTTGTAAAATCAATATTTTAAAATTTTCACACAAAAATCATCTATTTTTAAAAAATATCATAAATTTACCCTAAGATAATTTTGAAAAGATGAATTCAGAAATGAAATTCATTTCATAAAATTAAATTTATAAAATAATGGAACTTATATTGAAATAAAATTCTTGACTAAAGTAATGTTAATACTACTATTGTTTCTCTTGAAATAAAATCTTACTAAAACAGAAGCTCTGGTGTTACTTTCTTCCCTAAAAAATATCATACTAGAACTCTCTTGAATTTTATGTTATGGAAAAAGTGTGTATTCATTCATTATAATTTCATTAGGTTCCCTATCACCACTTAATTCTTATTATTTATCTGAAGTGCCTTTATAAGCTGGGTCTTCTGATTCCACAACACTTATTATCTAATGTCATAGATTTAGATAGTATATTGATAGTAAGATATATCTAGTTCAAATTTTATTTCCTTATTTGTGAGAACATTCAATTGGTTTAGAAAATACACCATCAATAAATATATATAGAATACATTAAGAATTTCAAAGAGACTATGTGGAGTCCACATATAGTAAGAAATCACACCTTTTATTTATAGAATTTTAAGTGTCCCTCGGTACCTAGGTCTTAGTTTCCATTTCATTATGAATACAATAACACTGTTACATGGAGATACCTTCATGAAAACATGATCCCCCACTTGAAATCCTGAATCATTCCTTCAGTTATAAACACAATTTTTTTTCTACATTGACCTAACTTAATATGATTTTGAATAGAATTCACTTTCAATATTGTCTCCTCAACATGATTTAGGCCTATAATCTCCCTTTCAAAAACTTATTCCTAATAATTTAGATTGCTACACCTATTTTCGTAAAAGGACTCATATGGTTTTATTGAAATTATTTAATTAAATCTATTATTACATTAAAATTATATAAAAGGTAAATACTGACCCCACACACATTGAAAGTCAAATGAGTACTACCACACCATGTCTTTTAATGTATGAATAGTAATATAAGATAACCCATCAATTTAAGAATGATTGGTGGTTCACAAATGTATCTTAGTGTCAAAATAATTTTAAAGTATCTTCTAATATTTCAACTTAATCCATGGAACATGATCAAATACATTTTAAATAATATCTCCATGAAGTCTCAAAAAATCATTAATATATATATTCATTAGGTATTTAATTGGTAGATATTCCCTTATAATAGAAATTTATGGAATAGGTATGGGAAACAATAATAATCAATGTATAATAATTATTTTTATGAGTGTTTGGAAATATAGTGGTGAAGCACATAGTAATATAATCCCACTTTCACATAAGATCAAGTATAGGTTTCATGACACACTTAAAATGATGTCTATCATCTTTTACCTATTGAAAAACCAAGAATCATGATATATAGTATACAATTTCCCATTTAAAATTATACCATAAAAAAATTTCCTCTAAATATTAACACATTTTGGTGCTACATGAATGTATATAAAAAATCAATCTATGATATTCACCTATTAATACTCTTTTCTTATCAGGTATGGTTGGAACATATAACCTATTTAAAAATTTCTAAATAGAATATTCATATATGATGTCTACTAACATACCATCATTTAGGGAATTTATTTTATTTTAAATATTATTATCCTCAACTAGGGTACTTTTTATTTTCACCAATTAGTATGGTTTAGAAATAATTTTTTGTATATGTGATGTTTACCCTTCTTTAATTATTCCCATTTCCAAAAGTATTAAATCCATGAATATAAGATCTTTAAAAATCCTTATTTTAGTAAAAAAATCATGAAATTTCATACTCAACACATAAACCACCTTATTTTCCATCTAAGGGTGGTAGTATATTGAGAAGTCATAATCCATGGGTAGTTCTAACCATATCCTTTTCCTCATGTTTGAGCCATTTTTTGAGAAGATCATTTTCATACTTTTATGAACCATATATATTTTATATATTTCACCACAAAGGTAATTCCTCCATATGTTCAATGTAAAGATTATGATATCAATCTCAAGATCACAAATTGGATAACTAAATTCATGAATCCCAAATTTCCTTGATACATAAGAAACAACAATATCATTCTACCTAAGGACACATCTAAGATCATTATTTAATTTATTAATATATATCACAAAACCGGTCTTTCAATATGGTAAAGTAAATATTGGAGAATTTTCCAATATCCTATATAATTATTTAAAAAATTCTTTACATTCATTTGATTATATGGACATAACCACTTGACATGTCAACTTTGTTAATAGGAAAAAATAGATTATCATTTTGGGCAAATCATCAATAGTAACATGATAATACAAGGAAACTACATACCTCAGTTACATCCATTGGAATCAGACATTGAATCACTAGATTTTTCATTGAATGGTGAACTAATGTTACATACATAGATACAATATGGAAAAAATAATCTTCTTAAATCCATAAATAATATTTTATTTATGATACACATAAATAATTTTCTATAAGATTCGTGATAATTATTTTAAAATGACTCTTATTATAATCATAGAATTTTGAATATATCAATATAACTATAATAAATTCCACAATGAAATTATCGAGATAATCCTTGATTTTTTTTCTTCCTATCTATAAAAACAGAGGGTGCATTAATCAACCCAAAGTGAATTACTATAAATTCATAATATTCATACCTAGTATAATATACAGTTTTTGGAATATAATCCTTATATACTTGTAGTGGATGATACCCATAAAAAGGATAAATATTTTAAAATTATTGATATCCTTAAATTTTATCAATAATTTATCAATATTAGGTAGAAGATACATGTTCTTTATTGTATTGTCATTGTTTTCCATGTAATCTATTCCCAAAATCATAGACCCATTTCTATCATAAAAAAATAATATGGTATCCCAATAGAAAAATAATAGGTTTTATAATTCCCTTATCACACAAATCCTATAATTGTTACTTTAGTTACAGTAATTCCAATATCTCCATCTTGTAGGGTGTAATAGATATTGTTTTTTCACCAAGGATGAGATCAATAGAAAACTCAGTTCCATGAATAAGGGGTATTATATAGTTCTTTAGTAAACACATCATTTTATTCCTAATTAATTGGTACATCCACTATTATAAATATTTCTTTCCGATTTATAGGTTTTGTCTTCCCTTCTTCACTATAATTTTCATTAAAAAGATCCACCAGAGGTGTATTTATACATTATTCTGATGATGTAGTCTCCCCTATGAAGACAAGATATTCAATATCTCCATCAAAAATATTAATCTCATTGTTTGGGTAATACATATTTATATTATAATTTGAAATCCAATATATACCAATGATTTCATTAATTCCAACCATATATATAATAATAATGTTTGAAAAAAGATAATTCAACGTGTCCTAATGGGGAATGATTAACATATCCTTTTTGTAATAATTTTTCTAGTAGGACTCTTGGTTTATAACTACCTTCTTATGGTTTTATAGAAATATTTATTTTTATTATAAAACATAGAAGATACAATGGAGTGAGAGGATATATAATCAAAGAAATAATTATCTAAATTTATGGCTATGATCAATGAACCAACCACTACATATTGAGGAACATCAACCTCTACTGTATCGATCATATAATCTAGGAATTTCTCCCTTGGTCTTTTCTAAGGAAAATTACCTTGATTATTTGGATATTAATTTGAGTTATGGACCATCTCTTTATAGTTAATCATTAAACATTGGAATATTATTTCTTTCCCTTGAGATTATGAGACTAATTACCTTTCTCTCAAAACATGAAGAAAACTACCATTCCTATCAACAATGTTTTTTCATGTTTCTTTCCATAGTCATTACATGTTGGAAGTATCACCATTCCCATTTTCCCTTTTACCACACTTCCCTTTCAAGAGTAATAATTTTACAATAATTTTATTATTTTTCCTAGAAAAAATAAGACATGGATAATTAATTCTATATATTGATGAAACATGATATTGTATCCTCATATACTAAAAATGGGTGAGAAATTAATTCCCATTCAATTATAGGCTTTATCCAATTACATTCATGTGAAATCTTAATCAAGGGATTATGTAAATAATACAAAATAAGAACTTATAACTATGTAATTTTAGATTCATATTCAGAACCATATTATATGCCCTTTTACATTATATTGATGAAAAACCTTTCCATATAAGCTCACTTCCCATGAAAAATTTATTTTTCAATGAATACCTCCTCTAAATTCACTCACACCATACAATTTATGTCATATGATTCATTAGTGTTCTTAATCAATGGACACAAATGGTCAATGTGTCCTTTATGATGAAAAATAACCATAATAATATTTTCTCTTTCACTACATCTCAAAGAAAGAAATATGTTATCTACAAACTCGATCCATATCTTAGTAACTAATAGATTATTAGTACCCTTGAATGATGGATAATGATTTTGTAGGAATTAGTCAAACATTGTTGCATATTTTTAGGGACCAAAAAGATTATCTATATGGTAAAATTTACTAGTTACAACTTAAGACAGGTTCCCCAATATCATTATAATTTATTTATATCTAGTTCCATCTCTAGATTCAATACTTTTTCATGGGAAAAATACCTACACATATTTTATGTGATGACACCGTTCCCATTCCTTCTTCTCTATTACATTTATAAATAGATGAATATACTAAATTATCTAGTGATGGATCGGATTTTCCATAATTATTTTGGGATATTGTATGTATTATTTTTGAGACCAAGTGCTAAGATGACATGTGATTTTAAGGCCCAGTGTGCCTTGAATAAATGTTTGAAATATATTAAAAATATTAAATAGAATTCATGTGAAATTTTCCTAAAAATGTGGAAAAAAATATAATGAGGGGTCTATATCAGAAATATGAAGGCACTATTGAGTTCAGAATGTGAGCTTTACCCTAATCATGGAATAACATGGTCAGAAGGGGGTGTTTGTTGAAAATTCTTCATGGGTGTAGAATGAATAAAATAAATAAATATTTTTTTAGTTATTTGATGTAGAGAATGACATGTTAAATAGACTTTTATGAGTAAATTCTAGGGTTATCTACATAACCCTAGAGCCTTTTAAAATCCATTGGAGATAGCATTGGAGGATCTCTCTCAAATGAACTTCTACAGTATTGTGGATCGAAGATCAACATACAATGAAATTGAAGTATCTCAACAATGACAATGATGCTACTTCTTTCTTTAGTAGAAATCAATCCAAATTAGGGCGGGATGCTGTTTGATTTACTTTACTTTTCCCATTTTGGTTTCTACGATGAACAAGGATCAATCATCCAAGATATTGATTCATAGATTGTGCGTATTGTGGGATGGGTTAAATTAATTGGTATTTGGGATAATTTATTTGTGATTTAATTATTATATCTTTTTTCATCATTCTAATGGGAAAAAATTGACTTCAACATGAAAATTGACCATGGTTCATTCCTCTTGATTGATCTTGTGATTTTTTACCCCAATTATTTGTTCATTGTGGATGTTCCTCATTTGGAATGTGGTTCAACATATCCCGATGAATCGATCATTGCACAACGATTTCTTAGAAAAATGTTATGATATTATAGATCTAGGATTGGAATGACTTGAGAGTGGTGTGTCAATGGAATAAGTGATTGATTAGATGGATTTTGATACCCAATTTCATGTTCTCTAGTGTTCAATGAATAATATCTATTGATGGTTATTTTTGAATGGATTTGATGGATGGAACATGTTGTCTATCAAAGGAAAGGCTTAGATGAGGTGGTTCCTTGGTTTTACAATGAGGTGTGCAGTGGGATTGATGGATAGAGTCATGGGAATGAATGAACAAACCTGATCAGAGAATCTAAAAAATTCAACTATATTAAGTGTGTAACTCAAATCCACACAACATGTGGTCCCCTCTCTATGGTGGCTATGGTTTTAGTAAATGTTATAAGTATCACATGACATGTGACATTATGACATGGAATGTGACCCCACCCCAGTCAATTAGTATGTATCTCATAGGGTGAACATACATGGTCTAGAGTGCACAGACATGGATACACCATGTACAACCACATAGACAAGGCCTATAAAAAATTTACAGGGGCTAAGATGTGTGATTTTACATGGGTATAAGTACATGGTAAGCATTATGTCATGTACTTATACACATAAAAATACATGATCCGTTTGTATGGCCAAGAATCTAGGTCTAAGGGACATAATGTGTAACCCTACTACACACCATGTAATCCTAAAAGCATATATTTGATCCATTTTCCTCTATAACTTGGAAAAGTTTTGTTAGGGTGTGTTCCTCATATTAATTCACCGAGGGTTAGTATGGAATTACCTTATAATCCTAGGATAGAAATCACTTCAGGAGGCCTTCTTGTATAGAGTTGTTGAAACCCTTCCATGAGGTCCAGAGTGAGATAATCTATTCATCTTTATTCCCTAGGTGGAGTGATTATTATTTCAGTGATAAAAACTACATGATAATCGATCCTATATTTAAAAGGTTAATTTAAATTTATTTGTTTTTATAACCCATGGAATTAGGAGTGATCGTCATCTACATATCGTATCTCTTTAGAATTTCAGCATGTAATTACTATGAAGAAACCTAATGAGAATTACCTCTCAGACAGAGGCCATTAGTATTATTAGATTTGGGAGTGTGTTCTCCAAGATGAGTTTTATTCGAAACCTTCAAGATGGAAACCTAAGATAGAATTATGGATGTGACTTACATTTATAATTTTGTCTTTGTTGATTATATTTGGATGTTCTTGTTATATGTTATATAGATATATACCAATGTAGAGATGACTATATTATTTTTTTGTATGCTTTGTGGTTTCATGGTTTCCTACTGGGTATTGTTATACTCACCCCTATGTAGGATTTTTTCACACATATCATGTCTTATGTAGATGATCAACCTTTTGAAAGAGTCCTAGATGGACTAGGACTGGCTAGTGCTTAGTGAAACTAGACATACCTAGGTGTGTTCCTATAGTATCTTGAAAAAAGTCCTAGCTATACTTTCAGTTTAGACTTGTTTTCAGACTCTTTATGTGGGATTTTATTTGGTCCTGATTACTTTTCATTATTTCTATCATACTCTGGTTGTGGGATTTAAAATAATCCATGCATGGTTGTTTAGTTTTTTTTACATTTCATCATTTTTTTGGATAGGAGATGTGTGCATGTGTATAAGTTTATTGGATAATGCCTACCATGTTAGTGATATGCCTACTCAGCACCAGTTTCCATCCCCTATCCTATTAAAGGTGGGATTGGGGAGTCATGGAATAGGCCCCTATAGGACGGGTCATGAAAGAGTGGTAATAGAGAAATAGGTTCTACCTTAGTACCAGATTCTATGGGATTGGTTTGGGCTGATAGTGTTAACTATTTCAATTTCATATTATAGGAGAGGGTCTCCAATATTGGTGTGGAAGCTTATATATCAATACATGAGGACTTTGATCAGATACTCTCCCACTTAGTACATAATAACACTAGTTTGAGGGAGAACAATGATACATTCATCATATAGGAGTGGTTTGTGTTTTTCCATGTCCTTCTTGAGTCATCTATTTAGATATTCACATTGACTATGGTACATATTGCTTATATTCAGAATAACTATGTGACAAATTCCATCTATTACACATCATGATCACAAGAAATATCCCCTTAGTGATGAGGCATCGATATAGGGAAGAATTCAAGAGGTGATACCTCCAGGTGGTGAAACATCTATACCACCACCTTTTAAGAAGTAGAGGATACCCATAATACTTGCAGATGAGGTGAATAGGAAGAATTCACTTCATGAGTTTCAGTGATAGAGACCCCTTAGGTTCTGAGGTTAGCCTGACCCAGAGGCTGCTGAGGATTGGATTCAGGTAGTGACCTGTGTTTTCCATCTTGTCTGGACACTAAAAAATTAGATGGTGGTCCTGAAAGGAAGCCTTTTTATTGCTTAATAGAATTATGGTGGGATCTTTTGATCAAGTCTTATGCTGATGAGACTCTAGCATGGTCAAAGCATCAGTTCCTTTTTAGATACGATTTATTTACAGATGTGCTGAGGTATGCATGTATTCAAAAATATTCTTTATCTCTAGTAGGAAAACACGAATGTGGATGAGTATTCATCAAGGTTTACCAACATCTTCAGGCTCTCAATGAATATAGTTTGTGAATTTTTTTTTAGGGAGGAGACCTTAGAGCTAGAGTTGCATAGATAAATCTAATCTAGTGTTATTTATCTATGTATCTATACCTATGATGGGGTTCTAGAGAGATAATCTATGGTTGAAAGTTTCTTGGCTGAGAAGATACAACTAGTAGCTACTAGTATTGGGAAAGTAGATGTAGAGACCTTGACAGCAGGGTGGCGACATCAGTATCAGGGTCCATTACACGTGAGACATTTCATGAGGAGGTATCTAGATTGGGTTTATGTGGTTTAGGTATCTCTTGATGGGTCAATTAATCTCAGGGAGAGGCTATTATACTCATGTGGTGGAAGGGAAAATCTTGGACTAGATTGTCCACCCCACTATATAGCTGACAGAGAGACCATGTATGGGACTTAAAGGTATAAGCAGTGGTAGGAGATGGTTGGTACTCAAGGAAACATTCTTGGAAGAGAAACCAAGAGTTCTATGGGAGGTTGTAGATGATTGGAATTATTACCACCATAACCCCCATCTGGTCCACACCAGGCTCAAGTATTTGGATGATAAGGGCGAGGACAACTACAGGCAGTTGAAGCTTACGACCTATAGGCTCCAATAATTATACAAGGTACGATCTATGTATTTTCTACCTTATATGAAGTGCTGATAGACATAGGTTCTAGTCATTCCTTTATTTTCACCTATCTTGTATGACAATAAGAGATTACATTTGAGGTCTTGGATAAACCCTTGTGCATGGAAAACCCTATTGGAGATGAATTATTAATCAAAAACTTGTACTGATAGTATGAACTGACCCTTTGAGGCTAGAGTTTCTATTAGGATCACTTAGAAAAAGCGATGAGGCCTTATGAATTCATCTTAGGCATGTACTGGTTATCCATACTGAATTACCTGATTGTTTGTTTTAGGGTAAGGATGTAGTGCTTCCACAATGACGAGACTATGATCTCCTTTATTGATGAAAAGGAAACATAAGTTGTGCAGGATGGACTCATTAATAGGAGGGTGCAATATATTACTCATAAATTTGATAGAATTACCCTTGGTGTAGTGAATGTTATGAGTTCCTAGTTTATTTCATTTGTGGTGGAGTACGAGGAATTCTTCCATGAAGATGTTCCTAGCCTACCTCCCCACTAAGAGATAAATTTCTGCACTGATCTACAACTCGAGACATCACTAATATCTTAACCAACATATTGGATGGATCCAACCGATCTTCGTGAGGTAAGGGTGCAGTTATATGAATTGGTGAGGAAGTGATTTATGAGACCCAATGTTTCACCCTAGGAATCCCTAGTGTTGTACGCCAAGAGGTTGAGTAGGATCTTGAGGTTATGTGTGGACTACCATCACTTGAATCAGGTGACCATGTAGAATAAGTATCTACTACAAAGTATTGATGAATTCTTTACTCACTTGATAGGAGAAAAATGGTCTAAAAGGTTGACCTCAAGTCAGGCTATCACCAGCTTTGATTATACGAAAATGATATACCGAATAAGACATTCAGATTTTTGTATGGTCACTATAAGTACATAGTGATTCCATTTGGCATAAAAAAACCCTAGCAGTGTGCATGGGACTCATGAACAAGATATTTCATCCTTTCTTAGATAGGTTTGTGGTAATATTCATTGATGATATACTTTTCAACTCAATGTCCAAGGGGGAGCATGTAATAAACTTAAGGATGGTTATAGACAAAATCTAAGAACACCATCATTATGGGAATCTCTCAAGTACTAGTTATGGATTCAGGAACTCAATATTTTAGGAAATGTTACCCCATAATATGGAGTGGCAGTGGAATCAATCAAGGTTAAGGCAGTGTTAGCTTGGGAGCCACCCCTGAGTGTTACAGAGGTGAAAAGCTTCCTTAAATTTTAAGGCTATTACCAAATATTCATACCTAAATTCTCTTGGATATTATCACCCATGACATATTTGACTTGAAAGGGGCATCATTTTGTGTTGATAGAGAGGTCCAAACATGGTTTTTAGTAGTTGAGGAAGAAATTAACGAGTGTTCCCATCTTGAGATTTCTAGAGGAGGGTTTTGAGTACATAGTGTTCTTTGATGCATCAGGAATCAGTCTTGGTTGTATTTTTATGTAAATATAGGTGGTGATTTCAAATGGTTCCTGATAGTTGATAACACATGAGTAAAACTACAAGACCCACGATCTTGAGTTAGAAGTGGTAGTCTTCGCACTAAATTTGTGGTGGCACTACCTGATGGGTGAGCAGTTTATCATCTTTTGTGATTAGAAGAGTCTCAAGTACATATTCTATCAGATGGATAATAAATTGATATAGAGGATATATCTAGAGTTCCTCCAGGATTTTAACTTGAGATTTTCAAACTCCTTGGAAAGAGAATGTGCTGGAAGATTCTCTCAGCAAGAGATCTTTTTTGTAGTTGTTGAATGATGCATCAAAGTAGTTGACCTCATTGAAATTATCTTTGAGGAAAGAGATAAATCATCTTACCTCTTATCAATGGTTATCATCCCAATTCTCTTATAGTGAGTCATGGAGGCACATATTGGAGATTCCAACTACGAGACCCTACATAATCAAATATCTTCTCGACATGCTCCATATGTATTTTCTAAAGGTGGGGAGAATCTCTTTCTTTTTAGAGGATGCATGACGGTACCAATGAAGTTGTGGGAGGAGGTTCTAAGATTGTTTCATACATATCCTTTGGTGGTATATCCATGTGTGTTAAAATGTACTAGGTCCTCCAACATAAATTGTTGTGTCCATGAATGAAGAAGGGATTTGCAAAGTTTTTCTCTCGATTCCTTACATGTCAGTAACTAAAGGCTAAGCACCATGTTCTAGTGGGTTTATCTCAGCTAATTAAGTTTCCATAGTGGATGTCTAATGTGATATAAATGGAATTCATGATAGGATTACCAAATATAAGCAAGGTACATGATGCCATATGGGTGACCATAGAACGAATCACCAAGTAGGCCCACTTCTTAGTTATTCAGGAGTAGAGTTTAGTAGAGATCTTGGGATTCCTCTATATACAAAAGATAATACAATTACTAGGATATCTATTGATGATCATTTTTTATCATATTTCTCAAATAATTTCCCGATTATGGAATGAATTATAGGAGTCTTTTGAGAATCAGTTATGCTTGAGAATAATGTTTCACCCTAAAACTGATGGACAAACTGAGCAGACCATTTTAGTCTTGGAGGAAATGCTATGATCATTCATGTTAGGCATTTTTCATAGTTGGGAGGATCACCTACCACTGGTGGTGTTTATGTACAATAAAAATTACCATTCCACCATCGGTATAGAGATATTCTAGGATTTGCACGGGTGACCCTTCTGGTCACCACATTGCAGGATAAACCCAGAAGAGTCAATACTCATGGGACTAAATTTGATGCGAGAAACTATAGAGAAGGTAGAAATCATCCATTAGAGGATGAATACTATAAAAATCCATTATAAGTCTTATCTAGATAGACTATAGAGGCCTATGGAGTTTGAGGAGGGAGACCATGTGTTCTTATGAGTTTCAACTTGATGTGGATTATGGATATTTGGATAGTGTGGCAAGCTATAGACAAGATTAATTCGCCCGTTCTAGATACTATATAGAGTTTCTGAGTCGGAGTACCACTTAGGTCTACCACCATAGTTATATCGGGTACACAACGTGTTCCACATGTCACAACTGAGGAGGTATGTTCATGACACATAAAATGTTATTGACTGGGTGAGGTGGACATTGAGGATGAAACTACCTTTGCTGAGTATCTAATAGAGATTAGTATCAGAAGATGATGATACTCTATGGGTGATAAATTCCATTAGTGTGTGTCTGGTGGAAGAACGAGAATCTTATAGAGAGAATAAGGGAGTGAAAGACTTAGATTCATTCTTATTACTCGCATATTATTTTTGTATAACTTGTTTTGGATTTTTAGGATGAAAATCCCCAAGAAGGTGATAATTTAATGACTCTAAATTTCCTTTTATTATTTTTGGATATTGTATGGATTATTTTTGAGACCAGTTGCATAGATGGAATATGATTCTAAGGCCGATGTGTCCTAACTAAATATTTAAAATATTTAAAATATATTAAATAACACACTTATAGATTTTCCCTAAAAATGTGGAATAAAATCCAAATAGGGGCACATATCTGAAATATGATGGCACCATTGAGTATACAATAAAGGTTTTACCCTATGTGTGATATAACCTTGGTCCACAAGGGGTGTTTATATAAATTTAATCACATGTATAAAATGAATAAAATAATTAATTAAATTATGATAGTTTTAACTATTTTACATAGTGAATAACATGTATTTAAATAGACTGTCATGAAAAAAATCATGGGTTAACCACATAACCTTGGATACATTGAAAAGTCGTTTAAGAGAGCATTATAGGATCTATCTCAAATGAAATTATTCTAGATCGTCAATCGATGATCAACATGAAACATAATTGAAGGATCTCACCAACAACAATAACACCACATTGTTCTTTGTTAGCGATCGATAAAATTTAAGGTAGTATGTTTTTTGATTTAGTTTTCTTTCCCTGTTTTGGTTTTTATGATAAACATGGTTCAATCCACCAGCAGATTGATCCAAATATCATGCGTATTGTAGGATGGTTTATATTAATTTGGATTTGGTAGAATTTATTTGGTATTAAATTGTTATCTCTTTATTATGTATTCTACAAGAAATGAATCCAGTATGACAGAAACATTAATTGAGGTCTATTTCTCTATATTATTCTTGTGATTTTCTCCCCTGATTCTTCATTAATCATGGAAATTATTCATTTTTTCCATGGTTATACATATATTGATGAATTTATTATTGTTCACTTTTTTCATGGCACAAAAATCTAATATTTTATATTTAGTATTGGCACAACATGATGATTGTGTGATTATGGAAACTGTTACATATCATATAGTTTTTTGATACTTGATTTTATGTTCTTTGGTGCAGAACAAATAATTGAGTTATATGTTGATTTATGAATGAATTTGATGGATGAAATATGTTTTTATTAGACTAAAAAGAATAAATAAGGTTGTTCTTTATTTTTCCAACAAGGCACACAACCAGGTCGATGGACGAAGGCATGTAAATAAATGTGGAAACCAGATATGAGAATTTGGAAAATTCTAGAGCACACGGTGTGTAAATTGGATTCACATGCCATGTGGGACCATCTCAATAGTAGCTATCATTTCAAGAAAGTAGATAAGTATCCTAAGACTTCTGGTACTATCACATGGAATGTAACCTTTCCTCAGTGGCTTGATTTGTACCTCAGAGGGTACATAGATACAAGATGGAGTATGCATGCATGAGCATGCTGTGTACTCCCACAATAAAACTTCCTAGAAAAAATTTACATGTGATACACCATGTACTAGTACATGGGAAAAAGTACACAGGCATCAACACATCATGTACGTATACATGGAAACAATACATGATTTGTTTACACGAGTTGGACCTGGGGTTGAAGGGACATGACATGTAACCCTAATACATAATGTGTACTTTTTAAAACATGACTTAGAGCCCCTTTCCTCTATATATTATACAAGTTATATTAGTGTATGTTCCCCATATCCATTCCCTGAGGGTTAGTATAGAATCACCTCCTACTCTAAGGACAAAAATCCCTTTATCTTAACTTCTTGGATGGAGTGGTTAGAATCTATTCGTGAGGCCCATAGTGAGATCCTATTTTCATCTTTGTTACCTAGGTGGAATTCTTGTTATTGAAATGACCAAAACTATATGGATGTAAATACTTTAATTAGTAGGTTTATCTAGATTGAGTTGTTGGTAATACCCATTTATTTAATAGTGATCATCATCTGTGTATCATGTCTCTTTATACATTCCTTGTGTACTTGATATAACACACTTGATGAGCATTACCTATTTGACGGAAATCATAAATATTATCAGACTTAGGAGTGTGTTCTCTTAGATGAGTTATATATGGAAGCATAAATCCTAGACCTTGGTAGGAATTATGTTTTTGACTTACATTTAGACTGTGTTTCTTTGTTGATTATATATAAATATTTTTTTTATATGTGTTATAGATATGTTCATATGTAGAGATGAATGTATTTTTTTTTATGATTTGTGGTTTCATGCTTTCCTACTAGATATTGTTATACTCACCATTCCATGGGATTTTATTTTATGTGTAATGTCTTGTGTAGATGATTATCCATTTGATAGAGTACCAAATAAGCTAGGACTAGAAAATGCTCAGTGAGACCAGATAGACCTAGGTGTGTGTAAGATCTTAACCTTTTATAGAGACATCTCAGGCTTTTCCTCAGGTTCTCTTTTGGGTAGTTTTGAGTACTTTTTATTTGGGTTGTATCTTGGGGAGTTTTTGGGTATAATTGGAGAATATTGAATGGATGAGAGGCAATGTATGGTTGGTTTATGGTTTTCCCAAACCATGTTCCCAATTCCAGAAAACTATACAAAACTATACGGAGAGAATTCACACAAATGGATCATGGTTTGAAAAAAACATTTACCCTAAAAGGAGAAACTATGCACCCCTAAGAAGAGATGCATGGTAAAGGTGCACAGTTTTGAAAACCATGTACCCATGCCTAGAAAATCATGCACACAATTTTAATTATCCCAAAAATTAGATATTAAAATTTTAAAACCCACAAATTAAACCAACATCGATCCCCCACTCAACCCCTAATGTTTTATTTTGATTTTGGAGGCTCTCAGAGGAATTCTGAAGGTTTTTGACCTCTATTCTTTGCGATTCGAAGCCCGAATTGAATATCAGAACCACCTGGGTATGTGGTTTATTCCAATTTAGATCTATCTCCATCTGGATCTTATTTTCAGATAAAATGAGGATGTTTTATCCACTTATGACAAGGTATTAGATCAATATTTAGGTTTTATAGATCTTTATTTGTTTTGTCTTGTTTCTAGTAATTGATTCATGTTCTTTTTCATCATTGTGATTTAGGCTATTCCACTCAATTGTGGATTTACATTGGTGAGAATTTATCACTTATTTTTATGTATGTGGTATAAATTCAAATACTATAGTATCAATATAGTATATAAATGTTATTTTGATAATTTTAATTTCCATGATTGGGAAATTTATTTTGATAATTGAATTGTTTTTTTAATGTCCATGTGTTAACCATTTAGGTTAATTGGGAAAATTGAGGTTGTGAAATAAATTAAATAATTATTGGATCAATTGATGGGATATTTGGGATTGTGAAATTGAATGTGGAATCAGATTAATTAATTGTTGAGTTATTTGATTAGAATTTGATATTTTTAAATTGATTTGAATAAATAATCATTGAATTAATTATTAACATATTGAGACTGGGAAACTTATTTCAATAATTTTTGAAATAATTATTGGGTTGTTGAGATTTTTGATATATATTTTATAATAAATTGTTTGATTAATTATTGGTATATTGAGGTTGTGAAATTAGATTAATTAATTTTTGAATTAATTAATGGAAATTAGTGTGATTATGAAATTGATTGAAATAGATTAATTAATTGTTTCATTAATTAATAAATGTTTTTAATGAGTGATGTGATATAAGGTTAATGCTGATTAATATTGAGTGATGTGATATATCTAATATATGTGTTTTATTAAGAATGAGGTTTGGGACATAGACTAAAGCTCCAAATACCCATGGTGGTGATATCCAATGGAATTTTAGACCCAGATACATGAATAAAAATATTATTGTATAGGAAATGTACGAATTCTCCAAATACCCATGTGGTGTGGGATAGGGACTGACTCACCAAATACCCATAGGTTTCTAAACGCGACGTTTTAATCCCATTAGTTGGCATTAGACTATGGATACAATTATCCATTATATGAATTGAAATTTATATGGATAATGAAATCCCATGTGATATAATGATTTGTGAAATGAATATATTATATGGTTCATACTCTGTCATGGGACGAAGAAGGTATTTTGGTTCAAGTGTCCTCAGGAACCCAGTGTTTTTTTCAGTTAAATAAAGGATGATTGATTAAATTTAATCTGTTTACTTTATTGCTTGTGTTTTATTATATACAAAACTATATGCACTATTATATTTTGTATTTGTTTTATATATCATTTTTGGGGGCCTACTAATTTGTAATCACACATTACTCTATCTTACAAATCAGTACTCGAATATATTTGATAGTTTCATTCCTGGTTAAGGGAAATGATCTAGTATTAGATGGATAATTGGGATGAATCATGGATGAGGGAACTAGACGTGGTTCAAGACTCTCCTGAGAGTTTTCATTATTATTACTTTTGGGTTTTCATTTTTAATATTTGAACATACTACATCATATATTCTGTTCATCATATGATATTGGTCTATTTTAGTTATGGCATTCAGTTTTGTTTTTCAATTGCCTATTATTTATTTATTTCCATTGTTTTTATGCATTGATAATGAAGGTATAGTCTCCCCATGATCTATATTAGATCCTAAATTCTAATCAATAGCCTCTAGCATACAACTAGGTTGGATTGAGGTATTGTTACCAACCATCTCAGGGCACTGGTGTGTCCATCCCTGGTCGGGTCACTACAAAGTGCTATCAAATGGGTTTCTTTTCTTTTCGTTTGTTTAACTATTTGGGAAATGTATATAGGAGAATAAGATGATTTGGTTCATGGTTAAGATCTTCTTCATGTGTCTCACTAACCCATGTTTGAGGCTAAGCACCAAATTCCTAGGGTGGGATGAGAGTTATTAATATGTGTTGTCACAATTGCTATTATTTCACCTCAAGTGATGCACTTGTTATGTGATGTGATTATTGTTTTTTATTTTTACTGATATGTGACTTTTGGCCTAGAATGGAATGATAGTTTAGTATTAATTCATCATTATAGGCACTCATGATTATTTTTTTACATGTATCATTTTATGCATTCATGGGAAAATGAGTTACGAGTAAGTTATTGAACTTCAAATATTTTTGATTTCCTATAAAATTGACATTAAAAAGGTTCCTAACATGAATTGAAAATATTAAAATGATGAAATATGGGAATAAATGGGTGCCTAATGAGTTTTGTGTCCTAATAATTGTGTTTGGAATTGTATAATTATGCCTTCAAGATGACGCTTGTTGTGGGGACGAAAGGAGGACATGGATGGAGATGCTTCTCTAGTAGTGGAACCTGAGGAACCAATAGTGCTGGGTGAGAAAGTTGGACATCAATTATGAGATAAATTTTCTTAGTTAATGAAATTCATGTAATAAGACCAAGGTATGGTTGTAAAAATAATGTATGATCTAACAAGGGAGTACCAGTTGCATCACCATCCGACTTTTACCAAAGAGGGTAGACCTAAGGAAGATGAGTTATGGATTGAGTGTATCTAGAATATACTTAAACAGTTATAGAATCCTTCTGATAAGAGATTCAATTTAGATGATTAAATGATACATGGTAAATCAAAGCGTTGGTTGAATATCTAGACACTTAATGGATAGTAGGAGAACATAGAGTGGAAATAATTTCAGGAGATGTTCTTAGAGAAATTTTGACCTGAACCGCTTAGTCAGAGAGAGTAGATGAGTTAATGATATTGAATTAGTGGAGAATGTTAATAATGGACTATATTGGAAGTTTTACATATTTTTAGTTCATTATTCCAATGGTGGAAGGAGATGAGGATAATAATTAAAAGGTGTTTCAAGATGAGGTTAAATGTGAAATTAAGTCCTAGGTAAATATCATTAGGGTGAAGAAGTTTTTAGAATTGGTGAATCAATCTCTCATATATGAGGGTACCATAATGATAAATCTTGAGGAATACAAGTGGTTTCTACCAGATGATCATAAGTCATGACTTCTGAGAGTAGGAAGTGTCATTACGAGGATGTTAACTAGGGTAGTGGGAAGTAGAGTACGTATACCGAGGTTCAGTTAGTCAGTATTTTACCTTGGTGATTTGTCACAAGTAAAGTAGGTCAGGATACTATCACAACCATTTTCTATGACCACCGATAGAATGCCAATCTCGTGGTAGGATGGGTCACCTATAGAGGTTTTTCAGGAACCCACAATATATGAGTAATAATAGAGTATCTTGAGAAAGATAGAGTGTGGGAAAGGGATATTCTACACCGTATCAGTCTGATAGTTGGAGTTCCAATGGAAGTGGAAGTAGAGGCAGTAGAACAGGTTCATTGGAGAAATAGTGCCTGTATAATCAGAGTGTTGTAGCTCAGGGGACTCAGACTGCATCACCAAAGATAGGGGAATGACAATAACATGCAGTTTATCCTACACTGGTGGATAGATAGGCTAGACCATTTTTCATGACCCGACCCTACCCAGGCTTGAGCCGCAACTACCCCAATCCCGCCTCTATAGGCCAGGGGCTGGCAACCTGCGCCGAAGGCACAATAACTTAGGGAGGCCTTTGCCTAAGTACCTGTACACAAACACACACAACACACTCAATGCAAAAGTGCAGAGTAAAAAGGAAAAAAAGTAAAGAAAAGGGAAACTACAATAAATAAAACACAATGTGAATCGACCTCTAAAAGTACAAATTACAATCTGAAGGTAACTGAAAAAGAAGAGGGGTAAAACACGCGCCCAACCAGAAAAGTGACACAACCCGGCAACAGGTAAACAATGGTAAACAGTTGGGAGGGTCCCACACCTAGAACCCGACAACGACCACCGCACGTGGTCCAAGCTCCCGGCTCCTAATCTCCTCTGACGTCACGTCCAACCTTTCCGTCATCTGCAAGGGCACACCAAGTGCGGGAAAATCCCAAGCAGGGGTGAGTATAGAAATACTCAGTAGGATACCCTAAAGGCTCGAGGGAGCAAGAAAAGAGGTACCGAAGGGTGAGAAGTAGAGCAAACAAGAAAAGTAAAGGAGTACAACAGAGAGTGCAGTAGAATACCAGTAGAGAGTCCAACTCAACCCAACAAAATAAAGGAGGTAGTCTTTTCCAGACACAAGGAGCTGGAAACGGTGAGAAGATGAACTTCTCGTCGAGTCTTCGCTACCTATAGTAGGATAGTAGACTCTTCCCACCACGAGAAGCTAGACACAGAAAGCACGTGGCATACCCCGTGCGTCTTCGCCTCTCCTGGAGGGAGAGTAACCAAGCCCAAGAAGTGGGTACTGGAATAAGGTATATACAAATCCATATGCTCATCGAGAAGTTCAAACAAGATTGTAAGGGGATCTCCATCCCGTAGCTCAGCCCAAGAAAGTGATTCACAAACAGTCCCAGAAGTAACGCCATAATCGATGCCCAACATCCCACATGTCTGCCCCGAACTACAAGTCAAGGGGCTCAAAACACCGCACCTCGACACTATCCTCTTTGGGCGGCACTAACTTGCCCACACAGTTTTAGGTCGCGTCACAAGGACGCGTCTCAGTGGGGGAAAGCACCCCTCATACTTGAGAGTTCTAGGGAAAGTCAACCACACCTGATCACTGCCCCACAGTCGAGAGGTCTCCTCAAAGTCAAAGTCATTCCATCATCGACCCGTACAACCAAGGGTCCCGCTCTGGTGATCACGGAGGAAAGCCATAGACTAGCCTAGTAGAAAGGACTGAGTCTGGAATGCCAATAGGTGTCCCACTACCCAGCGCTGCTGGAAGGTAATTCATAATATGATATTGGGTGACCCACTGCCCAGCCCTGCTGGAGGGTAAACCATAATAAATCATCAGGTGACCCACTGCCTAGCCCTGCTAGAGGGTAGACCTGGAATAAGACGTCAGGCGACCCACTGCCCAGCCTTGCTGGAGGGTAGACCTGGAAGAGGTCGACGGGTGACCCACTGCCCAACCCTGCTTGAGGGAAAACCTGGAACAAGATGATGGGCGACCCACTGCCCAACCCTACTGGAGGGTAGACCCTGAACAAGTCGGCAGGTGACCCACTGCCCAGCCCTGCTGGAGGGTAGACCTGGAAGAAGATGATGGGAAACCCGCTGCCCAGCCCTGCTGGAGGGTAAACCCCCAAGAGTCATCGGGTGACCCACTGCCTAGTCTCTTCTAGAGAGTAAACCCTGAGAAATCGATGAGTAACCCACTGCCCAGCCTCACTGGAGGGTAAACCCAGAACTACTCTGGCCATCTCTACTGGATGATACAACACTAGCCAACCAAACACGGAGTGGGTATCGCGCAACCATCTGACTCCGGAACAAGGCCAGGGGAAACCACTCAACACTGCTGATCTAAACCATCGAGCATAGAGCCAGAGGAAAAACTCAACCCCGCTAGTCAACAAATGAGAACCGAGGGACCCCCTACGTCGCAAGAGGTCAAAGGTACGCATATTAGAACACGACATGCACATGGGGCCCACATGACATGTGGAACCAAGTCAATCCCCAACCAAGCGCACAAACAGTCTTAGGTACAAACCACACATACCTCCAAGCGCTCCCGTATACTCCCAGAGTATACCTCATTTTCAGCCCAAGGGCTATCGTGCACACGACACCCAACTTCAACGCGAAGGCGTGACATAAAAACTCCACCTCAAAGGCCGAGGAATGACCAAACACATCTTATGAGTCATTTACATTACTCTCCCAAGAGTGCACGCGATCACACGCCAAAGGTCCGCTACAAACACGGTAGAAGAACCGCCATCAGGGCACCTTTCATATTTCCACATTTAATAATATCGCGCAAGTGGCTTCGCACAACCAAACAGATCACACCATTGTAATCCTCACAGAAAAACATGCAAGATAGACTACTTACTCGGCTCAAACAGATATCCGATGGAAAATTCACCAACACCTCCTCACGCCTGAACGACGTCCCGTGATCCCGAGCCTCGGCCCCTAAAACAGTCGGGCGCATCGCACCAATGTGATCCCCTCGGGAAAACACGTCAAAAGCACTACTCATATGAGTGCAATGGATATCCGGAGAAAAAGGTGCATTCCGGCGCACTGCACACGAGCGGTGCTCTTGGGACCTACATCCCGGTCCCGAAACACAATGAACAGATCGCACCGTTGCGATCCTCTGAAAAAAGTACACATGTTCAGCTAATCACTTGTCCGAAACAGACACCCGGTGATAAAGCTGGAAATCACCGTCAACTCCCAAAATGGACCGCGTGGGGCCTGCACCATCATGCCGAATTATGGCGGGTGAATTGCACCATTGAAATCCCCTCGGAAAAACATCCAGAAACGACAGCTCGCATGCCCCAAACGGGCGCCCGATGAGAAAGTCGCTAAACGCTGCTCGCAGCTCAAAAGACGGGCCGTCGGGCCCACATCTCAATTCTGGATTCAACGCCCGAAACCAGCCTGGAAAGTTTCGCCCCGGCGCCAGGGTCACAACACTGCTGATGACGCTCAAAACGGACGTCGGACGCGTCCGTGCCGTCCAAAACAAGACCCTCAGAAAAATGCCAATTCACTTAAAGACGCGTCGCGCCTCCGAGACCCCTCATTTCGGGAATTAAAAATTCCCAAAACCATCTCAAAAACTTCTTCTTGAAATGAGCTCCATGCTGCCGCAGACGGTGCTCAAAACGGACGCTCGTAGCCCAAAAAACGGGCGTCCAAACATTTAAAAGGGGGGGGGGGACCCCTTGGGCCAGACCGGCCCGCTGGGACCGCAGCCCAGCCGCCTGGGCCCCAGCCCAGCCGGACCCACAGACCGCTGCACAACGGTCCGCCCTCCCACGGGACCTGCGCTGCATGCGGGTTGCTCCATTGATCGATTGACATGGCCTGTCATTTTCCACGCGGAGACCCACCTGTGGCTGGTCTCGGTCTCCCCACAGGGGTCGCGCGCCGCGACCCCGCCTCGCCCGCACCAGCGAGGCGCCACCCGGCCGGCCGGATGGCCGGACTCCTCTACTTCCATGCCTGAAGCCTGCGGCCGACCGCCCTGCACCTTAACCATGCCGCTGGAACCACCGCAGGCCGCCGCCTCTTAGGGCCGCCGCTCCGCCGCTCGAACCCACCAGAAACCGAAAAACCTGCAAACTTAGACGAGCAGTTGCGGCCTCCTCTGAACTCTGATTTCAATTCCCAAAATGGTGATATAATTCTCATAAATTATACTATGCATCCATGGGATTTTATTTCAAATTCAAAGGCAAATCAACAAAACAAATTTAGGACGAACTTGGCGCGGGAAATTAAAAATGAAACGCACGATCCTACATCTTGGGCGATGCCTGGAGCTTTACGAAGGATCCGCCACCGCACCGTCACCTTGATGGAGCTGCCTCTCCAGAGTGGAGGAGGAGAGGGATCTTTAGGGTTTCTCTAGGGGGGGTTCAATGGGGAGGAAGTGGAGAAGGGGGGGGGAGTTTAAATAAATAAACTCTAATTAAAAGACTCGTCCCCTGAAAACACCCGCGTCCAAAACTTCTGGCGTGGTCAAGATTAAGCTCCCCCTAGGGTAAACACCCCCCCCGGAGCACAGCGGTGGTCTCAGAATTTGATTCCGAGATTCCGTTATAATGTTATAAAGCTGAACGCCCCAAGCCGCCAAATTACGAAAACACCCCTAGGGCCATTTTTCACAGATGACCCACGCCCACAAAACTTATACCCCTCCTAGGGTAAACAGCACACTCTGAACCCAATGGTTACCTTGGTTTTCCAATCCGAGCCACCATTTAAGAGAAACCTGAGTCAAGCCGTTAAACTAATAAATAAATAAATTAATTTATTCATTCCACGTTCCGAAAGCGAGCAAGGGGTCCAAACGTCCCGCACCGACATGCTTTCTGTTGCTCCTAGGGTAAAAACCCCATTCCGGACCCATATGTACACTTAGATCTCTGATCCAGATCACCATTTAAGAGTTATCCCATTTATTTTGCGTTTCCAGTGTGAACTCACTGAACATTTAATTCCGGCCACTCCGGGGCTCAGAATCACACGCCGTCTGAAGGCACTACTCTGGAATATCATCAAGAATATTCCAAAGTCTTTCAAAGCAAAAACCGGGTTGTTAAATCATTCCCTCCTTCAAGATTTTGGTCCTTGAAAAGCAAAACCAGGGAAACTCAGGGTACTAAGCCCGCACCTGGCTCTCCCGTACCCAGAAGAACTCTCATAAAACTCTGCGCCACTGCACACAGACCAAAGTATTGATCTGTTCACACGAGGTTGTCCCTTTCCGATGTTGTTCAACCACTCCAGACTTTGGGGTTAGGGCAAGGCGATAGGGAACCTCACCGTCCCTTTGCACGGTTTCAAACGGCCTGAAGGCTCTCGGGGGTATCTCACCTCCCCGATCGAACCCTTACGTCACACGCCATGACTGGAATCACCGTCCGCTCCTGGAACAAGGCCCGGTGATTCCCTCCTTAAGAATATCCATATGGTGGAACACCCAAGGATATCTGGTCACGCAAGATTCCACAGTCGATGTCTCACAACCAAGGCCCTCTTACATGCTCGGAAGTGAAGGAGTCAACACCATCGACTAAAGGAAAAGGTCCCATGATTTTTATCATACCAACACAGGGTTACACCGATGCCCCACGCCACCTTGGTAACACATCAAGTAATGAGCAGGGAGGAAATCACTTCATACACAGAGTCTAACAATTATACTACAAGAAGTAGAAGAGTCGCAAGGGTTTCCTCTCATCATCCCATGCTCTGCAGGATCGTAGACATCCAATATCACAGTTGTCCGTGGTCCCAACTATTAGCTCTCGGAGCCTGACGTGGACCACCTAGTGGTGATGGGAAGACCTTGTAAGGTCTTCCTCCACTTCCAGCTCCTCCCGCTCCTCTGCTAGCACCAACTCTTTGGGTACTACTCCGATCAAGGTGCTTTTTCTGCCATAGTGGTGCGCCTGCTGCCTGCCCGAAGCTCTCAGCAACTCATGTTGGGAAGTCTCGTGCCAAGTGATTGCGTCCATCACAAGCATAACACCGGCACTCTCTGGGATGCCCTGGTGCCCTCCGACGCCACTGCGGTGTAAGACCACGGCCCCGGATCCACTCACGGAAGGGAATCCTCAGCTGAGGCCCTATGCCTTTTCGCCACAGTGGTATACGACCACGTCTCCAAAATCGGCAGTGGGAAGGCCACCTGAATCGAGGTTCTGTCACCTAGTGTCTGCTAGCTACGGCAGACGTCTCGGCTCCATCATGCCCACTGTCGCTACCAACTGAAAAATGTGAAAGGAATCTCTCTATCACCAATGACTTCTCTAGAACCCCGATATATGTGTAAATGACCAAGTGTACTATGACAACACAAATATCTCGGCGGAGACCCTGCTCAAACTTCTGCACTCGGGAGTTTCTGTCTTGGACCAAGTCCGGGTAAAAGTGTGCACAGTCTGCGAAACTACCCGCGTACTCAGCCACTATCATCCCTCCCTGCTGAAACTGCAGGAGCTCCTGAATCCGAAAGGAGCGCAAGCAGGAGGGGCAAAAATACTCATGGAACAACAACTGAAAGTCACCCCACGAAAGCAACGACTCGTCAAGAAGCTGAGTCACCAGACTCCACCAACGCCAAGCTGCTCCACGAAAAAGGGTGGCTGCCAAAGGCACTCTCTGATATGTCAGCATCTACACAAGCCTGAAAAGGTGAACCACTACCTCTAACCAAACCTCTATAGACTGATGGCCTGGCTCACCACTGAACCTCAGCGGTCTCTGCCGTTGGATCTCACGGAGCGCGCTCAACCTGCGCCCAAGCCCCGTCTGCTCGGCTGAAACTTCTTGCTGCTCAACAGGTGGGGGTGCTTCTACCGGCCCACCCGGAGAAAGGGGCTCGCATGATGGGTCCTGGACTGAGGCCTCATAGCTCACAAGGTCATCGTCACAAACCAAAGCTGGTATCTTAGCTGGTTGTCTTCGCGGAGACATCCTGAATATTATCAAGGTGTTCCGCGATCAGATGAGCATATATGTATATACCAATAAAAACAATGGGGAGTTGAATCAAGAAAGACAGTTAAAGACTCAATCCTATGTGATGAACAAAATTTTTTTTCCCTGCAACAAGTGTCTCAGCATGAAGAGTCGACAAGCGGGTTATCAAGGTCCTGGTGAATGGATACGTCGGCCGCTGCACCATCACTGGACTCCCTGGCCTGAGAGCCGCTCTCGAGGCACGTTGACACTACTGCCCTAAATCCCAACCAATTACTTTTTATTTTAGGGATGTCTGAACAACATCCTAAGGAACGAACCACCTCTGATACCAATTTTTCACGACCCGACCCTACCCAGGATCGAGCCGCAACTACCCCAAGCCCGCCTCCATAGGCCAGGGGATGGCGACCAACGATGAAGGCACAGTAACTCGGAGAGTCCTTTGCCTAAGTACATGTACACAAACTCACGTAGCACACTCAATGAAAAAGTACAGAGTAAAAATGGAAGAAAAGTAAAGAAAAGGGAAACTGCTATAAATAAACCACAATGTGCATAGACCTCTAAAAGTACAAAGTACAAGATAAAGGTAATTGAAAAAGAAGAGGGAAAAAACACGCGCCCAACCAAAAAAGTGCCAAAACCCGACAACAGGTAAAGAACAGTAAAGAGATGGGAGGGTCCCACACATGGAACCCGACAATGACCACCGCACGCGGTCAAAGCTCCCGGCTCCTAAGCTCCTCTGACGTCACGTCCAACCTGTCCTTCGTCTGCAAGGGCACACCAAGTGCGGGCAAAGACCGAGCAGGGGTGAGTTTAAAAATACTCAGTAGGATACCCCGAAGTCTCGAGGGAGAAACAAAGGAGGTACCAAAGGGTGAGAAGTAGAGAGAACAAGAAAAGTAAAGGAGTACAACAGAGAGTGCAGTAGAATACCAGTAGAGAGTCCAGCTCAACCCAACAAAAGAAAAGAGGTAGACTCGTCCAGACACAAGGATCTGGAAACGGTGAGAAGATGAAATTCTCGTCGAGTCTTCGCTACCTATAGTAGGAGAGTAGACTCATCCCACCACGAGAATCTAGAAACGGAAAGCACGTGGCATACCCCGCACGTCTTCGCCTCTCCTGGAGGGAGAGTAACCAAGCCCAAGAAGTGTGTACTAGAATAAGGTATATACAAATCCAATGCTCATAGAGAAGGATGAACATGATCATAAGGAGATCTCCATCACATAGCTCAACCCAAGAAAGTGAGTCTCCAATAGTCCCATAAGTAACACCATCATCGATGCCCATCATCCCACACGTCTACCCCGAACTAAAAGTCAAGGTTCTGAAACCACCGCACCTCGACACTATCCGCTTTGGGCGGCACTCACTCGCCCGCACGGTTTTAGGTCGCGTCACAAGGACACATCTTAGTGGGGGAAAGAACCACTCGTACTTGAGAGTTCTGGGGAAATTCCACGACACCTTGTCACTGCCCTGCAGCCGAGAGGTCTCCTCAAATTCATAGTCGTTCCATCACCGACCCGTACAACCAAGGGTCCCGCTCCGGTGATCATGGAGGAAACCACAGATTAGCCTAGTAGAAAGGGCTGAGTCCAGAATTCTAATAGGTGTCCCACTGCCCAGCCCTGCTAGAAGGTAATTCATAATATGATATCGGGTGACCCACTGCCCAACCCTGCTGGAGGGTAGACCTGGAATAAGACGTCAGGTGACCAACTGCCCAGCCTTGCTGGAGGGTAGACCTGGAAGAGGTCGACGGGTGACCCACTGCCCCGCCCTACTAGAGGGTAAACCCAGAACAAGACGACGGACGACACACTGCCCAACCCTGCTGGAGGGTAGACCCTGAACAAGTCGACAGGCGACCCACTGCCCAGCCCTGCTGAAGGGTAGACCTGGAAGAAGATGATGGGCGACCCGCTTCCCAACCCTACTGGAGGGTAAACCCCCAAGAGTAGTCGGGTGACCCACTGCCTAGTCTCTTCTAGAGGGTAAACCCTGAGAAATCGATGAGTAACCCACTGCCCAGCCTCGCTGGAGGGTAAACCCAGAACTGCTCTGGCCATCTCTACTGGATGATACAACACTGGCCATCTGAACACGGAGTGGGTATCGTGCAACCATCTGACTCTAGAATAGGATCGGGGGAAACCACTCAACCCTGCTGATTTAAACCATCGAGCACAGAGATGAAGGAAAAACTCAACCCCGCTAGTCAAAAAATGAGAACCGAGGGACCCTCTATGTTGTGAGAGGTCAAAGGTACACAAAGCAGAACACAACACGCACATGGGGCCCACACAATGTGTGGCCCCAATTCAATCCCCAACCAAGCACACAAACAGTCTCAGGGACAAACCACATGTACCTCCAAGCACTCCCGTATACTCCCAGAGTATACCTCATTTTCATCCCAGGGGCTATCGTGCACACGACACCCAACGTCAATGCAAAGGCGTGACTTAAAAACTCCACCTCAAAGGCCAAGGCATGACCAACCACATCTCATGAATCATTTACATCACTCCCCCAAGAGTGAACACGATCACACACCAAAGGTCCGCTACAAACACGGTAGAAGAACTGCCACCAGGGCCCCTTTCATATTTCCACATTTAATAAGATCACGCAAGAGGCTCCACACAACCAAACGGATCACACCGTTGTAATCCTCGCAAAAAAAAATGCGAGATAGACTTCTTACTCGTCTCAAACAGATATCCGACGGAAAAGTCACCAACACCGCCTCACGCCCGAACGACGTCCCGTGATCCCGAGCCTCAGCCCCGAAAAAAGTCGAGCACATCGCACCAATGCGATCCCCTCGGGAAAACACATCCAAAGCACTACTCATATGAGTGCAACGGATATCCGGAGAAAAAGGTGCATTTCGGCGCACCACACATGAGCGGTGCTTTGTGGGACCCGCAACTTGGTCCCGAAACACAACGAACGGATCTCACCATTGCAATCCTCTCGAATAAGTACACAAGTTCAACTAATAACTTGTCCGAAACGGACACCCGGTGATAAAGCTAGAAATCACCGTCAACTCCGGAAAATGGCCCTTGCGGGGCCTGCACCATCGTGCCGAATTATGGCGGGCGAATTGCACCATTGCAATCCCCTCAGAAAAAATCTAGAAACGACTTCTCACATGCCCCGAACGGACACCTGATGAGAAAGTCGCTAAACGCTGCTCGCAGATCAAAAGATGGGTCATGGGGCCCACGTCTCAACTTCAGCTTCAATGCCCGAAACCACCCTGTAAAGTTTTTCCCCGGTGCCAGGGTCCCAACACCGCTGACGATGCTCAAAACGGACGTCGGACGAGTCCGCGCCGTCCAAAACAAGTCCCCTGGAAAACGCCAATTCACTTAAAGACGCGTCGCGCCTCCAAAGACCCCTCATTTAAGGAATTAAGAATTCCCAAAACCATCTCAAAAACTTCTTCTTGACATGAGCTCCGCGCTTCCGCAGACAGCGCTCAAAATGGACACCCGTAGCCCGAAATATGGGCGTCCAAACATTTAAAAGGGGGGGGGGGGTGGGACCCCTTTGGCCTGACCCGCCCGGTCTGGCCGGTCCGCCCCGATCGGGCCGGCCCGCTGGGACTGCGGCCCCGCTGGACCCGTGGACCACCGCACAACGGTCCGCCCTCCCACGGGACCCGCGCTACGCGTGGGTCGCTCCACCAACCGGCCGACATGGCCTGTCGTTTTCCACACGGAGACCCGGCTATGGCGGGTCTCGGTCTCTCTGCAGGGGTCGCGCGCCGTGACCCCGCCTCGCCCGCACCGATGAGGCGCCGCCCAGCTGTCCGGATGGCCGACCTCCTACGCTGCCGCGCCTGAAGCCCGTGGCTGACCGCCCTATGCCTTAACCTCGCCGCCGGAACCACCGCAGGCCGCCGCCTCCTAGGGCCGCCGCTCCGCCGCTCGAACCCGCCAGAAACCGAAAAACCCGCAAACTTCGACGAGCTGTTGCGGCCTCCTCCAAACTCCGATTTCAATTCCGAAAATGGAAATATAATGCTCATAAATTATACTACGCATCCATGGGCTTTGATTTCAAATTCGACCTCAAATAGACAAAACAAATTTAGGATGAACATGGTGAGGGAAATTAAAAATAAAACGCATGATCCTACCTCTTGGGCGATGCCTGGAGCTTCACGGAGGATCCTCCGTCACCTTACCGGAGCTGCCTCACCGGAGTGGAGGAGGAGAGGGATCTTGAGGGTTTATATAGGGGGGTTCAATGGGGAGGAAGGGGAGAAGGGTGGGAGAGTTTAAATAAATAAACTCTAATTAAAAGACTCGTCCCCCGAAAACACCCGCGTCCAAAACATCTGGCACGGTCAAGATTAAGCTCAACCTAGGGTAAAAACCCCCTCCTGAGCATAGCAGTGGTCTCAGAATTTGATTCTGAGCTTTTGTTGAAAGTTATAAAGCTGAACGCCCCAAGCTACCAAATTACAAAAACGCCCCTGGGGCCATTTTTCACAGACGGCCCGCGCCCGCAAAACATATACCCCTCTTAGGGTAAATGGCATAGTATGAACTCAACGGTGCCCTCAGTTTTCTAATTCGAGCCACCGTTTAAGAGATACCTGAGTCAAGCCGTTAAACGAATAAATAAATAAATTAATTTATCCATTCCACGTTCTGAAAGCGAGCGAGGGGTCCAAACATCCCGCGCCGACATGCTTTATGTTTCTCCTAGGGTAAACACCCCATTCTGGACCCATATGTACACTCGGATCTCTGATCCAGATCAACGTTTAGGAGTTATCCCATTTATTTGGTGTTTCCAGTGTGAATGCACTGAAAATTTAATTCCGACCACTCCGGGGCTCAGAATCTCATGCCGTCTAAAGGCGCTGCTCTTGAATATCATCAAGAATATTCCAAATTCTTTCACAGAAAAAACTGGGTTCTTAAACCATCGATAATGAGAGGCACTATTATTTTATCTTCTATATTAGTTAGTGACTTATTTGATATTGGTGCCTCCCATTCTTTTATTTTTCCACAAATTGTTAATGGCTTCATTATGGTGGTGTAGTTCATGATTGGAATTATAATGATAGATACATTTTTGGGAGTAATGTTAAGGGACATCTATTTATGCAATAAGTGTTCTCCTTAGGCTGGGGAGTATCTCTTCTAGTAGGATATTTACATTATTGACATGTTTTTCATTGAACTAATTTTTTATGGACTTGTTACTAGTATACATATCCCAGATAGATTTTTATCATAGGAGAGTAACTTTTTCATCTATTAATGGTAAAAAATATACTCACAGAGGAGAGGGGGATATCTAGGTAGATCATGCAGATCCAATTCACTAGAAACCGAGGGATCTTATATCCAATATTTCTAGTTTATTGCTGTATGATATAGGGGTAACATAATATGCCTTTACACCTATAGTATATCAATTTTAGAATGTTTTTCCTAAAGAGTTATCAGGGATTCTAGATGAAATAGATTTGGAATTTACCATTGACCTCATGTACGGGATGCGACAAGTTCTATCCCACTTTAAATAATAGAACTGAAAGAGCTTCAAGATCTTCGGACTCAACTAAAGGTATTATAGGATAATAGATTTATCCATCTGAGTACATCACCTTGGAGTTCTCAATTTTTTTTGCTAAGAAGGATGAAGAGACTCTGCACATATTTTTTTATTACCAGAAGATGAACTTGATGACTATAAAGAACCAGTATCCTATTTCATGTATCGATGATCTCTTTGAAAAGATGAGGGGATCTTGTGTCTTTTCCAAGATTTACTTGAGATCAGGGTATCATCAGTTTAGAGTTTGAAATTATGATATACTGAGGATTTCTTTTAGAAGTATGTATGAACTATATGAGTTTGTCATAATTATTTTTTGGTTTAAAAACACACCATTGGTTTTTATTGATTTGATGAACCGAATCTTCCATCAGTACCAAGATTAATTTGTGATAGTGTTTGTGGATAACATCATGTTGTAATCCAGGACTAATGATGACCATAAACATCATATTTACATTTTATTGAGTACACCGAGAGATAATCGTCAATATGAAAAGCTATCTAAGTGTTAGTTATGGATTGATCAGGTAATATTTTTGGGTCACAATATCTCAGAGGAAGGTGTGTCTGTGGACCCATAAAAAGTTCAAGAAGTTGTTTTTTGGGAGAAACCCAGTAATGTTTTTGATATCAATAAATTTTTGAGACAATATGTATATCAACAGAGATTAATCTTGTACTTTTCCATATTGGAATTTCCACTTTTGAGATTGAAATAAATGAGGATATATTTTGACTGGTCGAAACCATGCAAGAATGGCTTCGAGGAGATGAAGAAGTGCTTTACATTGACACTGATCTTAATACTAACTGAGGAATTTGAAGAGTATATGGTGTTTTGTGAGACTTCTGGGATAGATCTCAGACTAGTGTTAATGCAGGGAGATAAATTTGTGGTGTATGGGTGCCAATAGTTGGGAACTCATGAATGGAACTACCCCACAGATGATCTTGAGTTGGTCATAGTTGTTTATGTTTTTAGGTGTTAATTAAATTATTTTTTGGGTGAAAAGTTTATTGTATACATTGACCAAAAGACTTTAGATTATATATTTTCCTAGTGAGATTTAAATCTCTCGAAATAGATGTGGGTTGAGTATGTGTAGTCATTTGATTTTGAGATAGCATATAAGCCTGGTAAGAGAAACAACATGGATTATGCTTTTAGTAGGAAAACTCAGACTCACACAATTTAGGATTCTAGTGATGAATGGAAGATGATGACTTTGCTGGTTGATATTCATGTTTTGGTTCATGATATTTAGGAGTAGAAGACTCTCATATTGGTTTCAGTAGATCCTATATTTTTGTGATAGACCGGGGATAGGAAGTATGAGGATAAAAAAGTGTTTTAACTTGATGGATATCCTTGAAGGTGTGGAGTCACCTTAGATTAGATCATAGACGAGGATGATATCACTTATGTTAGGATTTGGGTGGTTGTGTTGACGAGTATGAGGGACGAGCTGATGTGTGAATTTCATGCCTCTAAGTTAGTGGTACATCTAATTGTGACCAGAATCTACCATAATATATGATGTAAATTTTTGTGTCTAGGAATGAAAAAGGATATAATAGGGTTTGTGACGCAATACTACACCTTTTAGCAGGTGAAATCCTAACATCAATGACTAAGAGGTTTACGAGAATCATTTACCAATCCAAAACAGAAGTGAGAAGAAATTACCTTGGATTTTGTAGTCGGTCTCACAATGATTCCTTGGAAGAATGCTTCTATTTGAGTGGTTATGGGTAGTTTTAAAAAGGTATCACATTTAATGCTAGTGTGGGAGACATTATTAGTGGAGCAACTAGGAGATTTTTATGTTCAATAGATGGTTTGTCTACATTGGTTGTTACATAATATAGTTTTAGAATATGCCTTGTTATTTACTTCTTTCTTATAGAAGGGATTATAGAAGGCCCTTGGTAGACATATTGTTTTTGAGTATGACATTCCACCCATAAGTAGATGGGATTTCAGAGCATATTGTTTAGGTTCTTGAGGATATGCTATGAGCATGTGCCCATAAATTTGGAGGATTTTGGGATAAGTACCTAGATTTGGGGGAGTTTTCCAATAACAACAATTATCCAACAACTATTTAGATGGCACTATATGAGGAAATTTGTGGTAGGCCATATAGATCACATTGATTCTGGGTAGAGGTAGGTGAGTCAGAGTTGTTGGGACCGAGTCGCATGTAGGAGACGTTAGAACAGGTTCAACCTATTCAAAAGCATGTGGTTATGGATTAGAGTAGATAAAAGTTGAATGCTGATAAACATTGATGACCCATATATTTTATAGAGTTTGATCATGTATTCCTTCAGGTGTCATATAGATTAGTTCACTATTTGATACAAAGACATGTCATGTTGGAACATAGGTTTTTTGGACACTTTGGGGTTTTGGATAGAATTTGGATGGTGGCGTATAGATCTGATCTTCCACAGTCCTACAATTCTATGAATTATGTTTTACATGTTTCAAAAGTTTGGTGGTATCACCCATACCCTTCTTATATTATCGATGTTGATGATTTTGAGATTGAGATAGATGTATCCTTTGAGGATCATCGGATAAATGTATTGGATCACAATAATAAAGTGTTGTGGGGAAACATTATGTTGATAGTTAATGTATTATGCGAAAATGGGATGTTTAGGAGGAATAATGGGAGATATATGTAGGATCATGTGCTCGATATTTTTGACTTGGAATCGTAGATATTCTTGGGAGTACAACTCCAGGATGAGATGTTATAAAGTGGGAGATTGTAATATCTATAACTTTTACAGAGATTTATCTGGCTTGTTTTTAGTCACACATTTTACTAGTTTTGAGTAATTTTTTTGGGTTGTATCTTGGGGAGTTCTTGGTTGAAATTGGATAATTTTGGAAGGAGGATAGGTAGTACAGATTTGGCACATGGTTTTACCAAACCATGTACCCCAGCCCAACAAACCAAGTGCACCCATGAATATGAGATTCACATGGTTGGAACACAGTTTGAAAAACCATGAATCCTAAAAGGAGAAATGGT
This sequence comes from Viscum album, assembly GCA_963277665.1. Lineage (NCBI taxonomy): Eukaryota > Viridiplantae > Streptophyta > Magnoliopsida > Santalales > Viscaceae > Viscum > Viscum album. Next base: position 1,305,166,539 of record OY728163.1, on the reverse strand, counting down.
GCATCCACTAATAGAATAGGTGCATGGTTAAGGTGCAGAGTTTGGAAAACCATGTGCCCTTGCCCAGAAAACCAGGAACACTCATTTAATTAACACAAAAATTAGATTTTAAAATACCCAAACCCCCAATTTATACCAAAATTTATCCCCACTTCAACCCAAAATTTTATCTAAATTTTGGAGGCTTATAGATGAATTAGGATGGATTATTACCTCTGTTATTCATGATTCGAAGCCCGAATTGGAGATCTACACAACTCAGGTTTGTGGTTTCTTCCCATTTAGATCACTATCTCTCCCTCCTACTCCTATTTCTGGATAAAAGGAAGATATTTTATCCAATTTTGAAAAGGGTTCAGATCTAGTTATAGGTTTTATGGATATTGATACATCTGATCTTGTTTCAAGGATTTGATTCAAGATATCATTAATCATTATTATTTAGGTTATTCCACTCAATTGTGGATTTGTGTTGGTGAGAGTTCATCACTGATTTTAAGGTAGGAGGTCTAAATTCTAATCCCATAGTCTTTATTAAATTATGTTTTTGAATTTTTTTATAATTTCATCTTCCATGATTGGGAAATTTCACTTGATAATTGAATTGATTTGTTTAATTTCCATGTGTTAATAATTTAGGTTAATTAGGGAAATGAGGTCGTGAATTAAATTAATTAATAATTGAATTAATTAGTGGGATATTTGGGATTGTGAAATTGAATGTAGAATCATATTAATTAATTTTTTAATTAAGTAATGAAATATTGAGATTATGAAATTGATTTGAATAATTAATTATTAAATTAATTATTGGGATTTTGAGATTGTGAAACTGATTTGAATAATTAATTTTTGAATTAGTTATTGAGATGGTGAGATTATGGAATTGAGTTGAATAATTAATTTTTGGATTAATGAATTATTGAATTAATTAATGGAAATCATTGTGATTATTAAATTTATTAATTAATTGTTGAATTTATTAATAATTTTTTGAATAAGGAATGTGATAGAAGGTTAATGTTGACTAACCTTGAATGATGTGATATATTTAATATATGTGTTTGATTGAGAATGGGGTGTGGGATACAAACTAATGCTCCAAATACCCATAGGGGTGACATATATGGTATTCTAGACCCAACAACATGCAAGAGAATATTATTGTATACAACAATGACTAATGCTCCAAATACCCATGGGGTGTGGGATAGGAACTGAAGCTCCAAATACCCATAGGGTAATAGAATTGATGTTCTGCCACCATTAGTTGACATTGCACTTAGGATCCAATTTTCCATTACATGAATTGAAATTTATATGGATATTGAAATTTGATATGATATAATTATGTGTGAAATGAATATATAATATGATTTAGAATCCAAAAAATGATGAATTAGGTACTATGGCCTAGTTTTCCTTAGGAAACTGATAGTTTATGCAGTTAAATAAAGGCTAATAGACTAAATGTAAATTGTTCACAATATTACTTGTATTTTATTCTTCACAAAACTATATACAATATTATTGACTGGATTTGTCTTGGGAACAATTGGTGGGGGAAAATGAGTTATACTCACACCCCACTTAGGCTTCCTGATCAGTACCCAAATAGATTTCTTGGTTTTATGACAAGTTTAGGTAAAGGGACATGTTTCAGATGGGTGATTGGGATGGATCATGGATGAGGGAACCAGATGTGGTTTGGTACCCACTTGTGAATTGTTGGTGTCTTAAAATTTGTGTTTTCATTTTGAAACATGGAACATACTATGTCATATATACTATTCAACATGTGATGTTTTTTTATTTTAGTTATGGAATTATTTTTTTTATTAAGTTGTCTATTGTTTAATTATTTATGTTGTTGTGATTATTTGACAAAGAGTGTATAGTCTTCTTGTTATTGATTTTAAACCCTCACTGCTAGTTGGAAGACTCTGGAATATGGGGATGTTCTCTTGAGGTCATGTAACCAACTATCTTAGGGAACTGGTGTGTGGCACCTTGATTGGGTCATTAAAATGTGTTCCTGCAGTATCTTGATAGCAGTACCAATTTTAATTTCAGGTTGGACTTCTTTTCAGAATCTTTGTGGTGGGATTGTATTTGGACCAATTTAATTTCCTTTAATTGCTATCATACTTTAGTGGTGGAATTTAGATGTAAGCAATCATGATTTTTCAGTTTTTTTAAATTCCAACTTTGTATAAGATTGGGGATGTGTGCGTGTGTACATGTGCATAGAATATGGCCTCCCATATTAGTGATATTCCTACACTATGCTAGTCTCCATCCCCTTCCCTATTGGAGTCAGGTTTGGGGAGTCATAGAAAGGCCCCCTATGGGATGGGTCATGACATATCTCATAAAATTACACATTATAATTCTAAATATTGTGTAACACATATCATAAATTGAATATTTATGGATAGATAATATCATAATCATATGTTTCTTATCACTGAGAATATATTTAAATTATAAAAATATTTTTAAATCATTCATAATGTTTTTCAAAGATATTTTAAAGCAAAGAATATCCCCCAAGAGTGTATATCCTGGTGTGTAGTCCTAGTACCACTCATAATTCACTGATTATGATCATATAAATACTAAATCTCCCCATTTTAGATTTTTTAACCCTAGGTTCTTTTGTTCCAAAACTACAACCACCTACTAGTATCCCAAAAAAGATGTATTTTTTAAGAAAACCACGCAATCTATATTTTTTTAAAACATTATGATATAATACTATATTTATTCTTATCCTTATATACCATCACAAGTTTATATTCTTTAATATATTGATTCCTAAATCTAGTTCGAAAGGTTTATTCAAAACATACAAAGATACCAACTGAAACACCCTAACATAGGTATTTTGGATCCATTGATTATTTCCCAACATTGTCACAAGATACATGGGATCACATGTGAAAGGATATAATAGTTTATTAGTCTTGAAAGACAAGACATATACACGATTCTATCATTAAAATCAAGAAAATGTAATAAAACTCGATATTATAGTGATAAGATTATAATTTATTGTACTATATCCTTGAAATCATTCATAAAACCCATCTTTTTGACCTATAAAAAGAATATCTTATCAATGGATGATCTAAAATGCTCTGTTAGGGAAATCATACAAAATAATTTTTCATAGTACAAATAAATATTGATTAATATAGTTGTTGGTGCCAAAATATGGCACGAAAGGAACGGACGAAAAAGACGGCGGGCACAATGCCTCGCGGAGCACCGACGCAAAGCACCGGCACGAAGCGCCCCGATCATCACGGCCTCACAAAGCTCCAGAGGCGGTAACCTTCCGCGAATGCATTTGACGTTCGCGAGCCCGCCGCGAAGCTCCAGAGGCGGTAAGTCTCCGCGAACGCATTTGACGTTCGTGAGCCCGCCACGAAGCTCCAGAGGCGGTAACCCTCCACGGACGGCGTTGATGTTCGAAAGCATGCCGCGAAGCACTTGAGGCGGCGCGTGAGTTCCACTTCACGGCACCCCTTCCCTATAAATACTGGACCCCCCATGAGTCCCGAGGACGGACAATCCGACCTTTCAGCTTCTCCTCTCCCGAATCGCGAAGCACTCTTTTCCCTGGGAATCATGAGCTCCGCGAGGTACTTCTACTTCGCGAGACGCCTTTGATTTGTCTCGTTTTGAGCCCCTCTTCCGAGAGGGATTCCCTTCACGGAGCTCAAGGGAATTCGCGAAGGAAGGGGATTCCCAAGGGAACCCGGGCAGCTGCGGAGCATTTACACTTCGCGAAACCCCCAACCCATACTAGTAATCCCTATGCTAAGGCAGGATCGCTCCACATCGTGAAGCACACTGCTTCCCAGCACCCTGCTTCGCGAGGCACCCCTTCTTCGCGAGGCAGTGCTCCACGAATACTGTTCCACTTCACGAAGCACCCTCCACTCATACCTATGCCCCATGCTAAGGCCAAGGCACTATGCTTCGCGAAGCACACTCCTTTTCTTGGCAATTCCGCTTCCTCTGCGACCCTCCAGGTTTGCACGATGTGATTTCAAAGTCCCATGGACAATACCATTTGTAGCGTTGCTTCGCCTAATGCTTCTTCTCATAGGCACGCTAATGGCTATTGCTTCTTCGCATAGCCACGCTAACATGGACCCCTTGATGGTTCGTTCCACAACCCCCCCTTGACCATGGCCTTACTGGTACCTTCCCTTCCCTAAGGACTAGAGGGTACCGGTTATGTAAGTCTTAGGGGTGCGGAGTGAACCCACTTCGTCCGAGCTGTAGGACGTTAAAATACCAAGCCCCACATCCTCAACACATGACGTTAAACTGTGATCCGACCTCATGCCTCTCACGAAGGGTCCCCCCAGCTTGAACATTTTTTACGCCACTCGTCTCCATGGGAGTGGAATCACCCATCCACAAGGGGTGATATCCTCCTTATTGGAGTGGCGTATGTTCTTAGGAGAAGGGAGACCCTAGTTCCCCAACGGATGGATGCACCTTTGCATCTCCGTACTTCCCCACTACCAAGGTCAGTGGAGGGCGTGATAGGGAACGAGGCACCTCCCATCATTGGTCCCAAATCCCTCTTTCACTGTGCTTTGTCACACCATGGGCCTCCATCCTGGAGTAAGTCCCAGCACCATGGGCCGACTAACGCGTAAGCCCCTTTCCGCTTCTCACGGACGCATCCTTCGCGACGTGATCATCAGGTCCTTGCAACCTCTTGTTTCTCACACCGAGCATGACTCACGTGGGCTTAGAGTGAGCACCGACCCTGACCCCCACCCATAGCGAACTACGAGGACTTTGATCCATGTCAAGACATGGTACGTAGGAAGCCTCCATGAGGTTCAACCCACATTTCTCGGTCGTTCATTCACGTCGAGTTTCTCCCTCGTCCAGCATGACGTTAAACTGTATGCCCCCTTGTCCCATATGACATTAAACTGCACAACCCTTTGAACTATGAGGTCTTTGATCCATGTCAAGGCGTGGTACATAGGAATCCTTCCTGAGGTTCAAGCCCACCCACCATCCGATCGTTCCGACCTCATTCACGTCGGTTCACCCCCGTCCCGCATGACGTTAAACTGTATTCCACAACCTGAACTACGAGGACTTTGATCCATGTCAAGGCATGGTACGTAGGAATCCTCCCAGAGGTTCAAGCCCATCTCCCATTGGACCAAGGTCCCTCATTTACATTGGTTCACCGACACCCACCACCCGTCGTTTATTAACGTCAGGGTTCACTACCGTCCCGCATGACGTTAAACTTTATTCCATTAATCATCCGAACTATGAGGACTTTGATCCATGCCAAGGCATGGTACGTAGGAAACCTTCCCAAGGTTCAAGCCCACCACTAGTGGACCCCTAGGTCTACTTTCACGTCGGTTCACCGATGAAACCCTTTGAACTACGAGGTCTTTGATCCATGTCAAGGCATGGTACGTAGGAAGCCTCCCCGAGGTTCAGGACCATCTTTCATCGGACCAAGGTCCACCTCCACGTCGGTACGCTGACGATGCCCATCGGACCAAGGTCCACCTTCACGTCGGTACGCTGACGATGCCCATCGGACCAAGGTCCACCTTCACGTTGGTTCGCTGACGACATTCATCGGGCCAAGGTCCACCTTCATGTCGGTTTACCAGCACCATCCTGAACTACGCAGACTTTGATTCCCTACCACGAGGATACGTAGGCAGCCTCCTCAAGGCTCAAGCCCAATTTCACCGTCGCCCCTGTGATGGTCCCATTTCACTCCTCCTCCACTCCATTCATCCACCTATCACCCATCCCGATTCTCACCCGGACCATCATATCTCGGTGAGACCATGTCGGTACGCTCCTCTTCACAGCCGCCCATGGGCTGGCCCCAGTATCGGCATCCCTTCAAGGGAAATCCCTCAATCCGATCTATCCTAGCTAATGCTCCGGTTGGGTTGATCCATCTCCGCTGGACATTAAACTCGCGGCGTACCCTGTGTCAAACACGGGAAGCTGAGGAAAACCTCAGATATGTGTCTATGACATATAATTCCCCGCGCTCGATGTGGGATGCCTCGGGCTTCCACGCCCTCGAGAAGCCCTGTGACCAGGGATAGTAGATAGACATGCCAGGTTCCCCAGCATCCAGACACGCTACTGATGCCTCAACGTGACTACTCCCCGACTGAAGGTTGCTTCCCTGACCGAACCCTTTGGAATGTCCCGACAGAAGCAGTGTAATTAACCGACGTCCATGGAAACATGGCAGTGGGAAGAGTTTCATGAACTACGTATTAAATCTATGAGGGAGACCCGAACTAGGTGATGAGTTCTGAGGAGGAATACATAGAAGGAAGAACCGAAATCCCATCATCACGTTTTGATCAAGGAGAAGACATCCCTGAATAAGGAGCGAACGCCACCCGCCTTTGGAAAGCGGGAACGCGGGGCAACAAGCGCAGCGCGTCCTCCTCCACGGACGGATGCGCGCGCGCCCCGACGAAAGCGTCAGAAACAGAAATGGTGAACCCGACGTGAAATTATTCTCCTCAATATGGAGATTAGTAACGTTCAAGACACCAGTAGATTGACGTGTCACCCGATATAGATATCCGGTGCCTGGTCCCGCCAAGAAAATAGCGGGCCTGTCGTGAAACTCACCGGAAGTCGGGACAGTAGAACTTGGGGCACTCCGTTCTGCAGCGTGTTGGCATGGATCCTTCTTACAGACGTGGAGAATGGAAGGACGTTGGGGCACTAGTTGTCAATCCTTTTCCCTCTCAGTGCTGATGAGTTGATCCCTTCGTTTCTCAGGAACCAGGTTGCTGTTACAGAGACGCGATCACCGCCCGCTAGCCTAAGTAGGGGTAGAGGAAACATGGCCACAACCACCCCACATTGCGCCGCTACCGCCATGGCGGCTGCCACATCGCGGAATACGGGGCGCCCACGTCCCCTTTCCCCATCAGAGGTCATCCATCGAAGGGTGATCAATAACCTCATGCGCAGGTACGAGGAGGAAGGGGTCATCCCAACTAGGGATATGGCCCGCCTGGACCTGGAGGCATCCAGGCCCCGCCGTCAACACTACCCTAACAGGCCGCGCAGGGAGCCCCTGCTCCCCACCCCAATGTTCAACCGTTTCGGGAGCCTGTCCCCGGAACTCCTTGACGACTCCTCGCCTTACGCCGAAGAGGCGGGCGCCGTCCGGCTCAGCCTGCTCAGAGTCCCGACCCAAGGGTTCCAGGAGAGAGCTCCCATCCGTCTACGTCAGCACCGCCATCCGACTACGCATGAAGAGCAGGCAGGCCATGCCCCTGCACCACCTGCACCACCTGCACCAGCTCGCCTGACCCGACGTCAGCGCCGGGCCCAGGCTGAGGACGTTCTCCCAGGCACGTCGACGTCGACAACTACAGTGGCCCGAGCCACCGCCGACGTACATCATGAAGCCCCCGCATACACTGAGCAGGGGCACTCCTTCACCCAACTAGGATCGAGACCCCAACCGCCCCACGGGCAGGCTGGGTTGACTCTCCGGGTTGCAGGCCCAAGTGGTGATCGCCGCGAACTAACCCGCGGTGATGTCACCCTGTACAGAGGTCCTCCCCGTACCACTACTCCACAGAGCGTGGGCCTTCCCCGCTCCGAAGTTCGTCATGGAGGTATGCCTCTTGCTACCCCCATCCCGAAGGAAGACCTGCCCATCGGCAGTGACGCTCGGCGCGAAAACCTTTCCCACACCCACTATACAGGGTATGGAGTCCATCCTCCTGCCCCCGACCACCTATCTGAAGGCGCCGTCCATCCAATCCTTCTCCAATGTGGGGGCCCTCCCTACGTCCTCTCTACAACCGGCGAAGGTCCTCCTCGCCCCAGCAACTCGAGGAGTGAATGTTAGCCTCTCTCCACCCGCATCGACCATGGAGGTCCTCCCCATGCTCCTGTCGATTCCGACAGAGGCTCCGCCTACATGGGTGCTGTCCATGGAGGCCCTCCCCATGTACCCTTCGACATTTGCCCTGGTGCCCCTCGCACCTCGGCTATCTCGAGTGGGGGCCCTCTCCTCCACGGTGCCACCGCTGCCCCGAGACTCCATGATAGGGATCAAACCTGTCCCGAAGAGCCACCCCGGGGCAGGATAGTGGGTCGTCGCCGCAACAAGAAGAATCCTGGGAAGGCCCGGGTGGAGATCAAACCCTCCCGCTTCTCCGACTCTGAAGCGAAATGCGACTTAGAGATGGAACCTTCTCCCCGATCCTCTGTATCAAGGACTGAGGAAGGAACCAGACGCGTTAGCCTCATTCTCCCAGAATATAAGGTCCACCAGATTCCCATCTCTCTCCGCAGGTACATCCAGGAGGAAGAAATTTTGGGAATTCCACAGGTCTCGACCGCACTATCACCGCCATTGTCACCAGAAGCACCCTCTACCTCTACCAGAGATCACAAAGAGCTATTTTGGGGGCCAACGACGGTAGAGCGACGACATTACCGGTCGCCGGTAGCTGCGATTCCGGTGCCGGAAGCTGTGGCTATCAGCCCATCGTATCGTGACATCGTGGCCAGGTCATCGTGCTCTTCGGAGGATGTCCCGGAATTCGGCGGCCAGTCAGCTCGTTCACCGTATTCTCCTCCGCCGAGTTTGTTATCCCAGAGGTCCACCTCGGTGCCGCTACTGGTCCCTCAGCCACCCCCGGTTGATGAGCGGGGCAATACAGGGCTAGAACCTGAGTCCGAACCCAGGAGCTTCTGGAGTATTCTTGTAGCAGATTACTTCCCGGAGAAGTTCTGGCCGACGGCAACGCTGAACTTTCGCGCACTAGAGTTACTTACCCCTGAAGAAGTGGGGTGATTTTGTCGAACCCTATGGGCGACACACTTCCGCCTTCATTACGAACGGGTGGTGTACCCCATAAGTCGAGAGCACTTCGAAGAAATCGGCGAGCAGTGCCGCCTGATCGATTCGGCCGCACTCCTTGTGGCCCAGCACCCCAAGTCTCCAGACTGTCAGAGCGCCCTTCAACGAAAACGTGTTCAGAGTTTTAAAGCACTCCGCAGAATCGTCAGGGAAGCTACCCCCCACATGCAAGTCCGTGGTTGGGGACACTATGCCGCTCTCCTCTTTGACCCTATCCGACGACAGCCCGATTCATTATGTGACATCGAGGACATGCCCTCGAGAGGGGTCGCGGTCCACATGGCCGACGTTGTGGACAAGGAAGATGAGATTGAATTACTTGATGGAGACTTACCCCCCAAGGGAGTACCGCCACTGCTGGACCCATCAGGGAGAGTTACCCGTCAGCAGAGGAACCTGCTAGGCCTCCCCGTACCCACCGAGTCGCTGGTACTCGGTCGAAACACCGACAAGGGTAAGGAGCACGTCGGAACTGTCAAGCACTCCGACCCATCCGCCTCTATGCAGAAAAAGGACGAAGATCCCGAGAAGGCCACGTTACGCAAGCAGCTTGTTGAGTAGAAGAGGCTGGTTGATGAACTCTTGGCTGAGCGCGCCGCAGAGCGGCGACCCAACTATGGTAATCCCAGGCCGGGGCAGCAGGGGCAGGAACAATTTACCCCCGGTGAGATGCCTTCGGGCAACCCTGATCATGCTACTGCCGCAGATAGGGCAGAATTCAGAAGGTATGGAAAGAGGGCACAATACGTTTTGCCAAACCCCCCCGAGCGATGGTGCAATCTGAAGTACCCAGCTCGGGTTCCCCAAGTCGCCCTGCAGGTCGTTCTGCCAGTTGATCCACGAACGGCCGAAGCCATCTATCATGTTGAAGAACCTGGAAATGCACTTGTGGTTAGGAATCCCCATCAAGACAGGGACCCCACCCGTATGATCTTATTGTGGCACTCACAGCCCGCCTCGAAGCGTTGGAAACGCGGCAGGTGCTGGTCCCACCGGATGGCAAGCCATATCCCGCGTGGGTAGATGATATGCCCGCACCCCCCGGGTTTTGGGAACCCTACTTTCTCGCCTTTCAATGGGACAGGGGACCCACCCCAGCACTCGGCACATTTTTCTTCCAGGTGTGGCCCCATGCTGGGGACCCCGGCTCAGCAAGAAGCCACCAAACTCCGGTGTTTCGTACAGACATTGGAAGGTACAACATTCGTTTGGTACAGCCAGATCCCTATCGGATCGGTGACTGATTGGGAGGACCTTCAGCGGCAGTTCCTGTACCAGTTCAGCTCCACCACGCGGAAGACCAGCATTGCAGACCTCTTCAAGTGCAAGCAAAGGCCTGATGAGCGGGTTGCAGATTTCATCGCCCAGTGGAAGGGACTTACGTATTCCCTCGATATGCCACTGAATCAGGAGAAATTAATGATGATGTGTGTGGGGAACATCAAAACAGAGCTGGTACCCTCCCTGATTACCCAGAACTACCCTAGAGGGTTCAGAGATTTCTCAGATAAGGCTCAGTGCCTTGAGGAAGCCCTGCAACAGGCTAGTCAGGCACGTTTGTTGCCCCCTATGATCCCAGCCAGGAGGACCTCCATGGCTGAACCCTCCGCGGTGGTCCAAATAGAAGCCCCGAGGAAGCTGGAGTTACTGCCGGTGGCACCATCCCCGCAACCCCGCAGAGGTCCTCCACCTCAAGCACAGGCTCCTGCCCAGCATCGACCGCCTCAGAACTGACAAGTTCCCCCGCGCAATGCGCCACCTCCACCTAGGCGAGACAATCAGGCGCCACCTCCTCGGCAGGCCCCTCCGGCCCCTCGTCAGGGCCATGCCCCCAGGGCCCCCTATCCGGAAAGAAGGAAGAAGACTTATTCGTTCAACAAAAATCAGGTCCCTGGCTACTTCTGAAGCGCTCTAGAGGAAGGGATTGTGCGCCTGCCCGAGTGGAGAAGGCTGGCAGAGACGAATCTCACCGATCACCCCAACTACTGCCCTTATCATCAGATTTTGGGGAACAACCTCAAGAAATGATATGTGTTTAAAGACTGGATTCAAGACCAGGTCAACAAAAACATAGTCAAGTTGGGCCCGACACCAGCACAAGTGGCGGGTGTCTCTGCAGGATCAGAGATCGTCAGCGACAGCGAAGGCGAGTGGCAGCAGGTCCCCAGCTGTGGATCCCGGAAATACGACGACTGGATGGCTCGAAAAACCATCGTCCATGCCAATGGTATCATCTGGGCGTGCCTGAAGCAGTCGGAACCTTCAGAAGAAGTAGTCGGTGCCTCCGCATCGTCTTCACAGTCGACCTCTTCCTAAAAGGGCAACCAACGACGACACAAGAAGAAGCAACGCGCACCACCGGTGCTGTCATCATCCTGCACTCTCGGCGACTTTATTCCCCCTGAAATGGGGATTCCTCCCAGAATCCACCCAGCGGTGGATGACTCCTCGAGCGACAGCTAGGGGTACACTTTGGTTAACACCGTGGAGCTGGTAAAGCCCTATATGACCCCCGACAAGGGGGAACGCCAGGCGAACCTCCCCAACATTTCCAGCCGACATCAACGTCAGCGGAATCACAACCGCGCCGGTCATCGTGGTACGTCAGTGGGAACTTTTGGCCAAGCCGTGCATGCTACTGAGACCAGACAGCAGGCTCAGCACAGAGCTCAGCACGCGCAACCCCATCTAACGCTCTCGGCTCTACCTCCACCGCCGTTAATGCTATTAGATCAGGGAGAGCTGCCTCGTTCGTATCAGAGTCAGTCTTTCCCAGCTACAGGCCAGCCTCCACTATCCAATCCTAGTCCGAAGACTACTCTCCAGGCTTCAAATAGTAGGTAGCAGGATGTACCCAGTACTAGCCGATCGCCGGTTCAACCGACAGGACCCGCTATGCCTCCAAATGCCGAACGACCTCTTGTAAGCAGAGTTTTGCGTTTAGCACGAAAGTATGATGTCCTGAAGCACCTGGACGGAATTCCGGCAAGGCTTTCTATTCTTGAGGCCCTTTTCCTGTCATCTGAAATGCGCTAGGCACTTGCCGAGGCCCTAAGGAGCCCCCTCTAGTTTGAGACGGAGGTAGCAGCTGCAGAAGCCTTCCATGCCGAGACGATTGAAAACGCCGAATGTCAGGCGGTTATCTCGTTCTCTAGTGAAGATAAGGACCCTCCTATACAGGGGCACATTCACCCGATGTACATCACTGGCCACTTCCATGGTGTGGAAGTCCGCCACTGCCTTGTTGACACGGGTTCCAGAATCAATCTAATTCTGACTCGGACATTGCGAAAGTTGGGTCTGTCTGAAGGTGATTTAACTCCCTCTGACCTCAGAATCCAGGGGTACGATAGGACCGAGCAAACCCCAGTTGGAAAGATCCTCCTGAAGACTCAGTTTGGTGGCTTAATTGCCAGCACCGAGTTCATGGTCGTCTCTCAGGACACCGCCTACAACTCATTGATGGGTAGGCCATGGCTCCATCTGCATGCAGCGGTCCCTTAGTCGTATCACCAGTGCCTCAAATACTCACTCAAAGATCGAGTAGGCATGCTCTAAGGAGATGCGTCCCCTTTCGCTTCTTGTGAGGCCCGCTATCTGGATGCGGGTTATTACAAAAGTAAGGATAAACAGATCCTAGTAAGTGAGGATGAACCCGCCACGGTCACAAGTGATCCCTAGGCAAGCATGGATGACACCTACATCCTCCCGATCCACCGGTTGGAGGCCACGACCCCCGACATGGGGCAATGCTTTGTTGTTTCGGGTACGCAAGGAAGGCATGTTTCTGTGTCCAAGCGACGGCGGAAAATCACCTCGTACTCCTACATCAACCAGGCTCAGGTCATCCCGGAACCTCCTACCCATGTACGGTACCAGAATGTCAAGCTTATAACAATGGCGGTACGCCATACATCTCTCTTCCACCGAGATGGAATCCACCGACTCAGTCCGACACGTCACCACTACTTTGATATCATCAAACGTGGCCCCTTAGGCCGAAGGCCAGATGGGATAGGGTCGACTGCCTTCATTTCTATGGTCTCAATGGAAAGTGAGTCTCCCAATGTGACGACCGTTGCTGCCCGAGCCGACAACAGCTTCCCATCAGATTTTGATAGCCCATACGTATCTCCCGTCGTGGGACGTCCCCCCACGGGTGGGTAGGAAGACCTGGAGGATGCTCCCCCCGCCTTTGAAGAAGGCGTCTCTACCACGGTTGATGAACTGGTACAGGTGAACCTTGGTTGTGAGGCAGATCCAAAACCCACATTGATCAGTGCAGCCATGTCCCCCGAGGAGCGGCATCAGTACGTATACTTCCTCAAACAACACCGTGACGTGTTTTCCTGGAGTTACAACGAGATGCCAAGACTAGATCCCCAGGTAGTCGTTCACCGTCTGGGCCTCCCGGCAAAACACCGTGGGTTTAAGCAGCCCCCCAGGAAAAGGCACCCTTCTCATGGTGCTATGGTTGAGGCCAAAGTTGACAAGCTTATCAAATCCAACTTCATTAAGGAAGTCCATTACCCCAAGTGGCTTGCCAACATTGTTCCAGTTAGGAAGAAGAATGGGAAGATCAGAGTCTACATCGACTTCCGCGATCTTAATTGCCACTACCCAAAGGATGACTTCCCACAACCGGTGACAGAGTTATTGATTGACGCCACGGCCGGGTTCCAAGCCCTCTCTTTCATGGATGGATACTCCGGGTACAACCAGATTCGGATGACCCCTGAAGAAGAGGAGTCCACTGCCTTCATGGCTCCCCAAGGTACCTTTTTCTACCAGGTTATGCCATTCGGTTTGAAGAATGCAGGTGACACTTATCAGAGGGCTATGCATCACATATTCAAACTGATCCTCGGGACATTGGTGGATTGCTACGTGGATGACCTCGTAGTCAAATCATGTCAGCGCTGGGACCATCTCAAAGACCTCGAGAAGGTGTTCAGTTTCATCCGTTCCCGTCACCTAAAGATCAACCTGTTGAAGTTTGCCTTCGGGGTCACCTCTGGGAAGTTTCTGGGATTTGTTGTTAGATACCGAGGTATCGAGATCGACCCAGAGAAGATCAAGGCCATCAGCCAAATTCCTCCTCCGAGAAACATTCGGGAGCTTCGAGGCCTTCAAGGCCACTTAGCCTATATACGCCAATTCATCGCGAATCTGGCCGGAAAGTGTAATCCCTTTTTCCGGCTTATGAAGAAGGGCTCCACCTACGAATGGGATGAGGAGTGTCGGACCGCCTTTGAGGAAATCAAGCAGTATCTGCTCCAAACTCTAGTCTTGATGCCACCCGTCTCCGGAAAGCCGCTGGTCCTTTATGTGACCGCCCTGGAGAGATCCCTCGGTGCGCTGCTCGCCCAGAAGAATAATGAGGGTACTGAAAACAGTCTCTACTATCTCAGCCGCATGCTTCTTGATACGGAGGTCAGATACTCCCCCATCGAAAGGAGATGCCTTGCGCTCGTATTCGCCGTGCAGAAGTTGAAACATTACCTGCAGCACCATGAGGTGAAATTGGTCTCTCGGGTAGACCCACTGAAGTACATCCTGAACCGCCCCATGCTGACTGGCCGACTAGCACGGTGGGTAGTGATTCTCCCGCTGTCTGATATCAGGTTTTTACCTCAGAAGGACATTAAGGGACAGGCATTGGCAGACTTTTTAGCTGCCCATCCAACCTCCGCAGATCAATCCCTGGACCAGGATTTTCCTGATGAGACGATCCTCTCAGTCGATCATGCTACCCCATGTTGGAAAATGCATTTCGACGACGCCTCCCGGAGCCCCACCGGTAGGAGGCTCAACGATCCCAAGCTCAACAGAATAGGCCTGGGTATTGTCTTCATTACCCCGGCGCAGGCCGTCCTTCCATACTCATTCCTGTTGTCAGAAGGTTATACGAACAACGAGGCAGAGTACCAGGCTCTCATCACCGACCTCGAGTTGGCCCTTGAGATCCATGTGCCCCATCTACATGTGAAGGGAGATTCCGAGCTGGTAATCAAACAGGTTAATGGCGACTACGTCGTCAGGAAGCCGGAGCTTTCACCATTGCTGGAGTACACCCTTCGCCTAATGGCCCAGTTCTCTTCTCGACCAGAGGTCACCCATGTCCCACGGTCACAGAACGGTCAAGCAGACGCCTTGGCTGGCTTGGCCGCATCGCTCGCAGAACCCGAGAAAGATGATTTAATCATACATGTGGCACACCAGAGAGTCATTGCCCCCGTCACCCAAGAGGACAATGATGGCCTGCAGGTAGGTCATCTCACCGCCGGACCCTCTACGTTAGGGGTCCCAGGTTTGTCAGACACGGTGGTTGAAGCCTCTTCCGACTGGAGGGCACCTTTTGTTGAGTATCTCCAAAATGGTCGCCTCCCAGATGACCGGGACGAGCGCGAGCGAATCCGACGCCGCGCGCTACAATTTACCCTCCAGAGCAGCCCCAGTCTTGAACAGATCCTTTATAAGTGGAGTTTCAATGGTGTCCTCCTCCGTTGCATCCAAGGAGTAGAGATACCTCAAGTTATGCAAGAGGTTCATGCCGGTTCCTGTGGTGCCCATCAAGCTGGGCCGAAGCTGTCCCATCAAATCTGGAGGTTGGGGTACTTATGGCCCTCTATGATCCACAATTGTATTGGATATGCCAAGAGATTCCATGCGTGCCAAGTTCATGCCAACTTCCTGCATCGGCTGCCAGAGCCCCTCCACCCCACCAAGTACTCTTGGCCATTTTCAGTGTGGGGACTTGATGTAGTGGGACCGTATCCACCAGCAACAGCCCGCCAGTGTAGGTTCATCCTGACTGCTATAGATTTCTTCTCCAAGTGGGAAGAGGCAGTTCCGCTCAAAGAGGTCCAGGCCCGTTCCATCGTTGACTTTGTGAGCTCCAACATTATCCACCGGTTTGGGGTCCCTCACGCTGTCCTCACCGATAATGACACCAACTTCCGAGCGGCTGAACTGAAGAAATTGTACACAAAGTACGATATCCGGTCGAACCATACCTCCCGCTACTACGCGCAGGAAAATGGACAGATCGAGGTGTTCAACAAAACCCTCTCTAACATTCTGTAGAAGATGGTTGGTCAGAACAAGAAAATTTGGCCGGAAAAGCTCCCCAATGCCCTCTGGGCTTACCGGACGACGACTCACAACTCTACCCAGGTGACCCCATATTCCCTGGTGTATGGAGCTGAGGCCGTCCTACCCATTGAGATCCAGCTTCCATCGTTACGCACTGCAGTTTATGATCACCCGACATCAGATGAGGTAGCCAAGATCCGTCTAGATGAATTGGAAGCACTGGACGAGAACCAGATTCGTGCCCTGCACAATTTGGAAAGGCACCAGGATAAGATAGCGAGGGACTTCAACAAGAAGGTTCGTCTCCGCTCTTTTCTACAAGGCGACCTGGTACTGGCCCTTCGAGCGCCAATGATTCCCGGTAGGAAACCGCCCAAATTAGATCCCAAATGGGAAGGGCCTTATATCATCTATAAGGTTTACCCCAATGTAGAATACTCCTTGGTGACCACGGATGGAGAACGTATAACCCCTCCCACCAATGCCAAGTTCATTAAGCGATACTTTGCCTAGGGCAAAAGGGTCCTTCACGACCCTAAACTGCAAGTTGGTCCCGCATGACCTTAAACTGCATCTTCGTCCTACAAGATGATAAACTGTGAAATGGTCCCACATGACCTTAAACTGCACATTATGGTCCAAAATGACCCTAAAATGTAAAGTCCTGCACGACCTTAAACCGCATCTTCGTCCTGCAAGACAATAAACTACAAAATAGTCCGAGCTCTATGACTTTAAACTAATATCTCCCCCCGTACTTACTGCAAGATGTTAAACTACAAGCCAATCAGGCCTTCTTGACCAAGGCCCAGCCTCAGGCCCCTTGGCCTCCTCGGGCCCCTGCCCCCCCATCTTCACCGCGAGACGTTAAACCATAAGCTGGTCAGGTCTCCCTGGCCGCGGTCCGACCCCAGGCCCCTTGGGTTTTCCCCGACTTACCCTCTTGTGGGAATGTATGGTATAGTATGGGATTACATCCTCATTTACGTTGGATTACTTTCCGTACCTTACATATCCCCAAATGAGATGCTCCTCGTCCCGCATGACGTTAAACTGCATTTCAAGAACTACGTGTGGCTTGATTCCCATCTTCATGGGATATGTAGGAACGCTCGAATACCTCGTCTTGACCCCAGCCCCAAGCTTTTCTCTTACACTATTCCCCCTGGGAATAGTTTCCTCGAAGGCTCCTTGTGTAGCGAGGGGAAGGCTTTCTTAGCCCCGCTCATACAACCCCGCTCGCACAAGGATTGTAAGGGTCGCACCATGTGCCCACTCCCATTCTTCTTTCCCCCCCCAAGTCCTCACCGCATGACGCTAAACTGCATGGCCTTCAATAACTATGTATGGCTTGATTCCTGTCCTAATGGGATATATAGGAACGCCCAGGCATTTCGTCCGTTGGCCCAGCCCAAAAGCCAAAATCTTCCCCTCTGGTCAAGATAAGGCAAGGTGCACACTTTTGCCCCAACTCACATCAAGAAAGCCTCGACCCGGCTACACATCCCCCTGGAGATGTTTGCCTCTTTCGTGGATGGATACATCTATGCTTCACCCACTCCTTGACTGGGATTCCATCATTTTTTTCACACCCTGAGGGACCCCCAAGAACGGCTTGGATACTACGCCCAAGGGCTCTCCTATCGATACGGGCCAACGCCCCCGAGGGTTTTCAAGAAATAAGCTGATACAAGTCCCGCGTTGCGAATTTGGTCAGCGGTCGACGCTCATTTGTTGCTCCCATATCGGGTCACCATAGGAACGCTGTGTTTCGAACATGGTCAACAGTGTCCTGGATCTTCGGGTCCACCCCGAGATGTCCCAGACATCAAGTGCAGTGATTCATTCTTCCCCATCCCGAAGTGACAAACTTCCCCCCGGATGGTGCTAGTGGTCGGGCCCACGACCCCGATTCCCCATAGGGGTGTACGGTGTGGTGTGGGACTACGTCCTCATTCACGTTAGGATCATGTACCATGCCGTACGCCTTCCCTTAAGAGGCCCAGCCTCAGGCCCCTTAGCCTTCTCGGGTCCCCGACCCCCGTCCTCATGTATGACGTTAAACTGCAGACCCGTGAAGCCTCCCTGACTGATGCCTGACCTTAGGCCGCTTGGCCTTCTCGGGCCCCTCCGCCCAACCTCTTACCCGGGGTGTACGGTGGGGTGTGGGACTACATCCTCATTCACGCTGGGATCATGTACCATGCCGTACGCCTTCCCTTAAGAGGCCCAGCCTCAGGCCCCTTGGTCTTCTCGGGTCCCCGACCCCCATCCTCATATAAGACGTTAAACTGCAGACCCGTCAGGCCTCCCGGACTGATGCCTGAACTTAGGCCCCTTGGCCTTCTCGGGCCCCTCCGCCCAACCTCTTACCCGGGGTGTACGGTGTGGTGTGGGACTACGTCCTCATTCACGTCGGGATCATGTACCATTCCGTACGCCTCCTCTTACGAGGCCCAGCCTCAGGGCCCTTGGACTTCTCGGGTCCCCAACCCTCATCCTCATTGCAAGACGTTAAACTGCAAGTAGGTCAGGCCTTCCTGACCAATTCCTAACCATCAGGCCCCTTGGCC
Organism: Viscum album; assembly: GCA_963277665.1. NCBI lineage: Eukaryota > Viridiplantae > Streptophyta > Magnoliopsida > Santalales > Viscaceae > Viscum > Viscum album. Next base: position 1,305,147,939 of record OY728163.1, on the reverse strand, counting down.
TTTCCAGGCCACGACCCAGGTCCTCCCTTATAAGAGTGTATGGTGTGGCGTGAGGTTATTTTCTCATTCACGTCGATCTCGTAATGACCACGCCATGTACCGCTCCCTCCTGAGCTGTTTCATCGATCCCTTTTTGGTAGTTCACTGATGTGCCTAAGAGTACTCTGGTTTACTACCTGGAATGCCAAGCTTTACTCAGACACGTCCGCACCCGCTTTCTAGGCTTTGTGTATCCCTGCATCAGGGCTTTCATCATCTTTCACACCCAAAGGGACCCCCAAGAATGGCCTAGATACAATGCCCAAGGGATCTCCTACCGTTACGGGCCAACGCCCCCGAGGGTTTTGGACAACAAATCGATAAAATCCTGCTTTGCGAATATGTTCAGCGGTCGATGCTCGTTTGTTGTTCCCACCTCAGGCTAACACGATATTGATGCTGCATCTCCACCATGGTTAACAGTTTTCCTTTATCGCCATGCCAACCCATTAGGCCCAAAATGTCGGGTGCATAGTTCACACCCTTCATCACTTCACCATGTCCAAGTGGAGTCTCGAAACTTTTGGTACTTTTCCTCCGTGCACGTCCGCGCGTTGGGGGAACAAGCCATGTCAAAGGTGTCCTTCAGGGCTCTACCAACTCCCGTTTGACTCGCCCCAAGTATTGCAATGAGGATACCCCCTTGTTTCCCACACCGAGTTTAACTCACGTGGGATTAGGAATCGGGTTGACATCTGTGCTTACTCGGGAAGTTGTCACCATTCACGGTCCGAGCTCTAAGACCATAAACTAAGATTCTCATCTGGAACTACGTTCAGCTTGATTCCTATCTTGATAGGATACGTAGGAATGCCCAGACCCCTTGTCTTTGGGTCCAGCTTGAGTTTAGAAAATTCACCTCTCTGGTCCTGCCTTCATGACCCCGACTACAGGACCGCGTGGCATAGTGTGGGATTATGTCCTCATTCACGTCGGGTTTGCAATGGCTGCACCACGCACACCCCCGTTCTGAGATTTATCCCTCCTATTCCTTGTCCAGTATGACATTAAAAGGCATTCTTCAGAACTACGTGTGGCTTGATTCCCATCCTCATGGGATACGTAGGACCGCCCGGACGCCCTGTCTTCAGGTACAACCCATTTAGGGATCCATTCTCTCCCCCTGTTTCACCTCTTACCTCTATATAGGCCCCTCAGCCTAAGGTATCCCTCTCCGAATGGCGTACAATGTGATATGGGATCATGTCTCCATCAATTGTGTTTTATAACACTACGCACGTTCCCCGCCTAGCATCGTCTCTACTACGTCTATGTTGCATGATGATAAAATTCATGCTTGGTCCTATCATACGACCCTAAACTATGACATTATCATCCTGGCCGCATAACGAAAAATGGCACTGCATTGTGGTGACCTCGTTGTAGAGGACATCACGTTGGGTATTGGTCACGTGACATACCATTTGTCAATGCCCATCATGGCTTGATCCTTGTGGCGACACCACGACCTACTACTCTAGTCCTGTCGCTTCACAAAAAAAACCACTCACCTTAAAGAACAAACAAGACTTATCAAATTACGCTTCTTTTAGTGAAAGGTCCATGGCCGCACTCCCCTTTTCCCCTGGCACTGTTACCTTATCGCGCCGCCTTTCAGAACTATGTATGGCTTGATTCTCATCCTTATGAGATACGTAGGAGCACCTGGGCACTTCCCCGCGGGCCCAGCCTAACCTTTGTGTTCGGTCCCTCGACTCGAGCACGTCCTCAGAGAACGCATGGTAAGTAGGGCTTAGGTCCTCCTTCACGTCGGGTCTTGATGCCATGCGTCCCCTACTCCTTTTACCCGTTTATGGTCTAAGGTCCATCAAGAACTACGTGAGTCTTGATTCTCATCCTTATGAGATACGTAGGAGCGCCCTGACACTTCCCCCCGGGCCCGAACTAACTTTCGCTTTTGTTCCCTTGACCTAAAACCTCTCCCAAGGAGGTCATGCGATGTGATATGGGATTACGTCCTCATTCACGTCAGGATGTTCATCACACCATGTGCCCCTTATGTCTCCTCCCATCCATGGTCTGAATTCTACGACCCTAAACTAAGATCTCCCTATGGGAAATGAATTTTCTCCCTCTATCTAATACATCTCGTTGTCATATTTAGATGTGTTTTGACAAAGAGCCCGAAGTGTGGGATTTCAACAGGGGCATCCCCCTCATCCCATGTCCATGATTCGGGAACTCGCTATTTGGATCCTCATCCTCTTCCATGTCCAAAAGGACCCTCAGATGACATAGATACTAGGCTTAAGGGCTCTCCATGAATGCTGGACCTAAGGATCCTCCAATCGTTTCGGGACAACGTCCCTACGGATATCTAACGACATTTGTGACATGGTCCTGTGTTTCGAACATGGTCAACGGTGAACCCTCATTTATTTGTCCCCATTATAGGCTAACGCGATATGGATGCTGGGTTTCCGCCACGGTCAACAATTGTCCTCCATCTTCACGCCGCCATCATCGTGATCTGAATCTCGAGCTCTATGATTCACACATTTCCACTTCCTCATGTTCAAGTGGAATTCCATCATACTCGGCTCTTTCTCTTCGCACATCTAGGTGTGCTAAATGATCGTGTTAGTGTAATTGGGCCGGTATTCACCGAGCATCCCTTTGCCCTAACCTTCCCCTTTTTGTGTCGGGAAATTCCCACCACTACTGCTTGTTTCCCACACCGAGCACGACTCACGTGGGCTTAGTAGTTTTGGTAGGATGTGTACCAACACAGCCAGGCTTCTTATCGTCCCGCATGACGTTAAACTGTGCTTCCAGAACTACGTATGGCTTGATTCCCATTCTCATGGGGTATGTAGGAACGCCCGACCACTTTGCTTCGGGCCCAGCCCAATCCTCACTCTTGGTCCCTCGACCTGAAAAGTTTCCTCCGGGGGTATGTGGTATGATTTGGACTCCAAGTCCTCATTCACGTCGATTTAATATCTACCGTGCCACACGATCCCTAAGATATTCCCTTTTATTCCACGTCCTATCGTATGAAGTTAAACTACAGGAGTCCATGTGTCCTCAACGCATGACACTAAACTGCAGTTCTACCCTGAACAAGTTCAGGATGCCCCAAGATCCCATTGGGAAGTGACAGATCCCCTCGCCAGAGAGGCCTTGTTTGAAAGAAGGAATGATCCATGATCAAACCAATGCACCCATATGGTGTACTCCCACCACGGTGGTGTAACTACCTAAGTGTTGGATTCTGTTCGGACAAACCATCACTCCATATTCCATGCTTTGCGTACCCCTTATTCGGACCCTCGTCCCCTTTCATGTCTCACGGGACCCCCTAACAGCCTGGTCTCATGCCGCATCGGCTCACCTACCATCCTGGGCCAACGTTCTGAAAGACAGGTCATGTCTGGAAGGACCCCCTAACAGTATGGATGTCTGACCTATGGTCCACCAACTATCCTGGGCCAACGTCCCAAAGGATTGATCGACAACACTCGTGACATGGTCCCATGTTTCAAACATGGTCAACGGTCGAACCTCATTTTTTGTCCCCATTATAGGCTAACGCAGTAAGGATACCGCTTCTCCTCCAAGGTTAATAGTTGTCCCTTATTGTCACGCCATCCCCACAGTGTTCCGAATCTTGGGTATCGTGATTCACACTTTTCATTTTCATCTGTTTGGACCGATTTCATCGCCCCTGGCGTTGCCCCGTTCTTACATAAGAGCACGCTAAAGAAACGGTAATTCGGCTATCCTGAACGTTCCTTCTCCGATCAAGCCTCTCCCGTCTTTCAGAAATCTGGACTGGTAATCCGAATCCCGGATGCCCGGGGCATGATCCCCACTCTTATGTTAGGTGGGATGAGAGGGCAACTATCTCCTGTTTCTCACATCGGGCTTGACCCACGTGGGCTTGGGGAATTGTCACCGAACATCCCGCAAACATTGTAGGGATGTAACAAATAGTGGAAATCGTGCGTGATACGGAATTTAAAACAAAGAAAGAAAAAAAATTTGAAGCACGAAAGTACTAATAAAAGGTTTTTGGGTTTGTTACAATACCCGGGGGTCGACTCCCCCCATGGACGGGTTGACCCCGTCAAAAGAGCATTGCAGCTCCGCCACCCGTTGGATTGTGGCATCCAAGGCTTGCTGCCGCTGACTTAGCTCCCGCTCCTCCTCAACAGCGGCGGGGCACAGTTCGTCAGTCCTGGATTTGGCCCTCTCTACGCCAGCTTGAACGGCGACCATCTTTCCAGAGGTCTGCCTCATATGCACTTCTGCCTCTGCTAGCTGGGCCTTCAACTGTGAGACCAGCTCAGATTGTGCATCAAGAGAGGTTGAAAGCTCGTCTGCCTGAATCTGCATCTGTTGGACCTCACCTTCAGCCTCCTAGAGCTTCTTGATGTTGGTCGCCTTCCTCTGCTACCAGCCCACGCTGAGCCCACGATCATGCTCCCGGATCTTCTCAGCCATAAGATCTCAGATGAGTGCTTGAGGACGTTGGGCATCCACTCCCCCAGCACACAGTTCGCGCAAACGCGAGCGGAGTCTACCCATTTCGGCCAGCCATTACACTTGGGGGGTGTCCTTGATAAAGCGCGTGATCATCTTCCACGACCGGCGGCGGACTATGCTGCTGTCTTCCTCGTCGGAGGCCGTTTCATCCTAGTCTGTGCAATTGGCGGGCGCGTACGCGGGATATTCCCGAAATAAATCCTTAACAGGATCAACATCTGGTGTTGAATCTAGTACGACACCTGGCGCCGAAGCAGGCGTGACAAGACTGGGACCAACCGGTTGATCCTCTTCCTCGGAGTCCACCTCAATGACTTTGGGTATGGCCCTGCTGGTGGTACCGCCAGTGATGATGTGCGTCGCATCTTGAGGAGATGGGGGGACTATTGCCACCATCACCGACATGCCCCTAGGAGGGATGCCACCAGACATCCCAACCAGTCTTGCCGCATCAGACCACGCCAGTTGGATAATTGTACGACAGAGAGGGACATAAACGTTAGTTGGCGGGCATAGTCTACATATGACGACAGGGGAACCGGTAAAGGAGACTTACAGAGATCGACCTCCTGGCGCTGCTCTTGAGCCGGTACTGACGCGACCCCGAGGCGAGGCCCTTCGTATACTTTTGGAAGGTCTGGAGATTCCGGAGGAGCCACCTCGGGTGCTCTGGTCCCACCAGACGCGGAACTGGACGCAGCCATAGGTGCGGGTTCTGAAGGTCCCGCATCATCACCCGCCGAGGGGCGGGAATGAGGCCTGTGAACAAGTTCCTCCTGCATGGCTCAAACATCGGTGAGAAGTTCATAGCGACCCAAGGATGGATCATAAGGAAAGAAGTTTGGAATGCTACATCGAGAGCCTCTGTGAATTCGTCGAAATTTGAGCCTCGGTCTCCAACCTCTCCCTCCTCCAATGGGCTCCCTCCTCCACCCTCATCCTCCCGAGAGGAGTCCTCTGATTCTTCCGGCAGGGGGAAGATCTCCCTCAGATCGGAAGCCGATAACTATGGGGGGACTGTTTGATTCAACAGTACCCTCACCCGGTCTGTCATTGGGAGAGGGACACCACTGGAGTGGACGTAATCCTCCAGCTCATCTAGGTATTGTTCTGCCTCCGCCAGAGACGCCATGAATCCAGCCCGAACTGGGCCTATGCCTGGTAATTCCATCCCGAGGCGATTCAGGTGGGCCCATATCTTGGGTGGGCTGAGGAATTGCCGGTTGACATCCCAAATGTCCCAAACTTCTGGGAAGACGACATCCTCTGCCATGTCGATATGACGCAGGCGCTTCCCCGGAGCCTGAGTAGATATCCTACGAAATCCCCTCGGTGGCTGCCCATCCGGATGGCCCTGCTCCTCTGGAATCACCGGATCCACCGCTGATGCCATACCCTCGGCCTGTGCGGGTCTCGCCGCCATGGCAGCCTCGCTACAGCAAGCGGCCCTAACTACCGTCCGACCCCGACCTCGAGATCGAGGAGGCCCACCGTCACCAACCCGAATAGTTGGTTGCTTTAGCATCTCCCCTGGGTAAGTAGCCTCCCAACTAATGGCGTACTCCATCACCAATCCGAAATTGGCGGTGGAAGGAGGCAATGTAATCCGAATCTTCCCATCTTACCGTGTGAACATGAGCCACAACTGCCTCATCACACACGGGTGCTCCTCGTGACGCACCTCCCAGTAGACCTGCGGGGTCAGCCGTTGGAGGCACCGGAACTGCCTCGCAAACCGATGTGGGGTGTACGGTTCACAGATTGGCTCAAGATCTATCCGTGCAACCAAAACTCCACCTCGAAAGGCCAGGAGGTAAGCCCGATGTTCTTCCGTTCCCCGCCCTTCATCAGTAAGTATCCCCATCGGCAATGGGAAGGGGTGGAAATTAAAGTCATCCACCCTGCACACCTGATTCAGCACCATCAGAACGGCTAGTTTGAATGGGAAGCTCCCGACCGCGTTCAGGATGGAGGGGCATAAGTTCGATCCCGGCGGCGAAATGGGGTTTGGATACTCATAAATACCCCTGATATGCACTGCGATCCACCCATACAGGAGGTGGAAGGGTCCGCATATCCTTGGTGGCTTCTTGCCCTCGCTAATGTGCCACATCATTCTTTACAGTTTGGTGAGCATCAGAATCCCCAGATTGATCCGCTGCCCCATGGCCAACATCGACGCCATAATGAACGAGCTGAGCCACACCCCCATGCTTGTATCCCTCACTGGTAGGATCCAACCACAGATGAGATCCGCGATGAACGCCACCAGCCTAACTATCAGCTGTTGTTCAGTGCTGACACTGAAACCCCAAGTCTTCCATTGGATGTCCTCCAAGACCCGCCAATACGAGTGACCCTTGCCCCGTTGGGCCGCCCTTGGACAAGTTCGAGGCCTCAGAGGGAACTCTCGATTCTCTGGGAAATTTAGGAAGCATTTGAACCATCTCATAAAGTGGACATCCCTCACTGCCTCCTTGTCCTCTCCAGGGACAAGTGCCATCAGCGCTGATGCCAGTCGCGGCATTTGCTCCGTATCCTCCCACGCGCTGATGATGGGGAGGAACTCGTCATACATGGCCCCCAAGATCGGGACCCCAGAAATTTGGTGGACATCCCACAGGCTGATGCCCACCTCCCCGTGATGCAGGTGAAAGGTATTGGTCCTAGACGACCATCTGCTCAGCAATTCCGGCATCAGTTGCTTGGGTTGGTAAGTGTGGAATTGGGAGGCCCATGCCGCCTCATGCAACCCCACTCTCCTCAGCTCGGCCCCAAACTCCTCGCATGAGGTGCCTACCCAGTAGGCCCAGGACCAGTCATCAGTAAATTTGCCGCCCTGGCGTAAGTCCCACTTATCGGACCATCCCTTCTTCGAATCCAGCAAAGCCGAATTCAACATGGTGCGGTAGAGAGGAGGGGACGTCTCCGGTTGCAGTGGATTCCCGTAAATATCATTCAAATGATTGTAGAGACAGTCAGTAGTGACGGGTGTGAAGTCCTCCCATGCGTGACCATCGGCCTCCCTGAACCATTGGTGCTGGCATGGTGTGCTCCTGAACCAGCAAGCTGGTTCGTCCCTACTCACCTTAGGGATAAAGACGTCATACCTCAGCCCGAAGCCATACAATGGAAGTTTCTTACACTGTGGATAATCCTTCTGACCCTCTGATAGCATATCTGTCAAAGAAGTGTGGTCTGAGTGGCTTCGGACTATCTCCCCCAGGCCTGGAAAGTTGGCCATCTCATCCCGATGAGCAACATCTGCAAGCACCCCCAGTACGGCCTCTTGATGGGCCATTTCGATTCCGGCCCTCAGAAAAGAATTTTTTTTCAGCTGGATCGAGAAGATAGACCGCGAAAATGAATCATGAAGCCGGATCACGAAGATCGGTCGCGAGACCAAGCCGCGAAGTCTGGCAGGGGCCGACAAGCAGAAGTTCACTTGGCGCGAACGCGGAGTCGGAGACCCGCGGTTCGCCGCAAAGCTCGATTCGCAGAGGGCTGTCGCGGAGTACGTGGATCTTCACGAAGTAGAGAGCACAAAAATACAAGAAAGTCACATGAAGACAAAAGAGGTCGACCCCCTATTTATAGGCGGCGAACCTGGAGCATCGCGGCATGCCTCACCCGCGCGGAGCATCGCGGTGCGTCCGGATCTGAGGGCCCCCGGTGAGCACCGCGGGCCCCCTTCGCGTAGCTGCATCACGGCCCACCAACAATTTTGGTAATTTTCCCTCCGACTTTGACCCTTCACCCTCCGTGGCTCTAAGTCTGAGAGGGGGAATTTGTTGGCGCCAAAATATGGCACGAATGGAAGGGACGAAAAAGATGGCGGGTGCACTGCCTCGCGAAGCACCGACGCGAAGCACCAGCGTGAAGCACCCCGATCATCGCGGCATCAGAAAGCTCCAGAGGCGGTAACCCTCCGCGAACTCATTTGATGTTCGTGAGCCCACCGCGATGCTCCAGAGGCGGTAAGTCTCCGCGAACACATTTGAAGTTCGTGAGCCCGCCGCGAAGCTCCAGAGGCGGTAACCCTCTTCGGACAGCGTTGATGTTCGCGAGCGCGCCACGAAGCACCTGAGGCGGTGCGCGAGTTCCGCTTCGCGGCACCCATTCCCTATAAATTCTGGATTCCCCCTGAGTCCTGAGGACGGACAATCCGACCTTTCGGCTTCTCTTGTCCCGAATCGCGAAGCACTCTTTTCCCCGGGAATCCTGAGCTTCGCGAGGTACTTCTACTTCGTGAGACGCCTTTTCTTTGTCTCGTTTTGAGCCCCTCTTCCGAGAGGGATGCCCTTCGCGAAGCTCAAGGGCATTCGCGAAGGAAGGGGATTCCCAAGGGAACCCGAGCAGCCGCGGAGCGTTTACACTTCACAAAACCCCCAACCCATACTAGTGATCCCTATGCTAAGGCATGATCTCTCCACATCGTGAAGCACACTGTTTCGCAGCACCCTGCTTCGTGAGGCACCCCTTCTTCGCGAGGCAGTGCTCTGCGAATACTGTTCCACTTCGCGAAGCACCCTCCACTCACACCTATGCCCCATGCTAAGGCCAAGACACTCTGCTTCGCGAAGCACACTCCTTTGTTTGGCAATTCCGCTTCCCGTGCGACCCTCCAGGTTTGCACGATGTGATTTCAAAGTCCCATGGACAATACCACTCGTAGCATTGCTTCGCCTAATGCTTCTTCGCATAGGCACGCTAACGGCTATTGCTTCTTCGCATAGCCATGCTAACGTGGACCCCTTGATGGTTCGTTCCACAACCCCCATTGACCATGGACTTACTGGTACCTTCCCTTCCCCAAGGACTAGAGGGTACCGGTTATGTAAGTCCTAGGGGTGTGGAGTGAACCCACTTCGTCTGAGCTGAAGGACGTTAAACTGCCAAGAACCACGTCCTCAACACATGATGTTAAACTGTGACTCAACCTCGTGCCTCTCACGAAGGTTCCCCCCAGCTCGAACATTTTTTACGCCACTCGTCTCCACGATAGTGGAATCACCCATCCACAAGGGGTGATATCCTCCTTATTGGAGTGGCGTATGTTCTCAGGAGAAGGGTGACCCTAGTTCCCCAACGGATGGCTGCACCTCTGCATCTCTGTACTTCCCCACTACCAAGGTCAGTGGAGGGCGTGATAGGGAACGAGGAACCTCCCATCATTGGTCCCAAATCCCTCTTTCGCTGCGCTTTGTCGCACCATGGGCCTCCATCCTGGAGTAAGTCCCAGCACCATGGGCCGCCTAACGCGTAAGCCCCTTTCCGCTTCTCACGGACACATCCTTCGTGACGTGATCGTCAGGTCCTTGCAACCTATTGTTTCTCACACCGAGCATGACTCACGTGGGCTTAGAGTGAGCACCGACCCTGACCCCCACCCATAGCGAACTACGAGGACTTTGATCCATGTCAAGACATGGTACGTAGGAAGCCTCCATGCGGTTCAAGCCACATTGCTTGGTCGTTCATTCACGTCGAGTTTCGCCCTCGTCCAACATGACGTTAAACTGTATGCCCACCTTGTCCCGTATGACATTAAACTGCACAACACTTTGAACTACGAGGTCTTTGATCCATGTCAAGGCGTGGTACGTAGGAAGCCTTCCTGAGGTTCAAGCCCACCCACCATCCGGTCGTTCCGACCTCATTCACTTCGGTTCACCCCTGTCCCGCATGACGTTAAACTGTATTCCACAACCTAAACTATGAGGACTTTGATCCGTGTCAAGGCATGGTACGTAGGAATCCTCCCAGAGGTTCAAGCCCATCTCCCATCGGACCAAGGTCCCTCATTACATCGGTTCATCGACACCCACTGCCCGTCGTTTATTCACGTCATGGTTCACTACCGTCCCGCATGATGTTAAACTGTATTCCATCAATCATCCGAACTACGAGGACTTTGATCCATGCCAAGGCATGGTACGTAGGAAACCTTCCCAAGGTTCAAGCCCACCACTAGTGGACCCCTAAGTCTACTTTCACGTCGGTTCACCGATGAAACCCTTTGAACTACGTGGTCTTTGGTCTATGTCAAGGCATTGTACGTAGGAAGCCTCCCCGAGGTTCAAGCCCATCTTTCATCAGACCAAGGTCCACCTTCACGTCGGTATGCTGACGATGCCCATCGGACCAAGGTCCACCTTCACGTCGGTATGCTGATGATGCTCATCGGACCAAGGTCCACCTTCACGTTGGTTCGCTGACAACATTCATCGGGACAAGGTCCACCTTTACGTCGGTTTACCGACACCATCCTGAACTACGCGGACTTTGATTCCCTGCCACGGGGATACGTAGGCAGCCTCCTCAAGGCTCAAGCCCAATTTCATCGTCGCCCCTGCGATGGTCCCATTTCACTCCTCCTCCACTCCATTCATCCACCTATAACCCATCCCGATTCTCGCCCGAACCATCATATCTCGGTGAGACCATGTCGGTACGCTCCTCTTCACAGCCGCCCATGGGCTTGCCCCGGTATCGGCATCCCTTCAAGGGAAATCCCTCAATCCGATCTATCCTAGCTAATGCTCCGGTTGGGTTGATCCGTCTCCGCTGGATGTTAAACTCGCGGCGTACCCTGTGTCAAACATGGGAAGCTGAGGAAAACCTCAGATATGTGTCTATGACATATAATTCTCCACACTCAATGTGGGATGCCTCGGGCTTCCACGCCCTCGAGAAGCCCTGTGACCAGGGATAATAGACAGACATGCCAGGTTCCCCAGCATCCAGACACGCTACTGATGCCTCAACGTGACTACTCCCCGACTGAAGGTTGCTGCCCTGACCGAACCCTTTGGAATGTCCCGACAGAAGCAGTGTAATTAACTGACATCCATGGAAACATGGCAGTGGGAAGAGTTTCACGAACTACGTATTAAATCTATGAGGGAGACCCGGACTAGGTGACGAGTTTTGAGGAGGAATCCATATAAGGAAGAACCGAAATCCCATCATCCCGTTTTGATCAAGGAGAAGACATCCCTGAATAAGGAGCGAACGCCACCCGCCTTTGGAAAGCGGGAACGCGGGGCAACAAGCGCAGCGCGTCCTCCTCCACGGACGGATGCGCGCGCGCCCCGACGAAAGCGTTAGAAACAATAGTAGATATAGATAATAATAAAATATTCAATATAACTAATATCATAAAAGGGGACCAAATCTATGGATGGAATATAAATATAAATAATCACATGGATAATAAAAAGTAGTTTCATAATGGTAAAATAAATAATTATAGACAACATAATCTTACTATCAAGGTCATATTCCAAGGCATTATATATAAATAAGGAAAATTCAAGATACTTAAACTATTTTGTCTCCTGATACCAACCAATGAATCAAGGAAATATAATAGGCACTAACCATAACTTAATAAGTCCAATTCATTCGTTATACGAATGAAATGACTGATAATTAAATACCCATTAAATATGAACATTTATATTGAAAAACTAGTATAAAAAATGTTAATATTTTCCCAATTAAATCATTAGAGAAGCTTGAACATAATACATCATTAGTAATATAGTTGATGGTATTAATAGATTATATCTCCAATAAATTGTAAGATTCATCATATAATGTTGACATATATGAAAATAATTTTTAAATATGAGTGGAACATTTCTTGAGAAAAATACCCTTTTCAATTTGAAATTTATTATTTAAAATCTAAAAATATATAGAATACTAGGAAATACATATTATTTTAAAAAAACCAAAAAAGAAATTTAAATTGATCTTCAATTAATTACAATATTCATGATGGTGGGAAAATCCATTCATAGTGTATGGGTTAAAATTAAAATCCTGTTCAAACATTCAGTAAAAATTTACCCATTCAAAAAATAAAAATAAGATTAATATTAAAAAAAATTATGGAAATATAAAAATGGTAAAAATGACTTTATTAAATCAATTTTTAATAGTAAAAGAATTCTTGATTTTTCTTTAAAGAAAATATATACACTAATGATGAATATTCTTGTCCGAGTATAAAAACAAAGTTCGTTTTTATGAAAAACATTATTTTATAAATCTAAGTACATAGAGAGAAGAAAATGAGAGGAAAAAAATTTAATTTCCATAAGTTTTTAAGAAGATAAGAAAAAAATGGTTTGAGATATAAATTTCATATAATTCCCCAATATAAAAATAAACATAAACAATCTCAAATAAGGATCAGATTGTGAAATAAATACTTACCTCAGGACCTCCTTGATCCATGTGTGCATTTTACCTCAAGTATAATAAATTTAAATTTGTAATAACTTTATTAAATTTCCATGTTCATATATATAAAAGCATTCATGTTTTTTATAACTTATCATCACTATTTGATTTATAATATTTTATTATCATCATTATTTTGGGTGTTAACTGCTTCATTTTTCATATATGTTTTGATTTGGAAGTTATAGTACTTACATCTTGCTCAGGGTTCTAGAACCTATACAACTTTAAACTTGATATAAGTATCATATATATTCTTTATATACATATTTATAATCATATATAGATGGAGAAAATGAAAAATTAATCACATCAATTTGTGGAGGTGGTTGTCCACACATATAAACAACCGAAGATATCATATTTCAACAGATAGAGGGTAAGAAGGTATGAGATATACTATATTTCTATAATCACAATTATTTTATAAATATTATACATATTCATTAGTTTCATCCTTATAATGATCCATGTAAAGTGGTGATAAAAAATGAATTGAACCACTATGTAAAGGTAGTAGACCATACAGAGGCTTGGCTAATGTGTTCATTTTCCATAGGATGGAAATGAGGTGAAAAATGGTCATACCATATTTATTATACCATCTTAGTAGATTTATTATATTTCGATAATTATTTTATGATTAGTAAAACATATTTATATTAAGTATATGAATATAAAAAATTTAAAGAGTTGGTAAAGATGATTACCACTTTTTTGAGGGACCTCCTTTAGATTACCCCTTAGTATATTTTTGAATTTTCTTAAAATAATACCAAAACATGAAGAATTAAGGTAAGGAAAAAGGAAGTATTATTATTATGGATTTGATGATATAGAGTGATCAATGTTTTTAAATAAGGGTGTAGAAGAGGTTTCCATTAATATGTTAGGGGAGGGAGACACATGGGATCTCTTAAATGATTTAAATAATATAAAGTAATTTTCCTAAGTATGTGGCACAAAATTGATATAAAATAATTGTTATGATAATATGAGTTCTGAATATCTTCAATGAATAATACTATATAATTTTAAGTTTCATTTTTACATTTCCAAAACTTTTACTTTCTTTAGGTAATTGAAAAGTCCTTAGGAACTTTTCCTTGTGTGGATGAGTGGACCATTCACCTAGAATAATCATTGTTAGACCAAATTTCTGTTGATATGGAAATATTCCTCCCACTACTAGATCATATTTTTATTCATGTTCAAGACTCTTTCGTCTTGTTCTAGGATCTCATATTCTCAGTGCCTCCCAGGTACTGTTCACATTTCCTTCTTCAACAAACTTCTTACTTGTTTGTAAGAGACATCATGAGGCACATCCATATCTTAGAAAAGTAGTGGATATATCTCAATCATACTATCATGATTCTCATCTAGGATTTCAAGAGTAAGAGGAATCCATGGAGTAACCATCACTGATTCAAAGGACCAAATACCCTTCCCCTAATATTTTGGCTCAATCACTTGATCCCCGCTATACTTAGTTCCATACAATCTAACAACGTCATCATCCAGGTCTAGATAGGAAACCATGGATTCCCAAGATATATCTATCAGTAATGTTCACATGAAGGATATTGATGTTGATCCATACACCCAACCACTTATGCCTACATTTATAGGCTCCTCAGACCTACTTCCACCTCCCTCAATAGTTCTTTTTCAGTATATTGCTTTATTCTCATGATAATTAGCCTCTCTTGTTATTTACTCTTTCCCATGTCTCTCAAGAGGCATCCCTAAAAGTTGAATATTCTTTGGATTACCCTCATATATTCTTGGATTTGTTTTCTTTTTCTAGGAAGGATCAATGTTTCCCCTCTTTAAAAGCCTTGCACAAGGACCATATAGGGTCCAAACATCATTTTTGGGAATCTTAAACTTTTCTATCAGTGGCACCATTACTTCCTTTCAATGGGTTTTATAAAATATCTCAATCCTTAATCATTATAGAATTATCCCCTTCCAATTATCAATAAGATGGTCTATCTCATCTGGTGTCAAATCTAGATGCCTTAATTTTCAATGATCACTTTTTGAGCATAGAACACTCGAGGTATAAGGGCCCATGTTAAAACTTAATACATAGCCACTATAATTTATAAAAATAATATCTCCCTTGTAGTGGAGCTTGTACCCAAAAAAATCACCTAAAAGCTTTTAGAGTTTTTCTATCATATAAAAATGATTGAGTCTATTCATGCTGACCCCTAAAACTTTGACATTTATTTATTCTGGAACTCTCATATCTCTGTGGGTATAATCAGTGCATCACACTTGTTCATTACTACTAAGGTATCTTTATATATCCATTATTATAATATTTCTTTTCTCTATGGAAGCTATGAGGCTCATGTTAGGGAATATTTGTGGCATGCACTTGAATCCTGAAGAATATTCATGTCTTGTTACTAGAGATTTCAACCACGTCACCAGCATAAAATAGAAGAAAGGATGAGGTCCCTTCCCCTAAAAGAAGAGTGATACAATCATCCAATTTATGTCTCGCTACAATCTAATGAATCTGGGTTTATTTGGAGTTCACTATACTTGGTGTAATAATAGGAAGGGGAGCTTCCACACCTAGGGCCATCTAGACATATTTCTAGCCAATGATCATATGATTTATTCATACCCATGTTAAAAGGTAAATAACCTTTATATAAGTCTCTTAGATCACTCTCCCCTTATGTTTTCACTCACATGAAGGCATGAGAGAGATGATATGTTCTCAATTTCTCATTTGTAGATCGACACTCTGGGATACCACCAAAGAGTGGTTGAATCATATAACTATCTAGTTCAAGGGATCTCATGGAGCATTCTTCACAATAAACTTTGGTTCCACAAAGATGGTCTCAAGTTATGGATTTTAAATAAACCTCCTCACTACCATGACATGGATGATGTGAAAGTGGAAACTGAACATCCTAAAATCATTATAGAAGAGAACTGAAGTGCATGTTTATTTATAGAGATCTCTAACATGATAAAAATCCTAGAAAACATGATTCTAATGAATGAATGGTTGATGCATCATAAAGAGAGCATTAAATGGATCCACAAAGGTTATCCGAACAAAACTTATTTGCATGAATTAATTAAGGATATGAGGAACATTATAATACAGAACATACTTCTATAGGATGGCTCCCACATGGATGATCATGATGCGGTCAACACCATGGTTATATCACACTTCAAGGATTTTCTTGCATGATCAAATCTATTCAAGAATGAAGGGTATCTAGGTGGATCCAAAGAAATTATGAAAGTTGTTCCCCAATCTATTTCTAGTGATGATAACATGGTATCTGAGGTAGATCCAGACGAGAATAAGGCCTTCAATGTGACACAAATAATTAAACCAAAGATCACGCCTAGGATTGATAGATTTTAGGAGTGTTTTATAGAGGGTCCTAGAACCTATATGGGCCCAAGCTGTTAATGGAAGTGCAAGACTTCTTATGAGGTAGATGTCTACCTTGGGTATCCTTTGCAAAGACCTTGGTTTGCATACCCCAAATCAAGGATCCCTTGTCCCTCCATCATTATAGATTGGTGAAATTGTGTAATTTTTGAAATAAAGTGTTGGAAAGTGAACTCAGAAAGTGTCTCTATCTCCATATTCCTCAGTGGGTCTCATCTAAGATACATGGGGTTGTGAATGGATGTTCCTTACAAGGAGTGACTATTGTGTCCCATGAACCGATCAGTAACATAAAATATAATATTTTCGGTTTAAAAAACTCCCTTAATCTCGACATGGAAAAGGTTTTTGATATAGTTTAATGGAGTTTTCTTCATAAGGTTTTTTGAGGATGGTATTCTACTCTTGGGGATATGATATCATTTTTAGATGCATTGTTCATATTGTCTCTCAATATCTTTCTCAAGTAAATTCCAAGGCTTCTTCAAGGTACTGTGAGGTCTTAGGAATGGAGACTTGTAATATCCTAATATTTTCATCCTTATAGAATATATCCCCAGTTGCCTTATCAACATGTGTATCTCTAGTAGTGATATCCTTCCTTATCAATGGATTCTACACTAATACTATATATCACACCTTATGTTTTCAAATGAATCAATTATTTTTCTGAATTACATAAAATGATCAATATAAGGTATCAAAAATATCCTTGATAACTACTATAAGTGGTGAAAATAATTTATCACCCTCGCAAATAGAATATTTTATATCACTTATATATTTTCAGACATGTGTGTCAACTCTATTAAAAGTATTTGAACATACATTTCAATATCTTCCCCATGAAATATCTGGGTTCCCCTATCTTTCCACAAAGACTACACATCCAACACTTTGATCATATTAGTATAATGATCATAGATAAATTTTTGAATTAGAAAAACCTCTATCTATTCTTCAGAGGAATAATATCATAAGTTAACAACATCCTCTATTCAATTACGATTCATGCCCTCTCTGCCATCAGTGTTCCAAAGTGAGTTATAAAAAACCTTGATACAATTCTTTCCTATTTAATTTTGGATTCCCATTCAGATGATAAACATCACTAGGAATCATGGGAGCAACTTTAAAGGACCACGATAGAGGGATGTATTAATTTGATGAATATTAAGGATACACTTCACTACATGCATGAAAAATTAGCATTGGAAAATTTGGAAGATAGGACCCATTGGGGGATGTTTATGGGAGATAATTTAATGGGGGATATGAGCTTAAAAGTATGAAATCATTCCACAATCTAGTCTGAGGTAGTTCCCCATATTCATTTCCTCTAATATCACTCTCGAGGTATTATGGGGAGGGAGAAATTTCATTTTAGTTCCACAACTGGGCTAGCTCCAACCATAGGTTTACTATGTGTCCAACTCCTATTATCATTTTTAGGGTTGCATTCATGTTTCCAAGATTCATCAATTCCATTAACAACCATAACTAGTATGATACCTTTGACCTGATCGACATTAATGTAGTTCCTAAAAAATGCCTTTTTATGAGTTAGCAACATGGGCCTTTTATAATAAAGATTATCAAATTCTATTTACCCCCGATGGTAATTTTTATGAGTGGGTGGAGGTTATTTATAGTAGAGAGATACATAAGAAATTTAAATTCTTGGTGTGGATAATCAAGAAAAAAATAGTGGCCCCTGATGAAAACATCCTACTCATGGGAATCATTTTAGATTCTTGATGGTTTTTGTAGGGAAGGCAGGGAATAGAAAATAGAAAACCTATTATTTGAATGTGAATAAACATATTCAATATAAAGATATTTTAGTGACTTTACAAGATTCTCAACCCTGGATCTTTGAAACATCCCCTTCCTGAAAAGATGGTTAAATGGTGTAGGTCTAGATAGTATAAAAAAGAAGTAAATAACCATGTTATTGTAAGCAGGTTTCTGGTGTATATGTAATTAATGGAACTCAGTGCATTTCAAAGGGTACATCAGCCACACAATTTCTATTTTAATTCATACTAAAAACCTCTTAGTTGACTTGAACATAATATTGAAGAACTGGGAGTACTCCTCCACTCTCAGAGCACTATAGACAATAGGCTCCCTGTAACACCCCGAGATTTTATGAGAAGTATTATTTTTAATTTATTTGATGTATTGTGATGTACGCTACACCAAAATTATCTTGTGCTATATGAAACATCATATTAGCTTGTATTATATGCAAACACTATTCTTGTCTTGTGTTGCACGCAAGAGCGACCTTCCTCAATAGCATCTGTTGTATGCAATACTGAGTTTCACTAAACAATGATATAATGTTATAATATTATTATGAACTAGCCGTTATGAATAGTATAAACCACATTTTTAATTTTATAACATTATTATTCATCTTACACATTTTCTAGATCATGGTATGAGAACAAAATAATTTTTTCAGGTAAAATAAGTATTTTTCAAAAAATGCAGTTTTGCCGCCTTTTGATGGAGAACCCATTTTAAATATAATTTTTACAAGTTCATAAGTTAAATTTTACAAAATAAACTTCTTATTTTGAATTAGGATATAAAAATTTACATTGGATAAATTTTTGATACTTTTCTGATAACTTTCATATTTTGATGAATAGTAAAAATATGCTAAATTTTTCATAAAAACAACTTTTTTCATCAAGATAATTTATATGGTTAAAGGATGAATTTTAATGGTTTTAAAGTATAAATAGAATATAATATTACCATATAATATAATTTATGTCATTTCCATTAATTTTACACTGAATTCATAGGTAAAGACATTTCAATCTTTTGCAATGTTTTAACTTTTAAAACCCGTTTTGTCAACAGCGAGATTAATTTTAAATTAAATACTTCAACTTCTGTGTTTTGAATTTGAAAAACTAGATTCCATATTTGGAATTAGTAGGTCCAAATTAAGTTAATAATCTATTTTTTATTTTTAGACATTATGAATAGTAACTATGGTAAATTTTATTTACTACAGTTAAAGATAAATCAGGTAATTAAGGGTAAAAATAAGATTATAAAATTACCATAACACCTTCCCAAATTCTATTGGATGAATAAAAGTAGACCTATATCACCTAAGGGTTGGAATATATTCATATCATGGACTTTTGACCATGAAAAGGATGTAATTATTATTAAAACCAAAGAAAGTGACAACATGTCACTCTCTTAAATTTTATAAGTGTAATAATTTTAATTTAGTGATAAAATTCATAAAACTTCGAAAATAAATGATAAAAAGAAAGATAATAAAATTATCTACATCATGTGAATTTATTTATAATTTTTAAGGATTAAATAATTATCATTAATGGTGACACAATAGTGATATAGAAATTAGTTTATTGATTGAAATATCAAATAAATTGTTTTAAAAATATTAAAATAAATATAATATGAACCATTTAATGTTTTCCACAAATTTTATAGATAAATATTACATGTTATGAATATATTAATTTTTTTTTCGAATATATCATATGTGTGGATTTTATTTAAATTCAAATAAATGAATAGTGTAAAAATTGACACTATTGTAATTTTATAAAAATAACATATTATTAAATTGTTTAAAAATTACAAAAATATTTAAAAATTATAAATTTAAATTTATATGGTAAAAAATTTAATAATTTATCTAATTATGGACAATTAACAACACATAAGTAATTATTTATAACAATTTAAAATTTAGAATATTATTACCACAAATAAAATTAAATAGATTAAATAAGGATAAATCAAGTTGACAAGGTTTAAAATAAATACCCAACATGTATAAATTTTATTTTATTATTATATAAAAACCCTATATCACCTCATATTCTAATTTGAGTCATTTTTGGAGGTTTTTATGTGGGGTTTGAGTTTATTATAAATTAATAATTTATAGTTTTCCAAAAGTGCCCCTCTCCTCTCTTATAAAAGGGCAGCTCCGCCCTCTCCTCCTCACAAAATTTTGATCCTTCATGCTCAGCCAAACCCTATAAATATATCTTCTCCAATTACCTAGAAACATACTAGTGGTACTGTTATTCTTTAAAGACCAACTTTAGTGCCCAAAGAAGAGGTTTAGAGGAGACGCGTCGAAGAAGAGGTAATATACTTTACCGATTCTTTAAAATTTATTTCTTATTCTACTTCCTCTTATTTATTTTTTTCATTATAAAGTAATAACATAAGTATCACTAATATAATTATATGTTATTATAAATATTAATTAATCCTATTTCACCTTCTACCCATCCTATGAAAAATGAAATCACCGCGCGTGCGTACGTACGAAATAACGTCTTCATACTGTGGTGTAATCTGTTTTTCCACCACCACCTTACTTGGATGGGTATAATGGTGGAAATAATGACTATATATTATTATTATAGCATGATTCTAATTATGAGATATTATATCATCCACTCCAATTCCATTCAATAATTATGGGAACAATATCATCGCTTGTGCATACGTATGGATTACCATCCCCACGATGCGATGAGATTCATTCTCCACGTAAACAATTCAAGAATGATTATAAAGTATATATAATAAGTAATCATGAAATATATTAAATAATAATTCTACTGTATTTATGTATATATATATATGTCATTTACTTCCATTCAATTTAATAAGGAAATGAAAACAACGTTCATGCATACGTACGACCTACCATCTCCATGAATGGTGTATTTCATTCCATTTATCGATCTGTTATATATATCTATATGATGAATATATATTATATATAAATCATGTTTTACTTTATATAAATATTTAATCATGATCTGAGTAATCATATGAATAATTACAATTCAAAACATGTATGATAAATGAAACGATTTTACCCAAAATGCTGCTTTAACATGGAATTGACATTTGACCAAAACATAATTCAAATAATTGAATTTATGAAATAATAAATATTATTATGGTTCTATTAAAAGTTAATAATATGTTTAAATACACTATATATGAGTCTCATACACATACAGAAGAAATTGGACATAAGGTAAGAGATAATTATTCCAATCTTGTTCTTATCCGAGATTGTTTATTCGTAAGTATTTACTGGGGTTATGTTTATCATCCATGTCCATGTTTTCTCAAAATGTTTTCATTAAATGTTTACTATTATTCCATGTATTTTTAAATTCATTTTTACCCTTTTTTTACTTTTACCACATGGTATAGAAGGAATCTTTTTTTGTTTACCATACGAGGTACTTTTTGACTTTTACGACAAAAGTACGAGGAGAATGTTTTTTTAACTTATACGACACAAACAAATTTTTATGGTTTCATAACACCTTATTTTCATGAAGCTTCATATACAATATTTCATGATTATGTTCATAAAAAATCCCTTTCTTTTAAAATTTCATGAAATTTTGTGAAAAGAAAATGATTTTGAAGAAGAAAGGATATTTTCCTCAAGAATTCATTTCAAGTGTTTTATCGAAACTATTTTCCATATAAGATGACATTATATAGTGTGTTTATGTTTCAAGTATAATGTATCTATTATTTACATGGTTTTAGTTTTTATTATGATGAAATGATATCCATTTGTTTTATATGGATTATGTTATGATGGGATGATGTTTATGAAACCCATTTTATTCTTTGGGTTATGATGAATTATTTTTGTTTATTTTGTGGCACACGTAATAATTATTTCATTTTGAGATGGGTGGGACCTATATCTACCTCCAATGCATTGGGTAGAGATTTATATCTCATGATATAAACATGTATGGAACGAAAAGTAAATCCGGTTTAGTAATAGAGGGCTGGAACGGAAAGTAAACTCGGTTCAGTAATGGAATTTGTCCACTATGATGGTCTTGGAACATTGACTTGGATACAATGGAAATTATAACATGTGATTAATGGTTTTCCATAATTACCTATTTTATTCCCATGTTATTTTATCATGATTAATGTTCCTTTATGATCTATGCCATATATACTGCCATGTTTTTTGTCATTACTCAATATTTTGATGTTTAAATTTTATGTTCATGTTTCTACATTCAAATGTTTATGGATTATTTTATGTTCTCCATGTTTTACCTTACTGAGCATTGGAGCTCACCCTTTTTATGTTTTCTTTTCCCCAGGATACAAATAGAGGTTTTTGGTAAGGAAACAAAAGGTGAAGATCTTTATTAGAGATGTTGAAGATCTTTCAGCATGATTAGAAGATTTTGTTCAGAGTTTACAAAGACACTAAACTATTACGGTCCTTGGGTGTCTGTTTTTGTTATGTATTAAGTATTCCACAAAAGTAATTTAATGTCCATGTACATTAAGCTTTGGGTCTCTATTGTTGGTATCATAGGAAAGGTTTAGTTAACCTTTGGAAACTAGGATGTGAAAACTTTAGTGAGATCCCTAGAGATATTTCTAATGTATGTCTAGGGATGTGCCTAAGGTTAACTATAAGTATAAGTTACAATCCTAGAATTATGATAATGATCATGAATAACGTAGTATTAAACCTAATATGTTAGAGATTGAAAGTAATCCCCTTGATTATGTTGTTTTCCCAGTATACTTTTTGCCTCTCACACTATTCTTTTTGGGTTTTAGATAACGGATGGAACCCGAAGGAACCATGTTAATGATCAATGCACTGGGAAATGAAATGATTGTCTTTATGAACAACCAAATTTTATGGTAAATGGAGTAAAAAATATTATTGCTATAATTACACAAGTTATGGATCATTCTGGACCTCCACATGAGGAGAGAGGGGAACAATATTCTGTTGAGTCCTTCATGAGTCAACATCCACCTTCTTTCAGTGGGTCTTCTGATCCACTTGTTACTAAACAATGGATCAGTACCATTGAAAAGATATTTTCCATACTTTTCTCTTCAGAAAATGAAAAATTAATTTTAGTGGTTTACTATTTAGAAGGTGAAGCAGACCAGTGGTGGACTCTAATTAAGAATACAAGGCCTCAAGATGAAATTGAATCCATGGAGTGGGATGAGTTCAGGAACTTGCTTTTCAATAAGTAATTCCTCCGTATTCTTCAAAAAAAGATAGAAAAGGAGTTCGTTGAGCTTAAGAAAAAGGATGATGATTCCATAGGTATATACGAGGATAGTTTTACAAGGCTTGCAAGGTTTGCATCTAGCTTTATCATCCAACCTGAAAGTAAAGTTGGTCGATTATTCAGTGGATTAAAACCAACTCTTAAAAGGGAATTAACGATAAGAGACTTCAATAGCTATGAAGAAATTGTGCATTGTGCTATCAAGGTAGAACTGGAAGTTGGTGTTACATATCCATCTCATGGTTTTGATAAGAAATAAATGATGGAGTTTAAGGAAAAATCTAAAAACAATGGTGAAAATAAGATGAATGTTTTATTATTCTCAAAGTGTGGAAAGAAGCATGGTGGAGATTGTATTAAAGGGACTAGAAAATGTTTTAAGTGTGGAAAAGAAGGTCATCGAGCAGTTGAGTGTCAATTTAATGGAAAAAGGTAGCTAATGATGTTAATAGAGAAAAGACTACAGAGAACGCACCACCAACACTTCAATGCTACAAGTGCAAGGAAATGGGAAATTATGCTATCCAATGCCCAAATTCAAGGGTTAATGATGATCAACATCAAAAACCACTTAAGGAAAAGGACAAAGGGAAGTCACATGCGATCACTATTGACAATGTTGAGTTTGACAACAATGTGGTGGAATGATTAAGTGTTTATGTAATGGGATTCCAGAATAATGTTGTGGAATCTCATTTATAGTATCGTAGAATATTGGAGTATCTATGTATTGGTTTATTGTGGTTTTCAATAACTTTATGGTACTGGTAACCATGAAAAGTGATTGAAATATTTTTGGAAAGTAGATGATATGAGAATAATGAAGGGATAAGGAAAAAAATAATATGTTTGATAGTATTAATGAGCTCATGACTGATATAAGGACAAAGTTATATCATAGTTTGAGTATATAGAATTTATAGGATTTTGGTATATGGAAAGAGTTAACTTTTGATAGTATTGATGTTTTCTCTAAGGTTCTATGGTAACTCATGTTTCAAGAGAATACATGATTAAGGTATTCGCATGTTTGGAATGTGACCAACAAGATATATCTTATGATATATAGGGGATAAATGATGGTAATCACATGCTTGGTAGATGACCTCTCTAGTAATCATTTTCTTTATACTATGAGATTAGATAGAAGTATTTTGGATAATATTGAATATTAGAATGAATTAAGTTAGACATCAGATAGTAATTTTTAAGGCTATAAATTTTTTTATTATTTCTGAAATGTTATAATAGTATAATTTTAGAAAAATGACAACCTGTAGGATAGGCGACAACCCGTCGCGTCGGATAAGGATGCGGGAATCGAACCCACAACTGAAGTGCGACGGGCCTTTATCGCCTAACACTGGTCTACAAGAAGTCCCTAGTTAGTAGAAATTAGTTTTATTTTATTAAGCGGTATGATTTTTTAAGTATAAGTCCATTTTTGGAACCATATACGATTAACCCCACCATAGATGGACTTATGTATATTTAATATCTTGTGATAACCATTTTTGTGATAGAGACAAATGGAATAACCTATCATTCAATCTCATGATCTGCTAATACTTCAAGAATGAAAAATTCAACTTCATTTCTTTAAACAAGATATGAAGTGGAAATTGTTCATGGAATGACTAATAATGATATTACACTGAAATCAAGTAAGTATTTATCCTTATGAAAAAAATTCATCAACTTTAGGGAAATGATATTGAAAACCAAAAACGTTGTCCTAGTACCCTCATATCCGATGAATTAGATGGTACCTTAGATCATCAAAAATTTAGGGCTTTGTGATTGTTGGATTTTTTCATATCCATGTTCTCTACCACTCTCCATCAGAACTTGATGGTTAGATTTCTCTTCCATATCCATATTTTCACCTATGTTCTCCTATGTGGAAACCCAGTGATGAGTTAATTTGGGTAACCATTATGTTTCATACTTTAGTTTTTAAAATTATGTTTTGATATTCTTTTTTATGATGTGGGTTTCTATGAAAGAAACTTTCAAGTAGTAAACCATTTATAACCCCAATGAATTTCAAGGGAGAAATTCATTTTAAGGGGGGTAGAATGTAAAACCCCAATATTTTATGAGAAATATTATTTTTAATTTATTTGATATATTTTTATGTACACTAAACCAAAATTATCATGCACTATATGCAACACAATATTTTCTTGTATTATATTCAAACACTATTCTTGGATTTTGTTGCACGCAAGAGCGACCTTCCTCAATAGCGCGTATTGTATGCAATACCGAGTTTTACTAAACAATGATATATTGTTATAATAATATTATGAACTAGAAATTATGAATCGTATTAACCTAATTTTGAATTTTATATAATTATCATTCATATTACACATTTTCTAGATCATGGTATGAGAACAAAATAATTTTTTTGGGTAAAATAAGTATTTTTCAAAAAATGCAGTTTTTCCGCCTTTTGATGGCACACCAATTTTAAATATAATTTTTGACAAGTATATAAGTTAAATTTTACTAAATAAACTTCTTATTTTGAATTAGGATATAAAAATTTACATTGGATAAATTTTTGATACTTTTCTGATAACTTTCATATTCTGATGAATAGTAAAAATACGCTACATTTTTCAAAAAAACAATTTTTTTCATGAAGATAATTTATATGTTTAAATGATAAAATTTAATGTTTTTAATGTATAAATAGAATAAATTTTTACCATTTGATATAATTTATGTCATTTCCATTAATTTTACATTGAATTCATAGGTAAAAACATTTCAATCTTTTGCAATGTTTTAACTTTTAAAACTCGTTTTCTCAACAGAGGGATTAATTTTAAATTAAATACTTCACCTTCTGTGTTTTGAATTTGAAAAAATGGATTACATATTTGGAATCAGGAGGTCCAAATTATGTTAATAGTCAACTTTTTTTTAGACATTATGAATAGTAACTACGGTAAATTTTATTTACTACAATTACAGATAAATCGTGTAATTAAGGGTAAAAATAAGATTATAAATTTACCCTAACACCTGAAAAAATTATATTGGATGAATAGAAGTATACCCATATCACCTAAGGATCAGAATAGATTCATTTCATGGACTTTTAACCATGAAAAGAATGTAATTATTATTAAAACCAAAGAAAGTGACAACATGTCACTCTCTTAAATTTTATAAGTGTAATAATTTTAATTTAGTGATAAACTTCATAAAGCTTCAAACATAAATAATCAAAAGAAATATAATAAAATTATATATATCATGTGAATTTATTTATAATTTTTAATGATTAAATAATTATCATTAATGGTGACACAATAATGATGTAGAAATTATTTTATTTATTGAAATATCAAATAAATGTTTTTAAAAAATTTAAAATAAATTTTATATGAACTATTTAGTGTGATCCATGAATTTTATAGGTAAATATGATATTTTATGAATCTATTGAATATTTTTGTTCGAATATATCATATGTTTGGATTTTATTTAAATTTAAATAAATGAATAGTGTAAAAATTGACACTATTGTTATTTTATAAAAATAACATATTATTAAATTGTTTAAAAAACACAAAAATATTTAAAAATTATAAATTGAAATTTATATGGTCTAAAATTTCATAAAGTATCCAATTATGGACAATTCACAACACATAAGTAATTATTTATAACATTTTAAAATTTAGAATATTATTACCACAAATAAAATTAAATAGATTAAATAAGGATAAATCAAGTTGATAAGGTTTAAAATAAATTCCCAACATGTCTAAATTTTATTGGATTAAAATATTACAACCATATCGCATGTCATATTCAAATTTGAGTCATTTTTTGAGGTTTTTAAGTGGGGTTGGAGTTTATTATTAATTAGTATTTTAGAGTTTTCCAAAAGTACCCCTCTCCTCTCTTATAAGGGCACCTCCTCCCTCTCCCCCTCACAACATTTTTAGCCTTAATTCTTGGCCAAAACCTATCCATTTCTCTTCCCCACTTCACTATAAACATACTAGAGGTTCTGTTCTTCTTCAAAGACCAAATTTAGTTCCCTAAGAAGAGGTTTAGAAGAGGCGAATCGAAGAAGAGGTAATATCTTTTACCGATTCTTTAAAATTTATTTCTTCTTATATTTAAATTTATTTATTTGTTTAATTATAAAGTAATAACATCAGTATAACTCATATAATGATATGTTATTATAAATATTAAATAACCCTATTTCACCTACTACCCATCCTACGAAAAATGAAATCACCGTGCGTGCGTACGTACAGAATACCGTCTCCACGCTGTGGTGTAATATGTTTTTCCACCACCACCTTACTTGGATGGTTATACTGGTGGAAATAAAGACTATATATGATTATTATAATATTATTATAATTATGAGATATTATATCATCCACTCCAATTCCATTCAATAATTATGGGAATGATATCATCGCTCATGCGTACGTACAGATTACCGTCTCCACGATGTGATGAGATTCATTATCCATGTTAACCATTCGAGAATAATTATAAAGTATATATAATAAGTAATAGTGAAATATATGACATAATAATCCTAATGTATTTATGTATATATATTTTTCATTTACTTCCATTCAATTTAATACAGAAATGAAAACAGCGTTCATGCGTACGTACGACCTACCGTCTCCATGAACAGTGTATTTTATTCCATTTATCGATCTATTATATATATTTACATGATGAATATATGTTATATATAAATCATGTTTTACATTCTATAAATATGTAATCATTATCTAAGTAATCATATGAATAATTAAAAGTCAAAACATGTACGATAAATGAAACGATTTTACCCAAAACTCTGCTTTAACATGGAATTGACACTTGACCAAAACATAAAATCAAATAATTGAATTTATGATATCATAAATATTATTATGGTTATGTTACAAGTTAATAATATTTTAAACCCACTATACAGGAGTCTCAGACACATATAGATGAAATTGGACATAAGGTAAGAGATAATTATTCCAATCTCGTTCTTATCCGAGATTGTTTATTCGTAAGTATTTACTAGGGTTATATTTATCATCCATGTCCATGTTTTCTCAAAATGTTTTCATTAAATGTTTCCTATTCTTCCATGTTTGTTTAAATTAATTTTTACCCTTTTTTGAATTTTACCACAAGGTTTGGAAGGAATCTTTTTTTTACCATACGAGGTAATTTTTGTCTTTTTTGACAAAAGTATGAGGAAAATGTTTTTTTAAACTTATACAGCATGAACGGATTTTTACGGTTTCATACCGCCTTATTTTCATGAAGTTTACTATACAATATTTCAGGATTATATTCATAAAAAATAATTTTCTTTAAAAATTTCATGGAATTTAGTGAAAAGAAAATGATTTTGTAGAAGAAAGGATATTATCCTCAAGAATTAATTTCAAGTGTTTTATCAAAAATATTTTCCAACTAAGATGAAATTATATAGTATGTTTATGTTTCAAGTATAATGTCTCTATTATTTACAAGTTTTTATTTTTTATTATGACTAAATGATATCCATTTGTTTTATATGGATTATGTTATGATGATATGATGTTTATGAAACCCATTTTATTCTTTGGGTTATGATGAATGATTTATGTTTATTTTGTGACACACATAAGAATGATTTCATTATGAAATGGGTGGTACCTATATCTCCCTATAATGTATTGGGTAAAGATTTATATCTCATGAGATAAACATGGCTGGAATGACAAGTAAATCCGGTTCAGTAATACATGGCTGGAACAACAAGTAAACCCAGTTTAGTAATGGACTTTGTCCACTATGATGGTCTTGGAATTAATGCCTTGGATACAATGGAAATCATAACATGTGATTAATGTTTTTCCACAATTAAATGTTTTATTCCCATGCTATTTTATCATCATTAATGTTCATTTATGATCTATGTTGTATGTACTACCGTGTTTTATGTCATTACTCAATATTTTGTTGTTTAAATTTTATGTTCATGTTTTTACGTTCAAATGTTTATGGATTGTTTTATATTCACCATGTTTACCCTTATTGAGCATTTAAGATTACCCTTTTTATGTTTTGTTTTTCCCAGGATATAAATAAAGGTTTTAGGTAAGAAAACAAAAGGTGAATATCTTTATGAGAGATTTTTAAGATCTTTCACCATGATTAGAAGATTTTGTTCCGAGTTTCAAAGACACTAAAATATTACATTCCTTGGGTGTCTGTTTTTGTTATGTATTAAGTATTCCGAAAACGTAATGTAATGTCCATGTACATCAAGATTTGGGTCTCTACACTCCCCCAAATCTCTCTACCCCCAAATTCTTCCAATGATATTGGGTACACTAACATCCTAACCTCCCATGAATCAAACATAACACCAACAAACCATGAAATTTGGGGGTCATAAATAGAAGTGACATGGTGGAATACTTCATGGGATCATTAATCTTTTCTTTTAATGTGTTTTTGTCTACGAAACTCCCTCCCGGATGAAGGAATGACATCTCTTACCGGCCTCTACCTTTTCAACCAAAATCATATCATTCTGGAGGTAGTGGAAACATACTCTCTAATTATTTTTGATTTATTTTAAGTATTAAGAATCCATCCTTAGTCAGTAAAATAAATTACAAGAAGGTGCAAGAGTATCATCAACTCCCAGATAGAGGTCCTTCATACTTGGTAGGAGGGTAACATGGTTATATACTACCTCTCTTCAATGGTAACCTAGGGTGAAGTCATCACCTTATTCTCTTGCATGAAATCATTTCATCCCAAGGGAGTGAAAATTTTAAGGGGGTACACCCTCGGGTTTCACCACTAAAAACCCTCTAATTTGGGTATTTAGACAATTTTTGTCTTTTTTTATCTTTCCTCATTAATAAAAAAATTTGATTATGATGGTATGAAATTTTTACAATTTTTATTATTCATTATCACCAAAAAATATATCAAACTTAATAAAAAAATATTAATTATTTGGATTTAATGTATATAATAATTTTTAGAAGAATAAATTTGTATTATTTGAAAAAACTAATTTTAATATAAGTATACAAAATGCAATGAAAACTATTTTTAGGAAAAATATTATTTTATGTAAAAATATGATTTTCTAAAAAAATAAAGTATAATATTGATTCTAATTGAATTAATTCAATTATTTTAAACCAAGGAGTGTTATTTTTCATTAAAAACAAACCAAAACCTAATATAAACCTTTAAATAGAGGATGAAAAGCGAAGAAATAAAAGAATTTTTTATTTGAACAAAAACATTTCATATATTTTCAAAATGTAAATTATATATTAAGAAGGTAAATATTATTTTTTTATAAATTATATTAAAATATTATATATATATTTTTTTCACTAAAAGGTTTTTTAATCCTTTAATTTATTCTTTTATCATTATAATTTCATAAGAGTGAAAGTATTTGTGAAATCAATATTTTTCAATATTCACCCAGAAGTCAACTATTTTAGAAAAATCACTATAATTCACCCAAAAATAATTTTGATATGATGAATTGAAAAATTAAATTCATTTAATAATTTAAAATTTATAGAATTTAGGAATTTATGTTTAAATAAATTTCTTAAATAATGATATGTGGATTGTTATATTGTTTATCTAGAAAGAAAATATTACTATTGTTGCAGCACCGGTGTTATATATACTATATCTAGGGAGAATATAAATGTATGTTTGAGTAGGAATGTGACAACCATATTTCAAAATTAGGGTCTTTTCTGGGGATAAATTTTTCTTTTAGTTTTTCTTCACTTTTACTTTTATTATTATTGTTAATAGTTTTGGACTCTAATAATTTTGTTTCACTATCATTGTTAGATTAATCTCAGGTGAAGAAACATACAAAATACATAAAATTAGTTCTATTCTGTATTAAGGGAATAATTATTAAGGAATGTACTGAAGATGATTTGGAAATTCTATATCCACAATTTAAAGTTTTCAAAGATTCCAATTTAGCGTAGTATGACCAAAAGATAATGGAATAAATTTATTTAAATGATGAAGATGTTTCTGAAAACAAGAGAAGAAAAAAGATAAAAATTATAAGAGGATAAAGAAGTTTTATAATATTATATATTTTACTATATTAGAGCTTGACATGCCCTTGATTTTGAAGTTGGAAATAGAAGATCAATATACAATGAGATGTTTTGAGAATTCATGCTATCATTTTCTATGGATTATAAAAAATATAATGTGGTTTATTTTGAGGAGATGCTGGAGGAGGCTAACTACCTTACTCGAACCTTATAAATACCCCAAGGTAATTTTATAACATCAAATAAAAAAAGATTACTAGATTTAGGGAGATATATATTTTATTTAATAAGATACATTCTTATTTTATTTTGATTATGATAAATATTATCTTAATGTTGGTTTTCCCTTTGAAGATATTAAAGAGTCATATGAACTTTTTTACTACTTGGAGAGCCTAGAAGGACATGAAATTACATATGTTGAGGATCTTATAAAACCCATAGTTTTTATTTAAAACATATATATGGGGATATTTAAAATTATTGAATTGAATCCAAAACTATGGTAACCAATTACCATGAGGAAGAATCTATGTCAAATGGTTTAACATATCAATTTATATTTCATTTTAATTATTATTATAAATTTAATTTGAAAATGATTGAAGATGATTTTATTTTTATGGTTGTTTTAGATAGTTTTCATGAGGATAAAACTCTATTGTTTGTTATCACCTTCCTTGGACTACATCATCAAAGATGTACCTAAAATAAATGTGAAATAATACTATTATATAATTAAGGATTAATTTAAAGGACACATTTGTAATGATGAACTTAGGAACTAGGGTTTAAGGGAACACAATATAGTAGTGATAATTTTATGGCTCATAAGAATGAATCTATAGTCTCTATCAGACCATGATTGTACCTAAGACTATTCATTAATGGAAAATAAAAATATAGAACTATTGGGGGGGTGGGGTATTCCAATAATTTTATGCCAATTATTTTGTTTTCAATATTTCATATCTTTTTTAATAAATATGTCAACAATTTTTTGGTAAATAAAGAGGCTTTAAATCCCCAAGACTAAAATGACATACTTTAGCTGATTCTTACTCAATCAGGGAATAAATGCATACATCTTCTCACCATTTTTAGAGTTAATTTCTTACTAAATGTCAAAAAACTGTTTAGGGGATGGATTTTTTTAATTTTTGTCGACTTCACTTATTTTTTTTATTGATTGAAAAATAAGAATTTAGATTTTTAATAGAATATATTTTAGATTATGAAATGATAATATGAGTGTTTTCACTAGAATATACTTATTTTATTAATGATTTTTTATTTTATGCTTTAATTGTTGGGTATTAAACTTTCATTAATCCTTGGTATTAAAAACCATTTTGATGTTAACTGATTACTTATTTTAACACCCTAAAATCAATTATACATTATGATAATCATGACTAATTAATTTTCAAACATTCATAATTTAATAATATTTCTTGTAAATTATTTTATTATGTGATTAAATGTTTAAATCATGAATATTATAATATTTTTTAACGACCTGATATGAAAAATTTCAAACTGTGGGAGAGTAAAAATGAGAGGATCAACCACATGAAGAAATGGAAACTGACCATGATTTCATTGGCCATGAAAACACATGATTGACCATAACGTGACATGATTATGTGGTAGATGAAATAACTCTAGGATAAATGTAACAATACTATGGTAATTCATTTGATAGTGAAATTGAAGGTGGTTAAACATGAAGAGATATAAAAATTGAGAGGAGTAAAGAAGGATTGAAAGATTAGTGATAATTTGATCCACAATGAGAGTACTGATCATATGAATAAATGAAGTGAATGGATTCTTAGTTAACCAATGATATGTGGAAGTGATCATGTGGAAGAACAAGAAACCCTATATTGAAATTCCAAATTTCCATGAAAATAATACATACATAAAATAAATTAAGTGTTGAATATATTTCATGGTGTTCCCCCAATTGACCAAAAGAATTTATTTTGGATCCATAGTGTAATAAAAGAATCAACTGTGACCCAATTGATCATTCAGTTATTCGATCAAGCACATGAAGAGTTTCTAGTGACCATGTGATTGAACCATTGACTACATGGTGGGTTGAAATGACAGTTTGATTAACTGACCAGGTGTCTAGTTAACTAACCATAGTAAGGAACTCATCCAACTATATATCTAAACTAAAAAAATGAATTATAATAAATATTCAATGCAAGGGAGCATCACCCTAGATTATCTATCACAAAATTATGATAATCCAAACATTTTTTTCAAGTTAGATTGAGCTCTACTCATTGAATTATAACATTAATATATTTTAAATATGTAGGTTCGATAACTATGGAACCACTAATATATATCAAGGTAAAAAATTGAGGTTACATTTGGATAAAATAAAATGGATATATATTCTGGATCCGGGGAGTATTTTTTTTTTTAAATTATACACTTTTAATTCTATAAACCTTGTTTTGAACTATGACCACTTTTTTAATGTGGGATATTAATTTTTTTTGGAAGTTATATTTTTCTCTATACACATTGAAAAATACCAAAAAATTATTTATATCATTTATAATATTATATAGATAAATTCATTGCATGATAATTTTTGATCTTATTTTATTTATTTTTGAACTTTTGTAATTTGATAATTTAGTTTTTTAATATTTATTCTTTTGCACAAAAAAAAATTATGTAGTATCCAGATAGAATCATTTTATTGATATGAAATTATATGAGTGTTAATTTGTGTGGAAAATTTTAATTTTGAGCTTGATATATCACCATAATAATAATCATTCAATGATTCTATTCTAAAATCATTTTATCCAAATGTTTTTCTTATTCTAAAATATTAAGATTTATTATTGGAGATATTATTGGAGCATGTCAGAGGTGGGTATTAAATATACTAGACTATATATCAATGAGTATAAATAGTAATCCACTAAATTATATCTAATTTTCATTATTTCAAGAATCAATTGATCACTTTTAGTAAGTGTCATTTTTTTGATATTTGAATGTTGTTTTCCACTTTAAGAAATTTAATTTCCCTATTTATCTTTGGATTTAATTAGGAACATTGTTCTTTTTCTATTTAAGGACACTTGTTTTAGTAAAATTTTGGGACTATATGTAACAACCCAGGTAAATAAAGAATATGACATTTTCACATTTATCCATATTTGTGATTAAAATGTTAATATAACTTTAAAGGGGACGCTATGCTCGGTGGCGTACCCAACATGCAACAACGAGTTTCTTGGGAATCTTACGTTGCTCTCTAATAATAAAATAATATTATTTTAAATGGTAGTTAACACCTAGCTGTTGTGATGGCGGGAATGAATAAAACTAAAAAAAAAATGATTATATATGTTTGTCAAATATTTTTACTTTTTACAATAAATGTTAGAGGATTAAAAATGCGAATGAATCCAATTTTAAGCGTAAACATTCTAATATTCTTCAAAAGGTCGATTAACTGCCTTTTGATGGAGAAACTATTTTAAATCCACTTTTTAAAAATTTTATGTGTTTTATTTGACAAAATAAAATTCTTCTTTAGAATCGGGACATCAAAATTTACTTTGTGTAAATTTTTGGTATTTTTCCAAAAATGTTTAATTTTTAATAAATAGTGACAAATGTTGTATTTTAATTCAAAATCCCTTTTTAATATAATTTATTTATATGATTAGATTATCTTTTTAATTGGTTTTAAAGTGAAATTAGAATATATTTTTACCATTTAATCCAATAGTGGTCGTTGGAATTAATTTCACTTTGAAATTGGACTTAAACTAGTGTCAATCTTTTGATACTTATTGTTTCATAAAAACACGCTATTTGCTATGACAGCGGGAATTAATTATTAAATTAATTAATACAACTTATATGTTTTTAATTTTTTAAAATATACATCATTTTTTAATTCAGAATATCAAATATAGCTTAGGGTGAATTTTTAGTAATTTTCTGAAAAACATCAATTTTTGATGAATAGTGAAACCACTAAGTGGTACTTATAAAAACTGATTTTCCATTTAAATGAAAATTTTCCATCTTTGTGTTTTGAATTTCAAAAATTTGACATACATGGTTGTAATTAAGAAGTATAATGTGGTTCAATGTGATTAAAATAATTTTTTGGTGAATAGTAACTTATTAGGTTTTTAATCGCGATTAGAGGTAATTAGTGTAGTTTAAGGTAAGAATAATGTTTTAATAAAATGAAATGACCTAGAAACATGTCCAACCCTCATTGGATGTGTCATGGCCAACCAAGACAATCCATGGGTCAACTTGGGGACCCCATGGAGCCACTTTGGTTGGAAAATGACATAAATACCTTTTTATTTAATGTTAAAGTAAAAATGAGACAAACATGAAATGTTTTACTAAAACAATTTTTACATGGGGTTATACAAGTCAGAATTTTGACTATAAATATTAATTGGAAATATAAAAAGATTTCATACATCATAGTATTTATTTTAGAATTTTTAGACATTAAATAAATTAAGTTATTTATGACATCATGATGATGCAACGATGACCTCATTATTTAACGATTTAAATAAAAAGGAAAGATAATGTAAAATAAAAGACCTAAACATGTAAAAAACCTATTGGATGAGTTTATTTTGAACCCTTATCACCTTATCCTCAAAACACATCAACGTGGGTCCATTAAAATCCGAAACTCATTATAAAATAAAGTAACATTTCTTTACTTTTCAAGAGTGCCCCTCCTCTCCTCTTATAAAAGGCCCCCACCTCTACCTCCTTACCCACACTTCCAAAGTCCTTAAAACGGCCAAACCCTACCCATTTTGTCTCTCCACATCCCTATCTAACTCCTTTAAGCCTCACATTGGGCAGAAGTCTTCCCAAGTAAGCCTTTGAGCTCAGACTAAAGGGAGTTACCCGATTTTAAGGTAATGTCTTCACTTTTATCCTTTTGTTTTATTTTGCTTCTCCAACCCCCTAAAATATTTTTATTCATTTATTTTGTAACAAATACAGTATATTAAATATACTATGATGTTTTTATAAGAAGTATTAAAGCTACACTTACACACACATACATCTAATGATTAAAGAACATACTGTTTCTGTGGATGGCGAATTTCTGCCTCACGAAACGATGATTGTTCAACATTCTTCTAACACCTTAAAAGGTGGCCATTAAGATGACACTATATTTATATATGATATATAATATGTTTATGTTTTACTTAAGATTATGTATTTTTCCTTTATGGCATACCTTTATGGTTTCCATTATGGGTAAACGCGATATCTTCATTTAAGGAAGTGCGGACTACCGCCCCCTCAAAGTGATTTGATTCGTTAATACCATATGTGGAACGTATAAAGGATATATTTCATGATATTATACCATACTAGAATTAAAATAATATTATATATAATTATGTTTTAATTCCATTAAATATGAAATAGAAATGGAAGTAGCGTTCATGCGTACGTACCACTTACCGTCTCCATGAACGGTACATTTCATTTCTTATCCCAAAATGTTATATACTATTATAAGTACATATATATAATGGATATATATATGTAATATATTACATCTAAATTATGGATATCATTCTGGAATTATAACATATATACATATCTCTCATTTTTTTAATTCCATTAATAAGACAAAAAATGAAAGTAGCGTTCATGCGTACGTACAACCTACCGTCTCCATGAACGGTGCTTTTAATTTTTATCTCAAAATGCTATGGAATAGTATAAAATGAATATATACTAGATATATATGATATTTAAAACATAAATACTATTCTGGATATGATGTACCTATAACTACATGGAAAATTATTTTCCAACAAGTTCAATTTTTGACTCATGTACCAAACATCGACAAAAACGTCTGATATGAACTCATATTGTTAACAAATTATTATAACATTAAAATATGTGATATGAACTGAATAATAATATTTATAGGAGGCCCTTAAGAAATTATAAATTTACCAAAGTTTATTATTCAGGAATATAAAGAGACGAACAAGACAAGTTGGACTTGAGGTAAGGGATCCGACTCCTCTCTTTCTTTTAAAGTACACTCTTTTATGTCATTCCTTTTAAATATCATCTTTCTTGTTATTGGGATATTATTTTATATTACTCTTACTGTAATTTTTATGTTCATATTATGAGAGAACCTATTCTCTCTCATCAATCCATTTTGGAAGTTTTGAGTGGCACTGTTAGGCTGCAGAATTTTCGTAAGAGATCCAACCTCTCTCTTTCTTTTTAAGTACTCTCCTTTATGTCACTTATTTTAAGCTCCTCTTTGTTATGTTGGGGGATTTTATTTTGTATTTGTCTTTCTGTAAACTTTATGTTTATATGATGAGAGACCCTATTTCTTCTCATCAATCCATTTTGGAAGTTTTAAGTGGCGCCGTTAGGCTGCCGAGTTTTCATAAGGGATTTTTCATCTCACTTTTACTCCCGTGAGATTTATGCTACATTTGCCACAATTTCCATTGAGTGGTGTATGTACTACCCATTATTATACACTTTGTGTAGTATAATTTCATTTATTGGTATTAAAATCTTCATTGTATGACCCTTCTTCCCTGGGGTGTACGTTTTGAAAGTTACCCAACTCGGTAAGGGGACCTTTCACCCTCCTCATTTTGAAAGACTTATTTTGTAATGTCTTTTAATTCACATACTATTATGTTGGGATATGTTATTTTATATCCTTATTGATTTAAATTTTATGTCCAAGTGATTAGATACCCTTTTTATCTCTCATCAACTCATTTTATGAATTTTGAAGTGATGCCGTTAGGCTGTTGAATTTTACCAAGGGAACTTTCTAACCCAATTTCGATTTCTTTGGGTTCAACGTGTAGTTATTGAATATGTCTTCCTTTGAATATGTGTGAATGACCTTTTATTGTTTTACACTTAATATCCACTTATATTGGGTGTATTTATATTTGTCACACATAATTTTGAGATTGATTTATCCTTAATTTAAGGATACCTTCTTTATAAGGGATTTCATCACATTTGATATTTCTATTGAGACTTCATTGTTGTTATGCACCAATTCACTCTTATATGGTGTATATAATATCCTTTGGAATATTATATCATGAATCCATTTATTCTCATGATATTATATAGTTCTGACTAAATGTTATTCCTCAATTATTGTATTCAAGTGTCTCTAATTTTGGTAAAACCCCTTTAACCAAAATATCTCTTTAAATGTTTTAATTATTTGTTCTTATTAATATCCATTTTTTCAAAATGGTTTTAAGGATTTATTTATATGGATATTAATGGTTTAAAATTTTAAAATCTTCAAGGTGGTATAGGACACTTTGAGTCCAAAATCTCTTTATTAAATGTTTTAAATGGTTTTGGAAATGGTTTCTTTTTGAATGGATTCATTATTTCAATATACTAAAATGTTATATTGTGATTGAAATGTGGAAATGTTATGTTTCCTTTATGCATGTTTTATGTGATACGTTTATGTTATGGTTCTTGGGCATTGTTATGAAAATGGGTGGTTCCGTGATAAACTAAGGGCGGGTGAGCCCGATATAGCTCTCCAATGCATTGGGTAACGTGGAGTGAAACGTTAAGGTTTCTCCGAAGAGATTTAGGGAATATACTATGGTGGGTATTCCAAACGTAACCCAGAGGGTTACTCCCTATGTAATAATGTTATTAATGCCTCAAGTTACCTTTATGTTATATGATTTCTATGATTTATTTACGATTTGATGAGGTATGTTAAAGTGCCTATGTTTTATGGGTAAAGTATGATTTCAATCTTATGTATATATGAACTCATGTTTCCTTTCCATATTTTTATATCCCTTACTGATCTTTTTATGCTCATCCCAAGTTTTTTTGAAATGTTTTTCACAGGTCAAGGGAAAGGTATATGATATGATGATAGTGTCAAGGAAGTGTCAAGAAAGAATCCATGTTTTATTTTAAATATGTTTCCGTTGATGGGAAAAAAATGAATACTATCTTTATGTAACCACTTTGTTTAAATGTGGAATGTAATGAAAGTTTTATGATATAATTCTCTAAAACTCTAAACCTGAAAATATCCTCAATGTGTAATCTTGTAATAACTCAAGATTAAGTAAGGTTTAAGGCTGGGACCTTATAGTTGGTATCAGAGGTCGGTTTAGATAACTTTAGAGGTTAGGGTATTCTCTAAGCACAAGTGACATTACCATAATGGTTAGGATTTCAGAAAGAGTCCTAGTTTTAGATAAAGTGAATGAGTAAGTATATCTTAGTGTTTATCTTCCTCCTTAGTACATGATGGTTTTGTTGATATACTCACACTGACATTTCTGTTTTTAGTGAATGGATGGATCTAGCAGGCACCAAAGTGATAATAGGTTTGAAGGAAACTGTGGTGGTTCTCTGATTAAGAGACTGGATGAAATGGTGGATTCAATGAGGAAACTCATGGTTGTTCTAAAACAACTAGTCATGATCAACCACTTGAACCTTGGTATGATCTGTAATGCATCATGTACGAGATGACCAATCGATGTGGAAGTTCAGGTAATAATTATAAAGGTAACCATTAGAGTTTATATGATCCTTACTTTTGAGGTAATTATGGGTTATTATATGTTATGATGGAACATGAAAGGCATGAGATAAACTTGAGGTTAAAATATGTTATGATTGTTTTTGAAGATTTTATCTCATTTTGGGGAATGTTTTAAGAATTATATAGTTTTAGAAATAGGACAACACGTAGACCATGTGACAACCCATCGTGTCAGACAAAGCTGCGGGAATTGAACCCATAACCAAAGTGCGACTGATATTTATCACCTACCACTGGACTACGTGAAGTCCCTGGTTAGTTTGACTGATTCTTTTTAGTTAGATGATTTTATGAATTAAGAGTAAGTTAATTTTGGGTTATCTATGGAAATTTATTAACCTATCATGGAGGATATGTGATTAGGTTAATTACTTTTCAATACGAGACATTAAGAGAAACTGATGTTGTTTGGAGATAAATGTTACGATTTAACTTGGAAGACTATGTGACTAAATCCTTCAAATATTTGGGTTTTAATCTTAGTTTGGTTTACTTTGAATAATTTTATGGACAAATTGTTTATCAGATGGTCTTTGTTGAACTTTGGGTATTGTTTGATAAATTTTGGAGATTAAGAATAGATTTGTTTTTTTTAAAAAGGATTATCCTTTTTGGGTATTATCTGATCTTGTAAAAACTTTTTTGGTTTTGGTTTTGGTTAAGGTCTAAAGATATGGGAAGTATATAGTTCTCTTTTGTGGATTAGGTGATCCTCTAGAAGTTGATTATAGTACTCTTAATGTGAACAAGTCTTCCTAAATACTCGTATTTTGGGGAAAGTATGAGTTTCTGTAAGAAATCTAGTAAAAGTTGAAAGTCAACATGAAAAGTAAGTATATTTCCTTAAGATCAAAAATAAATTCCTCAATGAAGAGTAACTTAAAACAAAAATGTTGTCTGTTAAATTTTCCTTCTGGGGAATCAAATACCGTTTAACCCATCACAAGTTTGTGATTTTCTTGTAG
The DNA here is from genome assembly GCA_963277665.1 of Viscum album. Taxonomy (NCBI): domain Eukaryota; kingdom Viridiplantae; phylum Streptophyta; class Magnoliopsida; order Santalales; family Viscaceae; genus Viscum; species Viscum album. The sequence continues at coordinate 1,305,106,840 of OY728163.1, read as the reverse complement.
TTAACTTTCTCCTAGATATGTTTACTATCACTCTCCATCGGAACATGACCATTTGTTTTTTCCTCTATGTACATATTTTTATACTTGGAATCCTAGTATGGGTTAACTCAGATGACCTTTGTACTTATCTTTCTTTATTTTAAAGTGATTGTTTTACTGACTCTTGTTCCGATGTCGGATTTTCAATGAAGTTTCCAAGCCCAATTTTAAAAATTGCGAGGACGCAATTCCCAAAAGGGGGGAAGGATGTAACACCCTAGGTAAATAAAGAATATGAAATTTTCACATTTATCCATATTTGTGAATAAAATATTAATATAGCTTTAAAGGGGACGCTATGTTCGATGGCATACCCGACACGCAACAATGAGTTTCTTGGGAATCTTATATTGCACTCTAATAATAAAATAATATTATTTTAAATGGTAGTTAATGCCTAGCTGTTGTGATGGCGGGAATGAATATAACTAACTAAAAAAATTATTATATCTGTTTGTCAAATATTTTTACTTTTTACAATAAATTTTAGGGGATTAAAAATGCGAATGAATCCAATTTTAAGCGTAAACATTCTAATATTCTTTAAAAGGTTGATTAACTACCTTTTGATGGAGAACCTATTTTAAATCCATTTTTTGAAAATTTTATGTGTTATATTTGACAAAATAAAATTCTTCTTTAGAATCGGGACATCAAAATTTACTTTGTGTAAATTTTTGGTATTTTTCCGAAAAAGTTCAATTTTTAATAAATAGTGAAAAATGTTGTATTTTAATTCAAAACCTCTTTTTAATATAATTTATTTATATGATTAGATTATATTTTGAATTGTTTTTAAAGTGAAATTAGAATATATTTTTACCATTTAATCCAATAGTGGTTGTTGGAATTAATTTCACTTTGAAATTGGACTTAAACTAGTGTCAATATTTTGATACTTATTGTTTTATAAAAACACGCTATTCGCTCTGACAGTGGGAATTAATTATTAAATTAAATAATAAAACTTATATGTTTTGAATTTTGTAAAATAGACATCATTTTTGAATTCGGAATATCAAATATAGCTTAGGGTGAATTTTTGGTAATTTTCTAAAAAACTTCAATTTTTGATGAATAGTGAAACCACTAAGTGGTACTTATAAAAACTGATTTTCCGTTTAAATGAAAATTTTCCATCTTTGTGTTTTGAATTTCAAAAATCTGACATACATGGTTGTCATTAAGAAGTAAAATGTGGTTCAATGGGATTAAAATAATTTTTTGGTGAATAGTAACTTATTAAGTTTTTAATCGCGATTAGAGGTAATTAGTGTAGTTTAAGGTAAGAATAATGTTTTAATAAAATGAAATGACCTAGAAACATGTCCTAACCTCATTGGATATGTCATGGCCGACCAAGACAATCCATGGGTCAACTTGGGGACCCCATGGAGCCACTTTATTTGGAAAATGACATAAATACCTTTTTATTTAATGTTAAAGTAAAAATGAGACAAACATGAGATGTTTTACTAAAACAATTTTTACATGGTGTAATAAAAGTCAGAATTTTGACTATAACTATTAATTGGAAAGATAAAAATCTTTACTACATCATAGTATTTATTTTATAATTTTTAGACATTAAATAAATTAAGTTATTTATGACATCATGCTGATGCAGCGATGACCTCATTATTTAACGATTTAAATAAAATGGAAAGATAATGTAAAATATAAGACCTAAACATTTCCAAAACCTATTGGATGAGTGGATTTAGAACCCTTATCACCTTATACTAAAAACACATCAATGTGGGACTATTAAAATCCAAAACTCATTCTAAAATAAAGTAACATTTCTTTACTTTCCAAGAGTGCCCCTCCTCTCCTCTTATAAAGGCCCCCACCTCTACCTCCTTACCCACACTTCCAAAGCCTTTGGCTCGACCAAACCCTGCCCATTGTTTCTCTACACATACCTCTCTAACTCCTTGAAGCCTCACAATGGGCATAAGTCTTCCCAAGGAAGCCTTTGAGCTCAAACCAAAGAGAGTTACCCGATTTTAAGGTAATGTCTTCACTTGTGTCCTTTTGTTTTATTTTGCTTCTCCAACCCCCTAAACTCTTTTTATTCATTTATTTTTTAACAAATCCAGTATTTTCAATATACTAGGATGTTTTTATAATACGGATTCGAGTTATAATTACACACACCTCCATCTAATGGTTAAAGAACATACTGTTTCTATGGATGGTGAATTTCTGCCTCACGAAACGATGATTGTTCAACATTATTCTAACACCTTCAAAGGTGGCCATTAAGATGACACTATATTTATATATGATATATAATATGTTTATGTTTTACTTAAGCTTCTGTATTTTTTATTTATGGCATACCTTTATGGTTTCCATTATGGGTAAACGCGATATCTTCATTTAAGGAAGTGTGGACTACCACCCCCTCAAAGTGATTTGATTCGTTAATACCATATGTGGAACGTATAAAGGATATATTTCATGATATTATAACATACTGGAATTAAAATACTATTATATATCATTATGTTTTAATACCATTAAATATTAAATAGAAATGGAAGTAGCGTTCATGCGTACATACGACTTACCGTCTCCATGAACGGTATATTTCATTTCTTATCTCAAAATGTTATATACTATTATAAGTACATATATATAATGTATATATATGTAATATATTAAATATAAATTATGGATATCATTCTGAAATTATAAATATATATATATATATATATATATATCTCATTTTGTTTTAATTCCATTAATATGACAAAAAATGAAAGTAGCGTTCATGAATACGTACGACCTACCATCTCCATGAACGGTGCTTTTAATTTTTATCTCCAAATGATATGGAATAGCATAAAATGAATATATACTGGATATATATGATATTTAAAACATTAATACTATTCTTTATATGATGTACCTATAACTACATAGAAAATTATTTTCCAACAAGTTCAATTTTTGACCCATGTACCAAACATCGACAAAAACATCTGATATGAACTCATATTATTAACCAATTATTATAACATTAAAATATGTGGTATGAACTGAATAATATTCTTTATAGGAGGTCCTTAAGCAATTATAAATTGACCAAAGTTTATTATTCAGGAATATAAAGAAACGAACAAGACAAGTTGGACTTGAGGTAAGGGATCCGACTCCTCTCTTTCTTTTAAAGTACACTCTTTTATGTCATTCCTTTTAAATCTCATCTTTCTTGTTATTGGGATATTATTTTATATTAATATTACTGTAATTATTATTTTCATATTATGATATACCCTATTCTCTCTCATCAATCCATTTTGGATGTTTTGAGTTGCGCCGTTAGGCTGCCGAATTTTCGTAAGAGATCCAACCTCTCTCTTTCTTTTTAAGTACTCTCCTCTATGTCACTTCTTTTAAGCTCCTCTTTGTTATGTTGGGGGATGTTCTTTTGTTTTCCTCTTTCTGTAAACTTTATGTTGATATGATGAGAGACCCTATTTCCTCTCATCAATCCACTTTGGAAGTTTTAAGTGGCGTCGTTAGGCTGCCGAGTTTTCGTAAGGGATTTTTCATCTCACTTTTATTCCTGTGAGATTTATGCTACATTTTCCACAATTTCCTTTGAGTGGTGTATGTACTTCCCATTATTATAAAATTTGTGTAGTATAATTTCATTTATGTGTATTCACATCTTCATTGTATGACCCTTCTTCCATGGGGTGTACGTTTCGAAAGTTACCCAACTCGGTAAGGGGACCTTTCACCCTCCTCTTTTTGAAAGACATCTTTTGTAATGTCTTTTAATTCACATAATATTATGTTGGGATATGTTCTTTTATATCCTTATTGATGTAAATTTTATGTCCAAGTGAGGAGATTCCCTTTTTATCTCTCATCAACTCATTTTCTGAATTTTGAAGTGATGTCGTTAGGCTGTCGAATTTTACCAAGGGAACTTTGTAACCCAATTTCGATTTCTTTGGGTTCAACATGTAGTTATTGAATATGTCATCCTTTTAATATGTTTTAATGACCTTTTATTATTTTACACTTAATATCCACTTATATTGGGTGTATTTATATTTGTCACACATAATTTTGAGATTGATTTATCCTTAATTTAAGGATACCTTCTTTATAAGGGATTTAATCACATTTGACATTTCTATTGAGACTTCATTGTTGTTATGCACCAATTAACTATTATATGATGTATATACTGTCCTGTGGAATATTATATCATGAATCCATTTATTCTCATGATATTATAAAGTTCTGACTAAATGTTATTCCTCAATTATTGTATTCAAGTGTCTCTAATTTTGGTAAAACCCCTTTAACCAAAATATCACTTTGAATGTTTTAATTATTTGTTCTTATTAATATCCATGTTTTCAAAATGGTTTTAAGGATTTATTTATATAGATATTAATGGTTTGAAATTTTAAAAGCTTCAAGGTTGTATGGGACACTTTGAGTCAAAAATATCTTTATTAAATGTTTTAAATGGTTTTGGAAATGGTTTCTTTTTGAATGGATTCATTATTTAAATATAATAAAATGTTATATTGTGATTGGAATGTGGAAATGTTATGTTTCCTTTATGCATGTTTTATGTGATACGTTTATGTTATGGTTCTTGGGCATTGTTATGAAAACGGGTGATTCCGTGATAAACTAAGGGCGGGTGAGCCCGATATAGCTCTCCAATGCATTGGGTAACGCGAAGGAGTGAAACGTTAAGGTTTCTCCGAAGAGATTTAGGGAATATACTGTGGTGGGTATTCCAAACGTAACCAAGAGGGTTACTCCCTACGTAAGAATGTTATGAATGCCTCAAGTTACCTTTATGTATTATGATTTCTATGATTTATTTATGATTTGATGAGGTATGTTAAAGTGCCTATGTTTTATGGGTAAAGTATGATTTCAATATTATGTATATATGAACTGATGTTTCCTATCCATATTTTTATATCCCTTACTGAGATTTTTATGCTCATCCCAATTTTTTTTGAAATTTTTTTCACAGGTTAAGAGAAAGGTACATGATATGATGATAGTGTCAAGGAAGTGTCAAGAAAGAATCCATGTTTTATTTTAAATATGTTTCCATTGATGGGGAAAAAAATGAATACTATCTTTGTGTAACCACTTTGTTTAAATATGGAATGTAATGCAAGTTTTATGATCTAATTATCTAAAACTCTAAACCTGAAAATATCCTCAATGTGTAATCTTGTAATAACTCAAGATTAAGTAAGGTTTAAGGATGGGGCCTTATACTATATCTTACTGTTATTGTTGGTATTGAACTTTTTGGTTTGAAAAACATTCATGAGATATAAATAAAATGAGATATAAAAAGAACTCTCAATATTGGTCAAACATTAATTCATCGTTCTTTTATTGTTTGATTATTTATTTATTAAAATAATTATAAAATTCTACCCACGTAATGGGTTTTAAAATTTATTCTAAGATAACAAATTATTAATGTATATTTCAATTGGAGAAGAAGGGTTGTTTGGATGATTCTGTTGGATAAAAATTAAATCTTGTTTAATTCTCATAAACATTGTAAATTTCAATATTTTATTTTAAATAAGAAACCAAAATTACACTAAGTGAAGAAAATATCAATAGGGAAGTCACATTGAAAACTTTATAGGTTTCATGTTGTAAAATCCATTTAAAAATTTATTCTTTTTTCAATATTAATTTTTCAATATACAGATTTATTTACTTTTAATTGATTTTTATAATGTATTACTTGTGTAAAAGTGATGTCTTATGTATGAGGAATGTTTATTTGGCTTATTTTGATTAAAAGTTTCCATATATTTTCAGGTAATAATTGATATTTTAATGTCAAATTTATCATTAATTTAAAACTTATTTAATATTTTTTAAACTATGATGAATTATTTGATTTAAATATGCGTTTTTAGATATTTAGTTTATAAATATGATTTAATCCAAATTTATTATTTATTTTAATGAAATAAATACCATATTTATGGAATTTATTTTATTTCCATTTTGGAGCTATTAATTTTTTAAAATGTGTTTTTAATTTTGCTTATATTTTCATGTTTGGAACACGATACCTAAAATTCAGAAAGTATAATTTAATGATATACAGATCTCAATCCAAGATGAATTATCAATTGAAGAGTGATGGGATTCTCTTGAATATTTCTATAAATTCATAGATAATGAAAAGAGTAAGGAAATTTTCTAGTTTCATCATACTCAAGATGAAGACAATCCTATATAGTGGGGGAAATTATGTTAAAGTTGATAAGTAATTTTCAATGGGTATTTACCTAAAAGAATATTATGAACACCAAGGAGTGTTATACACAGAGTATGTGACATATTATTTATTTTTAAATGTTTTATTATTTCATTTTTTGAATAATATGAGGGGTTTAGAGTTGGATTCTATATTAATTTTCTACATGAAATAATTTAGACTCTCCATTCTAGATTATAATCACTCTATATAATTATATTTATATTTTATAAATAAACCAATTTTCTATTATTCTTGTGTTTTCCTAAACATCCAGACATGGATATCTAATTAACTAAGCAAGTTTTTGGAGGTGAAGCATGATCTTCCAATATATCCAATATCAAGATGGACATTAACCTACTATTAACTCTTATTCAATAATGATGATGAATTGGAGGGTTTTAGTGTCACAATAATTGTTAGGATTTATTTCTATTCTTACTTCATTATTTTCCTCTTAGGATCTTAGTTTAATAGAAAGAGTATAATAGGAGAGGTTTTGGGAATTTATTCTTTAGAAAATATCATATATTAATGTAAGACATTTTATTCAAGGTAGTTTTATTTTGAGTTAATTTTAATAAACAGGGGATCTCTCATGTATAGGATGACATTCAATTAACGAGTGTTCATTTTTTGGGGGTAAAGAGGCATGTTATTTGATACATTTCCCTTTCATTGAGTGATGGTGGTTAAAATCCTTTATTGGTCAATGGTAGGTAGTAGATATAATATTATCTTAGATATGGTTTTGTTTCTTGATAACCACTTCTTTATTCATTTTACACTATTTTCAATTGTTTTCATTTTCTTCCCACTAATATTTTTCTAGGTTTTTTATAAATTTTCATATAAATACAAAAATTAATTTATTTTAGGATAATCACTAGGATATATGAACTATCTAAATGGGAAAAATCTAAATTTATCTATAGTTCCATATATATGGATAATATAAGTGTAATTTTTATCAGGTTTTTGATAGCCTCATGTCATATAAAGTGATGAAACTATTTAAATAACCACTGATTATTATTTTATTAATAATTTCTACACAAAATTAATACACTATGAAATAATTCCTTACAAGAACATTACTATTTCAAATCATGGGACCTATTTTTCTAAAATGATCTATTAATTTATTTCAATGTAAATGTATTTTATCTACTCTCAAGAAAAGTTAGGTTTTTTATGTGACATTAAAAAATCTCATATATGATGCTCATTGATTATTTAAATATTTTTAATTTTAATTTGTAATTAGTTTTATCAAATTGAAAATATAAATTATCTTTTTTATTCCTTAAGTCTTAACATAGATACTCTTCCTTTTTTCATAGTTAATGTGTCTATGCCGAGTACAATTGATTTTTTATAGATGGTGATGTTGTTTTAAATCATAGAATATAATGGATATTAGATAAAAGCGTTATACTATTTTTAGTGTTAATAGAAGTATTTTATATTTGGTATTGAGTTTAAACATTTTGAAATTGAATATTATGATGTCATATCCCATAACTTCTATTAGGGATAAAAGTTTTCATTTGTCTTAGTGTGATGCATGCATGATGGTTTAGTAGTGGACACCACAGAGATATAAATTTTATATTTGGGTTTTGTGTCCTGATTTATATATCTCTCATTTAAATCATGATGAAATTATAGGTTAATTTGAAAATACGATAAGTTATTTAATTTTAAAAATTTATATTATATTTTTTGATTTGGTTGATTTGTTCTTAAATTATGTGTCCAAAAATTTGGATGTATATATTTTGTTGATAATGGATTATGTCCTTTTGAATCCATATCTTCAACTAATGGTCATTTTTTGGTGTTGGTTTTCATTGGATCATATATTATTTTTCCATGGTATTAAAAACAAATAAAAAACCTAAATCCAAGGAAGACTGTGTAATAAATTGAAAATTTTCAACAGTAAAATGAAGATAAGGAATGTGTACCTTACACTGGAATGTTGTAGAAACTATATTCATTAACTATCATTGATTAATTCTTATAAGAGGTAGTCAAATAATATCCATCCGCTAGAGGCATCCACTGGTTCTTATGAATCACCCGATGATCGAGTAGTATTATCTCATCAAACAATGGAATGTTGGTGCCTTATAAAGGTAATGGATGAAGTGTAAGAGAGCTATGAGATCGAGGGGGTTTCAACTAGCTACATAAAAGAGTCTCATATATCCATAGAATGGATACATTCTCATTATATATAGTCCCCAAGGATGTTTCTCAAGTTAAAAATAATTAACACATATGTTACTAGTTAATTCCAGAAATTATATCAAATGAAACCTATATTCATGTTAAACTAATATATTTATTATATGAAACAATCCACTTAATGATATACAACTAGAGTTCACTCAAATGTTAACAATTAATGATCAAATTCCATATCAGTTATAGATATGTTCATGATATTGTATACTATTCCTTATGATATATACTATTATATAATATGACTTTCTTGGGTAATAGCCTAAAATCCATTCATTATGATGTCCCCTTTTCATATAATACAATATGGATTGTTGCATTGTATAAATAATGGGTTATGGTATATCTCTTTCAATATATTACTTATAGTAATGTCTTATAGACTCTTTTCCTTTTAACCTTATGCTATATCATATATAATAATTTGTAAAACCATATCCAAAACTCTGTTTGAATATATTATTATAAAATTTTCAAAAGTAATTATTTACCTGACCAGGTATCACATCATATGAAATACCTTGTAAATACAATTCTAAAACTATATTTTATTATATCCTAAAACTTTTACAGCATCACATCCAGTCAAACTAAATCTCCATTAAGTCAATAATAGGTAGTGACCCCATGATCCATTATATATTGATAAGAAATATGAATAATTAGATCCATAGAATTATGTAAAGATAGAAATGTTGCAAAGAATAAATATTAATCAAAATACAAAGGGATTTGTAATGATATCCATTAAACACATGTATATCAATACATGTTTCAAATAGTTGGATCATATACAAATGTTCATTCCCGTATGATCGCTTTGCCTAAGAAATTGAGTGATCATAAGACACAATGTATGTAAATACCTTTTATCTAACTCAAACATTCTTTATTCATTGAGTAAAGTCTGACCAAGTGGATGGGTACATCACATGTCATTCACCTTTATGGATGATAAAATCATATGTCCATCAAAAGATTTTATAATCATGTTATATTTATTATCTAGCAGTAGCCACACACTTCCTTTATTTATCTCAATCAAGGGACTATATTTCACACTCCACATACAAGATGAAAAATCTAAGATGAGTTGAGGTTCAACTAATGAGATTATTATCAACATACCCAAACACAAATTTTGTAGCTAAGAATCAAGACTTATTTAAGAAAAGTCTCAAATTATGAACATTATCATGCTCGGTATCTCACAGAAATTAGGCAATGGTGGATCAAAATATGATCCATGCACCCCTAGTATAATAAAGACATATTGTGTGACACTCTATAAGGTATACTACATGGGCCATCCCATACATAGGACTTTTTTGAGCCTCATGAGCATATTCCATGTTTTGAAATAAGAATTATACTCATAGTATGATTAATTTTAGTCATATCCTATAATAAAAAAATACAAACATTAGTTAGGGATACCTAAAAGTCACTCTTTGAGAGTTCAATTTTCATTATACTTCACAAAATGTATATTAAAATAAACATATATACATCCAAAAATAAATAATGATAAGGAATACACTTCATTTTATATATCATGACATATTTTATATTCATAAACCCCTTTAAGAATACCTAAAACAAATATACAAAATCATATGTATAACATATATTACATGATAGGAAGTCATACCATCCTTCTGTTTACTACACTTTTAGGGGTTTTCTTAGAATCATCACATATTTGTGTAATTATTATGACATATATATTTGACCATCTAATAAGACCCCATAATCATTAGTGAGTAAAATATTTAAATATTGAAAGTTTGAATAATGGTTTGATTAAGTAATCTGTTGGCGCCAAAAATGCGGCCCGAAAGAAAGGAACGAAAAAGGCAGGTGCGTTGCCTCGCGAAGCTCCGTCGCGAAGCCCCGCTGCGAAGCGCCCCAACCATGGCGGCGCCGCGAAGCACCAGAGGCAGTAATCCTCCACGAACCCATTTGACGTTCGTGAGCCGCCGCAAAGCTCCAGAGGCGGTAATCCTCCGCGAACCCATTTGACGTTCGCGAGTCGCCGCGAAGCTCCAGAGGCGGTAATCCTCCGCGAACCCATTTGACGTTCGCGAGTCGCCGCGAAGCTCCAGAGGCGGTAATGCTCCGCGAACCCATTTGACGTTCGCGGGCTGCCGCGAAGCCCTTGAGGCGGCGCGCGAGCCCTGCTTCGCGGCACCCCTTCCCTATAAATACTGGACTCCCCCTGAGTCCCGAGCACAGACAATCCGACCTTTCGGCTTCTCCTATCCCGAATCGCGAATCACTCTTTGCCACGAGAATCATGAGCTCTGCGAGGTATTTCTACTTCGCGAGACGCCTCTGCTTTGTCTCGTTTTGAGCCCCTCTTCTGAGAGGGATGCCCTTCGCGAAGCTCAAGGGCGTTCGCGGAGGAAGGGGATTCCCAAGGGAACCCGGGCAGCCGCGGAGCGTTTATGCTTCGCGAAACACCCAATCCATGCTAGAGATCCCTATGCCAAGGCAAGATCACTATGCACCGCGAAGCACACTGCTTCGCAGGACCCTGCTTCGCGAGGCACCCCTTCTTCGCGAGGCAGTGCTCTGCGAACACTGTTCCACTTCACGAAGCACCTTCCACTCACACTTAGGCCCCATCCTAAGGCCAAGGAACTCCACTTCGCAAAGAACACTCCTCTTCTTATCGATTCCTCTTCCCGTGTGACCCTCCAGGTTTGCACGATGTGATTTCGAAGTCCCATGGACAATACCACCCGTAGCGTTGCTTCGCCTAATGCTTCTTCGCATAGGCACGCTAACGGCTATTGCTTCTTTGCATAGCCACGCTAACGTGGACCCCTCGATGATTCGTTCCACGACCCCCCTTAACCATGGCCTTACCGGTACCTTCCCTTCCCCAAGGACCAGAGGGTACCGGTTATGTAAGTCCTAGGGGTGTGGAGTGAACCCACCTCGTCCGAGCTACAGGACGTTAAACTGCCAAGCACCACGTCCTCAACACATGACGTTAAACTGTGATCCGACCTCGTGCCCCTCGCGAGGGGTCCCCCCCAGCTCGAACATTTTTTACACCACTCGTCTCCACGGGAATGGAACTCTTCCTCACATGGAATGAGATCCTCCTTGTCGGAGTGGCGTATGTTCGTAAGAGAAGGGCGACCCTAGCCCCCCTCAACGGATGGCTGCACCTTTGCATCTCCGTACTTCCCCACTACCAAGGTCAGTGGAGGGCGTGATAGGGAACGAGGCACCTCCCATCATCGGACCAAGGTCCATCTTTCCCGCGCTTTGTCGCGCCATGGGCCTGCATCCTGGAGTAAGTCCCAACACCATGGGCCGCCCAACGCGTAAGCCCCTTTTCGCTTCTCACGGACGCACCCCTCACGACATGATCGTCAGGTCCTTGCAACCTCTTGTTTCTCACACCGATCATGACTCACGTGGGCTTAGAGTGAGCACCGACCCTGACCCCGAACCCACCAACCTCTTGAACTACGAGGTCTTTGATCCATGTCAAGGCATGGTACGTAGGAAGCCTCCACGAGGTTCAAACCCACCCGTCATTCACGTCGGGTCCCATTCTGGTCCAGTGGTAAGCCATTGCGACCCACCTCTTGAACTACGAGGTATTTGATCCATGTCAAGGCATGGTACGTAGGAAGCCTCCACGAGGTTCAAGCCCACCCGTAATTCACGTCGGGACCCATTCTGGTCCAGTGGTATGCCATTGCGACCCACCTCTTGAACTACAAGGTCTTTGATCCATGTCAAGGCATGGTTCGTAGGAAGCCTCCACGAGGTTCAAGCCCACCCGTCATTCACGTCGGGCCCCATTCTGGTCCAGTGGTAAGCCATTGCGACCCACCCCTTGAACTACGAGGTCTTTGATCCATGTCAAGGCATGGTACGTAGGAAGCCTTTATGAGGTTCAAGCCCACCAATAGTGGTCCCCCGGGTCTACTTTCACCTCGGTTCACCGACAGACTCATTTCCCTTGAACTACGAGGTCTTTGATCCATGTCAAGTCATGGTACGTAGGAAGCCTCTATGAGGTTCAAGCCCACCCGTCTTTCACGTAGGGTTTCACCCCCGTCCATCACGACGTTAAACTGCACTCCGGTCCAGTGGTAAGCCATTGCGACCCACCTATCTCTTGAAATACGAGGTATTTGATCCATGTCAAGGCATGGTACGTAGGAAGCCTTCACGAGGTTCAAGCCCACAACCAGTGGGCCCACGAGTCTACTTTCACGTCGGTTCACCGGCGAACCTTTTTAACTACGCGGACTTTGATTCCCTGCCACGGGGATACGTAGGAAGCCTCGTCAAGGCTCAAGCCCAACTCCCATCGGACCAAGGTCCCTCATTTATGTCGGTTCGCCGACAACCATCGCCCGTCGTTTATTCACGTCAGGGTTCACTATCGTCCCGCATGACGTTAAACTGTATTCTTTGAACTACGAGGTCTTTGATCCATGTCAAGGCATGGTACGTAGGAAACCTTCCCAAGGTTCAATCCCACCATTAGTGGACCCATGGGTCTACCTTCACATCGGTACTCTGACGATGCCCATCGGACCAAGGTCCACCTTTCCCGAACTACGCAGACTTTGATTCCCTGCCACGGGGATACGTAGGAAGCCTCGTCAAGGCTCAATCCCAACTTCACTGTCGCCCCCCAGCGATGGTCCCATTTCACTCTCCTTCCACTCTATTCATCAACCCACCACCAGTTCCGATTCTCGCCCAGACCGTCTTATCCTAGTGAGACCATGTCGGTACGCTCTTCTTCACAGTCGCCCATGGGCTAGCCTCGGTATCGACATCCCTTCAAGGAGGATCCCTCAATCCGATCTATCCTAGCTAATGCTCTGGTTGGGTTGATCCGTCTCCGTTGGACGTTAAACTTGTGGCATACCCTGTGTTGAGCACGGGAAGCTGAGGAAAACCTCAGATATGTGTCTATGACATATAATTCCCCGCGCTCGATGTGGGATGCCTCGGGCTTCCACGCCCTCGAGAAGCCTTGTGGTCAAGGATAACAGACAGACATGCCAGGTACCCCAACATCCAGAAACGCTACTGATGCCTCAACGTGACTACTCCCCTGACTGAAGGTTGCTGCCCTGACTGGACCCTTTGGAATGTCCCGACAGAAGCAGTGTAATTAACCGGCGTCCATGGAAACATGGCACTGGGAAGATTTTCACGAACTACGTATTAAATCTATAAGGGAGACCCAGACTAGGTGACGAGTTCTGAGGAGGAATCTGCAGGAGAAAAAACCGACATCCCATCATCCCGTTTTGATCAAGGAGCAGACATCCCTGAATAAGGAGCGAATGCTGCCCGCCTTTGGAAAGTGGGAATGCAGGGCAACAGAAGCGCCGCGCGTCCTCCCCCACGGACGGACAGGCGCGCCCCCCGGCGAAAGCGTCAGAAACAGAAATGGTGAACCCGACGTGAATTTCTTCTCCTCAATATGGAGATTAGTAGCGTTCGAGACACCAGTAGATTGACATGTCACCGGATCCAGATATCCGGTGCCTGGTCCCGCCAAGCAAATAGAGGGTCTGTCGTGAAACTCACCGGAAGTCGGGGTAGTAGAACGTGGGGAACTCCGCTCTGCAGCGTGTTGGCGTGGATCCTTCTCACAGACATGGAGAATGGAAGAACGCTGGGGCACTGGCTGTCAATCCTTTGCCTCTCAGTACTGATTAGTTGATCCCTTCGTTTCTCAGGAACCAGGTTGCTATTTCAAAGATGCGGTCACCATCCGCTCCTCGCCCACGCAGGGGCATGGGAAACACCATGACGGCCACCCCGCGTAGCGCCGCTAACACCACGACGGCCGCCACATCGCGGAAAACGGGGCGCCCACGCCCCCTCTCCCCATCAGAGGTCATCCAGCGAAGGGTGATCAATAACCTCGTGTGTAGGTACGAGGAAGAAGGGGTCATCCCAACCCGGGATATGGCCCGCCTGGACCTGGAGGCCTCCAGGCCCCGCCGTCAATGCCGCCCTAACAGGCCGCGCAGGGAGCCTCTGCTCCCCACCCCAACATTCAACCGTTTCGGGAGCTTGTCTCCTGAACGCCTTGACGACTCCTCGCCTTACGCTGAAGAGGCGGGCGCCGTCCGGCTCAGTCCGCTCAGGGCCCCGACCCGAAGGCCCCAGGCGGGAGCTCCCGCCCGGCCGCGTCAGCGCCACCGTCCGGCCCCGCAGGAAGAGCAGGCAGGCTACGTCCCTGCACCACCTGCACCAGCCCGCCTGACCCGACGCCAGCATCGGGCCTGGGCTGAGGACGCTCGCCTAGGCACGTCAACGTCGACAGCTACAGTGGCCCGAGCCACCGCCGACGTGTATCGTGAAGCCCCTGCATACATTGAGCAGGGGCACTCCTTCACCCAACCAGGATCGAGACCCCAACCGCCCCACAGGCAGGCTGGGTTGACTCTCCGGGTTGCAGGCCCAAGTGGTGATTGCTGCGAGCTAACCCGCGGTAATGCCACCCCGTACGGAGGTCCTCCCCGTACCACTACTCCACAGAGCGTGGACCTTCCCCGCTCCGAGGTTCGTCATGGAGGCATGCCTCGTGCTACCCCCATCCTGCAGGAAGACCTGCCCCGTGGCAGTGACGCTCAGCGCGGAAACATTTTCCGCACCCGCTGTACAGGGTATGGAGTCCATCCTTCTGAAGGCACCGTCCATCCGGTCCTTCTCCAATGTGGGGGCCCTCCCTACGTCCTCTCTACAACCGGCGAAGGTCCTCCTCGCCCTAGCAACTCGAGGAGTGAAGGTCGGCCTCGCTCCACTTGCATCGACCATGGAAGTCCTCCCCATGCTCCTGCCAGTTCCAACAGAGGCCCCGCCCACATGGGTACTATTCATGGAGGTCCTCCCCATGTACCCTTCGACATTTTCCCTGGTGCCCCTCGCACCCCGGCTATCTCGAGTGGGGGCCCTCTCCGCCACGGCGCCAGCGCCGCCCCGAGGCTGCCTGATAGGGGTCAACCCTATCCCGAAGAGCCACCCAGGGGCAGAAGAGCGGGTCGTCGCCGCCACAAGAAGAATCCTGGGAAGGCCCAGGTGGAGATCAAACCTTCCCGCTTCTCCGATTCAGAAGCGGAATACGATTCAGCGATGGAACCTTCTCCCCGCTCCTCTGTATCAAGGACTGGGGCAGGAAACAGACGCGTTAGCCTCGTTCTCCCAGAATTTGAGGTCCACCGGATTCCCGTCTCTCTCTGCAGGTACATCCAGGAGGAGGAAATCCTGGGAATTCCACAGGTCTCGACCACGCAATCACCGCCTCTGTCACCAGAAGAGCCCTCTACCTATACCAGAGATCACGTAGAGTTATTTTGGGGGCCAACGACGGTAGAGCGACGACACAAATTGTCGCCGGTAGCCGCGGCTCATGTTCCGGAAGCTACGATTATCAGCCCGTCGTATCGTGACATCGTGGCCAGGTCACCTCACTCTTCGGAGGATGGCCCGGAATTCGGCGGCTAGTCAGCTCGTTTGCCATATTATCCACCGCCGAGCTTACTATCCCAAAGGTCCGCCTCGGTACCACTACCGGTTCCTCATCCGCCCCCGATTGACGAGTGGGGCAACACAGGGCCAGACACTGAGTCCGAGCCTAGGAGCTTCTGGAGTATCCTTGCAGTGGATTATTTCCCGGAGAAGTTCTGGCCGACGGCGGCACTGAATTTCCGCGTACCAGATTCTCTTACCCCTGAAGACGTGGGGTGGTTTTGTCGAACCCTGTGGGCGACACACTTCCGCCTCCGTTATGAACGGGTGGTGTACCCCATAAGTCGTGAGCACTTCGAAGAAATCGGCAAGCAGTGCCGCCTGATCGATGCAGCCGCACTTCTTGTGGCCCAGCACCCTGAGTCGCCAGGCCACCAGAGCACCCTTCAACGAAAATGCGTTCAGAGTCTTAAAGCACTCCGTAGAATCGTCAGGGAAGCCACCCCCCATGTGCAAGTCCGTGGTTGGGGACACTATGCCGCTCTCCTCTTCGACCCTATCCGACGGCAGCCCGATTCGCTATGCGACATCGAGGATATGCCCTCAAGAGGGGTCACAGTCCACATGGCCGATGTTGTGGATAAGGAAGATGAGCTTGAGTTCATTGATGGATACTTACCATCCGAGGGCGTACTGCCGCTGCTCGACCCGTCAGGGAGAGTTACCCGTCATCAGAGGAACCTGCTAGGTCTCCCCGTACGCACCGAGTCGCTGGTACTCGGTCGAAGCACTGGCAAGGGTAAGGAGCACATCGGAACAGTCAAGCACTCCGACCCATCCGCCTCTATGTAGAAAATGGATGAAGATCCCGAAAAGGCCACATTACGCCAGCAGCTTGCTGAGCAGAAGAGGCTGGTTGACGAACTCTTGGCTGAACGCGCTACAGAGCGACGACCCGACTATGGTAATCCCAGGCCGGGGCAGCAGGGGCAGGAAGAATTTCCCCCCGGTGAGATGCCTCTGGGAAACCCTGATCATGCTACTGCCGTAGATAGGGAGGAATCCAGAACATATGGCAAGAGGGTGTGATACGTCTCGCCAAACCCCCCCGAGCGACGGGGCAATCTGAAGAATCCAACCCGGGTTCCCCCAGTCGCCCAGTAGGTCGTCCAGCCAGTCGACCCACGAGCGGCCGAAGCCGTCTACAATGTTGAAGAACCTGGAAATGCACTTGTGGTTAGGGATCCCCGTCAAGACAGGGACCCCCACCCGGAGGACCTTATTGCAGCACTCACAGCCCGCCTCGAGGCGTTGGAAACGCGGCAGGTGGCAGTCCCACCGGATGGCAAGCCTTATCCCGCGTGGGAGGATGATATGCCCGCACCTCCGGGTTTTGGGAACCCCAATTTCTAGCCTTTTAACGGAACATGGGACCCTCCCCAGCACTTGGCTCATTTCTCTTCCAGGTGTGGCCCCATGCTGGGGACCCCGGCTCAGCAAGAAGCCGCCAAGATCCGATGTTTCGTACAGACATTGGAAGGTCCGGCATTCGTCTGGTATAGACAGCTCCCTATCGGATCGGTGACTGGTTGGGAGGATCTTCGCCGGCAGTTCTTATACCAGTTCAGCTCCACCACGCGAAAGACCAGTATTTCAGACCTCTTCAAGTGCAAGAAAAGGCCTGATGAGTGAGTCACAGACTTCATCGCCCGGTGGAAGGGACTTACGTACTCCCTCGATATGCCACTGACTCAGGAGCAATTACTGACGATGTGTGTGGGGAACGTCAAGACAGAGATGGTACCCTCCTTGATTACCCAGAACTACCATGGAGGGTTCAGAGATTTCTCAGACAAGGCTCAACGCCTCGAGGAAGCCCTGCAATAGGCCAGTCAGGCACGTTTGCTGCCCCCTATGATCCCAGCCAGGAGGACCGCCAGGGCTGAACCCGCCACGGTGGCTCAAATAGAAGCCCCGAGGCAGCTGGAATTGCTGCCGGCGACACCACCCCCGCAACCCCGTAGAGGTCCTCCACCTCATGCACAGGCTCCCACCCAGCAGCGACCGCCTCAGAACCGACAGGTTCCCCCGTGCAACGCGCCACCGCCACCTAGGCGAGACAATCAGGCGCCGCCTCCTCAGCAGGCCCCTCCGGTCCCTCGTCAGGACCAGGCCCCCAAGGCCCCCCTATCCGAAAAGAAGGTACCGGACCTATTCATTCAACGAAAATCAGGTCCCTGGCTACTTCTGAAGTGCTCTAGAGCAAGGGATTGTGCGTCTGCCTGAGTGCAGAAGGCCGGCAGAGGCGCATCTCACCGATCACCCCAACTACTGCCCTTATCATCGGATCCTGGGGCACACCCTCAAGCGATGCTATATGTTTAAATACTGGCTTCAGGACCAGGTCAACAACAAAATAGTCAAGTTGGGCCTAGCACCAGTGCAAGTGGCAGGTGTCTTTGCAGGGTCAGAGATCGGCAGCGACAGTGAAGGTGAGTGGCAGCAGGTCCCTAGCCGCGGATCCCAGAAATATGACGACTGGATGGCTCAAAAAACCATCGTCCGTGCCCAGGGTATCATCCGGGCACTCCTAAAGCAGTTGGAACCTTCAGAAGAAGTAGCAGGTGCCTCCGCATCGTCTTCACAGTCGACCTCTGCCCAAAAGGGAAAGCAGCGACGACGTAAGAAGAAGCAACGTGCACTGCCAGTGCCGTCGTCATCCCGCACTCTCGGCGACTTTATGCCCCACGAAATGGGGATCCCTCCCAGAATCCGCCCAGCGGTGGATGACTCCTCGAGCGACAGTCAAGGGTATGCTTCGGTTAACACCGTGGAGCTGGTAAAGCCCTATATGACCCCCGACGAGGGGGAATGCCAGGCGGACCTCCCCAACGTTTCCAGCCGACGTCAACGTCAGCGGAATCGCAATCGTGCCAGTCATCGAGGCACGTCAGCAGGCACTTGTGGCCAAGCCGTGCACGCTACCGAGACCAGGCAGTAGGCTCAGCGCAGATCTCAGCACGCACAAACCCATCCAACACCCTCGGCTTTACCTCCACTGCCGTTTGTGCTACTGGATCGGGGAGAGCTGCCTCGTCCGTATCATAGTCAGTCTTGCCCGGCTACAGGCCAGCCTCCGCTGTCCGATCCTAGTCCAGCGACTACTCTTCAGGTTTCTACTGGTAGGCAGCAAGATGTACCCAGTACTAGTCACTCGCCGGTTCAGCCAGCCAGACCCGATGTGCATCCAAATTCCGAACGACCTCCAGTAAGCAGAGGTTCGCGTTTGGCACGCAAGTATGATGTCCTAAAGCACCTGGCCGGCATTCCGGAGAGGCTCTCCATCCTTGAGGCCCTGCGCCTGTCATCCGAGATGCGCGAGGCACTTGTCGAGGCCCTAAGGAGCCCCCTCCAGTTCGAGACGGAGGTAGCAGCTGCAGAAGCCTTCCATACCGAGACGATTGAAAACGCCAAGTGTCAGGCGGTTATCTCGTTGTCCGGTGAAGATGAGGACCCTCCCATACAGGGGCACATTCACCCGCTGTATATCACTGGCCACTTCAACAGTGTGGAAGTCCGTCGCTGCCTCGTTGACACAGGTTCTGGAATCAATCTAATTCCGACCCAGACGCTGCAAAAGCTGGGTCTGTCCGAAGGTGATTTAACTCCCTCTGACCTCAGGATCCAGGGGTACGACAGGACAGAGCAAACCCCAGTCGGCAAGATCCTCCTGAAGACTCAGTTCGGTGGCTTAATTGCCAGCACCGAGTTCATGGTTGTTTCTCAGGACACCGCCTACAACGCATTGATGGGTAGGCCATGGCTCCATCTGCATGCAGCGGTCCCCTCGTCGTATCACCAGTGCCTCAAGTACTCGCTCAACGGTCGAGTAGGCGTGCTCCAAGGAGACGCGTCCCCTTTCGCTTCTTGTGAGGCCCGCTATCTGGATGCGGGTTATTACAAAAGTAAGGAAAAGCAAATCCTGGTAAGCGAGGATGAGCCCGCCCCGATCACAAGTGATCCCTGGGCAAGCATGGATGACGCCTACATCCTCCTGATCCACCAGTTGGAGGCCACGACCCCCGACATGGGGCAATGTTTTGTTGTTTCAGGTACGCAAGGAAGGCATGTTCCCGTGTCCAAGCGACGGCGGAAAATCACCTCGTACTCCTACATCAACCAGGCTCAGGTGATTCCGGAATCTCCTACCCCTATACGGTACCGGGACGTCAAGCTGATGACAACGGCGGTGCGCCATACATGTCTCTACCGCCGGGCTGGAATTAACCGACTCAGGCCGACACGTCACCACTGCTTTGATATCATCAAACGTGGCCCTTTAGGCCAAAGGCCAGATGGGATAGGGTCGACTGCCTTCATTACCATGGTCTCGATGGCAAGTGAGTCTCCTAATGTGATGACCGTTGCTGCCCGAGCTAGAACTAGCTGCCCCGTGGATCTTGATAGCCCAGAAGTATCTTCCGTCGCGGGAAGTCCCCCCACGGCTGGGGAGGAAGACATGGAGGATGCTCCCCCAGCCTTTGAAGAAGGCGTCTGTACCACGATTGATGAACTGGTACAGGTGAACCTTGGTAGCGAGGCAGATCCGAGACCCACATTGATCAGTGTGGCCATGTCCCTCGAGGAGCGGCAGTAGTATGTAGACTTCCTCAAACAGCACCGTGATGTGTTTGCCTAGAGTTACGATGAGATGCCAGGGCGGGATCCCCAAGTGGCCGTCCACCGTCTGGGCCTCCCGGCAAAACATCATGGGTTCAAGCAGCCTCCCAGGAAAATGCACCCTTCCCATGGCGCTATGGTTGAGGCCGAAGTTGATAAGCTTATCAAAGCCAACTTCATTAAGGAGGTACAGTACCCCAAATGGCTTGCCAACATTGTGCCGGTCAGGAAGAAGAATGGGCAGATCAGAGTCTGCATCGACTTCCACGATCTCAACCGCCACTACCCAAAGGATGACTTCCCACTCCTAGTAACGGAGCTGTTGATTGACGCCACGGCCGGGTTCCAAGCCCTCTCTTTCATGGATGGGTATTCCGGGTATAACCAGATCCAGATGGCCCCCGAAGACGAGGAGTCCACTGCCTTCAGGGCTCCCCAGGGTACCTTTTGCTACCAAGTAATGCCATTTGGTTTGAAGAATGCAGGTGCCACTTATCAGAGGGCCATGCATCGCATATTCAAACCGATCCTCGGGACATTGGTGGAATGCTACGTGGACGACCTCGTAGTCAAGTCACATCAGCGCCAGGACCATCTCAGAGACCTTGAGAAAGTGTTCGGCTTCCTCCGTTCCCGTCACCTGAAGATGAACCCGCTGAAGTGTGCCTTCGGGGTCACCTCCGGGAAGTTTCTGGGCTTTGTTGTCAGATACCGAGGTATCGAGATCGACCCGGAGAAGATCAAGGCCATCAGCCAAATGCCTCCCCTGAGCAACATTCGAGAGCTCCGAGGCCTTCAAGGACACTTAGCCTATATACGCCGATTCATTTCGAATCTGGCCGGCAAGTGTAAGACCTTTTCCCGGCTCATGAAGAAGTGTGCCGCCTATGAATGGGATGAGGAGTGTCGGACCGCCTTCGAAGAAACCAAGCAGTATCTGCTCCAACCTCCGGTCTTGATGCCACCCATCTCCGGAAAGCCGCTGGTCCTTTATGTGACCGCCCTGGAGAGATCCCTCGGCGCGCTGCTCGCCCAGAAGAATAACGAGGGCACCGAGAACAGTCTCTACTATCTCAGCCGCATGCTTCTCGATACGGAGGTCAGATACTCCCCTATCGAAAAGAGCTGCCTTGCGCTCGTCTTCGCCGTGCAGAAGTTTCCGCACTACCTGCAACACCACGAGGTGAAATTGATCTCTCAGGTAGATCCGCTGGAGTACATCCTGAACCGCCCCATGCTGACTGGCCGACTAGCACGGTGGGCGGTGATTCTCCAGCAGTTTGATATCAGGTTTGTGCCTCAGAAGGCCGTTAAGGGACAGGCATTGGAAGACTTTTTAGCTGCCCATCCAACCTACACGGATCAATCCTTGGACCTGGATTTCCCCGACGAGACGATCCTCTCAGTCGATCATGCTGTCCCGTATTGGCAAATGCATTTCGACAGCGCCTCCCGGAGCCCCACCGGTAGAAGGCTCAATGACCCCAAGCTCAACAGAGTGGGTCTGGGTATTGTTTTCATTACCCCGGAGCAAGCCGTCCTGCCATACTCGTTCCTGTTGTCTAAAGGTTGTACGAACAACGAGGCAGAGTACCAGGCTCTCATCACCAGCCTCGAGTTGGCCCTTGAGATCCGTGTTCCCCATCTACATGTGAAGAGAAATTCCGAGCTGGTAATCAAACATGTTAATGGAGACTATGTCGTCAGGAATCCAGAGCTTGCACCATTGCTGGAGTACATCCTCCTTTTAATGGCCCAGTTCTCTTCTCGACTAGAGGTTACCCATGTCCCACAATCGCAGAACGGCCAAGCGGACGCCCTGGCTGGCTTAGCCGCGTCGCTCGCAGAACCTGAGCAAGATGATTTGGTCATACACGTGGCCCACCGGAGAGTCATTGCCCCCGTCACCCAAGAGGACCATGACGGCCTACGGGTAACTCATCTCATCGCGGGACCCTCCATATTGGGAGTCCCGGGTTCGTCAGACGCAGTGGTGGAAGACACTCCCGACTGGAGGGCGCCTTTTGTTGATTATCTCCAAAATGGTCACCTCCCGGACGACCGGGCCGAGCGCGATCGAATTCGACGCCGTGCGCTGCAATTTACCCTCCAGAGCGGCCCCAGTATTGAGCAGATCCTCTATAAGCAGAGTTTCGATGGTGTCCTTCTCCATTGCCTCCAAGGAGGGGAGATACCTCAAGTTATGCAAGAGGTTCACGCCGGAACCTGTGGCGCCCATCAAGCTGGGCCGAAATTGTCCCATCAAATCCGGAGGTTGGGGTACTTTTGGCCCTCTATGATCCATGATTGTATTGGATATGCCAAGAGATGCCACGCGTGCCAAGTACACGCCAACTTCTTGCATCGGCCGCCGGAGCCCCTCCACCCCACCAAGTACTCTTGGCCATTTGCGGTATGGGGACTTGATGTAGTGGGACCGTATCCACCGGCAACAGCCCACCAGTGTAAGTTCATCCTGACTGCTACAGATTTCTTCTCCAAGTGGGCAGAAGCCGTTCCGCTCAAAGAGGTCAAGGCCCGTTCCATCGTTGACTTTGTGAGCTCCAACATTATCCACCGGTTTGGAGTCCCTCACGCCGTCCTCACCGATAACGGCACCAACTTCCGAGCAGCTGAATTGAAGAAATTCTATGCTAAGTACGACATCCAGTCGAACCATACCTCCCGCTACCACGCGCAGGCGAATGGACAGATCGAGGCGTTCAACAAGACCCTCTCTAACATTCTGTAGAAGATGGTTGGTCAGAACAAGAAGAGTTGGCCGGACAAGCTCCCCAACGCCCTCTGGGATTACCGGATGATGACTCGCAACTCTACCCAGGTGACCCCATATTCCCTGGTGTATGGAGCTGAGGCCGTCCTACCCATTAAGATCCAGCTACCATCACTACACACTACAGTTTATGATCACCAGACATCAGATGAGGTAGCCGAGATCCGTCTAGCTGAATTAGAGGCACTGGACGAGAACCGGTTTCGTGCCCTGCACAATCTGGAAAGGCATCAGGACAAGATAGCGAGATCCTTTTACAATAAGGTTCTTATCCTCTCTTTTCTACAGGGTGACCTGGTACTGGCCCTTCGAGCGACAATGATTCCCGGTAGGAAACCACCCAAGTTAGAACTCAAATGGGAAGGGCCTTATATCATCCATAAGGTTTACCCCAATAGAGCATACTCTTTGGTGACCACGGATGGAGAGCGTATAACCCCTCCCACCAATTCCAAGTTCCTCAAGAGGTACTTTGCCTAGGGCAAAAAAGGTCCAGCACGAACCTAAACTGCGTGAAGGTCCTGTACGACCTTAAACTGCAAAATGGTCCCGCACGACCTTAAACTGCATCTTCGTCCTGCAAGACGATAAACTGTGAAACGGTCCCGCATGACCTTAAACTGGACACTATAGTCCAACATGACTCTAAACCGTAAAGTCCTGCACGACCATAAACTGCGTCTTCATCCCGCGGGACGTTAAACTGCAAGCCGGTCAGGCCTTCCTGACCGAGGCTCAGCCTCAGGCCCCTTGGCCTCCTTGGGCCCCTGGCCCCGTCTCCACCGCGGTTTGGCCCCAGGCCCCCCTTGTTTTTTCCCCGACTTACCCTCTTACGGAATTGTACGGTATGGTGTAGGACTACGTCCTCATTCACGTCGGATTACTTGTTGTACCGTACATATCCCCAAATGAGGTGCTTCTCATCGTCCCGCATGACGTTAAACTGCACTTCTAGAACTACGTGTGGCTTGATTCTCATCCTTATGAGATACCTAGGAACGCTCGGACACTTCGTCTTGAGCCCAGCCCCAAGCTTTTCCCTTCCACTGTCCCCCCTAGGAATAGTTTTCTTAGAGGATCTTTTTGTAGCAGGGAGTAGGCTTTCTTGGCCCCGCTTATGCAACCCCGCTCGCACAAAGATTGTAAGGGTCGCACCATGCGCCCACTCCCGTTATTCTATCCTCCCACATCCTCACCGCATGACGCTAAACTGCATGGCCTTCAAGAACTACGTATGGCTTGATTCTCATCCTCATGAGATACGTAGGAACGCTCAGACATTTCATCCGTTAGCCCAGCCCAAAAGCCAAAATCTTCCCCTCGGGTCAAGACATGGCAGGGTGCACACTTTTGCCCCGACCCACATCGAGCAAGCCTCGACCCGGCTGTACATTCCCCCTGGAAGTGTTTGCCCCTTTTGTGGATGGATACAACTATACTTCACCCACTCTTTTATTGGGATTCCGTCATTTTTCACACCCATAGGGACCTCCAAGAACGGCCTGGATACAATGCCCAAGGGCTCTCCTACCGATACGGGCCAACGCCCCCGAGGGTTTTCAAGCAACAAGCCGATACAAGTCCCGCATTGCGAATTTGGTCAGTGGTCGACGCTCATTTTTTGCCCCATACGGGTCACCATAGGAACGCTGTGTTTCGAATATGGTCAACAGTGTCCTGGATTTTTGGGTTCACCCCGAGATGTCCCAGGCATCAAGAACAGTGGTTCATTCTGCCCCATCCCGAGGTGACAAACTTCCCCCAGGTGGTGCTAGCGATCCGGGCCACGACCCAGGATTCCTCATAAGGGTGTACGGTGTGATGTGGGACTACGTCCTCATTCACATCGGGATTATGTACCATGCCGTACGCCCTCCCTTTACGAGGCCCAGCCTCAGGCCCCTTGGCCTTCTCAGGTCCCCGACCCTCGTCCTTATGTAAGACGTTAAACTGCAGACCAGTCAGGCATTTCTGACTGATAACTTTCCCTTTTCTCCGGGCCACGGCCCATGATCCCTCATAAGGGTGTACGGTGTGATGTGGGACTATGTCATCATTCACGTCCCATGCCGTACGCCCTCCCTTTACGAGGCCCAACCTCAGGCCCCTTGGCCTTTTCGGGTCCCCGACCCTTGTCCTCATGTAAGACGTTAAACTACAAACCAGTCAGGCCTTCCTGACTGATGCATGATCTTAGGCCCCTTGTCCTTCTCCCCAATCTCTCACCCAGAGTGTACGGTGTGGTGTAGGACTACGTCCTCAGTCACGTCGGGACCATGTACCATGCCGTATGACTCCCCTTACGAGGCCCGGCCTCAGGCCCCTTGGCCTCCTTGGGCCCCTAGCCCCTCGTCCTCTTTGCATGACATTAAACTGCAAGCCAGTCAGGCCTTCCTGACCGAGGCTTAGCCCCAGGTCCCTTGGCCTTTCCGGGCCATAGCCCGTGTCCTCTCTTATAGGATTGCATGGTGTGGTAGGACTATGTCCTCATTTACGTCGGCTTCTTCGCCATACTGTACACCTTGCTTAGGAGTATATTACTCCCCTCCTCATCTAGTATGACGTTAAACTGCATTTCAAGAACTACGTGTGGATTGATTCCCATCCTAATGGGATACGTAGGTCCACCTGAATGTCCAAAATTCGGGTCCAACCCCATCTCTTGGGAATCATCATCCCATCCTGGCCCCTTGGCATATCCCTCCTCCATGAGAGGATCATATGGTGTGGTGTGGGATTATGTCCTCATTCATGACGATCTCGTAATGACCACGCCATGCTCCCCCCCATACCGAGTTGTTTCGTCGATCCCTTTTTCGGCGGTTCACCAATGTGCTTAAGAGTACTCTAGTTTATTACCTGGAATGACAAGCTTTACTCGGACACGTCCGCACCCGCTTTCCAGGCTTTGCGTATCCCCGCATCAGGGCTTTCATCATCCTTCACACCCGGAGGGACCCCCAAGAACATCCTGGATACAATGCCCAAGGGCTCTCTTACCGATACGGGCCAACGCCCCCCAGGGTTTTGGACAACAAATCGATAAAATCCCGCGTTGCGAATATGTTCAGCGGTCGATGCTCGTTTGTTGTTCCCACCTCAGGCTAACGCGATATGGACGCTGTGTTTCCATTATGGTTAACAGTTTTCATATATCGCCACGCCAAACCATTAAGCCCAAATGCCGGGTTCACGATTCACACCCTTCATCACTTCATCGTGTCCAAGCAGAGTCTCGAAACACTTGGTACATTTCCTCCGTGCACGTCTGCGCGTTGGGTGAACAGGTCGTGTCGAAGGTGTCCTTGGAAACTCTCCGCCGACTCCCCTTTGATGGATGCCCCAAGTATTGCGATAAGGATCTTCCCCCCTTGTTTCCCACACCGAGTTTATCTCACGTGGGCTTAGGGATTGGGTTGACATTTCTGCTTACTCGGGAGTTGTCACCATCCACGGTCCGAGCTCTAAGACCATAAACTAAGACTCTCATCTGGAACTACGTTCAAGACCCCTCGTCTTTGAGTTCAGCAAGTTCACCTCTCTCGGGTCCTACCATTGGGACCCCGACCATGGGACCGCGTGGCGTGGTACAGGATTATGTCCTCATTCACGCCAGGTTTGCAACAGCTGCACCACGCG
Source organism: Viscum album (assembly GCA_963277665.1). NCBI lineage: Eukaryota > Viridiplantae > Streptophyta > Magnoliopsida > Santalales > Viscaceae > Viscum > Viscum album. Next base: position 1,305,079,676 of record OY728163.1, on the reverse strand, counting down.
CACCCCGTTCTGAGAGTTGGCCCTCCTATTCTTTGTCCTGCATGACATTAAAAGGCACCCTTCAGAACTACGTGTAGCTTGATTCCCATCCTCATGGGATACGTAGGACCACCTGAATGTCTAAGATTCGGGTCCAGTCCCACCTCTTAGTGATCTCCTGATCTCCCGGTCACCTAGGCCACTTGGTCTATCCCTCTCCAGAAGGGGGATGGGTAGGTATGATACAAGGTTTTGGGCACCGTGCCCCCTTCCCCCGGGAACCTGCCAGCTCTCGATCACCCTCAAAGTTGAGTCCCTTGACTCCTTGCAGTGGTTCACCCATGTATTAAGAGCACTCTAGTCTAGGACCAAGAGTGTCAGATTCAACTTGATCAAGTTCCTTCCACTTGTCAAGCTTTGTGTTCCCCTCTATTCGGACTTCCATCACCTTTCACACCGAGAGGGACCCCCAATAACGGCCTGGATACAATGCCCAAGGGCTCTCCTACCGATACGGGCTAACGCCCCCGAGGGTTTTGGACAACAAATCGATAAAATCCCGCGTTGCTAATATGGTCAGCGGTCGATGCTCGTTTGTTAGTCCCCATTTCAGGCTAACGCGACAGGATGCTGTGTTGCGAACATGGTCAGCAGTAATTCTCTGTCGTCACGCCAGCCCCTTCAGTCCTTGAATGTTGGTTGCATGATTCACATCATTTCCACCCCATCATGCCCAGGTGGAATCTTGACACTTTTGGCGCTATCCCTCAGTGCACCTTTGCATGCTAGGGGGACAAATCTGCAATCTGGCGTCCTTTGGGGCCCCCATGGTCCGAGCTCTAAGACCATAAACTAATATCCATTCGGGACTACGTTCAACTTGATTCCCATCCTCATGGGATACGTAGGACCGCCTAGACGCCCTGTCTCCGGGTACAACCCATTCAGGAAGCCAGTCTCTCTCCCTGTTTCACCTCTGCATAGGCCCCTCGGCCTAAGGTTTCCCTCTCCGGATGGCATACAATTTGATGTGGGATCATGTCTCTGTCAATTGTGTTTTATAACGCTGCGCACATTTCCCGCCTAGAATCGTGTCTGCTACGTCCGCGCTGCATGACGATAAAATGCATGCTTGGTCCCATCATACGACCTTAAACTGTGACATTATCGTCCTGGCCGCACGACGAAAAACGGCATTGCATTGTGGTGACCTCGTTGTAGAGGACATCACGTTGGGTACTGGCCACGTGCCATGCCATTTTTCAATGCCCATCGTGGCTTGATCCTTGTGGCGGCATCGCGGCCTACTATTCTAGGCCTGTCGCTTCACAAAAAAAAACCATTCACCCTAAAGAACAAACAAGATACATCAAATTCTGCTTCTTTTAGTGCAAGGGCCACGCCCGCGCTCCCCTTTTCCCCTGACACTGGTATCCTACCGTGTCACTATCCAGAACTACGTATGGCTTGATTCTCATCCTTATGAGATACGTAGGAGCGCCCGAGCACTTCCCCACGGGCCCAGCCTAACCTTTGTGTTCGGTCCCTCGAGTCGAGCGTTTCCCCAGAGAATGCATGGTATGTAGGGCTTAGGTCCTCCTTCACGTCGGGTTTTGATGCCATGCGTCCCCTATTCCCTTTACCTATTTATGGTCTAAGGTCCATCAAGAACTACGTAAGGCTTGATTCTCATCCCTATGAGATACGTAGGAGCGCCCGGGCACTTCCCCGCGGGCCCAGTCTAACTTTTCCTGGTCCGAATTCTATAACCCTAAACTAAGATCTCCCCAAGGGAAAGTAATATTCTCCCTCTCTCTAATACGTTTCATTGTCGTATTCAGATGTGTTTCGACAAAGAACCCAAAGTGTGGGACTTTCATGCGGAAATTCCCTTCGTCCCACGACCAAGCTTTGTGAACTCGCTATTTGGATCCTCATCCTCTTCCACATCCAAAAGGACCCTCGGGCGACATGGATACTTGGCTTAAGGGCTCTCCATGAATGCTGGACCTAAGGGCCCTTCAATCGTTTCGGGCCGACGTCCCCACAGATTTGGACAACAAATCGATAAAATCCCGCATTGCGAATATGGTCAGAGGTCGATGCTCATTTGTCTATCCCCATTCCAGGCTAACGCGACAGGGTACTACATTGTGAATACGGTCAGCAGTTACCCTCCATCGTCACGCCGCCATCATTGTGATATGAATCTCGAGCATCATGATTCAAACATTTCCACTTCCCCACGTTCAAGTGGAATTCCATCATACTCGGCTCTTTCTCTTCGCGCATCTAGGTGCGCCACATGATCGTGTTAGTGTCATTGGGCCGGTATTCACCGAGCGTCCCTTTGCCCTAACCTGCCCCTTTTGTGTCAGGAAATTCCCACCACTACTGCTTGTTTCCCGCATCGAGCACGACTCACGTGGGCTTAGTAGTTTTGGTAGGATGTGTGCCAATACAGTCGGGATGTTCCCTGTCCCGCATGACGTTAAACTACGCTTCCAGAACTACGTACGGCTTGATTCCCATCATCACGTGGGATACGTAGAGACACCCAGGCATTTCACCTAGGGTTCAGCCCCTGGAATCACAAAATCTTGTTCCTCCCCATTTCTAGCCCTCGCCAGAGAGGCCCTATCTGGAAGAATGAATGATCCATGATCAGACCGATGCGCCCATCTAGCGTACTCCCACCACGGTGGTGTAACTACCGAAGTGTTGGATTCTGTTTGAACAAACCATCACTCCATATTCCATGCTTTGTGTGCCCCTTATTCGGACCCTCGTCCTCTTTCATGTCTGAAGGAACCCCCTAACGGCCTGGTCTCATGCCGCATCGGCTCACCTACCATCCTGGGCCAACGTTCCGAAAGACAGGTCATGCCTGGAAGGACCCCCTACCAGTATGGATGTCTGACCTATGGTCCACCTACTGTCCTGGGCCAACGTCCCGAAGGATTGATCGACAACACTTGTGACATGGTCCCGTGTTTCGAATATGGTCAACGGTCGACCCTCATTTGTTGTCCCCATTTCAGGCTAATGCAGTAAGGATACCGTTTGTCCACCACAGTTAACAGTTGTCCTTTATTGTCACGCCATCCCCACAGTGTTCCGAATTTGGGTATCGTGATTCACACTTCCCATTTCCATCTGTTCGGACCGATTTCAGCGCCCCTGGCGTTGCCCCGTTCGTGCACAAGAGCACGCTGAAGAAATGGTAATTTGCCTATCTTGGAAGTTCCTTATCCGATCAAGCCAACTACCTCCTGCATCTCACATTGGGCTCGACCCATGTGGATTTGAAGGATTGTCACCAAACGTCCCGCAAACATTGTAGGGATGTAACAAGGCAATTCAAACAGTGGAAATTGTGCGTGCCACGGCACTCAAAACAAAGGAGAAAGAAAGAGTTGAAGCACAAAAGTACTAATAAAAGTTTCTTTCGGGTTTGTTACAATACTCGGGGGTTGACTTCCCCCATGGATGGGTTGACCCCGTCAAAAGAGCGTTGCAGCTCCGCCACCCGCTGACTTGCGGCATCCAAAGCTTGTTGCCGCTGATTCAACTCCCGCTCCTCTTCAGCAGCGACGAGGCGTAATTCATCAACTCTGGCCCTGTCCCTTTCTACCTCGGCCTGGACGGCAGCCATCCTTCCAGAGGTCTGCCCCATATGCTCCTCAGCCTCTGCTAGTTGGGCCTTCAACTGTGAGACCAGCTCAGACTGCGTATCAAGAGTGGCTGAAAGCTCGTTGGCCCAGATCTGCATATGTTGGACCTCGCCTTCAGCCTCCTGGAGCTTCCTAATGCTGGTCGCCTTCCTCTGCTGCCATCCCACGCTCAGCCCACGATCATGATCCTGGATCTTCTCAGCCATGAGGTCTCGGATGAGCGCGTGAGGGCGTTGGGCATCCACTCCCCCGACAAACAGTTCGTACAACCGCGAGCGGAGCCTATCCATTTCGGCCAGCCATTGCACTTGGGGAGTGTCCCTGATAAAGCGCGTGATCAGCTTCCACGACCGGCAACGGACTATGCTGCTGTCTTCCTCATTGGAGGCCGTTTCGTCCGAATCCGCGTGGTTGGCAGGCTCGTACGCAGGATATGCCTGCAGGAATTCCTCAGCAGGATCAACATCCGGTGTCAAATCCAGTGCGACACCTGGCGCCGAAGAAGGCGTGACAGAGCTGGGACCGACCGGTTGATCCTCTTCCTCGGAGTCCACCTCAATGATTTCGGGTACGGCCCTGCTGGCGGACCAGCCAGTAATGATGTGCGTCGTAGATTGAGGAGATGGAGGGACTATCGCCACCATAACCGGCATGCCCCTAGGAGGGATGCCACCAGACATCTTGACCAGTCTTGCTGCATCAGCCCACTCCAGTCGGAGAACTGTACGACAGAGAGGAACATGAACATTAGTTGGCAGGCATAGTCTACATATGGCGACAAGGGAACCAGTGGAGGAGACTTACAGATATCGACCTCCTGGCGCTGCTCCTGAGCCGGTAATAAGGGGACCCTGAGGCGAGGCCCTCCGTATATTGTTGGGAGGTCTGGAGACTCCGGGAGAGCCTCCACGGATGCTCTGGTCCCACCAGACGCAGAAATGGACGCAACCATGGGCGCGGGTTCTGAAGATCCCGCATCATCACCCGCCAAGGAGCGAGAACGAGGCCTGCGAACAAGTTCCTCCTGCATGGCTCAAACATTGGTGAGAAGTCCATAGGGACCCAAGAACAGGTCGTAAGGAGAGAAGTTCGGAATGCTACCTCGAGAGCCTCCGCGAAGTCATCGGATTCTGAGCCTCGGTCTCCGACCTCTCCCTCCTCCAGCGGGCTCCCTCCTCCAGCCTCATCCTCCCGAGAGGAGTCCTCCGATTCCTCCAGCAAGGGGAAGCACTCCCTTAGATTGGCAGCTGATAATTGCGGGGGGACTGTCTGATTCAGCAGTACCCTCACCCGATCTGTCATTGGGCGAGGAACACCGCTGGAGTGGACATAATCCTCCAGCTCATCCAGGTATTGCTCTGCCTCCGCCGGAGACACCATGAATCCAGCCCGAAATGGGCCTATGCCCAGCAATTCCATCCCGAGGCAATTCAGGTGGGCCCACATCTCAGGTGGGCTGAGGAATTGCCGGTTGACATCCCAAATGTCCCAAGCTTCCAGAAAGATAGCATCTTCTGCCATGTCGATGTGACGCAGCCGCTTCCCCGGAGCCTGAGTGGATATCCGACAAAATCCCCTCGGTGGCCGCCCCTCTGAATGGCCTTGCTATTCCGGAACCACCAGATCCACCGTTGCTGCCATACCCTCGGCTGGTGTGGGTCTCGCCGTCATCACAGCCTCGCTACCGTGAGCATCCCTAGTTGCCCTCCGACCCCGACCTCGAGATAGGGAAGACCCACCGCCACTGACCCGGATTGTTGATTGCTTTAGCATCTCCCCTGGGTAGGAAGCCTCCCAACTGATGGCGTATTCCCTCACCAATCCGAAAGCGGCGGTGAGTGGGGGCAGGACAATCCGCATCTTCCCATCTTCCCGTGTGAACATGAGCCACAACTGCCTCATCACACACGGGTGCTCCTCATGGCACACCTCCCAGTAGACCTGCGGGGTTAGCTGCTGGAGGCACCAGAACTGCCTCGCAAAATGATGCGGGGTGTACGGTTCACAGATTGGCTCACGATCTATCCGAGCCACCAAAACTCCACCTCGGAAGGCCAGAAGGTAAGCCCGATGTTCTTCCGTTCCTGGCCCGTCGTCAGTAAGCATCCCCATCGGCAATGGGAAGGGATGAAAGTTGAACTCGTCCTCCCTCCACACCCTATTCAGCACCATCGGGACAGCCAGTTTGAATGGGAAGCTCCTGACCGCGTTCAGGATGGAGGGGCGAAAGTTCGACCCCGGTGGCGAGATGGGGTTTGGATACTCATAAATCCCCCTGATGTGCACTGCGATCCACCCATACAGGAGGTGGAAGGGCCCGCATATCCTTGTCGGCTTCTTACCCTCACTAATGTGCCGCAACATTCTGTACAGTTTTGTGAGCATCGAAATCCCCAAGATGATCCACTGCCCCATGGCCAACATCGATGCCATGATGAATGAGCTGGGCCGCACCCCCATGCTTGTATCCCTCACTGGTAGGATCCACCCATAGATGAGAGCCGCGATGAACACCGCCAGCCTGACTATTGGCTATTGTTCAGTGCTGACACTGAAACCCCAAGTCTTCCATTGGCTGTCCTCCAAGACCCACCAATACGAGTGCCCCTTGCCCTGTTGGGCCGCCCTCGGACAAGTTCGAGGCCTCGGAGGGAACTCTCAATCTTCTGGGAAATTCAGGAAGCATTTGAACCATCTTCTGAAGTGGACATCCCTCACTGCCTCCTTGTCCTCTCCAGGGACGAACGCCATCAGCGCTGACGCCAGTCATGTAATTTTCTCCGGATCCCCCCACGCGCTGATGACGGGGAGGAATTCGTCATACATGGCCCCCCAAGATCGGGACCCCGGAAATCTGGTGGACATCCCACAGGCTGATGCCCACCTCCCCGTGATGAAGGTGAAAAGTGTTGGTCCTAGACGACCATCTACTCAGCAGTTCCGGCATCAGCTGCTTTAGTTGGTAAATGTGGAATTGGGAGGTCCACGCCGCCTCATACAATCCCAATCTCCTCAGCTCGGCCCCGAACTCCTCGCATGAGGCTCCTACCCAGTAGGCCCAGGCCCAGTCATTGGTAAAATTGCTGCCCTGGCGCAGGTCCCACTCATCAGACCATCCTTTCCTTGGATCCTGCAAAGCCGCCTTCAGCATGGTGTGGTAGAGAGGAGGGGACATCTCCGGTTGCAGTGGCCTCCCGTCGATATCATTCACATGGTTGTAGAGACAGTCAGCGGTGATGGGTGTGAAATCCTCCTGCGCATGACCATCGGCCGCCCTGAACCATTGGTGCTGGCACAGTATGCTCCTGAACCAGCAAGTTGGTTCATCCCTTCTCTCCTCAGGGATGAAGACGTCATCCCTCAGCCCGAAGCCGTACAACGGCAGTTTCTTGCACTGCGGATAATCTTTCTGGCCCTCCGAGAGCAGATCTGTCAAAGAAGTGTGGTCCAAATGGCTCCGGATCATCTCCCCCAAGCCTGGACGGTTGTCCATCTCATCTCGACGAGCATTATCTGCAAGGACCCCCAAGACAGCTTCTTGATGGGCCATTTTAACTCTGTCCCTCAGAAAAGGATTCTTTCGGATGGATCACGAAGCTCGACCACGAAGCTCGACCGTGAAGATCAACCGCGAAGCCGGATCGCGAAGATCGGTCGCGAGACCAAGCCGTGAAGTCTGGCCGAGGCTGAAAAACAGAGGTTCGCTTGGCGCGGACGCAGAGTCGGAGACCCGCGGTTCGCCGCGAAGCTCGATTCGCGGAGTGCTGTCGCGGAGTACGCGGAGCTTCGCGAAGTCGAGAGCGCAAAAAGACAAGGAAGGCACATGAAGACAGAAGAGGTCAGACCCCCTTTTTATAGGCGGCGACCCCGGAGCATCGCGGTGCGCCTCACCCACGCGAAGCATCATGACGCGTCCGGATCTTCGGCCCCAGCGAGCATCGCGGGGCCCCTTCGCGATGATGCATCGTGAACCACCGAAAATTTTGGAGATTTTCCTTCAGACTTCGACCCTTCGCCTTCCGCGGCTCCAAGTCTGAGGCGGGGCATTTGTTGGCGCCAAAAATGCGGCCCGAAAGAAAGGAACGAAAAAGGCAGGCGCGCTGCCTCGCGAAGCTCTGCCGCGAAGCCCCGCTGCGAAGCACCCCAACCATGGCGGCGCCGCGAAGCACCAGAGGCGGTAATCCTCCGCGAACCCATTTGATGTTCGCGAGCCTCCGTGAAGCTCCAGAGGCGGTAATCCTCCACGAACCCATTTGACATTCACGAGTCGCCGCAAAGCTCCAGAGGCGGTAATCCTCCGCGAACCCATTTGACGTTCGCGAGTCTCCGCAAAGCTCCAGAGGCGGTAATTCTCTGCGAACCCATTTGACGTTCGCAAGCCGCCGCGAAGCCCTTGAGGCGGCGCGCGAGCCCTGCTTCGCGGCGCCCCTTCCCTATAAATACTGGACTCCCCCTGAGTCCCGAGCATGGACAATCCGACCTTTCGGTTTCTCCTCTCCCGAATCGCGAAGCACTCTTTTCCACTGGAATCATGAGCTCTGCGAGGTATTTCTACTTCACGAGACACCTCTGCTTTGTCTCGTTTTGAGCCCCTCTTCCGAGAGGGATGCCCTTCGCGAAGCTCAAGGGCGTTCGCGGAGGAAGGGGATTCCCAAGGGAACCCGGGCAGCCGCGGAGCGTTTATGCTTCGCGAAACACCCAATCCATGCTAGAGATCCCTATGCTAAGGCAGGATCACTATGCACCGTGAAGCACACTGCTTCGCAAAACCCTGCTTTGCGAGGCACCCCTTCTTCGCGAGGCAGTGCTCCGCGAACACTGTTCCACTTTGCGAAGCACCTTCCACTCACACTTATGCCCCATGCTAAGGCCAAGGCACTCCAATTCGCAAAACACACTCCTCTGCTTAGTGATTCCTCTTCCCGTGCGACCCTCCAGGTTTGCACGATGTGATTTCGAAGTCCCATGGACAATACCACCCGTAGCATTGCTTCGCCTAATGCTTCTTCGCATAGGCACGCTAACGACTATTGCTTCTTCGCATAGCCACGCTAACGTGGACCCCTCGATGGTTCGTTCCACGACCCCCCTTAACCATGGCCTTACTGGTACCTTCCCTTCCCCAAGGACCAGAGGGTACCAGTTATGTATGTCCTAGGGGTGTGGAGTGAACCCACCTCATCCGAGCTGCAGGACGTTAAACTGCCAAGCACCACGTCCTCAACACATGACGTTAAACTGTGATCCGACCTCGTGCCCCTCGTGAGGGGTCCCCCCCAGCTCGAACATTTTTTACACCACTCGTCTCCACGGGAATGGAACTCTTCCTCACATGGAATGAGATCCTCCTTGTCGGAGTGGCGTATGTTCGTAAGAGAAGGGCGACCCTAGCCCCCCTCAACAGATGGCTGCACCTCTACATCTCCATACTTCCCCACTACCAAGGTCAGTGGAGGGCATGATAGGGAACGAGGCACCTCCCATCATCGGACCAAGGTCCATCTTTCCCGTGCTTTGTTGCGCCATGGGCCTCCATCCTGGAGTAAGTCCCAACACCATGGGCCTCCCAACGTGTAAGCCCCTTTTCGCTTCTCACGGACGCACCCCTCGCGACGTGATCGTCAGGTCCTTGCAACCTCTTGTTTCTCACACCGAGCATGACTCACGTGGGCTTAGAGTGAGCACCGACCCTGACCCCGAACCCACCAACCTCTTGAACTACGAGGTCTTTGATCCATGTCAAGGCATGGTACGTAGGAAGCCTCCACGAGGTTCAAGCCCACCCGTCATTCACGTCGGGTCCCATTCTGGTCCAGTGGTAAGCCATTGCGACCAACATCTTTAACTACGAGGTCTTTGATCCATGTCAAGGCATGGTATGTAGGAAGCCTCCACGAGGTTCAAGCCCACCCGTCATTCACGTCGGGTCCCATTCTGGTCCAGTGGTAAGACATTGCGACCCACCTCTTGAACTACGAGGTCTTTGATCCATGTCAAGGCATGGTACGTAGGAAGCCTCCACGAGGTTCAAGCCCACCCGTTATTCACGTCGGGCCCCATTCTGGTCCAGTGGTAAGCCATTGCGACCCACCCCTTGAACTACGAGGTCTTCGATCCATGTCAAGGCATGGTACGTAGGAAGCCTTCATGAGGTTCAAGCCCACCAATAGTGGACCCCCAGGTCTACTTTCACGTCGGTTCACCGACGGACTCATTTCCCTTAAACTACGAGGTCTTTGATCCATGTCAAGGCATGGTACATAGGAAGCCTCTATGAGGTTCAAGCCCACCCGTCTTTCACGTCGGGTTTCACCCCCGTCCAGCACGACATTAAACTGCACTCCGGTCCAGTGGTAAGCCATTGTGACCCACCTATCTCTTGAACTACGAGGTCTTTGATCCATGTCAAGGCATGGTATGTAGGAAGCCTTCACGAGGTTCAAGCCCACCACCAGTGGACCCACGGGTCTACTTTCACGTCGGTTCACTGGCGAACCTTTTGAACTACACAGACTTTGATTCCCTGCCACGGGGATACGTAGGAAGCCTCGTCAAGGCTCAATCCCAACTCCCATCGGACCAAGGTCCCTCATTTACGTCGGTTCGCCAACACCCATCGCCCGTCGTTTATTCACGTCAGGGTTCACTATTGTCCCGCATGACGTTAAACTGTATTCTTTGAACTACGAGGTCTTTGATCCATGTCGAGGCATGGTACGTAGGAAACCTTCCCAAGGTTGAAGCCCACCATTATTGGACCCACGGGTCTACCTTCACATCGGTACTCTGACGATGCCCATCGGACCAAGGTCCACCTTTCCCGAACTATGCGGACTTTGATTCCCTGCCACGGGGATACGTAGGAAGCCTCATCAAGGCTCAAGCCCAACTTCACTGTCGCCCCCCCTGTGATGGTCCCATTTCACTCTCCTTCCACTCCATTCATCAACCCACCACCCGTTCCAATTCTCGCCCGGACCGTCTTATCCTGGTGAGACCATGTCGGTATTCTCTTCTTCACAGTCGCCCATGGGCTGGCCCCGGTATCGACATCCCTTCAAGGAGGATCCCTTAATCCGATCTATCCTAGCTAATGCTCTGGTTGGGTTGATCCGTCTCCGTTGGACGTTAAACTTGCGGCATACCCTGTGTTGAGCACGGGAAGCTGAGGAAAACCTCAGATATGTGTCTATGACATATAATTCCCCACACTCGATGTGGGATGCCTCGAGCTTCCACACCCTCGAGAAGCCTTGTGGTCAAGGATAACAGACAGACATGCCAGGTACCCCATCATCCAGACACGCTACTGATGCCTCAACGTGACTACTCCCCTGAATGAAGGTTGCTTCCCTGACTGGACCCTTTGGAATGTCCCGACAGAAGCAGTGTAATTAACCGGCATCCATGGAAACATGGCACTGGGAAGAGTTTCATGAACTACGTATTAAATCTATAAGGGAGACCCGGACTAGGTGAAGAGTTCTGAGGAGGAATCTGTAGGAGGAAAAACTGACATCCCATCATCCCATTTCGATCAAGGAGCAGACGTCCCTGAATAAGGAGCGAATGCCGCCCGCCTTTGGAAAGCGGGAATGCGGGGCAACAGAAGCGCCGCGTGTCCTCCCCCACAGACAGACGGGCGCGCGCCCCGGCGAAAGAATCAAAAACATATTCATATTCCTAATTTTCAAATACTCGAATATATTTAAACTCATCAACTTCAAAACATCAAATAATAAAATACCAATAAAATCTATTATGTATATATAACTCTTTGTAAGTACACCATCATCATTATTGGAGACTTTCCCATCAAAAATTTTCCTTTAAATATAATATAAGTATTTAAATTTGCAGTTCACTAGTAGAAACTATACAATTTTAGGATAAAGAAACATGCACTTTGTTATAGAAACTAAATATGACTCTTTACATTTACATTTACCATTATACCATAAGGGATTTACAAATAAACCATTGAATAAATATAGTCTATTCTATTTTCTATGTTTATTGGGTTATATTGAAATGAAGAATATTATTTAAAATATTCCACTAGTGGTGGTGGAAACTCAATTCCTCATATTTTTTCAAACAATTGTACATACCATTTTATCATCATATCCTTTTCAAATCATGTAATAAAATATGATGAATCACATTACATGTGTATTGAATTAATTATCTCATATTGTTTATCACAACTCTTTTTTAGTAAAAAAACTATTTTAACATAAGAGAAATAATATAAGTATGAAAATTTATTATTTATATTCTTCTGAGCTTCATAAATTCCTTTAAATTTAAATGTTAGATGTTGAAAAAATTTACTTCATCACATGAAGAAAAACTAAAACCTCTATAAATTCTACCATTGATATTGATCTCCAAATATGTACAACATTTATAAAGTATAAATTTGGTATCACATACTATTCATAACCAAAGAATTGATTATTATAACATTGATACCTTTAATTAACATTCAATGGAGTTTTAAAAACCCATTTAGGTACCATGAATAATTTTATCTTATAGAATTATTACCCCTCATTCCTAATAATTATAGGTTATAATGAACCTTGTTAGATACAGGAAGAACCACTGTTAGAATTTAAAACTAATTACAGAAACTTTTTTTTATTTTTCAAATAAATCAATTTTTGGGTTAGTGAGAACCGAACAAGTAAAGGGAAGAACAATTAAAAGAAACCATAAGTGAGTCGGTCTTGGAACCACACCCAAAAAGACTTTACAACTAACTCATTTTCTTTTCATTTGAACTTCTACTCACATGTATTATCTACACACCATCATAATACATACACCACATGACCATTAGTTCATTAATTCTAATCACTTTGAAAAAATACTATACATTTTTGGAAATTATTCATTTTTTTCATAAAATTTCTTCAGATAAAAATAGATTTAATTCTACAACTAGAATAATATTGAGAGGATACCTTTAGTATCAATAGTTTATTTTCAAACTCTATAATATTGAGTATTTGAGTGGAGAATAAAAACACCTTTGTCCATTTTATATCTCATTCTTCTAAAAACTTTTTTGAACCACTCTATTAGAATCTAATTGATCAACCTATTAAACTACTTAAACATTAAGTTACATATGAAGGATTTATTTTTTCAACACATATAATTCTAAATAACTTTAAGTTTCTAATATTATAAATTTATTAGATTAATATTATCCATTATAGGGATTAATGTTATTGTTTTTTTCAATTACTATGTAATTTACCTACAATAGAATCATTTATGAGTTGTGTAACATGTTTTAAATTCATTTTCAAAAGGTATTTTAATGAATGGGTTCCCAATGAATTGCTGACCCCTTTTAAATTAATAATATATATTAGTGGTCCAAGATCCATATTTCACTAAGGAATAAGTTTAATATAGGGTTCCTCTAACTGGTTAATTATTTAAGTTGGGAATAATCTAAATCATATCATAAATGAATCTAGTATGTGTTTTCATGCAAATATTTATTCAATTAATAATATAGATAATCTCACACCATTCATATAGTTTTTTAGAACCTTTCCACAAAGACTTTCATGTTCGAATTCACCATGGATGGCCATAATCCAGGTACTATATTACTAATTTATAACAATGGTTATTCTATCACTACTAGCTTGATGGTTTTGAAACCTTAATTAGAATGGGATGATTTCATGTTCATATGTCCCTCTATAGAGTTTATCACCTGGTCCAGATCTTCTTAAAAAATTGACCATGTTTTTATGAATCCTGATCTCAATGCCATATAAAGGTGGAAAATAGTTAATTACCTCACTTAAATTGATAGAAAGGTTAAACATTTGGTAGGATAGGATCAACCAATCATTTTTTATTAGGAATCTTGGGAATCTATTTTATCTTCCTTATCATAATACATGAGGGAATCCATTGTTTTTAGTAAAGAGAGTCTTATAATCACCTAATAATTAATCACATTTTCATTATATGGGGAAACTCAAGCTCATCAATGATGAATCCTATGCATTTCACTTAAATAATATTATTCTCACCACCTCATTACATAATCTATATCATGATTATAACATGAGGTATCTTATGCCCACCACACAAGAAATCATTGTCTCATCACCTATGGAATCCCATGCTCATTACATGAGGCATTATATGATAATCACATAAAGTAACATAGGATAATAACCTAATTAATGGTAAAACCTAACAATCAACACCTAAGGTATGAAATTAAGTATCCCAGACATGTCACATAGGATTATTATGCTCCTCAAATAAGGAAACATAGGCTCATAACATGAGAAATTTTTATATTTTTCCTATAGGTATCTCATGTTTGACACCTAAGGTGCCTTATTCTTGTCTCATAATAAATCTTATACTCATCACCTAAGAATTGATTTACAATACATCATGGAGGTTGTCATCTATGATTATCATGTATGGAATCGTATACTTGTCATATATATATAGGGGGTCCTCCAATTTTGTTTACGTACATAGGGTTGGTCCTATTATGTTCATTACGTAAAAGAAGTCATAGTTTAGAGTGCATTGGGGATGTTTATGATTTAATTAATAGTGGGGACAGTTTACATATACTCATCACATAAATACAATAATGAGATTAGAGTCTCATAGGGAAATTCTAGTAGGCGTGGTGGGTTTTTAAGAAGGTTTTGGTATTGCTATATCATAAAGGGGATATGAGATGGTAATATTACATGTTATTTGTGATTAAACATCAAATAGTGATTCTATATATCTAGTTAGAGAATGAATGAGAACCTGTATAGTTTGGGAAGAATAATTTAAGGTCATATAACCAGACCGGTCCATGTAGTTTAATGTCATGTAGTAAGCATGATTATATCATGAAATGGGTGACTATAAGGGATAGATTGTAGATTATTTGTTAAGATACTTGATTAATCATTTAGATAAGGAATGATACCCATGGGACATACACGGGTTCTTCTCAAGTCCTATTTTGAGAGACGAAAAGTTATTTGGGGGGGGGGCTTATAGGTGTGATTAATAGTTTGTACCTATGGTTAATAGAAAATGAAAATGAGGATGTGAATGTTTTGGACATAATGGATGAACCTATTGGGTATTATCCAATTGATGATTTTTATTAATCAATTAATAATTTGAGTGGTGGATAATAATAAAAATTATGATCAAGAACCTTAATTATAATATTAATTGACATAAACACCAGAGCCAAGAAAGCATGATCACAACATATAATATATAATCAACATAATTAAATAAATAATGAAATTTCTTTGAAATTATTTATTTATTGAATATTTGGTATACCACTTCTCTATATAATGTCACTTCAGTAAGAATATTGAAGTATAGAGTCCATCGAGTGGTTATTCACATGTTGACCATGAACCTCCAAACATCACTGTAGAAATCCATGAGTGATAGAGAATAAGTTTATAATTCTTACATTGTTTTTTGTTGATCAAAAAAATAGTTGAATCAAGGTTTAATGGATTCTTCTAGTTCTATTTAGAGTCAAGAAGGTGGATTTGGAGGATAAATATCTATTCTTATATGTATTCTAGGAGAGGTGATCATTAGTGGTTGGGAGAATTTTCTCCAGAAATTCATTGCACACAATAATGAATAGGGGTGATAATGTTATAATCAGATTTAAACAGATAAAGGGTTATAAAATAATAAATTCACTTGTTATTTATTATTTTATTAATCCCCAGTGGACCCCATGTTTGAATAATAATAATTTTTTAATTATTTACTTAACAAGGGATATAACCATAGATATATAAATATTTTTTCTTGAATAGTTAAATTAAATTGTATTAAAATATTAATTAGTATATTATTTGTCATAATACCATTCTACAAGTTCTATCAACCATTTCATTATTTATTAGACTCAGAATAATATATAGTTATCTAAATTAATAAATATCCCTGCACAATTTTTTCCCAGTGAATGAACAATATTAAATTTTAAAAAAGCACATAATTAATAATTACATAGTGGATAAATGTTTATTTAATATTAAACCAACATAATATTATCCTGAATAACTGATGATTGGATATTTATGATCAATCCAAAAATGAATAATTATTAATACCTAGATGAGAATAATATTTTTTCAATATAAAAAATTGATATATAATTTGATTGAGGATCTGGATACACATTGTGTGTGACCCTCTAGACCCCTTTCTTAGTTCCACTAGGGAACACCATATAAAGTCCATGTTTAGTTTCTAGAAGTATTCCAGTTAACCCCTAGAGAATGAAGTAAAATTTATCAATGAAAATAATTATATATGAACACACACTATGTAATATAATCCCTTTTATCATGAAATATCCAATAAATTATGTTCCATTATGATTCCATCAACCTATGTGTTGGATGTCTCATTATTTAATCTTTTGGAAATGAATATTTCAATTGTGCTACATAGAAATGAAATTTATAAGTAAGTTCCATTACCATAAAATGGAATCAAATATAAAAATTCACTAATGATTATAATGGAAAAACCTTTATCAAATTATTTATTAATTCGATGTCATTCATGGAACACCCAATATATCTTTCCTCACCCCTAGTATTTTTCATCATAGTTCTTATCAATACATTAATTTACGAGACTCATGAGATTATTTAATAGAAATGTAATTGTATATGAAAAATTATATGCATAAATAGGTAGGAAAAATCAATGACATATATAAATGTGGATTTCCTATAGGAAGGTTATGTCCTTATAATTTCCTATACCAAAAAATTTACCAAGGGTGATCACCTTGAGAAGGTTTCTCAAAGTCCTATGAGTTCCACCCCTAATAGCTTACATATTTTTCATCATGTCAAATGATACCATCCAAATATAGAATATATATTTAAAAATATTATCATGTAAGTTATAGATTCTCACCATAGAAGGTAACTACTATAACCTTTCAATTAAACAATTACCTGAAGGAAATTATCACATAAATGTTTCACACAAGAATGATCATCATGTTATAAGTAATTAATTAATATTAAATTCTATAGATATTCCAGTAATCTATTATTCAAAGTATTTGGTTTTATGGAACTAACTCCAAAATACATCCACTTTCACTAGTGCAGACTAATGACACTCTATTAGATAGTCACACATGTCAAACAAGTTTTTACTAAGGTATGACTATAGCTATTTAGCACACTATGATAACCTGTGTCGATCTTCCTACTATGACTTCATCACATAGATAAAATACTTTAGGAGATGATATTAATGAGTATAAACCTATTTTTCCTCTTTCATCCCTGATATCCTGGATAATATCATAGTTAGTGTTCATCCTCATATGATTAAATTTTATTATTTTTGTACGAATTATAAAATCAGGAATAATAGGTTTTTAACTTATTTCATGATCTAAATCAGAAACTGTAATGTACTTGATTAAACATATATTTAACAACTACTAGTTGCAATAAGATTTACCCTTTCATATTAGCTTATACTTTATACAATTATAGATAAAAATTATTTAACGAAGACTAGTTTTATTTATCTTTAAAACTAGCATTACAATTTATTTAATTACTAGTAACTAAACTAGTTTTTCTTCCTTAAGAACTATCATATGATTCTGACTATTATCTAATAAAATTCTCCTGGTTTCATTTGATATTTTAATTTTATATCTTATAAATATCCTATATTAAACCTATTTATATATCATGGAATGTGAGATATATTTCAAAATTAATCTTTGGAATATGTAGTTTATACATCACAAGAATAATATGTGAAACATAAAAAAATTAGGTGTATTGTTTCATCTTGTGTAACATCCAAGGTAAATAAAGAATAAGATATATTTAATATTTATTAATATTTGTGAATTAAATATTAATTTTACTTTAAAATGTTTTCTATGTTCGATAGCGTACCCGATATGCAACAATAGGTTTCTTTGAAATCTTACGTTGCACACTAATAATATAATATTATTATTTTAAATGGTAGTTAATTCCTAGCTGTTGTGTTGGTGGGAATGAACAAAACTAACTAAAATATGATTATACATGTTTGTTAAATGTATTTACATTTATCCAATAAAAGTTAGAGGCTTCAAATGTGAATGAATCTAATTTTATGCATAATTTACATTAAAAGATTGATTTAACGCCTTTTAATGAAGAACCCTATTTAAATATTGATTTGGTCACTTTAATACATTATATTTGACCAAATAAAATCCTTCTTTGGAATGGGGAAATCAAAAATTACTTTGTGCAAATTGTTTGGAATTTTTATGATAAAGTTCATTTTTAATGAATATTGAAAAATATTGTATTTTAATTCAAAACTGTGTTTTAATATAATTTATGTATATGGTTAGATTATATTTTTAATTGTTTTTAAAGTTTAATTAAAATATATTTTTACCATTTAATTCAATGTTGGTCATTGTAATTAATTTCACTCTGAATTTGGACATAAACAAGTGTCAATCTTTTGATATTTATAGTTTCTTAAAAACACGCTATTTGTTTTAACAACGGGAATTAATTTTAAATTAATTAATTCCAAATCTATGTTTTGAATTTGAAAAATAGACATCATTTTTGAATTTTTCATATCAAATAAAGCTTAGTCTGAGTTTTTGGTATTTTTCTGAAAAACTTCTATTTTTGATGAATAATGTAACCACTTAGTAGTAGTTAAAAAAACTGACTTTTTCATTTAAATGAAATTTTACCACTTCTGTGAATTGAATTTCGAAAATAATACATACATGGTTGTTATTAGTAAGTAAAATGTGGTTCCATAAGATGAAAATATTTTTTGGTGAATAGTAACTTTTGACTTTTATTTACCCCAGTTAAAGGTAAATAAGGTAATTCAAGGTAAAAAGAATATTATAATAATTCCAAATTACCCTAAAACTTGTCCTAACCTTATTGGATGTATAATTTCCGACCATGGGCATCTTTGGGTCGATTTTGGGACCCCATGGAGCCACTTATGAATGATAATTACATTTTAGATTAATTAATTTAATATAAAGACAAAAATGACATAAACAAAACTATTTTAGTAAATTAATTTTTACATGGTGTTATATAAGTTATCTTTTCAACTATACATATTTATTGGAAAGATAAAAATATTTCCTACATCATGGTAGTTTTTTTATAATTTTTATACATCAAATAAATTAAATTATTTATGACACAATAATGATGCAGTGTTTACCTCATTAATAAAACATTTTAATAAATAAGATTATAAATATTTAAATAACATCCAAAACCTGTACAATTCTTGTTGGATGATTTTATTTCGACCATGAGTTATCTTATATTTCACTATAAATATTTTTGTACCTTTATAAACCTAATATAATTATATAATAAAATAATATTTTCACACTTTTCTAAAGAGCCCCTCCTCCCCCTTATAAAAGGAGACCATTTCTAACCAATTCCTCACACCTCTCAAGCCTTTTTGATAATCCATACTCTGCCCAATTAATCTCCATACATCCCTATATTCCACCTAGAATCCTTAACTTAGGCAGAAGGCACTTCAACAAACCATTTTGGTTCAAACCACAGTGAGTTACGCAAATTAAAGGTAATGATTTCTCTTAAAATATTTTCTTTTATTTTGTTTTATTTTACTTTTACAACCCCTAAAATCTTTTTATTCCATTATTTTATAACAAAAAAAGTATCCTAAATATACTAGGATGTTGTTATGATAAATATTAGAACTACACTTACACACAACTCCATAAAATGGGTGAAGAACATACTGTTTATGTGGATGGAGAACTAACGCCTCACGAAATGATGATTGTTCTATTATCTTTTACTGCCTCTCATGGTGGTCATTAAGATGGAACTGTATTTATATAAAATATATATTATGTTTATGTTTTATTTATGCTTTTTTATTTTTCCTTTATATCATACCTTTATGGTTTCTATTATGTGTAAACATGATAATTTCATTTGAGGAAGTGCGGACTACCGCCCCCTCAAAGTGATATGACTCGTTAATGCCATATGTGGGACATATAAAGGATGGAGTTATTTATATTATGTGATATTATACTGGAATTATAATATAAATATGTATCATTATTTTTTAATTCCAATAAATTACTTAATATAAATGAAAGTAGCATTCATGCATACGTACGACTTACCATCTCCATGAATGGTGCATTTCATTTCTTATCTCCAAAATGTTAAATACTATTAAAAATACATATACATACTAGATATATATGATATATATGATATCTAAATAATGAATATCATTCTGGATATAATGGACTATTGACCACATGGACAACTTTTAAATATAAGGTGTTCTTTTTTGACTCAAGTACCAAATATCGATAAAACGAACGTTATTAACTTAAATGATTACATAATGTTTATAACATAGTAATAAGTGATATAAAAATAATAATAAACTTGAAAAAAGTTCTTAATCAAGTAGAAATTAACTTTAGTTTATTATTCAAGAGATTAAAGAGCAATCGAGTCAAGTCGTACATGAGGTAAGGGACTTCGTCTCAATCTCCTTTCATTGAGGCATATTTATTTTTATACAATACTTTATTTTATACGGTGTATAAACCCCTTTTACCTTTCATTTCATTCAAAGGGAATCTTTTTTTATGAAGAGTTTTACTAAATGACAAAAAAGATTTTCTTTTACATAAGCGGTGACAACGACCTTTCCGCCACCATGAGTATTATTTCATCTTTGTCTTCCTTAAAAAGACAAAATGTTTTTTAAAAGGAAAAATAAATACCATATACTCTTTTTACATATTTTGGTATTGAAAATGATTTTGAGAATGGATTTATTATTTCAATATCTTGAAATGATATTTTGTTATTGCAATGAGGAAATTCTATCTTTCCTTTATGCTTATGCTATGTGTTATGATCATGTTATGGTTTCTGGGAATTATTTATGTATATGGGTGATTCTGTGATAAATCTAGGGAGGGTGAGCCCAAGATAGCTCTCCAATGCATTGGGTAACGTGAAAGAGGTAAACGTGAATGTTTCTCATAAGAGATTTAGGGAATATACTGTGATGGGTATTCCAAAGTAACTCCCTATGTAACTGTGATAGCTACATTGTAAATATGTTATGGATGCCACAAGTTACCTTTATGATTTAGGATTTCTAGGTGTTATTCATAAATATTATGTTTTCATGAGGTAAGTAAAACAGTTTATGTTTTATATGTATTTATGAACAAATGTTTTCTTTCATTGTTTTATAACCCTTACTGAGTTTTTTATTCTCATCCCAAGTTTTGAAATGTTTTCACAAGACTTAAAGATGAATAGGGTCAAGGATGCGATCAAGGAAAATCCATGCGGTCTAAAACATGGAACTAGACATGACACTTTTTTTCAAAAGTTTTTATGAAAAAATGGAAACTGTGTAGAAGTGTCTACTTTGTAATCTTTTTGAGATGTAATAGTTATGTCCTAATTCTCTAAAACTCTAAACCTGAAAAGATAATCAATGTGAATTATTCATTTAATTAAATATTATCTAATTTTAAGGTCGGGTCCTTATATCTTGTATCATTCAGTACCATGCCATGTTTATACTATTACATGGATTATGAAATCCCATGACCTATACAAGTATATCATGTTCCATAAAAAATTGGTGTCCACTTATGTAAACTTTTCATAAATTCTTTAATATTTATAACTATAAAAATAATCTATTGTTTTCCATATGTGTTTTTCTTATTTCTTATTTATATGGGTAAAATATAGAAATCATAATAAACTCTTATAGACACATGGAAAAATATTGTTTCCAAATAATAATATTTGACCATTAAAATTATTTTTACCCATAAGTGGATCCATAAAACTTTCATTACATATTGGAATTTACTGATGTCACATACCGTTCTGGTCACATTATATAAACATGTTCCATTATATTTCCTCTAAGGGAGGTACACTTGAAATTATATTCCTTATATAATGATCATAGTTTCTACGACATATAGAATTCAAATAGATTTAAGAATAATGGTTTGGAAAAACCAATTGATACTTATTAGTATCTCATTTGTTTTATCCATATATAGTTTATTCAATACCTATGAATTTATTTACAACAACACCAAAAATACAAAATTAATTTTAGTTCATTGAACCCACCATTGAATTCATAATAGATTTTCAAATATAGTTGGTTACAACCTACTAATCTCCATATGTTTTATTATTATTACTCAATAATATATAACTTTCCATTGTTAATATGAAAAAACACTATTATTTTAACCTTCCTACATAGTATGTGTATCCTGAATTATTTCTTCCAATAACACCTGAAAAGTAAATTTGTAGTGAATCTGACCCTAGATGCCCAATACTAGTGCCTACATTATTACATTATCATAACATACAGGTAATCACATCCTAAAGGACCGATTAATTTATTAGTCTTTTTAATCTAGATATATAAAAGATCCTTACATTTTGTTTGAAGGAAAAAATTATAACACTTTTTTTTCTTTCATGGATAACAATATTCGAATTAATATATCCATGCTATAATGGACCGTAACTCTCCGGTTAATTACTTTTTTGAAATTTGGTGTTTGAGGTGTTTGGGGAGGCTAAGGTGACATATTTAAACACTTTTCCAAATTTCTAGTTATGTGAAAAGTGTTTCCATAGTGGTATCTCATTACAAAGTCAATGATAACTCATTCCAAAATAAATGGTAGATCATTCCAATGGAAACAGTAGATCATTCAAATGAAAATGGAAACTCTTTCCAATGGCCATAGTAGCTCCTTCCAACGATGATTCATCCAACGACGACTCATACAATGATGAATTTTCCAACAGCAACTCGTCCAACAATGACTCATCCAATAGTGAATCATCCAACGATGACTCGTGTAATAGAAACTCATCCAATGGAGACTCATCCAATGGAAAATCTTCCAATGGAGACTCATCTAACATCAACTCTTCTAATGGATACTTGTCTAATTGTGACTGTTCCAATGGTGACTCATCCAACGGTGACTTGTCCAATGGTTACTCAACCAATGGTGGCGGTGAATCATGAACAATATTTCTATATTTCTACAATTTATATCCTTTTACATTATCTTTGATGTAAAACATGTTCAAATCCTTGTTTTAATGGATTAAGTATAATTCAAAGCTCATAATTCCTATCTTAATTTTTATAAGTGTGTCTATGTTTTTACTTAGTAAATCCATGTGATATTTGAAAGATCTAATATTAATGGAAAATTTATCATATATTAAACTAATACATCATTTAGATTTTTAATAGGGATGATATATCTTCCTACCTTGTTCTTACTTATTTTTTTTACTTGGTATGAGATTCCCCATACCTCTCTTTCCTATAGAAGTTGTGCATTGTGCTGTAACTCGGACTATGTTTTCCTTAATTTTCTTCTTGTTGCATGCACACCCTTTGTTTTTGTGCAACCAAAAGGTGTCGATTAGTCTTTTACATAGGGTATGTTCTACCTTTTCTCTTTTGGGTGCCTCAATCTGTTTCTTCTTATTTATCCTTACCTTGTGATGGCATGTGATCTTTATGTTTCTAATAGATCTTTCATTGGTGTTGGTTATTTCGGCTGTGCTACTATGTCCTTAGGTGGATGCAGTTGCTACCAGAGAGGTGATCATTATCCATTGTGTTGGCATGTTCTTGTGCAAAGAACATTTGAAAAAATTTGAGGGAGGGGAATCATGGATTCTCTATTCTATTTACATGTAGTAGTAGAGTTAGCATTTTTTACCCCATTAGATCACAATGGAATTGAGGTAAAAAAGATTTGGACCAGATTAATGAATGTGTATGGATCATATGTTGTTGCCTCTTGTTTTTATAGATAATGTTATATCTATGAATTATTGTTTTCCATGTTTTTCTTAATGGAAATTGGTAAAGAACGTAAAGCTGGAGTTAATTGTATATTAATTGGCCCAAGATAAAGAGGCATGTTAATGAATCTAGATGTTACTGTTGTAATGTGATGATAATAAAATTGATGTAGTAAGCATGTTTAAATTAATTGATTAATAATCCTGAAGCATGTGTATTATTTTTATCTAAATGCATGTCAAATTTATTGTTTAATTAATTTTTGATAGCTTGAGATATCTAGTTTTTTAGGTTTCCTATAGTTGAGACCTATAATAATGAATTAGTTAATTCAAGATGGTATAACGAACCAGTTGTGTGATAAATATAATGCATTATAGGTTTATGAGTTACCCAATTTCTTATAAAGTCTATACACCTTATGCTTTGGATCCATGAGGGATCGTTGTGTGTGGAGGATGAATTCCTTGTTTAGGTCCAAGTGCCTAGTTGTTATATTGATTGTTTCCTGCTTCTAGTGTTGTCGTGTGAGCTAGGGATAGATGAGATTAGAGGGATGTTATGGTATGTGGGGGTAGGTAGGCCCAGTGGTTGTGGTAGAAGTTGATACATATAGTGGAAAGATGAATCAAGTTATGCATGTAGGTGTCTAAGAGGACAAACAGTATGATGAAATGTGTTGAAGCCGGGCTTACTCGTTGATGTGAAAGTGGTTTCTATTGAACACGTTGTTTGTTTACCAATTTTACCTTCACCCCTACTTTAGGTAGATGGTATTTCTTACCCTCATTACAAAAGAGGTGAATACGTACATGGTATACCATGTTCTTTCAGTGCTTATCTACTCAAAGATGAATAGGTCTATACTCTTATTATAGGTGGAAAATACTTGATGAGTAGTTCATATACTCACCATGTTGATCCCCTTGTGTTTGGTAACCAATAATGTTTCCTTAAAATACCCAGAATTATGGAAAGTGGTAATACTGTTAATAAATAATTTAATAAATGATTTTGAACCCATGGGGTTTGATCTTCTGGGGATGCAATGCTGAGGTTATAATTCTGAGGAACCATGGACTTGGTTTGGTTATTCCTGGAGGGCATGGAACCTTTTTTTGATGCTAATGGAATGCAACGTGGATTTTGAAAATGGTTAATTAATGGTTAAAAAATTAATTAACGTAAACTGTAATCGATAAAAAGGGATAAGATGATTTAATAATTATCCTTAAATAATTGTGTGCTTATAGGGTATCTAGTCTTAGTAGTGGCGGCCGAGGGTCTAAGAGATGATAACTGTAGTTGAGTCTAAGACTAGGTTTTTTCCATAGTTTGTTTGTGATATATATTATATCATGTAATTTTTTTGTTGCTATAAGATACCCTACTCTATCTATTAGGTTAACTAAAACCCTAGGGATTCTGAGCCCTGTGGGGTGTTTTCCCTAGCATCCTAGTGGGAGGATGGATGTTTTAATTCCCCCTTTGGCCTCTCTCTCTTCTCTTGTTAGTTACTTGTTCTAGTATTCTTGGTGGTTAGTTTTCACTATATATGTGGGTAGAGGGATGTAATGCCTTGTAGTTTTTTCACACCCATATATTCTGGATATATTTTCCTATGTGCTACTATTGGTATGACGTATATAGTCTATGATATCTTGAGGATCATTACTCAGTTTATTGGCTATAGTAGCTTGAGGTATAATAACTGACGTTTGATACACTTTATGCTGTTTGTTGTGGATCCCAAAAACTAACTGGTTAATTTTGGTTGGGTGGATGGTGTGGTGGGTATATGCAACCAAGAATTTGTGTTGCACAAGGTTCATGTAGTGGTTGTCTCCCAGATGTCTGTGAAAGGGCCTTTTGGATATAGATGCTTAGGACATACAACATTAGGGAAAAGTGGAAAACTAGAAGGTAAGTCATAGTAGGGTACCCTTGAGATTCATTATTATATTATATGCTCTTATATACGATACACAGTGAGAGTGGCCATGGTGAGGTTGAGAACCTACTATACTTTTTTAGGTGAAGAGTTAGTTTCACTTGTTGTTCACTGTGCTTTAGCATGCTTCCTTTACTTTTTCACGAGAGGCCCCGGGGAGGATCCTATTGAGTATAATGTTATGATCACCCTATGCTATATAAAATATTTTTTAGCTCACCTAGAGAATGTTGGATATTGGCTGGTTACATCTAGCTTCGGGTTTTGTAGGAGCTATTCAGGATTCGTGGTCACTGTCATTTTACTTTTTTTTTCATACTTGCAGTTTTCCATTTCTGTTGTAGTAGTTCTATCATGACATTACATATATGTACTTGGGTTTTCCTTTATATTTTAGTCTGATTAGGAGTTTGTTGGTGTCTATCTTTTCTATCTATATTATGTATGTGTTCTCATAGAGGGTACAACCTCCCATATGTGTGTTTTCTATAATCTTGGTGCTAGTTTCTAACTCGGGGCCTACTAGAGGTAGAACTCATGGGTCATTATCTCTCTTCTCACATTTTTGACCCTGGAGGAGTTCACTTTCTTGGTAGGTGGCCATAAAACCTATAATATTAGTCATAGTATACTTTATGGTGTGTTGGGGAAAATAAGAAAATAATGGTGTGATTAAATGATCAGTAATGATTAAGTAAAATGGATGAAATAATTAATCAATGAGTATAATCAACATAGAAAGTGAAAAAATGAGGAAAAAATTCATTTAAATAAATGGATGAAGGAACATCAATAGGGAATGGCATATAACAAAGAAAACATTCCATTTAATTAACTAGATAAAGAGAAATCAATATGAAAAGGTAAATAACTGAAAAAACATTCCATTTACTCAATGAACTCATAATGAAATGAATCCATATAAAATATCACAGTGGAAATAAACTGTATATTAATTATAAATAAAATGAAGGAAATTCTTAATCACCGAATGTTAGGTTTCCCAAGAATATGATAACTTTAACATAAATATCTATACTCAAGATAGTTTAAAATATAATATTTAAAAAACTAGTTAGCTGAGGAAAAATAAATGATGAGTCCCAAGTGACTACTAATTCATTGAGGGTCTTGCATTAACTAGTCCTTAACCCATGTATTGAATATCCAAAGCATTCCTCGTATATCGAATAATTGATTTAAATCACAAACAATGTTCCTTATCAAATATCTATATTGAGTAAAGGATACAAATTTCTAAATATTTTATAAGTTAATCAAATAACATTCAAAGTAACATCATATGTAAAAATGTTATATATTATAGGTAATAATATTATCCACGATAAATATTGTGTATATTTAAGGGAAATTTAATGACCAATGATACCCGGAAAGTGGATAATTGAAGGAGAAGTATTCAATATAAAATGAAATAAAAAATTGAATGAAAATACTATCATTGGTCAAAATAATCATAAATCATTTATTATAAGCATTAGTATGGTTTCAATTCAACATATTCCCATTGGATATTGAATAAATGGTTGTTTTCATTAATGAATAGGGATACCGTAATAAATCCTTAAAAACATTATTAAGGAAAATATTCATTTCATTTTGAA
Organism: Viscum album; assembly: GCA_963277665.1. NCBI lineage: Eukaryota > Viridiplantae > Streptophyta > Magnoliopsida > Santalales > Viscaceae > Viscum > Viscum album. The sequence continues at coordinate 1,305,052,464 of OY728163.1, read as the reverse complement.
AATAAATATTTAAAACATAATTTATTTGAAAATGGTGAAAATTACTTTGATAAATAATTTTTAAATTTTTAAAAACATTTTTAGGAAAAATAGTTTTGGATGAAAATGGTTTTCCGACCAAAGAGAGAAATGAAGTTGAATTTTCGTAAAAACATTATATAAAAAATTTTAAGTATCGAAGAGTGTAAAAATGGTACTATTATTTGAATAACCATTGGTATAATAAAAATAAAGGGTTTATTAAATAATTATCATAAAGTTTTTTCATTGTAAATTTAAGTGTAAACAATCCCGAATAAAATTTTATTTTTAAATAAACCCTTGAAAAGATCATAACATTGAAGTGAGAGAAAGCCAATTAATAATTTTTTTATCAAATGTAAATAAAAATAAAACAAGTGGAAATACATCAATAGATAATAACAAGTCATTACACATATATTTTTAAAATATTAATGAAAGCAATGAAGAAATATAACCAAATGTAAATGAATTCAGTTATAAAAATCTTTACTACTTGTAAACTATTAATTAAAATTCACATAGATAAAATAATTAAAATTGAAAAATAAAATTAATTTAAAAAGGAATTATTTATTATATTACATTTTAATTTTAATTTATATACACTATAAAATAAACTAGTTTTATAACATTACAATAGGACTTAATGAAATGAAAAGCAGACAAAATCCATTACTAATAGATTTCCTTTTAGTCGTACGTGATTTTACCTCACATATAATGGTTTTAAACGAGATATTAAATTATTAAAACCCATATTAATATTTATAGTATCATAGATGTCCCTTTTTTAACATCTAATCAATTTTTTATAATATTTCATTATTTTTATTGTTTTGGGTGTTAATTGCCTTGTTTTCTCATGCATGTTTTATTATAAAAGTTATATTTCATGTTATATAGTTACATAAAATATAGAATAATAATAATGAAATAATAATCATAATTATTTTATCAATTATAATTTTAAAACCAATCAACAATTATGGTTATGAAAAATGATGTATATTACGATCATGGAGATGGTAGGGAATACTTAACCATGAGTAATATTTTATATTTTTAAATGATAATTATAGAAAGGAGGTAAGTAATATTTTACCTTTAAATAATTATAATAATATTATTAATACATATTATATAATTATATATATCATTAATGTTTTATGGTGAGGAAAAGAGAGTCACATTGTTTTATGAAGGTAGTAGTCCACATGTACACGAATGACGTTATCTTTTTTCGTTGAGTGAAAACATAAGAAAATAAAATGATATATTAAAATTATAGTGTTAAATATATTATAAATATAATAATTATGTAATTTTTATAAAATATAATCACTAAAAACATCTTTATCACCTTCCATGTGAAGCGTTAATGAAAGATGAATCACATCGCTTCATAAGGTGGTAGTCCTCCATAGGAATGAGTGACGATATCATGTATCCTATGTAATGAAAGGTAAAAATATATGTTAAATAGTGGATAAATTGGTATTAATAAGTTATAAATATCATATATATCATATATAAACTATAAATTCATCATTATTCTTAACCATGAAATATAGTAATGGAAAATGAATGGTTTGTGAGGCGGTAGTCTACTGTACACATGAACAATACTTTTGTATCCCAGTTAATGGAAGTTTATTGAAGTTTTAGTTCATAAAATAAAAATAAAAAAAATATATATGAAATATAATTATGTTATTATATAGGTATGGTATAATAGGAATTGAAAAAGTAAGAGAAAGAAATAAAATAAAACACTTGTTGAAGAAAATTTCCTTTCTTTCAGGTATCCTCCTTATGTTTTCACTAAATCCTCTATAGGATAGATTTATGAAAAAAGGTTTATAGTATTAGGGGATTCAATTTGTTATGTTATATAGGAATTTATTTCACTATTCAAAGTGGTTTGAAGGTGTGAATTAGATATAAGAGTTTGAGGACATTTATAAGTGTGGTGGGTGGAACAGTTGTATTTTTTTGAATGAGGGATTTAAACCCACATTGTTTTAATAAAAAATCCCAAAAAATATACCATTATAGAAATTATAAGGTATATAGTCAACATATGTACATATAATTGGTTTTGTATAAATTTGGGATCATTTTTACACATTATGTTCTATGATTAACCACCAAGTAAAGTCATTTTCTCCTTAATCACCCTAATTAATTTTAACCGTATTCCATAATAATTTAGGTAAAAAATAAAGTTTATAACAATATAAATTATAAATTATTCTCATTAAAAATATAGAATCCATTTTTTCAAATTTAACACAAAAATCAGCAGATGTTAATTAAAAATTAATCTCGTACATGTGATAAGAAAGTAGGATTTTTTAAGATAAAGTCCTCAAAAGTTTACAATGTTTTTATATTTATATTCAAAATGAAATTGATTACAAGGACATAAATTGGATTAATATATTTATAATTGAACTATTTTGGATTTAAAATCAATACAAAATATAATATATAATTATAAATTATTTAGACTAAAATGCAATTTTCAATTAAAATATAGTATTTTCACTATTCATCAAAAAATGAAACTTCTCAGTAAAATCCCAAAAATTAAACCTAATATTATTTTGATATTACAATAGAAAAAATTAATTTTATATTTTAATATAAATTTTATATAATATTTAAAAATTCATCTAAAATTTTGTGTTCCAAGCTTAACTAAATCATATTTTTTGGAAAATTCAATTTTTATGAAAATATATATTTTGAAATGATTCTTATTATTATTTATAATATATAGATAAAAAATAAATGTTTGTAAAATATAAATTCTCATAATTAATTTAATCCTATAAATACTTGACATTCCAATATATAGGTAATAACAATTATATTAAATAATAATATTAATTGTATATTGTTGTTCGGTAAAACCTGATCGTGCATTTAACTCAAGCTATCGAGTAACATATTATTGTGTGAATAATAAGATAAACTAAATATTTCAATCTTTGAAATATATATAATATATTTGACATATTTAATATATTAAATATATTTTATTTTATTAGGATGTTATATTTATTTCAATGCTTGGTGTTTCATGTCATACATGCTATTGAATATGATGTTCAAATTTTAAAATTTTGGTGTGTTAAATTATCCGCACATTAAATAAATTGTGTACTCACAATTTAAACATAATCATGATAACTACGGGTTTTAAATTTTAAAATATTTTTTTTAAAAAAACCACATAGTAAAAGGGTTAATAAAATATCCTCTTCATAAGATAGAATGGAAAGTACAAAGGTCACAAGGAATAACATATAACATGATTTCTAAGTAGAAGAACATTGGTTGGAAGTGATGACATGGACATGGAGGAAAAGCATGAATATTTATCGAGTGTCATTTAGGTTATTGGTCAAAATAAATTAAATGATCAATGTAATTTTTAGGGCCTTAAATCCATAAATCCAATAGGTGAGAAAATGTCATTTATATAATTAGAAATGATGGTAATATGATAAAATTTTATCTCTAGATCCTTTTTATAAAGTTAAGGAATTCATTTAGTATATAAGAATATAAGAAAATATACTTACATGATAAATTTCTATAAACACAATTTCATCCTTTGGTTTTACTTTAACCAATTTATATTTTATTTCTTATTCCTTAAAATAAATATCCAAAAACGATTTTTTCCCAAAGAACTAAAATTTAATTTGACCAGATCGTATGTTTCATTAAATTGTTAAAAATATTAATCTCTATTTATAACTATTTTTCAAAAAAAAAAATTGGTTTATACTCTAATATCTAATCCTCAAAGGTAATAAAACTGGTTCATTATTATGATTTTTTCAATAAATGTTTTACCTAGAAACAATGAAATATTAACCTGGACATCATGTAGGTCAGTTTTAAGAAAGAAACCCTTATTGTCTATTGGTTATGGGTTCAATCCCCTAGCATTGTAGGATTTTATAGGTTATCACCCTACATACGAGGTTCCCTGTTTTAAAAATATATTTATATAATTTTTATAATGCTCTTAAAAACATGATGGACATCCTCGAAAAAATGTTAATCATTAAATAGTCTTTTTGCAAATGTGCTCAAAAAAATTTATTTTAAAAATTATTATAATATTAATTGATTAATATTATAGCATCATTAATGATCATATAAACCCTAATGGTTATCAATACCTTTAAACATATGTCTATAAAATGTAAAGTCATTATTCCTAAAATTAAATTTCCACGAAAACATATTATTGCCATAAATTTATCCTAAAATATACTTAATCTTGTGAAATTCATTCCACATAAGACCTGAAAATAGTTTTTTAATAATTTTATCTTTCTATCAATCTTTAACTCATAATCATGTAATTTTAGTCATGACTATTAAGTAAATTTAGACAGAATTGATTCTAAAATTTAACTTAATCCTCAGATGTTTCATGGTTTTTATAACCAAAATACCATTGGTAAAATTATTCAAAAATTTAATTATTGAATCTAAATACGTAAATATTTTATCCATTTTATTTTTAATCAAGTACTTCCAAGTTCTAGGGGTTACCCATTAGATTTGGTCATTTAATCGGGTAATTCCCAGGTTCCCCACATTTAAGACAATGATCTAGAAATGGATCTATATGATGTTTTTTATTTACTTCCCTCACACTCTTCATTTTTCCTCAACAATTATTTATTTTTTGTTCCCCTTTTCCATACATAAATTATTTTCTCGTTACTTCATGATGATTTCATGGGTGTATCTTTCCATAATAGTTATGATTGAAATTAATCCTTCTTTTCTCCATGGCCTCCACTACTTGATCTCTTAAAAATCTCCATAATTGTCCTATATGGTGAGTTGGGGTATAATTTGTGAATAATATTTGTGGAAAACTAATTAGGCATAATTATAATATCTTTCACTCCAATATTCATCTCATTTGGTTTATCGTTATCACCACCATGTTCTTAATTATCAATGTTAACATGATTCCTTTGGTTTATAGCCAATGACTAAAAACAAAAATAATTATTTGAGTAAAAATAATCATAGTGTAAAAACCAAACATTCATTTTTTGGATGTATAAATCTTGACAGATTATTTTCAATTTAAGACACCTTAAGATTAACTTAGGTCATTCATTTTCATAAATCAATTTAAATCCTTTATAATGGTTGTAATGAAATTTTTAATTGTCATAAGCATAGATCCCAAGAGTTTAAATGTAAGTATTCATTAAGGACTATTTCCATATAATAGGTTATATCAAGACATGATTGATACTCCACTTTAGATGTTATTATCCATAGTTATATCTGCTCTAAAACTAGATCCACTTATAGTTTCCAGGCAGGGGACATACTTCTAGTAAAAATCACATAATCACTACCTTACCAAAACATTATGATGTTCTTATATACTTATCCTCAAAGTCTACATTAGGTTTATGTAATCTAATATATTTTTCCTTATATCTAGTTAGTATGTTTTTTACGAAAAATATTATGATCCCAACAGTATTGACCCTGATCCCAGAAGCCCAAAGGCACTGCCTAATTTATTACATTGGCATAAGATACAAGTAATCAAATCCTAAGGGACTAATTAGTTTACTATTATTAGTAAAATGTATGCATATACAAGTCTTACATTAAATTTTAATATACATATTTCAACATAAATTTTATTTTTTTGAGGAATAATTATTCTCTATAGAATATCCCTACAAGTTCAGTCATAGTAGACATTATGGAATCCTATGTAAATGGAACAAATAAGGGTGAGATCAAATGATCAGTGTCGGTTAAGTGAAATGAAAAAAATAATTAATCAGTACGAATAATCAACTTGGAAAGGGAAATAACTGAACACACAAGACATTTAAATAACTAGGTAATGAAAAGTCAATATGGAAAGGTAAATAACTAAGAACATAATCCATCTAAATAATATGATAAATAGAAATCATTATGAAAATGAAAATAACTTAAATACAGTGAATTAACTAAATGAACTAATAATTAAATACATCTAGAGATAATATCACAATGAAAATATCATTTACTATAAAAATAACTAAAATTAAGGTAATACTTAATTATAAGATGTCTTGTTTCCCAATAATGTGATACCTTTATTGTGAATATTTTTACTAAATACAGATTAAAACATATTGGGAGAAACCTATTTATCTAGGTCTAGGAAATTGATTCATACCATGAGACTACTAACTCATAGAGGTTCATGCATTAACAGTTCCCCAACCCATGCATTTTATGTCCAAAACATTCCATATATATCATATATTCGATTTAATTTCTAAAAAACATTTCATATAAAATATTTTTACTATGTAAATAATATAGATTTATCAATATTTATCTAGGAAATAAAATAACAATCAAAGTAACTCTATACATAAAAATGTTATAGGTTTTATTGAGTAATCATATCAATGATAAATAATGTAGATATATAGAGGAAATTTAATGAACAATGATCATAGAAAAGTGAATAATACTTGGGAAAGTATTTAATAAAAAATGATACAAGGACTTTAATTTCAATATTATCATAGGTCAAAATATTCAAAAACCATATAGAGAAGAAATAATGTTGTATCGATTTATCATATAACCATTGGGGTTTGAATAAAGGGTTGTTTTGATTGAATAATATGAATACTATAATAGATATTCAAAAAACTTAGGGAAGAAAATTCCCTTTACATTTTGAAAATCACTTTTTAAAACACAATTTTTTTTAAAATGATGAAAATTAATTTGATAAATCATCTTGAAAAAATTAAAAACATTTTTGGAAAACATGGTTTTAGAAGAAATATGTTTTTCTATAAAAGTAGGAAATATAGTCAAATTTTCTAAAAACAATTCTATAAAAAAATTTAATTACCAAAGATTAAAAGGGTACTATTAATCAAATAAAAAGTGGATAAGAAAATGAAAGATTTTATTAAATAATTATCAATAAATTTCATTAAATTGTTATTAAATTTTAAAGAATACCAAATAAAATGATAATTTGAAGTAAAACATTACGAAGATCATAACATTGAAGTGATAATCAACTAGTGAATAAATTATGCGTTTAAAAATTAAATCCAGATAAAATGTGAAAATAAATAAATAAAGAGTCAAAACGAATTCCACACACAATCTAATAATGTTAATGATAATGAAGAAGTAATATAACCCCATGAAAAGGAATCAAGTTTCAAAAATAATTACCACTTGGTAACTCTTAATTCAAACACTCTTAGATGAAATAATTCAAAGTAAAACTTAAAATTATAGGTATAAGGAAGTATTCATGAAATTACATGTCAAACAAACATTATATACACTATTAAAAAGAAACCGGGGGTATAAAATTTCAATATGCCTTAATAAAATGAAATTGAAACGAAATACCTTACCATACACTTTCCTTTTGGTCATTCATTCTTTAAACTCATTAATAGTGGTTTTAAACATGTTTTTAATATATAAAAACCCAATATTAATATTTATTATATAATATTTTATCCTTTTTTACTATTTATCACTATTTCATTAATAATCCTTCATCATTTTTACTATTATTGGTGTTGATTACCTTGTTTTCTCAAGCAAGTTTTGTTATGAAAGTCCCAGTTATTGTATATATTATATAGTTCCATAACCTAAATAATTATAATATATAAATAATTATCATATTTTTACATTAATTATAATTTTAAAACCAATAATTAATTATGTTTACAAATAAATAATTATGTTACGATCATGGAGATAATGGGTCGTACATACACATGAGTAATGTTTTCCATTTTTAAGTGATCATTATGAAAATGAGGCAAGTATTATTTTAAATTTCTATAATGATAATAATATCATTAATACCATATTTTATACTAATATTTATATACATAATTCATGTGGTTTAGTAAAGAAATAATAGTCACATCACTTCGTGAAGGCAATAGTAAATAGATACACGAACAACATTATCCTCTTTCATTGAGTGAAGAAATTAGAAAATAAAATGATATATTATATTTTAAAACTAATAAATATGTCATTAATAACACAATTATTTCAATTATATCACATATAATAATTAAAATTATATTTATCACCTTTTATGAAAAGTTTTATTGAAATATGAACCACATCACTTTGCGAGGCGATAGTCTTTCTTACACACAAGTGGTGTTATTGTGTCTCCTAGAGAATTAAAGTTAAAAATATGTGTTTGATATAGTGGATAAATTGGTATTAATATATTATAAATATAATATATATCTTATATAAACTATAAATCCATCATTATTCATAACCTTGAAAGGTTGTAATATAAAATAGAACAACATTGGTTCGCAAGGTGGTAGTCTGTGGTACACATGAACAATGATTTCATAAACCATTTGATTAAAGTGTTTATGGTTTTAGGTCATAATAATTAAAAAAAATATAATTATATGTAATATACATATTTTATTATATAATCACGATATAATAGAAATTTAAGGAGGCGGACAAGGAGTTAAAATGAATACACTTATTGAAGAACATTACCACTCCTTTGTGTATAATTATTATGTTTGAACGAAAGAATTCATAGGGTGGATTTTCAATGACAATAATGCTTATATAATTTTTAAGCTAATTTGGGAAGTTATTTGGGTAGGTATTGGAATATCCATGTGGGTTTAAGCCATGAATTGTAGAGGATAGTGTGTGGCATTTTATAAGTGGGGTGAGTGGAACACTTGTAATTTTTGATAGAGTAAATTTATCCCACGTTTCTTTCATATAAAAAGTCCCCAATAATATTAAATTATATATATATTATTGTTTATAAGTTCTACATATGACCTTATAATGGGGTTTGGACAAGTTTGTGGTCATTTTAACACCTTATATTCTAGGTTTATCCACTTAGTAAACTCGTTTCATCCTAAATTTCTAAAAGTAATTTCAACTTCTTTTAATGATCATTTTGGTAAAAAATAAATTTTACCAAATTATAAATTATTATTTATTATTATTACACATATTTAATCCATCTTATTCAAATTAAACACACACAATTGGCATAATTTAATTAAACATTAACCCACAGATGTGATGAGAATGTAGGTTCTTTTAAGATAAAATGTTCAAAATCTTACTATTTTTTATAACTATATTCAATATAAAATTGATTCCAATTAAATAAATTATATTAATATATTTACAATTAAGCTATTATGACTATAAATTAAATTCAGAATATAATTTAACATTATAACTTATTTAGATGAAAAAGCACCTTTCAATTAAAATCCAGTATTTTTCACTATTTATCCAAAATTGAAACTTATATGAAAGATCTAAAAAACTCACCCAAAGATAACTTTGATATTTCAATTTCAAAAAATAATTTTTATTTTTTATATAAATATTAAAAAAGTGTTAAAATTTAATTTTAACCAATGTGTGCCAAGAGCGACTAAACCGTCTTTTAGGAAAATATTTTTTTTTATTTTTTTAAATGATTCCAATTATTATTTATAATCAATAGATAACAAATAATTTTTTGTAAAATATATTTTTTAATAAGATATTTAATCATATTTATACCTACAATTCCAATATCACTGTAATAAATATTATATTAAATAATAATATTAAAATATAATTGTAGTTCTGTAAAACTTGGTATTGCGTGTAACACAAGATTAAAATAAACTCATTTTTTCATGTATTATAAGCTAAATATAGTGTTTCATGCATTTCAAACTGTAAACAATACTGAATTTATTGAAAATAGTAAATATATTGTATTGTTTCTGGATGTTATATTCCCTTCTACTCTTGATGTTGGGTGTCATACATGCTATCAAATATGATATTCACATTTTAAAATTTTAGGTAGTTACATAATTATTCTTATGCCAACTAATTCTTTTGAAGCCAATATTTTAGTGATGTATTGTTTATCCCACCATCTCAAAAGTTATATTATTAACACATAGAAAAGTAATTTGTATGTCAAATACCTTGCTATCTTTAGTATGTTAATTTGCTCAGTAGCTATAGGATCACTTACTAAGACACAAATTGTATTTTTATAATGTATATTTGAGTCTTTTAGTAGATTTTGAGATGGATTTCATCAAAAATCATGAAACTATGATATGATGGAATTTTTCAAATCATAACTAATATGATATCTATTAGTAAATTTATTTGTAATATGGTCTATTTTTATACTAATATATTCAAAAAATATCATGAAAGAACTGACAGATGAATTGAAACATATAGAAGATTCCTCATAGATCTTCCTTGTACTATCACTATCATTATTATACGAATATGGTAATGTGAGTTTAGGAAAAAAATTTATCTCCATTTAATGATCAATTAATACTTGGTTTAAATATTCCCTAATATACTAACATAGACGATCCTCTATATTTTAAAAATATCATCCATTACATTCATATACCATTTCAAAAAAATTATTTTTGGAACTTATAGAAGTATAATATTTTACCTACAACTTTTCCTTGGAAGATTTTATTCTATGTTTCTGATCAAATTCTAGAATATTTTTGGATTATTTTTATATCTAAATGATTTTTAGTCTAAAAAAATAGTTTTCTCATACTTAGGTATTTTTGATATAAAGAGTATAAACATCATACAAGGTATATATATCACAACTTATAGTTTTAGTTGACTAATAATTATCTTCCCACAATCTGGTATTCATTTTTATAATTATATTTATCATTTATTTCTAGTGAAGGATATTTATGGTTGATGTTTTATTAAACTATAATGTGTTAAGTACCATACAAATTTCCTTTAAAAAGAAATATTGTTTCATTGTGTTTTAATTAAAAAATGAGAAAAATGTTTGGTAACACTTTAATATAATTATAATTCAAGTAGAATCTATCCATTGGGAAATAAGAAGTCATGTTTTTCTCATTATTGGCATGGGAATCAACCTCCCCCAACCTCTAGGAGAAAACACCTTTGAATTAATGTGTTTCTGAATATTGACATAGGAATATCCATTTCTTATTCTTGAGGAGAAAAAAATTTACATCTTATAATGTTTATGTGTGATTCATACCTCTTTCAAACTAATCACCCTACCTTAGACACAATAAGAGCACAATATACTTCTTTAGTACTTGAATTAAAATAAAGATGTATTAAAAAATAAATAAGTATGATATAAACATTATATATTATGTTGAAAATATTTTTGAAGTAGATGAAAAATTTCTTATCTTCTTCTATTGATTACATTTCATTCAAATTTCATTTCTATCCATATTGAAAGAAAATAGCCTCATGTTAAATGAAATACCTCTAAATATTATCTGTCACTATAATATATTGTAAAGATACCATTTAATATAAAATAATCATGGAATTTTCAATGTTTACTTTTATGTTATTCATCACAATGGTTGAGGAATTGAGTTCCAAGAAATTCTTATCTACCTAATGGAGCTTGGTCAAAATACCCCTGAGGTATTTATCCATACTTTTCATCTCATAATTAAACATTAACATGGATAAACTATATGATAAGGATGATAGTATAAGATTAATAGATAATTTATTTTCTATTTGTAAGCCCTTCTTAACTCACTAACCAATATTATTCAATATATTAAATAAATGATCATAACTAAGTACACATTTCCAATATACACTAATACATTATATTGAGAATATCGTTTATCTAAAAACACTCTTTCCCTTTCTAAAGAGACATAAAATGAGATATAATGGTATATGAATTCATTTTGATTTGTTTCATTATATTTTCTTCATATATAACTGATATTCAAATGAAACGTACAATTGAATCACCCCTATATAACTCATATTTGCATCTTTATCCCCTTTCTCTTATTTTATTGGGAGGATGAAAAAGTGTAGGGATTTCAAGAAAATAATTAAAATTTTGATGTTTTAGTTTAGTGTATAAAATAACTATTCCAACCATATAAATATAAGCTAATGAGGTCATGGTCCATGTCTTGTAAGATCACAATGTTAAGATAATTTCACTATCCATAATCTTCATTAATTAAATATAAATTAAAATTTTCATCTTGATTACCAATGATGTGAGCTAATATGTTTCATATATTAATATCCAATAATTTTATTAATATATAATATACCTCACCATTGGTTTTAAAATATCTCGTGGAGTTGATATTCTAGAGTAAGGATCCATATCCTCCTTCTCATATCCCAAACTTCATCTTGAGAAGCTATTTAAATGGGTTTATATAGGAGTAAATTTTCAGTTACATTTAATCGTATCTCCTTGATCCATTGAGTGGTATCACCAATATTGAAATAAAATTCCTAGACTTTCTCAATAATTTCCAATCAGTTAGACCATGTTCTATCCTGGCAGTCAACCCTTCATGTAAAGTAAGTTAAGTCATGCCTGGCCTCACTTAAAGTACAACGATAATTGAAAGAATAATAAAACTGTCAAGAAAAGAAATCTAAACTATGATTTTATTTTAATATTATACACAAAAGGCTATACCAACTTAATATATTGAAATATTTATTTTTATTTTATGAATAAATTATGAATTTTATATTTATTTCATGTTTGTTAATATTAAGTGGATTTTACTTAAGTGATCAATTATATCTGAAATTTTTTTATAGATAATATGATTTTATTATAATTCCATCTTACATGATTGTTAATTATTCAATTTATGAGACTACCAAAAAACATTCAATAAGAAAATAACGATGAATGTTGACATAAAAAGAATAATAAAAGTAGTATGATCATGAAATTTTATAAGGTTTAGTTTCTATAGATGTCAACAAACTAACTCATCCCAAAAGGTAATAACACCTTGAATCGTAACATGGTTCTTGCTATAAAATTCCATCTATCCACCTATGTATCAAATGGATTTGTTTCATCTAAGATCAAAATATGAAGTGCCAGCACTTTCCAAATAGGTTCAATCATTATATAAGGATTACTCACAGCCTGGTTTGGGGAACTACTGGATTGGTCATGGGGTGTATATAGAATAATCCATGAGAATAAAAATCCTTAAATAACGAGTGGAGGGGATGACTCATAGACCATTATTTGATTTAATAATAAAAAATTAAGAAATACAATCATATACATAGGTCAGGTCTTAGCTCTTGATCATATACATTGATGAATCAAATATTTTTTTTGAAATGTATATATCATTTAGAAAAATCTATTCATTAATTAAGATAAAAATATACTATGTTATTTTATTAATAAATTAATTAAACTAATATTAATTACATAAAACCATCTTGGAAATACCCATCATCTATAATTTTAAAAATTCTAAAAAATAATATTTATTTAAATATTACTTATTACACATGTTTACTTGGAGGAAATGACATATACCCTAAAAAAATACATAGTATGGTTCATATATTTTGTATTCACATGACATCTAACAAAATATGGGTGTGGAATGTAATTAAAAGGTGTGTACTACCAATAAATGTCACATAGACACATGTCAATTTTATGACATTAATTGATATTAATTCACATGGAGTACACTATTAGTAATTACCTTACATAACTTATAGTTCAGAATTTAACACATAAATTAATTTAATATATAAGTAATAGTCATATCATAGGGAATGTATTTTCAATAAATAACGTAAAAACATATGTTGATTTGGTTAAGTTATTAAATTTATTTTCAATCCATGTTAAATTAATTACATGTGGTATAATGGGTTATATGATGTGTACTATAGTCACAATTCATATAACACTTCTTCCTATATCCAAAACACATTCCTAGGGATTGGGAATATTTTTCTGCTGTAGATGTGTTTAATGTACAAAAAATATACATGAGATATACATCATATAAATTATACGTGACATGATTTTCCATATGTATTTTTTGTAATAAATTCATAACATGGATTTAAACCATGTTTTCCACCCCAAAACATGTGAACTACATAGTGTGAAATGTGTTACCCAATATGTAGTCTAAAAAATATTATTCTGATGTAGGATAGTCAACATGTTGTTTGAATTTAATACGTCCTATGTGTACTTATTTCACAATGACCTAGATTTATAACCCTTAAAACTTGTGAAATAAACATAGGTACATGATGTATACCAAATTTCTATATACCATATAGTCTTGTGTTATTCAGATATACCCCTTATAACCAACTGATAGAGTCTTTGAATGTTTTTCATGTAAATTTAAATTATTTTGGTTATATGATTGAGAAAATATAAGGATTATAGAATATTTTGATGTTCATATTTAATTAAAGGTTAATCAAAAAATGAAAAATAATTGAAAATTCATATAATAAATCTATTATTAATAGAGAATTATAAATTAATAATGTGAGTAATATTATAAATCTAGATGGTTCCAGACATATTGTTTGTGCCTATTGGGAAGTAACCAACACATATTTTTTCATTTTCAATGAATAATATGATATGTACATAATGAAGAACATCATGACTAATTTGGTGATTAATTGACATAGAATTAGAACCATGAAGGAATGATCACTTATATAAATTATAATTAGATTATTTAAATAAAAAATTTACTTGAATTGATTTTTTTGTTTATTAAATATTTAGGAGACAAATCCTTATCATTATATCATTCTTGTGAGAGTATTAAAGAGAATAATCCACCTAGTGATGATCCAAACATTTAAAAAAAAACCTATTAATGTTGTCATCAAAATCCTTGGTTTTTTACTATAGAGGATTTTGTTGATTTCATCATTTATTGATTATTATTAAAAAATCCCCTTCATGTTAGAAGGATTATTTTAATTATCTCTAAAGTAAAGATGATGGAGGTATAAGTTATCTCTCTATTCTTGATAGAGTTACATGATAAGAGTCCTCAAGGGTTTAGGATAATTCTCTCTAGAAATTCATTGTTCATAATAATGATTAAGGTTGAGAATATTAAAAGTATGTTTAAATAGATCTTGTGTAAGAAAATAGTAATTTCACAAGAGTCTTTACTATTTTATTAATAATTGATTAACCCCAGGCTTAATTAATTATTATAATATTATTATTTATTTGACATGTGCTAGATTCACAGATAAATGAATATTATTTCTTGAATAAATAAAATTTATTTTATTCAATTAATATTTAACATATTTATTCTTAAGACACCATTAATCATGTTTTTTAAAAACTCCTTAATATTTATCAGGTAATTAATAATACCTATTTATTTAAATAAATAAATGCCTCAACATTATTTTATGATAAATAAATAAATATTATATTAACTAAACCTGTGAATAAATATCTATTATATATTCAAATGACAATTTTTATTTTATTTCTAATAATCCCCAATAAATATTATATATTCACATAATTAATAATTACCTATAGAATAAATATTTATTTATATTCAAATCACATAATATTCTCTTCAGTAACTAATCACTAAAAAATTGTGATCAATTCAAACACGAATAATTATTAAACCACATACAGGACCAATATTAACCAAATATGTTAAATTCATATTGAATTTATCCCTTGTTCAAGATATACTTAGCGTGTTACCCTCTAGGAATCATTCTTAGTAACATTTGGGAACACCAACTAAAGTCCAAGGTTAGAATCAATAAACACACCAATTCACTCATAGAGAATGAAGTAAAATTTCATAATGTATATAACCATGTATAAATGAAAAATCCATAATATAAAATTATAATCATGAAATATCTAATTAAGAAGGCTTCATACTGATGTCATCAACAAATGTGATCAACATTTCTTTCTTGGATTTTCATGAAATGGTCATTCTGAAAGTAACCCATGGAAATAGACTTCATCATGTATTTCCATTCTCATCTAAGGTCTTGAGACATCAAATGTTGTTATAGGATATAAGAGAAAAAAACATTTCTCATATTATTTATTAATTTAATATCACTTTTTCTACACCAAACATATCTGACCTCACTTCATGCATATCCCGTAATGATTTAAATCAATACCTAAATGTAAATTACTCATGAAATTCATTAATGAAAATATCATGTTATAAACACCATTACATAAAACCATTGATAAGAATGCACAATGACATATAGAAACATTAATTTCCTACCATAGGGTCATGTTCTCACGATTTCATGCTCATAAAATTATTAATGGATTACACTATGCGAAGGTTTCTGATGGACTTTTAAGTCTCCCCCCTTGATGAAAATATCATTATTGTCTAATAAAATGACATCATCTAGATAGAGAATATATATCTAAGAATATCGTCCTGGATCTTCTAGGTTCTCATCATAGTGAGAAACTATTATGACTTTTCAGTGAGGCAAGTACCCAGAGGACATTATAAAATATATGTAATGCACAAGAATAATGATCATGTTGGAGTTAGTTCCCTAGAACCTACTACATCATTATTTTTATTGCCTTTATTTTCTAGTATTTTAATATTAATACCTTATTAGACATTTATTACTCTTATTTATAAACTTAATATTATATTACATTTAAATATCTGTTACATTGAAAAATTTATAGCACTTTCCTTCTACGATGAAAACATCAAAGTTCCCTCACAATATTCCTAAATAAAATTTTATGGTCGGATAAGATCCATTGATGGGACAAATATTATGTTCACTATTATATTCTAGTATTTTTAAGTATATGAGGCTTTATCTCATTATGATCGCACTTGTTAATCTCCAATATGGAATATTATGAGAAAAGACCCTCCTTTAAGAATTACACATGATTATGTGTCATCAAATATTCCAATCCATGAGAGTGGGTAATGGTCCTCATACTTTATGTTTATTATTCATACATTTCATGACTCATGTACTTATATTTATTGTCATAAAAAATGATGATATTATTCATGGAAAATATCGGTAGGTTGGGTTCGTAATGAAAGAAATGTTATTAATGAATAAGCCGAGTAAGGATTTGTCTCTTCCATCATTACAGAACATTTTTTAAAGGTTGGGGCCGAAGCCTCATTTTTATTATTAAATAAAGAAAATACCTCTTTTAACTGGGTAGAGGGAAACCCTTTACATAGCCCGAAGGCCCAGTGGGATTATATCCCATTACATAGCCCGTAGGCCCAAATTTTTGGCCCAATTCACATTCTGTGAATAGTGACCCGTCTGCTACAGTACCGCCACCGCTATAGTGCCCTGCCGCCGCTACAGTACCCACCGATGAACAGTGTCACCGCTACTACAGTACTGCTATAGTAACCTGCGCCCAATGGGTTTTGAACCCCCATTTTTCATGTAGGATTATAGGGTGCTTACCACTAAGCCAAACCCCAACTACACCATCATCATTATAGAACATGACATCTATACAATTTTATAGAAAACTGAACCATAACCTAAAATTCTATTTCCATGGAGTAATAATAATTTTATTTCAAATAGGCCGGGAAATATATATCAAGCATATAGTTTGACAACATAACTATGAAATATTCATAATTAGATATTGTGATAATGTGATTATATTAAATAATGAGTATCTATATGTTGTTTTTTTGTGACATATACTCTTCCTCGATGGATTCCATGTCCCATTGCTAGACAGTAACTTGGTACATTATAAAAGGAAGCCTAATTACATTTAGAAGGATCCCTATAGGTCCACACACAATGTGTTTACTTCGATCTATGTTAAATATTATATTTAATAGCTAGAATAAAATATATTCTCTATACTGTGAAGTAATATCTATCTTGGAATTATTAAATGATTGAAAATATTAAATTAGTATTTATTTACAATGTATTTTTTTAATTATGGAAATATGTCACATTTATTTATATCTTATAATTCACAAGGTCATAAATAATTATTTATTCATTAATAAATAATTTCTTAAATTTCATCAATATCAAAATAAATATTTTTTTCTATATATTTAATATAATATTTATTTTTTATTTAATATATAATATTTATCTCTTTTTATTTTCAAAGAAATGAATAAATTTTTATTAATAATTAATTCATTTTATTATGTGAATAATAAAATAATTATTTTATATGATAGATCAAAAATAGAATATATACTTATGATATTTATTTGAGAATTGGTTAAATATTAAAGAGTATGAGTGGAGCCATGTTTTTCTGTGATAAATATTTATTAAGAAACCTATAGTTATATTTATCATTGTGATGATTAGTGAACACCATGGAATAAAATTATAATAATATTATTTTAAATGTAATGATGTTCTTTTTAGGATAAGCATATTATTATGAAACTTTGTGAAATTAATTATTATGAAACCATAACCCTCGGTCTGTAAATAGTTAGTTATGAGAATAGTGAGATATTGGCTATATTATACAATATTCACCTACGTAGTGAATTCCGTATTAATTAAAAAAATCTCTATGGTTCTCTCTAAAGCTCAAGATATTATAACTTTACCCATATCTGTAATGTTAGAGTGATTAAGAGACAATCTATTCCATACATAATGGATCATGGTTGTGATTAATAGAGTGATGAAATAAAATTATTTCCACCATGCCAGCATCTAGAGAACCATAAATGAAATTTTAATATCAAAGAAGCATGTGTGGATCACCACTAGAGATATTATACTTTGGATCCTCATTGACAAAACAAAAATACAAATGAATAGTAATTATATGATTAAACCTTATATGAAATAAATAACTCAAGATCAAATTAAGTCTTCATGATATTAAATTAGTGGTAAGTTATCAGAAAAACACCCTTTATTTATTTTATAAAAAATATTTTTCAATAATCTTTATATTTTTTTTCCATGGAATTTATAATATATACATTGAGAACGATTCATTGAATTCAATAAAAATTAAGTTGGATATAGGAAAAATTGGCTCTTCATCTGAATCCAAAACCATCAAGTGGTATCTAAAGAGTTTCATTTTATTTATAATTATTTATTTATTTTTTATCCATTACATTGTTAAAACTTAATTCATATTTTAGGAAATTATTTCTTTCAATCAATCTATGATGATATTTTATTCTCCTCTTCATTTATCACTCATATAACCCAATTCTGGTTAATATTTTATGGTGAATATCATAGATCCACTAGGAGGTCTTTAGTGTTATGTATCGAAGACATAATAGTGCATGGAATTTATCCTGAAGGTATACACTGTGAACCAGTGTTCAATGAACCATTCTGAATCTTTAATTAATTAAGTGTTTCAATCATTACTTAAATGAAGAGTGCATTAAATGCACACCAAATATTGACTATGACAACCTAGAACAAGGTTATACAAGACTACACACTGTTTAAGTCACTGACACTCCATGTAGTCTACATGTTTTTTAGTATAAGACATGGGGTGTAAGCTACTTTAACCATTTATTATAGGACATGGGGACTAAAATCCATGTAAAAAAGAGGTTACAAGACATGTATAAACTATATAGGCCATGTACATGACTAATATTTGTGGATAAATACACTCCTAGTCCTTAGATCTATATTACATATATATTATAAGATATATGACATGTGGCTTGATATGAACATAGTATACCCAACATTCTTATACAAAAATTTAAAATTAAATATATTACTCCTTTAAACCTCAATAACATGTGTTCCATGTATTATTTATTGACTCATACATGCTGTGAGAGAGGTTTTTTTTATATAAATATTAAATTCTTAATTAATTTCTTATAAAAATTATAAACTATATACCATATATAGTCATAATACATTGACTTTTCCATCCTTATTATAAGAATTATGAACTATGTTAATCAACATTAGTCATGTATTTCATTTTATAACTCACAATAACCATATAATTTTGTGGAAAGACATTTCTAATATATTTTAGATGAGTATACTATATACGATCTTAATTTATATGGACTACTTCCAATATGTACTCATTGAGTAGCTTCCAAGTAAAAGATGTGTACTTATTTTATTAAATTTATAAAAATATTATATTTGTGAAATTTATTTAAAATCAATGTGTATGAATTTGTTTTAGATTTATTTAATGGATATTAAGATAAATATAAATAATATATTTAATCTGATTAACATACAAGTATTTTATCATTCTAAAATAAAAAATCTAGATAAATGATATCCAATTATTTTAAATTTGTATGTGTTTCAGTAGTGGATAATCATGATATTAGGCCATCTAATGCATGCATATTATTTAATTTAATTGAATTATTTCATGTATTTTTGAAATATATTATTTAAAATAAATTTATGGTCTTTGAATTATACTCACCTCTTTATTGTGTATAGGCCTGCATCCCTATTGTTTATTTTTTGTAAACCCCATTTCTGATTACCTTCATAAGAGAGTGGAGTAAAATAATTATAAGGATAAAGATGTCAGAGGCTTAGAGTTGGATTGAGATAGAGGATTGGTGACACCAAACCAAGGAGATACATATTATAGAGGTGGAATACTGCAAAATTGATCCCATAATAGCTCAAATGAGTTTCCCATAGGGGAAATGGTTAATTTATTATCCTGTCAATAATAAAATTGCTAGTTAAATCTCATGAGCATAGAAAATTTCATTTTTGTCTATTGGATTATTTTTATTATATATATTAGACCATGATAAAATAAATAAATAGATTAATATGAAATGATATAATTAAAATAAAAGTATTACACATAAATATTTAATCTGTACAAGGTTAATAATTTATTTAAAGTACACTTAATATTAAAAAAATTTAAAATATAGAATAAAAAATTTACACATAATAAGAAATTACAATCATGTTATTATTAAGTCATTATGCCTCCTATTATCTAAATTAATACAAAATATTGTTAAAGTTACAGTTTATGCCATAGTTTGAGGAACTATTAATTTTAAAGGATTCATAACTAAGATGATAGGTTGACTTGATCAAAATTGTGTTAAATTAAATTGACATAGTCTTTTTAAAAAAAAATTAGAGGCAAGTATTAAGGTAATCCATGGTAGGATTTTTTGATTGGGGAGTATACTCAACATGACATGGAATTCCAATCCTAAATTGTCATGAATGCAAACAAAAACAGCTTATTATGATTTTTATAGACATATAATGGATCATGAGGATAGAAATATAGATTATTTCCACAAGAATGTATAATGTGATAGGATATTCCATACCCAATAGTGAGGGCCTTTGAGATCTTATTAAATATTCGAACACTTGATAACATAAAGAATAGCATGCCTTAGAAATTTTTAAATAATTAAATTAATTATATATCTATATTAATTATCATAAGAACTATAAGAGAATCCATGATAACATTGAGTTCATTCCTTTACATAGGTAATGTCCTCTATGGAATAAATTTCATAGTGACATATATGTTTTTCTGTACTATAGTATAGAAATATTTTTTAATATGTGTTGTAATTTCTTAAACTTGATCATATTTCCTCCAAGTTGAGGAGAAAATAGATTATTATAGAAGATATATAGAGGGAGATACCTCCAAAGTTTCTTATCTTAAATATTTTTAAAAGAATAAATAGGTGCCAAATTATAAAAGATATTATCATGAAAAAATCTAGTTTAAACTGAATTAGGGTTCATAGATTTTAATAATATTTTCTGGTATTTAAGGAAATTACTTGAAAGTCCATCATTCATTTATATAAGTGAATATACATGAGTATCATGTTATCATCTATATCCAAAAATTTATACTTATTCATCCAAGATTTGATGAACTATATAAAGAAAATGATCATAAATAGTTTTGTTTACATTTCACCTTGAAAAATATGTTTGATTGAAAATTTTCCCTCAATTGTTATAGTGATTAGAATGAATAAAAAATTAGAAAATACTATGGGATTTTAATGACATTGGTGTCCCTAAAACTTCTTTCAAAGTGACAAAGTATTTAGAGGGATGATAATGAACCAAATGTTATTTACTTATTAGATAAAAGTAATAGTTATAAGAAAAAAGTAATAAATTATTGTATAAGTAAATATAAAATCCTTGAGAACTCACTATGGAATATATTATTTCCATTGAACTTATCCAACATTAAATAAAATCTATTTTTAATATATTTTCACCCATGAATTATGAATGTTTGAAAATAGTATTAGAATTTTTTTGAATTATCCTAGATAATGAGAAAGGGTGATTACCATGTCAGTAGAGATAAGGAAAAACTTATACTTTTCTTTAACTGGTCGATTTAAGTTATTAATGATTGTTAGAAAAACATTTTTCTTAGTTTCCAACTAAAAAAATTAGTTACTGTTTTACGTTTTCAATAAATTTCATTATATTACTTCATACTAAAATAATATTTCAGTAACTAATTAATCACATTTATCCATTGCAATAAATGATGAATATAAAATTTGAATGTTAACCAATTGTGTATAAATTAATGTTTAAAAAAAATTAATGTAGTTTAATTTTTTATACGTAGTAAAGTTTTTTAGTCTCTATTTTTATAATATACTAGGTATACTAACAATCTAATTGTTTTTTAGATAAATTATCACTTAGAAATAAAGGTACACCACAAATAGTTTTCAATTAGTCCAACATGGCCATGTGAATTATTCAAAATCTTGAGGTAAATTTAAATAAATTAAGATACTCTATTAAAATTTATGAAATTCTTAGTGAAGTAATTGAGTTCGATTTTTTAATATATTGGGATCTACACTACTAGAAAATGGACCTATAACAATGGTTGGGAATTGTGGGTATATCCCATGAAACTGTGGGTATATGCTATACCCATGGTTTAGAGAATTGTGGGATCTTTTGTCATCGCTAAATCTCTGATCTATAGCCATTGTTTTAAAATGTTATACCCATAGTTATGAACCATGATAATTGGGGCATGAAACCATGTCCATAACCCTATACGCACGGTTTTGAAATCATGGCTATATTATTTAATAAATTTTTCACCACTAGTTTCAATCCCTAGGAAACCTGTATACAATCCATGTGACTAACTACTGCACCACATTGGGTTATCAGTATATAAATAAATATTTTATTATATATATTTATAAAAAACTTGGATATATGTGGAGAAACATGGAGATATATTTTCCCATGTATTTTTTGTCCCACTGAATTTTCCCCCATCCTCACGTAGGAGCGCTAGAGACACAGTTTACCAAAACCATGGCTATATGCCTGACTTATACCCAAAGATTTTAGAGAACTATAGGTATATGTGGTAATTTTAAACCTAAACCTATGGTTTACCAAAAAAGTGGGTATAGGTTATAAAACAATACTTATAACCATGGTTTTTGTAAAACATTGGGTATGTGGGTGAGCTATACCAACATTTCATTCCAAAACCATGCTCATAGTATATTTTTCCTATAGTTCTCTAAGATGGATTGTTGAAGAACATAATATCTAAGTAATTATTGATCATACAAGGGTAGTAATGGTATTCTAAAACTTGAATTTACTTATATTCATAAATATAGTAATGGTAGTAAAATGAATATCGATGAATAATATATTATATATATATATATAATATTCTATAATTACATCCAAGACATGTTTTTAAAATAGTAGTTTATTATCTAACCATATACCAAGTAGATTTAATATTTCATATCTAGTAATATATTATGATATAACAATAAGTCGATATTGAAAACCATTTGCTAATGTTGTCTTTAGTCACAAACGAATATCATAGACTTAGTGTATCTTAGTTAATAATTATATAGATACTAAGGATATTAACATCTAGTAAATAATGACTATATTTTAATGAAGAGATCCTATCTATTTGTTAAAAGTGGAAAAGACTTAAATTATATGGGTTAAGTCTCTAGATGCATATGATTTTTCAAAAGAACGATAGTATCTACTAATATTAGTTAGATGAGTAGTTCTAGATAAATGTATTACATTAGAATTAATTACTAAATAGTTTGTCTATGTTTACTATAGTAGATGATATATATTTTATTCTTTTAAATAAATATTTATATAATAAGTAGTAAATGGAAAAATTTTATGGTTTAAAAGTACGTATAAATTAAAGAAACCAATATAATGTATCTAGATTTAAGGATTATGTGTTTTGAATATTTATAAGACTTTTTATTATCAATGATTATTCAAGAGAATCTTGAAATTGATGGTATAAAATACTATTAATAAAAGATTATGGATTATTTAATGTTTTATTCTATTATAAAACTTACACAATAATCATCATGACTAAAATACATTTAAATTATACTATTTGAAGAATAATTATATGATTATCATATTAGACTATTGATTTTCAAGGAATCCCCATTTATATGATATATTTTAGAATACGTCTTTAATAAATGAACAAAAAAGGACCCTATGGTATATGTATATAAATAATAACTAGAAAAGTTCAATGAAATTAATAAATTACAATATATTTTGATTATTATAGAAATTAATATAATGATAAATCATTTATAGTAGTAATAGAATATTATTTTATTAAAGAATGAGTTCTTTGTGACTCTGAAAGGTTAGTGGAAGAAATTTATGTTTTCAAGATAGACATGTTGATAACATATAAAAAAAGGTTATGTATTATGGGTTTGTTAATAATTTGAAATGTATTTATCTAATAATTACTTAATGTAGTAACCATTTTTAAGGGAATATGATCTATAAAAATAGATCAATGGGTTCTCTGAATCTATTAATAGTAAAAATATCAATAATATAATGAAAAATAAATGGTGAAACAATTTAATATAGAATTTTTATTGGAATAAAATATTTCTTGTAGAACATGCTTAGGAATAAAAAGAGATTATTGAGAATAAAATAATTTCAAAATTTCAAAATATAGGAAGTTATCTTATATAACATGATATGTATGGAAGTTTAATATCACTGAATCATGATAAAATATAGTTTAATATCAAAAAAATCCAACCTAACTATACTGACATGCAGTTAGGACTATCCAATCATACATGAAAAAGTTGAGTTGGATAAGTCACTAGTGTATGGATAAATAGGGTGAATAATGATCTAGGTAATTGAAAAATTTTATTTGATTAGTTAAATTTAACATAATATCATAGTTAGGAAAAATAAATATGAAAGAAAAATTTATTATAGAAAGTTGTTATTAGATCTTCAATAATCGAGAATGTTACAACATCATATGTAGCATAACAATCAGCCGAGAAAAATATTTATCCTATTAAGGGTTATACCAAAAGTAAATGTTTTTTCATTATTATGATAATATTTTACTGTGGAATTATGCAAGATATCATATTTCAAACATGGGAACAAGAGGTGGATACATGATAATATCACTACATGAGGGTTTTTCATGTGGCAATGATGTCGCACTTTGTAGACTTGGCACACAAGAACATGGATATAAAAAACATCATCATAGAAACTTGAAATACCTTGTAGCTATAGTCATACTTAGTAGAAGGATGTAGAACATGTGATAACTAACCAGTCTTTAGATGTTGGATCTAGTACAAGTGGGAAATTTTTGGTGTTAGTTCCATATAAAAAAATAATTTTAACTTTGTATTTCCTATATATTCATATACCTTAATATTAATATATTATAACCTATCCAATTCACTACTTCATAACATTAAAGTGATAATTTACTAGAATATCTATCTCTTCAAAAGTTCATAATAGTCCCCCCATAATTATGATAACCTTATAATTAAATGCTAGTATTTTTAAATATTGTTTAATGGATAGATAACATTGTATGATTGGAGACATAGTATATTGATAGTCAGATATGATTAATCACAACAGATCAATATTTCTATCATGTAGTTCACACATGTAAATCTCCAAAAATAAAGATTATGCATACATGATCACCTATATAAATTCTATATTTTTACGTGTCACTGGTTATTCCTACCTAAAAGCATGTGTAATGGTCATTAGATTGTAATATTTTTATTAATGCATATAATTACTCACACATTTATATGTATTATCATAAAATGTGATGAGATTTTTTATGTTGATGATGGTTATATATGGTGTGTTATGAATGATTTTTTATTTATGAATATCTTAAGGATTTATTTTTACCTTCTATATTTACCGATGTTGATATCACAACCATTTTAATAAAATTGAACAATCACATTAAATTCCTTGTTCATGGTGCATTGACTGGATTATTTCATATAGTGAAATACTGATTGATTAGAAATATATGTCAAAGATATAGATGTTCAATATTCTTAATGAGATATCACAGAAATGGGATTATATTACACAATGAGTGTTTATATTGGTTGATATCATTGTGACATGTCACTTCCTTTATGGGTTCCTTGAACCATTACTATTTAGAAATATTTCAATTTTGGAAATCACACCAAATGACACCATTAAAAACACCTAGTGAGTCATAATAAAATTGTTTATTATGATCTCAGTTAAATATTATATTTAATAGTTAGAATAAATCTTATTCTCTACGCTAAGAAGAAACATTTTTTCAATATCTATTTAATGATCACAAATATTAATTATATATTTATTCATGAGGTAATTATATAATTATGTAAACATATAATATTTATCTATGTCTTGGTATTAACATGGGAATAAATATTTATTTATTCATTAATAACTAATTACTTAATAATAAAAATATCAAAATAATATTTTTTATTCACAAGACTATGAATATAATATCTATTTTTTATTGAATGTATAATATTTACCTATTCTTATTAGAATGTTTATAAATAATGATTTATTAAGGAATAATTCACATAATTACATGAATATTAAAAGAAATTTTTTATATTCTAGGCCATGAATATAATATTTATAATTGGTTGTTTTTTGGGAAGTTAGTAAATTTCAAGGAGGAGTAGACCCATGTTTTGGATCCATGATAAAGTTTTTATTTACCAAACTGTAGATAATATTTTTTATTATATGGATTAGAAAACATGATGGAATAAAATAATAATGATATTATTATATTCCATTTCATGGGATTCCATTTGGGTTTAACATATTACTAAGGGTATTTTTTCAATTCATTATTATTAAACTATAACTCTATATTTATAAATAGATAATTATGAAAATTGTGAGAGGTTCTTCACCATGCACAAAATTATCCTCCCAAGAGAATTCTCACTTAATGAGTAACTTCTTAGGGATTTTCTCTTAAGCTCAAATGATTCTATCTTCCTATATTTCTCAAAAGTGAAGAGATCAAGATACATTTCTTTCCAGACCAAATGGATTGTTGTTTCGATTAAGGGAGTGATGCAAGATGATCAGTACCACCATTCTCTCACTTGAAGTACAATCAATAACATTTTCAAATAAAAGGATCATATGTTGTCATCGCTCGGGGGAACCTATTTTGGGTCTTAATAAACACAGTGAAAATAAAATCGAAAATCCATGGTATTATCAACAACATCATCAAAGAAAGAACTCAATAAATAGGCATATTTTAATTATAATAAATTCATTAAAAATTAATGCGAAAAGAGTCTCTCTTATTTCTCGTAAAAATATTTATCAATAATATTTTAAAAAATTTCATTGGTCATGGATTTTAAGTCTTGTAAATTTCGAATGATACATTATATAAAAAATAGTCTTTTATAATCCCACAAGGAACATTCTAAAAATATTAAAACATCATGTTATATGACAAGTACATAATTGATATAAATGAAAATGAATATTATGGTAATATATTATTCAATATAGTTGGTTTGGGGGAACCAACTCCAACAGGATATATACAACTTGTTTGATGAAAATGTATCAAGCATGAAAGTCCAAAATACTGGTTATATAAATAGATTTAGAACCAATAACCATATATTAGATAGGCAGTGATCCCATAAACTCTAATATTTTTTGAATGTGTGTTATTTTAAACATGGGACTCTAATAGTTTTCTATGGAATTTTTTTCATGGAATTATAGTGTTGTGTGAAACCTTTCATGTTTTAGTGATCACATGTTTATCTTATGGATGTTTTGTTTATTTCAATTTATTTAAATTTCATTAATTTTTTTTTCTATATTATGAATTTATTGGAATATGGAATGTTTTAAATCAAACCAATGAATGCTTAATTGGAATTGTTTTCAAAATAAATTACCTGATCAATTTTATTTCATTTTTAAGATAGAACAGAATTTTCCATTATCATAAACATTTTATAGATTCATGGTGGTATGTTACTATGAATTTTTTGAAAACCTTTTATATTTTATTGGGTGTATGGAGTTAAGGTATTTTAGTATATAGTTAAATAGAACAGTTTCAAGTATCTTGAATGCATCTATGGGTTGTTGTCACTTTAATGGTGGGTTTGGATAGTGGTAATAGATAGTCACATGGAGACTTTGTTTTAGTTTCTTTTCATGTTTATCTTTCTGGATTGGTTTATTTATATCTCATGGTCATGTAATTTTTTATCCATGATGTAATTTGATTGATTATATTTATCTTGTTATATATGAGAGATATTGTCTTGTTATTTTACTGTGAAATCAATCCCATGGTTATGTGTGTTGATACCCAGGTGCTTGTCGCTTTCCCATGGTGATCAGAAATACTCTTTGGGACCCATGTTGGTTCATTAAAAAATAGTATTATAGTAGGTTTAATTTCTATGCGTGGTTGGTAATATGGAATTATCTTATAACAATATCTAGGAGTGTGTCCATCCATGTTTCACCACACACATTGTACTATGTTATCTTTATGTGGAATTGATTTTTTTACTTTTTGACTATACTTTTCTTGTGCTTATTTTATTTTTTATATTTTCTTTATAACTTCCATCTATATAAATAACATGTCAGTTTTTTCATTGGTAGAATGTTTGATCCTTAAACATGGATACTGCTAACTTCCCTCATTTTTATTAGTTCTTTTAGATGATGAACCTTTCATAAACTTCTCAAATTTAGATTCCAAGGCCTCTTACCTTCCCTATGTGAAATATTCTTAGAAGGTTTTTTTCTTACAATATTATTTCAATTTTTCCTAAGGATGCTTTTTATTTATTCACTAACTTATGTGGCCTTATTTTTTTATTCGATTAATATATATATTGATATAAAAATGGACCAATCCTATGAATACTACTTTTTCATACATCACACACATTTTCAAAATTTCCAATTATTTTTTTGTGTACATGTTTCTCTTAACCTATGGAT
The DNA here is from genome assembly GCA_963277665.1 of Viscum album. NCBI lineage: Eukaryota > Viridiplantae > Streptophyta > Magnoliopsida > Santalales > Viscaceae > Viscum > Viscum album. The sequence continues at coordinate 1,305,023,073 of OY728163.1, read as the reverse complement.
GTTTCTTCATCATATATGGATTTATATCCCTTAGAATGGGATTCCTTTCTAATTTTTAATTTAACAGTCTATACTAATAATCTAATTCAAAATAAATGAATTTTTAGCAACACCAACATTGATCCACAACCCATGATCATCTTATTTCATTTGAATAATGACATTAGGTATTGTTTATAACTTGTTTAGATCTTTAAGTTCAACGAACTTCCTTAATTTCATTATCCACCTTAGCTAAGGTGGAATATTCCATCAAACATTTCAAAATCCATACTTGCACATAATTTTTTTCCTACCCACTCCCTTCATAAAAAGAGATTTACAAACATTAATACGAGATGGTATGGAGGGTAACTCTTCTTTATTAGTGGTCTAATTATACTAAATTTAGTGCTTGATATCCCTTGTTATAAACCTGATTCAATATAACATCATTGATTTACTTAGTTAAGGTTTGGAAGCCTCTTTTTATTCTAGAATAATACCTTTTTTATGTAATTCTAGATTCATTAAGTGACTTTACTTCAGCATGAAACTTATAGATCAATTTTTGAAGAAAAAAAGTGGTTTCTTAACACCACATGCTGAGTCATGATCATCCATGACACATTTTGATCATATTTTATATCAAATGAGACTTGAAATAATTATTACATCACTTATTTCATTCATTTTTTTGGATTTAATCAGATATTCTTTTAGCTGAAGAACATTTACTTTATTAGCACATCCACCCCATAGATCATATCTACCCCTAAATATTGGGCCACTTAAAATAATGGTTAGAATTATTTAATTTAACGGGAGAGAGGAAATTCCTACTTTCTTAAGTTGAGTAATGTGGTTGGAATTTGTTCACTCAAACTAATCTCCCAATTTAATTCTAATCCATTGTGGTGGTACTACTTCAGATGGCACCACTAGTGAGGGATTAACCATATTTATTGATATAGGAAAAACTTATGTAACATATTTATATATTTTTTCAACTAGTATATATGAATCTCTTTCCCTATTTAGTAATAGTTATGTGTTTTAATTTTTTTTAATATTGTGTAGGTACATTGTGATATACATGGATAAAGGTTGGATTACATTACCGAGGAACACACCTCAGTATATTAAGGGTTTGAATGAGTTTTTATATTTTAGAATTTCCAATCAATCCATTGAAGGGAGAATAAGCTGTCTATGTCCTAAATGTAAATTTAGAATATGGTTAAAGAGAGATGAAGTTTATGAACATTTAATATTGAAGTAATTCCCTGGTCAATATTTGCATTGGATTTGGCACGGAGAATCGAACGTTACAAAAAGTTTGAGCACTGATATCAATCAACAAAATGACCTACCAACTTCATTGAAAATGGAAAATGAAATGAAAAACCTTATAACTGATGAATTCAACACTTCAAGGGAACCCCATCAATATCAGAACATATCAGAACAACCAGATGAGGGTGCTAAAAATAACAATGACATAAGTGATGTTTTTGAGACTGTAGGACAACCATATAAATATTGTAACATATCAGTGGATCGTCCTCTTGATTCTGTGGAGACTAAAGTAAGAGAAAACTTCACTAAGGAAAATACATTCCATGATTTTGTTGAGGATGAAAATCAAGAGTTTTACAGTGGATGTTTGAAATATTCAAAACGTTATTTTATGTTAAAGTTATACCATATCAAATGTCTATGTGGAATTACAAATAAGGAAATGTCCATGCATATTAGAATTTTTGCGTGATGAATTTATTGATGCAAACACACCCAAGCCTTTTTATGATATGAAAAAAGTTGTTAACATGTTTGGCCTGAATTATACAAAAATACTTGCGTGTCCCAATGATTGTATGCTTTATTGGCGAGAGGATTCAAGTAGACAATATTGTAAAATATGTTCTTCTTCTAGATGGTAGTCAATGGGTGATGTTGGAAGTCTAAATCAATATAATTTCATGAAGATGAAGAAAAGGAACACACCTGAAAAGGTTTTGCATTACTTTCCTTTAAAGCCTCGATTGCAAAGATTATTCATGTCATCGAAAACAGCCGAACACATGAAGTGTAATTATGTAGATAGTAACAATTATGGGTTAATAAGACATCCAATAGATACACAATCATGGAAGAAATTTGATTCATTTCATCCATATTTATCAGATGATCCTAGGAATGTTTGATTGGGATTGGCTACCGATGGATTAAACCCATTTGTGACTTTGGGTACCAGTTATAGCATTTGGCCAGTTGTTTTGATCCCTTACAATCTGCCACCATGGATGTGTATGCAACAAATGTATTTTATCATTTTTATGATTATTCTTGGAAAAAAATACCTAGAAATTATATTGATTTATACTTGCAACCTTTAATTGAAAAATTACAGGATTTGTGGTGAAATGGTGTTAAGACATTTGATGCTTCTTCTAAGACAATGTTCAAAATGCATGTTGCTTTAATATGGACAATTAGTGACTTCCCTGGGCTTGGGAATTTATCTAGTTGGAAGACCTACACGGGTTTGGGTTGTCCTGTTTGTAACATTGATTTTGAGCCCAAATGGATACCTCATAGTAGTAAATGGTTCTTCCTATTCCATCGAAGATTTCTCGATGCATCTCATTGATTTCGACTGAACAGATCATAATTTAATGGTTTAATTGATTGTAGACCACCTCCAAAGTTGTTAACTGGTTCTGAAATATTGAAACAACTTGAAAATGATGAAATATAATTTGGAAAGCTTCGTCATTCGAATGATAGTGAGAAATGGGTTCGAAGTGCATCGTCAAGTGAAATCGGAACGCAACAATGGAAGATAAAATGTATATTCTTCAAACTTCTGTATTGGTAATTTAATTTGTTGCGGCATAATCTTGATGTGATGCATATTGAGAATAATTTCTATTAAAATTTGATTTTAAAATTGCTTAATGAGCATGGAATGTCAAAGTATCTTCTCAATGCTCGCAAATATTTACAAGAAATGAACATAAAACACGATCTCTAGCCAGATGAGAATGAAAAGTATCCTCTGACAATTTTTGAAATTTAAAATATGGATAAAGATACATTAATTCTAATTTTAAAGAATGTTAAGATATTTTATGGGTATTCATGTAATATCTAGAGGTGTGTTGACTTGGATAATAATAAGTTACATGGATTGAAAAGTCACGATTCACATATTTTGTTACAACAGTTACTACCATTGGCATTTCGTACATTATTACCATAAAAAATTACTGCAATTGTGTAGTGGATATGATCTTTCCTCTATCGTTTTTTACTTAATGATGCATTTAACCGTGCATTTAGTTGAGGAAGCTAAATTAAGAGGCCCTGTTCATTATCGATGGATGTATCCAATTGAGAGGTACTTTATTTATGTGTTTTTCAGTTAAGTAAAAAAATTTTGAAACTTAATTAAATGTATAATTATGTTTATTTTATTTCACAGATATATTAGGCATTTTAAATCATACGTGAGAAATAAAGCTCAACAAGAAGGCTCTATTGATGAATGCTATTTGGATGAGGAGTGTCTTTCCTTTTTGTTATATATACTTCGATAATATTGAGACAAGATTTAATCAAGTTGGACATGTTGAAGACACATCGAATCAATCTAAAATACATTATAAATAAAAAATATTTCCTGTTATTGGACGATCAGTTGGGAGGACATCAAATGTGACACTGACATAATTGGAATTATTATAGGCACATAGATATGTGCTGCTGAATAGTAAAATTTCAGATCTATTTATTGATGATTTTAGGATACAGACAAAGAGATGAATGAGTGGCCGAACACAAAATGAGAAAGATATAACGAAAGATATTAATAAAGAGCTTGTAGAATGGTTTTCACAACATGTAAGTTCATAAATATAAAAAAAATATAAATATTAGTTTGACACATATATTTTGAAAATCTTATAAAGTATATTTCTTTTTTTAGATCATGAATACTGATACTTGAGAAAAGGTGTTCGAATATTTGAAGTTTCTTGCTTGAGGTCCTCTAAAACAAGTTAGAAAGTTCAACACTTACAACGTGAATTGATTTAGATTTTGTACAGTTGATCGAGAAGAGGGTTTGAAGAGATAGAATAGTGGTATATTTATATTTTCTGAAGTAGAATACTATGGAAATATGATTGATATTATTTAATTAAACTACCACGAGCATTTTTCAGTTGTTTTATTCAAATGAAATTGGGTCGATATTATCAGAGGTGTTAAAAGATATTCCTTGCAATTTACTTCCATGAACTTCTCTCGCTTGATGGATGTTGGTGATCGTGAACTTCATGATCCATATATCTGATCGTCAAAAGAGAAAATTGTATATTATTTGAATGATATTGTGAATGACGGGTAAAGTTTATTTTCTAACGTAATACAAAGAGATTTGTATGATATGAGGGATGAAGTGGAATATTTGACCTCTAAAATTGAATCTCATCAACAATAAGAAGCATAATTATTTATCCATAATCATATTGAAAATATTAGTCTATCAAGGATTAATGAAGAGGATGAATTAATGGAGTAAGAAAAGACATTATTGAAGGGGAAAATTATTGTATGTACATTTATTTATTCATTCAGCAACCACATATTTCATTTATGAAGTCATTCATTATCATTGCTATGTAAATTTTGTTTGTTAGTACTGGGAATCTATTATCATTTTTAATTTTTTTTCTACATAATTTATTTGAAATATATGTTTTGAACTTAATTTTATTTGATTAAATGACAGGAATTCCACGGGGGAAGCGATACACTGTTTCATCCACTACTGTGATAGATAATGATCAATCGGTCTCCCTACCTATGGTATTTGATCCACCAGCTACTTGCCCCATGCACCATCTCTCACACCCTCTGTGAGAATCCCTTTATAAGTTGGGTCGTCCACTCCCCCTTTAGTAGCCTCGTCATTTGGGCGGCGGCGCGCCGCTTCTAGTTCATCACAGACATACTGGAGGGTCACTGTTATATGTATACATTTTCATATAAACAAATTTATTACACTTTTTTATACTCAATATTTGTTCATTAAAGATGAAAAAATGATACTGTGGAGAAAAATATAAAAAATTTCATATGTGTGGAATATGAATGGAGGGAAGATAGTTGTCCCATTCGATTCATATGGGGTCCCTACGGATTAAGCCGTGGGATTACTTGGCCAAATTCTAAACCAGCTAGCAGCGAAGCCCATTTCCCTTAATATTTCTTATGATGATTGGAGAAATATGTATCCAAGTTGAAAAAATGAAGTTTTTTATTCCCAAATAAAGGTAATTTTAATACATTATGGTGTAATTGAATGTCATGTTACTAATATGTTCAAAATGAATTTCTGTATATAGATGTTTTTCCACTTTACAATTGCTGATGTGATAACATGAAAGTGGCTGTTGAAAAATCTTGGTAAGAAATGGAAATACTTCAAATGGATATTGTGGGGAGATGTCAACGATACTTTGTTGAACATCCAAAAAATGTATGAGAAGCTACCCATTGGGGTACCTAAAGAATAGTGGAATGTTTTTGTTGGTAGACATCATGATGAGAAGCAGATGGTATTTAAAAATATATTATTATATTGACCACATTTTACATTTATACATGTATATGAAGAGGATATGACATTTAATAAATTACTATTAAAATTAATTTTATTTATTTCAGGATCTATCAAGAAAGAATGCATCAAGCCAGGGAAAGCAAGTCATCCCTCACACTATGAGGTCAAAAAGGTTTTCTAGAAAAGAATAAAATCTGGTAATATTTTCATTAGTTTAAATATTTATAAGACAATATTATCTGTTTAATATATTAAATTTTTTATTTATCTTTGTTTAATGCAGTCATAGAGTATAGGACATGAAACATCCTGAACTTAAGTGTGCTTGGATGTTCACAAAAAATCTGATGGAAGTTTTGTTAATGAGCCTACCAAAGAAGTTGGGGTATGAACTCATTTTTTCATAATAATAACTTATTATCAATTTTTAATATGTTAATATATATTGATATTTGATTTATAGGTAAAAATTAATGAACTATGGGATGCCAATCCCGAGCAATCCAACTCAGTCTCCCAGGATGACCTGGTTGCTAAAGTCCTTTGGAAGGAGCATCCTAGTAGAGTGTGCGGGATGTGTTTGGGACCCGTACCATATGAGGTTTTTAGTAGGCCATCGGGGATGGTAGCTACATCTACTCCTAGTTGTAGTCAGCCCATACCCGTAGACGCTAAGAAAGAGATTGTTTCTCTATGAAACACATTTCACGAGCAGGGGGATCAGATATCCGATTTTCAGAAAGAGTTGACTGAAATACGTCAGCGGATGAGCAGATATGCCCTCGGTGGTACTGTATTGACTGGTGGTGAGTATCTAATTCCAAAAAGTTCAAAATAATTTAGTTTTCAATCTTTTTTTTTTCATTTTAAATATAAAAATGAAACATTATATAATTTTCAATATATTGTTCTTACAGGTGGTAGTCGGAAGTGGAGATGGAGGTGGAGAGGGTGACGATATGTGTTCATCATCGGACAATGATTAGTTGTATTGTTGATATGTTGTAGGTGGAGAGGGTGATGATATGTGTTCATCATCGGTTTTTATTTGTATCATGTGTGACACATAGTTGCAACCACATATTTTCATGACCTATCATTTTCGTGATTTGTCATATTTCCTTTTATGTATTTTATTGATTTCTAATGTTTCATTTTATGTCTTGATTTCTTGATTGTGGTATGAATATTTAGGACACAACAGCCTACATCAGTCCCCTACCAAAGCATTAATAGAACCAAACATTCTTTTTCCAACAACTTTACCATAGTGAAGAATAGGGAAAAAAATTAGGAATGAAAGGGCTGAGGATTGCATGGTATGCATATTATATAGTGTTTTCTCATATATCTTAATTATGTTACTATATATAAAAAAAAAGTGTGGTTATGCAGGTAACCATGAAAGGGTTGAGAAATGTCATGGTAATTCAATGTTCGTGGGATGAGAAACACTCTGAGTGGTTTTAGTATTTAGTTCAGGGGAGAGGGTAGGGTCAATTGGATAAAAATCCTTATAGATTGAGATCTTAGGTTTCCAAGATAATGTTGAGAATAGAATAGGTATATGATATCCATTTTGAGAATGACTCATCTGTGGTGGGTGATCATTTGGTTAGCCGTTGTATGACTAAGATGCTTTGGGATATTCAATTTTCCAACATGTAGTGGTTCATTGTAAGTGGGTTGGGAACATGAACTATATATGACCAGACATGATTAATTGGATCATGATTATAGTTTTATGATCATGAAGTATGGGAGTATGTACCCATTAGGTTTGGGAAATATTAATTAGGATTACGGGAAATAACTAGTGAGACAATTCCGAGAGGATTACTCTATAGTGGGAAGAAGAGAGTGTGTGTTGGTTTTTTATTCCAAAAAAATACGTGCTATATGAAGGCAGTACACACTTGATATGTGTGGTTCTCAGTGAGTTTTGAAAAAATTATTATACCAGATGAGTGTGGTATGCATATTTTGGTATTCTTGGAATTGTTTTTTAGGGAACTGGTATAGATGCTGCAGAAGCTACTATTTTTTTATAAATCAGTTTTTCGTGACGGTATAAACTGTCGCTACATGTCATCATTTTTCTATAAGCTGTAGTTATAACCACTACTAAATGTCAGTATTTTTCTATTAGAAGCGGTTATAACCACCACAACAGTATTAAATTTAATGGCGGTTTTAACCACTGCTACAATGGCCCATCTTCTGCGTGAAGTTTGCGATGGTTATGATGTTTTTAGCAGCTATTTTCTCGGTCATGGACTTAAATTTTCTTAGGGACGGTCAAAAACGCCGCTAAAAAAAATCCCCTACCCAGAAAACCCATCTCTAAAAACATCATAATCGCCGTGAAATGAGAAAACTATTACAGTTTCTATAAACCGCCACTAAACACCTATAACTGCCGGCAATAGTGTCCTGACACACAGTGTTATAGTGATTTTCGAAAACCACTAAAGACGCATATAGCGGCGGTTTAAACCGCTGCCATACCCAAAAAAACCGCCGCGAGATGTGAATTTTCTTATAGTGGCATTCCATTCCCATTAATTACTTATACAAATGCAGTACTCATATGTAAGGGATCAACATAATCCCTATAAACATTGATATTGAACAATATTTCACCCCAAGCTAAACTGATCATAAACCACCCAGTGAAATAATAGAGATGGTATCATTACAACATATCCCCTGTGATGCATATATAAAATAAGGGTCTTTTATTAGATGAAAATAAATTTCATAAAAAGTTATTAAAAATATTCCTAGGGAAAATTCACTTTATCCTTTTAAATTGATTTTAAAAATAAAATTTTAGGAATATTAAGGACAAAAATAATTTAAAAGTAATAATGGAAACTTATAAATGAATCTTTAATTCAATGGGAAGTTATTACTTTGAGAATATTCTAAACATGCTAACCTTTTCAAAATAAATATTCATTTCACATTTTAAGTAAACTGTCAAAAAGTTCCTTTCTTGAAGAACCACTAGAAGATTGATTTTAACCCATTTGTAAATGTTAAACATGTGTAAAATTTTATTTAATTAATAATTGCAGAGTATTCAAAAAATATTAAAACATTTTAAGGATAATATAAAAAAGGAACAAAATATATTTTTGAACAAAAATAGAAATAAATTTTGTTTTTCTTAAAATCATTTTCACAATATTTTTATGTACCAAAGAGAGTAAAATTGTACTATTACTTTAATTTTAATGAAAAAATAGGATAATGAATTAATTTGGGTTTAATACTAGAATATTAAAATAATTCCCTCATTATTGGCTTTAAGATAAACAATCCTAAACAATAATGAGATTGTGAAAAAAAACCTTACCACTTGTGTGACATCCTTCATATGTGTCTGAACCAACATTAAAATAAATATATATTTATTATGAATATTTTATAGATACATAATCATATATATTTTACCATATATTTATCTAATTATAACATTTTCCCTCATTTTATTAATATATCAATTTTAAAATCACTATTTTGTGTGATAAGTTCTTCATTTTTCATGTATGTTTCGGTTCAGTGTTTTTGTTCAATTTATTTTGATCATTGTTAAATCATCTTCATAATGATAATAATCATTTAAAAATAAATTAAATCAACTATATTCATATATAGAGTCATTTAAAATAGATACATATATATATATAAATTAATTACACTGTTCATGGAGGCGGTAGGCTGAACATATGCATTAATAATGTTTCCATTTTTAATAGATAGAATGAAAGATTGGTAAATGATAATTCACCCTTATATAATATTTATTATATCGTATATATTCATTAAATATATCAATAATTAATGAACCAAAATACCCTCTCAAACTGGTACCCGACAAGATCCACCACATACCCTAAGGGCATTCTGGATCCCAACGGGTTGGTGACTAGAACCCAAAAATCAAACAACAGACATAGGTAATGATTTCACCCAAATTGGAGAAAAAACATGACATATATACTGATCTATAGAACATAAAATTGGAAGGAGATATGAATATGTAAATTCCATAACATAAATAGAACAATTGAAGTGATACAATAGAAAAATGTAGTTTTGAATATCAATGTGACATGTCTAACTACACATGGATAAAAAACCAAACTGTTACTTGAACAGCTCTATATATTAACTTTGGTGTAATACCACAATATACTCAAACCCCATCTGATAGAAAACCCTACCACCCTACTGTGGTACCATGCCTTTCCTTATATCAAAATAAATAACTAGATGTATGCACCACTAAATGGGTATGTCAGGTGTGAGATAATAGACTCAGTAGGGTCCCACCCAGATGTTCCATATAAGGTCTCTAAATAATAATTCAAGAATTATCAACATCAATGAAATTAAGTAAGGATAATATTTTAATAGTTTCTATATCAAAATCATGTAAAAATAATTTAGTTTTCCCCTTATTACACATTTCTAAAAAAATGTAGGTAAATCAGTTTCAAATAATTTCATACTAATGGATACCATAGTGGATATATCATTTTAAACAAAGAATGAATCACATTTGATACCAGTTACATTATAGTATAACAAATATTACAAACCAAATAGTCCAAACAATCCTAGAAGAGGCATAGGTAACATCATGTTACAGATCACACTAGGTTCGGATAGCAAGGTAATTCGTACCTAATAAGTCTATCACATGCTCATCATGCATCTTGACATATTCATCGAGTATAGAGAGCAGAGGAACACCCTATAAAGAAAATCCCATAACATGTCCAAACAATATCTAGAATAATGAGCCTAGGGAGAAGATAAAATCCACGTGAGAAAACCCCCAACAATGAATGAGGTCTATTACAATATCTTCCACCTAAGTACCCAAGGATTCCCATGTTCTCTATTTTAAAAACCATTTAAAAAAATCCATTTTCATCAAATCATTCTTTGAAAACCATTTCAAAATGCATTGAAATCCATTTTAATTTACTAAAAACCTAGTGAAAACCATATTTTATGAAAGCATAGTTCTTAACACACACAAAAATCCGTCAAATGATTCCGTTTAATTTAACAAAAAAAATTAATCAAAAACATGAACTATGTAGTTCACTAACACAGTGTATAAATGGAGTTACCAACCTCAAATCTTAGTTTTCATGAAAACATAATGAATCCACTATAAGTAAGAAACAAACAATGAAAAAGGAGTCCCCATATTCAATATACATATATCTGAATTAATTAAATTAAGAAAGGGTCCACAGAGAAGAGGAAGCAACAAATTCCTTAAGAATGTCAACCCGTCGTACCAAAACCAATAATAAAATGGCTCCCCCACAATGAGATCTCAAAATAGATCTTGATGGAGTCAATAATAAACACCACCATAGGTCAATGGATCTAATAAAAAAACATAATCATTACACCAAGATCATTTTAATGGATAATCGAGAATGATTACTCACCTGAAGAGATGAAATCCAACCACAATGGGGACTAATTTTTGAAAAAATCAATCTAGTTCAGAGAAAAGATCCCAAAATCACTAAAAGATATATCTAGGTTGAGAGGGGATATTACTAAAATATAATGAAAAAATAAACCAATGCAATTCCCTAAAATCCTTTCTTATGATAATTACATGGTCTGTAATCAATGAGAATTGCGTAAGAAAAAACACTATCTCTATTTTGTTAAAAACTATTCTTTTAATATTACATGATGTGTGACCCTTAAACAATATGTGATAATTCACACTATGTACTGAGCTAATGACATGATCCTGAAAAAAACTACAGGTCATGTAATCCCATTAAATGATGTGTATGTTTTCTTTTAAAAAAAATGTAGGTTCTTACTCAAAATCTCAAACCACCACATGCGTTCTCTCACCTCGAGGAGAACCCCACACAGCCATTAAAACATTTATTCCCATACTCCATCAATTTAATAAAATTTACATCTCTGAACTTTAGGCTATTTTTCTTATAAAATATCCCCCATCCTTGAGAGCCCCGGGAAGCACCCAATTCAAGAGGAAAATGAGAAAATAGAAGAAAAATACGATAAAGTAGTTAATGTGATGTCACAAACTCCCCACCATAAGACTTTTCATCCCTAGGAAGTCATGTGGAAGAATGGAGCCCAGTAAATAGGTGATGCCACTACTACCTCATACATAATTCACACTCCCATGACTCATGAGAACCAGATATGTTCTTCCATAACACTTTGGCAAATAGACTCAACTTACCATGAATGTATCTCACTTGAGATTCAACTATCTGAACCTACTGCTCAACACAAGAAACATCTGGTTGTAACACAATCTCTTCCCAACTCAGAATATAGGAAGGTTTTGGATAGTATTTAATAAGCCATGATATGTTGAAAACATCAGAAATTCGCATCAACTGAATAAGAAATGATAACTCATAAGAAACCTACCCAATCCACTCAGTGAACTCAAATGGTTCAACATATATTAGATCCAATTTCCCTATTTTGAATCCAAAGGTGACCCAAATGTTGATAAATATACCATATAACCCAGTCAACAGTGTAAAAATACAAAGTAAAAAACAACTGAGTCTCATAAGATATTTTTTGACTCTGCCTCATAACCAGACATTTACATATATCTTAAATCCTTGTAGTCGTATCTTAATCCAAACTCACTCAAGGAAAGAAATCTTCTCCCACCTATTTCCAATAAATAGGTGGTCCTAAAAATCCTCAAAAGGATCTATTATGATCTATTACTAATAAATTATATTATAAGAAAACTCAACCAGTCTCAGAAGTCTATCCTATGATCCATCAAAATCTAAGACACAGGAATGAAGCATATCCTCCAAAATCTAAATAGTACACTCCATCTAACAATATGTTTATTGATGATATGTTATACTCAACCTAGCCTAAGTACCCATAACCTCATGGATTCTCCTATAGAACCTAAATGTAAACCTAGTATCCATTTCTAAAACAATTGTAGAAGGGACCCCATATAGACTCACAATTTCCTATATTTACAGATTACTCAGATCCTAAACTTTAGTAGTGTCCCTGATCTGAATGAGATGATTGGACTTTTTCAAAAGATCAACCACCACACAGATACCATTATACCCTCAATGATTTTTTTAGTCCAATCCATGGATATATTTTCCCATTTCCAATCTATTACATGAATATTATAAAGAAAAATAGAATATTTCAAATATTATACCTTTATTTTTTGGTTAGTGTAACAGTATGAAACATAATCTGTAATGTCATGCTTTATACCCAACCACTAGAATATCTATATCACATAATAATACATTCTTATAGTCCCATATTATGTTACAATGAATAACTATAAAATTACAACAAAACTGGGTTCCTCAAAAATGATGAGATGAAAAACTGATTCCCAAAACTGAGAATTTCTTTTGAATAAAAATACAACCCAAAACTATCTTCCCACCATATAGGGTTTCTCAAAATCGGTTGAACTCTTCATCCACATACTAAATCTATAAAATAATCTCATGGGTATATGATGATAAATAATCACTATTTAAAACCATACCCAAAACATCATATTAAACATCTCAATCTAATAGATAAAAAATTACCATAAGGTTCTATTCTTCCTTTGATTCAAATACAACATGTGATTGAACTTTTATACTTAGAGTGTCTTAGAAAACATTCCCCTTCCCTTGAGTTTAGGTGATATCAAAGTGAAACACATGTAGGTATTCCACCCACCACCTCTATCTTAGATTCATGTATTTTTGAGACAAGATATAGCTCAATATCTTCTGGTAATAATACACTATGAAATTTTATCCAAAGAATATAATACCGCAAACACTTAAGAACATGTATTACCATGAAAATATATAAATAATGATTGGGACATTTCTTCTAATGTGTTGGAATATTAAAAGAGTTGTAAGCTACAATGTGATCATCATTCATGTACAGATAATCCAAAATAATACCAAAATCATCACAGAAAACCACATACCCATTATCAATATTAGGGAAGATAAAAATAGGAGGTAGTGTTTGATGTGTTTTTAACTCATCTAAAGAATATTTACATATTTTATCATAGAAAAATCTCAACCCTTTACATGTATGATCATTAAAATGTGATACCTACTTTTTTAGATGATTGAAGACCCATCCATAGAATTCAGTAAGACTAAGGATGCTCTAAATCTTAGACAAATTCCATGGTTCTTCCCATGAAAAAGATTCTTTACCTTCTTAGGATCAAATGGAAATCCTTGATCAGAAATCACATTCCCCAAGAATGTAACATCATGAATCCATAGAGTTCATCTTAAAAATTTTCTACAAAAATGGTGACTCCTTAGTGTTTCCAAATAACATGAGATGGTTCTCATGATCAAGCTCAGATCTCAAATATACCAAAATTTCATCCATGAAAACTACTATAAAACTGTTGATATACTTAGGGAATATTGGATTCATCAAATATATGAAAAATGTGTGAGTTTTAGTCATACCAAATGGTATAACAATATATTTATATTGGGAAAACATACCACTAGAAGATATCTTTGAAATATAAAACTCATGAACTCTGAACTAATGATAACCTGATTGAAGAACAATCTTTGAAAACCATGTTTCCCACTTAAACTGATCAATCATATCATCAAAAGTAGGAAAATGATACTATTTCCTAACATATACTCCATTCAACTTTTGATAATCTACACACAATAAAAATAAACCCTCTGGATTCTTGGAAAATTATACCATGTATGCCCAAGGTGAAACTCTATGGTGAACAAAACCCTTCACCAATAGATCATGTAAATGAATCTTTAGCTCTTTCAGCTCCACTAGTTTTAAATGATAAGTATGTATTGAAAATATCCGCACACCAAAAACAAGGTCAACCATAATATATATCTTTGTATCTAGAAGAATCATGAAGAAATTATCTTGGAGAACATTGGAAAAATACAAAAAATAGTGGGTAGATAAATAAAAAATAAATTTCATCGGGATAAAATACCATAATACACAAAAAACTATGGAGATTTAGGTGGGAAGATCCCAAATGACCAGTCCTTAGATCCCACTATCCTTGAAACACCCTTTAACTCCCATAAAATTCAATAAATAATATACACCGGTGACTACAATAAACTTCAAAATGATGAGAAATAATCCAATAAATATCATTGGTGGTGTAAAATATATCTAGAGAGAGAATAATAAAATCTCATTCTAAACCTGCATAAGCTATCGATAGCACACAAAAAGGATATTGAACACTGTTCTCTTTTCTATTCTAAAGAGGAGTCTTAAAAAGTACATGATCTCCATTGGAAGGTTAATCATATCAAAAAAACAACCAAATATAATTGAGTTGGAAGCACCAATATCAAATAAAGAAATCACTACATAGGGTGTAATAAAGAGAGTACATATCAGTATGGTTCGACCCAAATATACCTATATTAGAAAATCATATACTTTATGAATATGAATCACTCCTAAGGCCTTTAAAAATATCTCTGTTATCTTTGAAACATCTGATTGCACCATATTAACCCTTGGGGCCAAAGATCCCTCAACATATCAAATAGTAGATATATACAAACAGAAACAATGTAGATAACCATTACACCGACAACTATTACACATATTTTCTAGTGAGAGAAATGAACATAATGTGTTCAAAACTTTCCATATTGATAGAAAGCATAAGCACACCACTGCCTGCAACAGATGGTTCCAAAGAGGCATATTACTAAAAACCACCTTTATCACTCTCACGATGATCCTGCAACTTCCTATTTTATATTTCATGCCACAGAAGCATGCATAAGGTGTAAGAGAAAGAGAATAATATCCATCCATTCATTTCATATTAATTTCCTCAATCAAATCTCTATCCACTATCTTTGCGTAGATAAAATTCTTTATTATAAATACCTACAATATGATATCGTATCACATACCTGATAGGAACTTCTAAGATTTCAGTTGGGCATTCTTTATAACCTCAAGTGTAAAATGAACCATCTCAACAAACCAATTGGTGTACACTAAAACAAAACTATCTTCCTACTACAAAGGGAGGAACTCTATATTATTTTTCATCAATAGAATCTCTAGAGAAAACTAATAGAATAATAGAGTCTTGACACCCTTTAAATCCAAGCCCACATGTCTATCTGCCTACACCGTTGAATCCCACCAATGCATGTTGGGACCCTCAGGTCGGAATTCTATATTCATTACCTTGATTCTATCAGGTTTATGTAGGATTTCAAAGGTCTAAATAATAATTTAAATCCATTCATTTACACATTTATGTTCATTTTTACCATTAATGGATGGTGTCTTCTCATGCATGAACTCCCGTGGTCAATCCATATCTTCAACAGCTTTGGGTTTTCTCACATGAGTGTGCTATAAATATATATTTTCACATAATAGATAAATTACACTTCACTTTATAATGATATCCTTTTAGAGATACCTTTCACAAACTCTTTCTTCTATTTTCTGAACTAGATAAATCCCTTTATGGGAAACCTCTTTCATGAACCACTTCCTTTTTAAAATTTCTCTTTCACAAACTGATTTTTACCCTTCATAATAACCATTCAAAACATAGAATGACTCCTTCATGAGTCATGATTCTATATGGAAAATAGTTCTGGACAAACGCCTTCCCCAAACTAAGGTTGCTTTGTAGACTCCCTCTTTACAAGCTGAGCTCTTTCACCAAATACCTCCTTTGTGAACAACTTTTACACTTAGACGAATTCGTCTATTTATAATTCTATCTAATGAAATTCACTCTCCACAAATGATTTAATTAGGGGTCCATTATATATGAAAAGATATCTGTAAACACAACCAATCATAATTATCAAAACACCTTTATAGATTGGAAATCACCGCATTATTCACTTTCTTTGTGGTTCACAGAGTGCAATTATTCCATTACGGTGTCTACCTTCTATGTTATCTCAAAATGAAGATTTATTTTTATGGATTATTAAAAAAAACTCCTTCTACCATAAATGATGATACTTCTTTTTTATTTTTCGTATCATAGTAGCTACTATATAAAAATCTTGCTATGTTGTGCCCTTTAAATCACCACCTTCTACCATAAATGACAGACCTCTATTGTGGTGTGCATTTCACAACTATCATGAAGAAATCTAAAATATTCTTTTTTGTTTCTGCAAACTCTCTATGTGATTCACATAATGAACATATTATGTGCTCCATCTCACTGTGAACTCATTTTAGTGCTATGTAGACCATATCACAATTAATTCCTTTATGCATTATGTGGTCCACCCATTTTATATGCACGGGTCCTTTATTTTCTATAAAAAATCCAAATTTTGAGGCAAAAAAACATGGAAAACTCTGTGAAACTGTGCCATCATTTATATTCAATTTTCAAAAATACTTCTAAGGAATCCATTATGTTTTCTTTGATATTTATCAACAAAAAATTCCATCGATCACGATGAATATTCACAAGTGACCTTGACCGCATACTTTTTAAACAAAAAGAATCAATCTAAAGGCATTTCAAAGTTTTCATGATGTATTTTTTACCCAATACATTCTGATACATAGCACAAACTACTTGTACGATACCGTCAATAATGTTCTGATACTTCAAAATATTCCCTTGGGGAGAATCATCTACACATCCTAAGGAACTCATAAAATATATATTTGAGACATTAAAATACACACCAAAAGAAAAAAATAGATAATATAAAAATAGCAGCTAAAACTAGAAAAAACAATAGGATAATCTAATATTAACATCATGAACTCAAAACAAGTGACACACATCACAACATCCTTGGGTAACTTTAGTATCATCATGGAATGATTTGGTAATGCACTCATCATAATATACCTCTCATGTCGCAAAAGTTTAATCTCTAGTATACCTAATGTACCAAGACAAGGACTCTTGAGGAAAGACCACCTTAGACACCACATTGTAATAAACCAACCCAAATACCCTCTCAAATAGATACATGACCTGATCCACTACATACCCATAGAGCATTCCCGGTCCCTATGTTCAGGAGTCCAGCACTCGAAAATCAAACAAAAAATAGAGGGAATGATTTCTCAAAAACTTGAGTAAAAAAATGAAATATATTCACATGTATAGAATGAAATAGTGCAAGAAAAGATGAATATGTATATATTTCATAACAGAAAGTGAACAATGGAAGTGATAAACCTGAAAAAGGTAGGAACAATCTCTAAGTGGAAAGTCCAACTAAATTGAACTAAAAAACCAAATATCTGCTCTCATATCTTCTTGTTATAACACAGGAAAATTCCACCATATCACCACTAGCTATCCAAAAACCAACTAATAAAAAACCTTCTTGGATCACTGTGGCACCATGCCTTTCCTTGCAATGCAATACCTTACTAGGTCTATAAACTACTAAAGGGATATGCAAGGTGTGATATAACAAGAATAGTAGGGTCCCACCCCTATGTTCTATATAAATTATATGAAAAATAATCCATGCATTCTTATGTTTAAAGCAAATAGGGAATGATAACAGTTTAAAAATTACACCAAAATCATGGAAAAACAATTTAATTTTCTCTTTTTATACATTTCCTAATAAATAAGGTAAAAGAATTTTAAATAATTTAATATCTATATATATCACAATAGATATATCATATCAAAAAAATAATTCATTTCATGGCCTGACCTATGTCGTAGCTTGAGCTACAACTACCCCAAGACCACCTCAATTGGAATGGGGGAGGAAACTAGTACCGAATGAAAAACTAAAATGGGGAGGTCTTTTCCTAAGTACATGTACACACACGAATAACCATATCTATGAAAAAAAATCAAATTAAATGGGTAAAATATGAAAAAAATAGGAAAAAAACATGCATTTAAAACCTCAAGATAATCTAATAGTGAGGTAGTGTAAACTGAAATGTAATGGGGAAAAATTCCTGCCCAACCTAAAAGATTTCATAACCTAACAATACTGGAATGTAAGACTCCAAGAGATCCTAACGTTTGATCTCTAGGATGTGACCACCTAACACTATCCAATGTAACATGTATCCCTAATTTCCTCTGATGTCACTATCAACCTATAAATCATCTTCATAAGACACAACATATGATGGAAAATCTCATAGAGGGGTGAGTTTATTCATATGCATTAAGACACCACAAAATATTAAGGGGTGGTTGCAAGACATATAGTAGGAATAGAAATATAATTGATATTAAATAGGATATATCTCAACCCATATCAATTGAAAGATTAACCTCATCTAAGAATAGGGGGCTCAACGTGGTGAGTAGATGAAAAACATTCCTAGTCCTTTCCAAACATAGTAAGAGTGTAAATTCATCTAACCATGAGAAGCTCAAACATAAAGCACATAAAATACACCACATATCTTTGTATTGCATGGAAAGAGTGTAACAAAATCCAAAGGTATGGATATAGTAGTATATATATATATATATATATATGTTCTTAGTAAAAATAAACCAAAACAATAGAGAATGAGGATCTCTATCTCATAGTTCAGAACTGGAGGAAGAGTCTCCAATAGTTCTAGAGATTTATCAATGATTCCCAATATCTCATGCATATTTCTAGAAGTAACTATCCAGTTCAAAACATGCCTCATCAATGTGCCACATAGTAGAGGATCCAAAATATCTAGATTGAGGACCCTTTCCCATATAAAGTAGAAGGTTTCAACTCAGTAGTAGAGGACCCATGTATATCCCAACTAGTTGTTTCCACTTTAAAAGTTGATAGAGGATGTATTCCCAACATAGCTAGAGGATTACACTCTATAAGTTGATAGAGGACCCATGCCTAACAGAGATTGAGGGTTCTAATATATAATTTAAAAAAGGACCCATGCCATGCCAAGAAGGAGGGTTCCACTCTAATGGTAGATAACCCATGCTAATCCTAGCTAGAGGGTTCCACTCTGATCATCGATGGGGGACCCATTCCCTACCCATCATGACGGTCCAAATCTATTCATCAAGAAACCATGCCTACCCCATTTTTAGGGTACCACTAAGAATTAGGTAGAGGAACCATGAACTACACCAACCAAAGGGTTCCACTCTAATAGTATAGGACTCATACCCATCCTAGATAGAGGTTTATTCTTTTGGAGTCTATAGAGGTCCCATGCCTTGACCAACTAGAGTGTTCTACTCTGATGAATAGATAGATGAATCATACCCTATTCCAATAGGATGGTTACACTATAATGATCAAAGAACCACAACCATCCTAGATGGAGGGTTACACTATGAGAGAGTGTAGAGGACCCATGCCCATCCCATATGTAGTGTTCCACTGAAATATTAATCGTGGAACCATTCTTAGCAGAGCTATAGGCTTCCACTCAAGATTCCTTTGGCCATCCTTCAGGATCATTGCCATTGTTGAGAAATTAATAAACAATAACCATGATCATGAATTTGACATTTAACATATAAATCCACAAATAAGGTCACCATCATGTTCTATGCAGCAAAAAAAATCTAGATAGCCTACCCACAAGCCAAAATCAAAGTCAAAATGAAGATGACATGAGAGGAATTAGATTCTTATGGTGGTACATGACATGTATGGGATCCACACAGCTTATGGAACGACCCCTTATAATCCATGTCATCTCAATCACATGTATTTATTTGTTTGTATTACTACATGGTGTGTAAGGGTACTACAAGACATGTCTTGGAGAAAATTATGATGAACACACGAATAATATCATCATTCTAAATGGAAAATAATTATAATTCTATTGATATGCATACATAAACTTCCACGGATTTCCAAATAGATTATATTGTTTTGATACTTTTAAAAAACACTTCGGATAGTCTATTCACTTACCCAAATTTTATACTCTCTGAGAAACTCACATTTCAATATTTAACACTCGAACGGTACTTCATGGGATGATGTCATGAACCCTAATTAAATACATTATATTGTTCATGAAATATCCACCTCAGTATCAGGTTTGGAATAAAACTGATGGTTCATCATTATGACACTATATAAAAAAGATATGTTAGATACATGATTCAATAATAATAATATTTTATTATTGGTCTCTTCATGGGCATATGCGATAAGCCTAAATTAAATATCCCTCATTGGTCTTTATATTGTCATCCCAACATTAAGGTTATACAGCCATTGATGAATCATCAATCAGAAATAAGATGAAGAAACTATGACCGAATTAAATTTTCCCCAAAAAAATAAATAATAATAATAATTTATATTATTATTATAAAAATTTTTAACCATAAATTGAGAAACTCTTTCACACAAGGGATCCACCCCTTCTTAAAAATTCTATAAACTTCCCCATTGTATTATCATTCTATTAAATAAAAAAAATATTATTATCATTTTAAACTAATAATATTATTAAGACTTTAAAATTTTAGGTTATACCCCTCCCCGTACTCCTCCCAGAGTAAGCCCTGATGGTGTTTCTCATACAATATATTCTTTGAATTTCATTTTATTTATTTTAAAACCATAATTATCACCCCCAAACTACCTTCCAATAAATATCCCTTAAAAAATAAAAAATGAATCCCTTTATTAAATAAAATCCTTTTAATTCTTATCGACAATACACATTATATATAATGTTAATATTCGTATAAAAAATAAAAATAACACTTACTACATTTACCACATCCAAGAATCTCATCAGAGGTCTACGTTCAATTACCATCACATTCATATTTTACAGCCTCCACTATGAGACCCCGTGCAATACCTTTTCTCAGAACCAATCTTGTCACACCCCATGTCATCACCATGTGCCAAATGGGAAAAGAGGGATCATCGATCCAATCACAAACTGCCTCTGATCATAAATCTACACCCATGATATCGATCAAATCCGTTCAAAAACACCATCCTACTAGTTTATCATTCTATCCACAAACCATCGATTTATGTGTCGTCTGTTCCACAAAAATGAATCTGGGTGTTTGATCGTACTCGTAGCCACCCCGACAATGTCAAATCATGACCCTATGGTCCAATGATGAATAGTTAAATGAATGGTGAGGGAAAACCACCAATAAAAATGTGATTAACATCATTGGACAATAATTCTTGGCCAATAATTTCATAGTGATGAAACCATGGGGAGAAACATGCTATGGACAATAAATAAATTGAATAATTAATTTTTTTCGATACATGGGCTCCTAAAAAGGATTATTTAAAAGATACAAAGTAACAAAATTAATCATGATAAGTATTTTAATCAAAATGGGAGGAAACAAAAATTTAAGATCCATTCCTCAATTTTGGATCGATCATTGGTGAAGAACTTATCCTCTAGTGATGAAAGTGATTTTTTACATCTTCTACCAATCAATTCACCTCGATCTAATCACCAATCATCATCCGGACTCAATATTCTATTGAAGAAGGGGTGGAAGCTCCTCTGAAATATAAAAGTTATTTAGAAAAACCTATGATTTTTACATAACCATATATTTATAGAAAAATATATATTCATTATCTTTAATAATAAATTAAATATATATTTCAATTTATTTATTTATTTATCCCACAATGGAACTCAATCCAAACACCCATCACTGATCAGTGTTATGTCATGCATAAGGTAAGCACCAAATTCCTAACTCAATAGAGGTCTTGGATTTCCCATATGAGTTCCATTTTTTTGATTTATTTGGGATAGGGTAATTAAATTGATTAATTAAAATAATTAATCCATCCAATTCACCCACTAAAAACTGCCTCATCCAAACATTCCAGGTTAACCAACCTTAGGTCACATGAAGGGTAAACCCAATTCTATGGATTCAACTACGGTCCCAAATTTCTAATCTATGATTCCATTAAAGAGATATTCCACTCATTCAAAAAATCTATGCACACGTAATATAAAATATGTTTAATATTATTTATAAAATTTCTTTTGGGCTCATCGAGCCTTGGAATCATAAACCATATTAGTGTTTGGCTCTTAAAATTTTTCAATTAATATTAAAAATTATTACTTATAAATACTAATTTATCCATGTTATTCTCTTATTCAATTCATTTATTCCCTGAAATGTAAAAAATAAGGAAAATATGGGGACTCTAAGCCTGTATCTTGCTATCCCACTCCCACTATCTCCCCTGATGGTTTATTGTGCTACCAAAAAACACGCACCCAAAGAAAATAGTTGCCCATGAAGTGTATTTAACCATCAATTATCAGCACCACTAACTTCTTGAAAAGTGAATCTCCACTCTCACAACCCATATTAACAAGTTTGATACCGTAGAATGTGTCGTGCGTATAACACATGAACTGCAGCGTGTGGGGAACACCAATCCCCCAAAATAACATCAAATAGGTCAACTAATCTGTCACCTTAACCTAAAATAGTGGATTGAAACCCTCACAGTGAGAATCTACTACCACAGCCACGCCCTGGGTAGCCTTAAATATCACATTGCTTAAACCTTTAATGGTTCCATTGCCACTCTAGTGTCTTAGAAGACATATCCTAATATGTGGATCCTCAAATATATAATTGTCTCTATAGAAGTATCAATATGACTAGAAATCCCAAAGCATGTTTAACACCATCCTCTAGCATCTTTCATGCTATAAATCTCACACCACATACACATGGGTAACATCGTAGAAGACTACCATTAACTGATCCAATAATGGTAAATTATTTGTCTCATAAGTCTTGTAAACTCTTTTGATGTGTTGAACACACTAAACGATATCACCAAGACTCAGGAAACTGCATAAGCTCTAGGAAGGAAAGATCTGTTTATCCTTCACTCAAACATGGAGCTGGTGATAACCCATCCTAAGGTCAAAATATGAGATCCAGTTCTCCTCAAACACTAGTAGAATAGGTTATTTATTCTCAGGGATGGACACTCATCCAAAATATTCACCAGACTCAAGTGAAACCAATCCACACCCAATATCAAGACCTTTTCCCACTATTGGGTGAAAAATAAAAGTATTTCTAGGAGAAAAAATTGGGTCTTATGAATCCTCTTCTTTGCAAACTCCTCTAACCAAACCTACAAATCTCTCAGTTAGATGGGATTATCTAATATGATATCACAAATATTGGTTCATCCCTTGTGCATGTACAAGTAGCAAACAAACTCTGAGTGGTGAGGTAAACCCGCCATGTCCTTAAGAATAATTCCCTCATACTTCTCCACCATCACAGGAAACTGAAATCTCATAGCATGCATTACTTAAAGGGTAATACTATCTAATTGATAATGAATTGGTTTTAACCTCCTCTGAATGATCTCATCCTACCCTTCTCAGGGATCACTACTCATAAACAAATAAAATTATATCCTAAATTTGAAATTACTACCACACACACCAATAGAAATCATCTGAGTATGGATAGTCAATGACTAGTCTATATAAAGGAAAACATCACAGGTCACTGTTGCAATGTAAATATTCGGGGTGAGGCTCTCACTCCTCATAGAGTAAGGTCACCCCATTGGAAGAAATGTGTGATCACAGATCCTCTATTCAAGAGTTTCTTCCACATGGTTCAACAAAAAAGGGCCTCCATTAGTATCACTATGTATCAAATAGGGGTTGTGTGTAAGGAAATTTGTTTTATGACTCAGTTTTGTGACTGCAACAGAATCATCAGAGACACATGTCATACCTTGAAGCACCCTAAATGGAAATACACCATAAGATTCTACTTCTTGAAGTTATCCATTCCCTCGATCACCAACTCAACACAATCAAGGATCACTATGACACCTCAGTACACTAGAAGAACCTCAAACATAATAGTCAAAGGAACTAATCCATCACTTCTTAATACTATCGTAATTAGGATGAAATTGACATGTCCGTATGATTTTAGATTACATCACACGAATGTGTTTCAGTGGGGTAAGTGTCCATATTTATTGCATTTATGAACTTATGTTAAACATCACTAACACTAGGCTCTACCAACACCCCATGTCACCCTAGAGATGTCTCATCATGAGGACCATCACCAAAAGGGTTCCCATTATAGTGCCATATCCAAACCATATGATCAGACCTAACCTATTCCTCCAAATAATGGATTTTGTCTCATCCCAAAACCATGACGATTCTTTTCTTCAGAACCCACAATGTGCACTATTCACAAGTGCGTAATCTGGTAGTACCAATGAAACTAACTAATTTTATATGAAGAGCACTGGTTGTGAGTGCCATCATTCAATTAGTTGGGATCCACACAATCCCAAAAAATCATATCACTATATCTTTCTAATCCCTAACTGCTTGGGGATCAAGATCATATTGGAACCTTAGCGGCCTCTAGCACTGTCACTCTCATAGTACACTAAGCGTGAGTTCATCCTCATCCTACACTGCTAGTACTAACTATTTCTCGATAGGTCGGGGTGTAGATACATTCCCACCAGGAATAATAACATTGCACATTATCCCCAAAACTAAGGAATCATCACTCATCAAATCATCATCGTGACCCTAAATTAGTAACCTAGCCAGCTGGATGCACAGAGACATCTCAAAAGTTACCAAGACATACCACAGTCAATTGAGAATATATATATCATTCCAGAGCTGAATCAAGAATGAAATACAACATCTCAATCCTATATAATTCATGTAATAAATTTCCCCACAACCAATGTCTCAGGATACCATGTTTAGAAGTAGGTATTCAAGGTCCTCATATATGGATACGTTGGTCACCCGCACCTACACTTGGTTCCCTAGCGAGATAGAGAAAATTGAAACACTTTGACCTTATTCCATATATATCAAAAAAATCTTCACAAGGGGGATACTACAAACACCATCCCAAGGATTGTACCACCTTTGATACCAATTTCTCATGACCTGACCCAAGCTGAGTCTTGAACTGCAACTACCCCAAGCTCACCTCAATAGGATAAAGGGTGACCAGCACTGAAGGCATAACTAACTTGGGGAGAAATTTACCTATTTACCTATATGTACTCACACATTCATATCAATTAAAAAGTTCATATAAAAATAATAAAATATGAAAAAAAACTAAGTAAACGACCATACATGTAAAACCTTTAGAATGTACAACAGTACGATAGTGTAAAGTTAAAAGTAAAGTGAAAAAATACACACCCAACCAAAAATATGTCACAACCTGAAAAACTAAAAACTAAAATGATGAGAGAGACCACTCATGATCTCCTGGTTGTGACCACTTTCTGTGATCCAATATACAAGTTATCCCTAAGATCCTCTAAAGTCACAACTAACCTATCTTTCATCTATAAAATACACAACACGTGCGGGGAAATCCCATGAAGGGGTGAGTATATAAATACCTATTAGACCACCCTAAAATATGAATGGGGATTAATACGATATATAGTGGAAATAGATAGTTGATTGTAAACAGGATGCATCTCAACCCGAATAAGGATAATGAGTAACCTCATTGAATCACATGGGTATCAATGCGAGGAGTATATGAATTACATGTCAAGTATTTTCCACCCATAGGAGAAGAGTAAAACCATCCACAAACGAGAATCTAAACACAAAATGCATATAGAATCCCCAGAGTGTCTTCACATATAATAGAAATAGAGTAACCATATCCAACGGTATGTATAAAAATGTATATATATGCTCAGTAATAACAAACCCAAATGAGAGAGAAAGGGGATCTCCATCTCATTTCCCATCCCAACAAAAAGAGTTACCAACAGTTCTAGATTCCCCTCAACGATGCCCAAAATCTCATGTGTCTTTCCAGAAGTAACTGTCCAAGTCAAAACATGCCTCGTCACTATGCCACGTGGTTGAGGGGCCAAAATCTTTAGGTTGAGGACCAATGAAATTCTACAATAGGAGGGTTCCACTCAGTACTAGTGGACCCATTCCAAGCCTAGTTATAGGGTTCCAGTCTAGTTGTTGGTAGAGGACCGATGACCAGCCCCGTTGGAGGGTTCCACTCTATAATTCGGTAGAGGACCCTTACCCAGCCCAACTGAAGTATTCCACTCTATAATTCGAAGGAGTACATATGTCCTACCTAGAAGGAGGGTTCTACTATTTTTGTAGAGGATACATGGAAAGCCTAGCTGGAGGGTTACACTATGATTGTCGATGGAAGACCCATGCTTTTCCCAATAAGAGAGTTCCACATTGGTCATCGAAGACCCATACTCATCCATCATAGAGGCTTCCACATAGAAGTTGGTAGAGGACACATGAAATTTTAAAACAAGGGGTTTACACTATTATATTATAGTACCCATTCCTAGCTCAACTAAAGGGTTATACTCTAGGAGTCTATAGAGAACCCATGCCCATCCTAGTTGTAGGGTTTCACCTTGATGGATAGTTAGAGGACTCATACACTTTTCCAATAGCAGTTTGAGATTTTATAGAGGAACCATGCCTCTACGAGATGAAGGGTTCCAATATAATAGTCATCAATGACTCATGCCCATAAAAACTGGAGGGTTCAACTATAATAGTCATCGAGGACCCATTCCCACCGCAGCTGGAGGGTTTCACTCTATTAGTCTTTGAGGACCCATGCCCAGTCCAGTTAGAGGGTTCTACTCTAAGTGTCTATGGAGGACCCACGCCCAACCCAACAGGAGGGTTCCACTATAAAAGTCATCGAGGATCCATGCCCATCTTGGAAGGAGGGTTCTACTCAGGATGACTTGGGTAATACTATGTGATCATGGATATCTTCAAGAATCTCCTAAACAATAACCATTC
Organism: Viscum album; assembly: GCA_963277665.1. Taxonomy (NCBI): domain Eukaryota; kingdom Viridiplantae; phylum Streptophyta; class Magnoliopsida; order Santalales; family Viscaceae; genus Viscum; species Viscum album. Next base: position 1,304,995,571 of record OY728163.1, on the reverse strand, counting down.
TCATAAATCTCACTCTCTACCTCAAAATCCAAAACAGAGGGGTCCATCACATTCAATGTAAAAAAACTCAAGATAGGCTACCCATGGGTCTAAATCCATGTGAAAATAGAGATGATGCAAGAGGTTGAAGGTCCATATGGAGATAAACATCATGTATGGGGTCCACACCATGTGTGACCCTACCCCGCTACCTAGAAGTGTCATCACCATCACACAACTTTTTAGCTATGTAGTACTCCCTGTTCTATAAGGGTACTAAAAAACATTTCACTAACAAAAGTCTAACAAATTAACAAGTCTCATTGTACCTCCAAAGGGAAAAATGTAATTAAATTTATATGAATATAGAAAATAATTGATGGAAAAACAGATCACACAATTTTGATCCTCATAGAAAACCACTCGGGATAGACTATTCACATGCCTTAATCAATAACCTAGTGGGAAAGTCACATTTTAGCATTTAATGCGCAAATAGTTCTTCATGGTCCAATGTAACGAACCGGAATTAAATACTTGATATTGGTTTCAAAATGTACACCTCAATATCAGGGTGGAAATGCAATTGATTGTTCATTATTCTGATATTGTATTGACTGATATGTCCAATACTATATTCCATAATAATAATAATAATAATATTATTGGGTTCTTTGTGGGCCTATGCCACAATCTTGAATTAAAAATCCAACATTTCACGTAAAATGATTTCCTTGATTCTAGATTCATGGTGATGCTGTTGGATCATCAATCCAACATCATATGAAGAATTTATGGTTGAATTAAGGTTTTTACAATAAAATAAATAATAATAATTTTTTATATAATTATAATTATTATTTATTTTTTAACATTAATTTTGAGAATCTTTATAATGACCCATAATTTACATAAATTGATATCACATCAGAATTGAAGTATATTTATTACAAAATATAACAAAACCATGACATGAATGTATAGGTCTAATGTCTTTAAGAACTGGGAAATATAAACAACTAGTTCATGAAACATCTACATTGTCTCCCGTTTATGTCATCATATATAAAATATTTTTTGTCATAACATACTTAATACCCTTCTTCATGTCCTGGGGAAAAGAATCATATTAATGTGTGATCTTGAATGCTCAGTAAGGGTAAAAAAATGAAATAACAATCATATCATATTCATAAGAACTTAACATTTGAAAATTTTATCATGTGTATAAAATATCACAATATCATATCATGGGGTAAATTATAAAAGTGAAATCTAATCCCAATAGTCATAACATGTGGCATGAAATTTTTTAGCATACACACATAATAATAGAAAATAATTTCATCTTAGTCAAATACCTTTTCCAAGACAATCATTGTAGAAAAAGTCCGTTGCTGAATTGAGTTCTCTCTTCGTTCCATCCCCGTATCGTTGAACCAGATTAACTTGTCATTCCAGCCATGTCTATCTCATTAGATATAAATATTTACCCAATGCATGGTAGGGAGATAAAGGTCCCAGCCATCTCATCTTGAAACCATTCTTATGTGTGCCACAAAACATAGAAACCTTCACCGTAGCATAACCCATAAAATCAAATTGGCTTCTTAAAAATAATTCCATAAGAACTGATATAAAACAAATGGATTTTCTAAATAATATAACATCATAAAAACAATAAAATCATATTAATAAAAGGGATAGAAACATAAACCTACATAATCTTAGATGGAAAATAATTTTTACAAAAAAACATGATATTTATCCCTAAAGAAAATATCCTTTCTTCTTCAAAAATGTTTTCTTTTCTCCAACTGTCATGAAATTTTAAAAGAAAATAATTGAGTTGAAAATATACTTGTAAACATGTAGTGGGATCTTAATTGAAATAAGGCATTATGAAGATGTAAAAACCCATTCATTTCATATAATTTAAAAAAACATTATCCTCATACTTTTTCTGGAAAAGTCAAAAAGTACCTCATATGGTAAACAAAAGAAATATTCCTTCCAAACCATGAAGTAAAAGTCAAAATGGGTTAAAATGACTTTAAACATACATAGAAGAATGGTACACATTTTATGAGAATATTTTTACAAAAGATGGAAATTGATGATAAATATATTCTTAGTAGAATAAACAATCTCAGATAAAATGAGATTGGAAAAGTCATCCATTACCTTAAGTCCGATATGCTTCATATGTATCAGAACCTCATCTTCCTCGATGCGCCTTCATTAAATTTTTTGTTAGGGAACTAGATTTAGTCTTTTGAGAAGACCAAAACCTCTAGAATGTAACTGGGGAAGTTGAGAAGAGAAATGGTCAGGGGTTTTCTAAGCATGAAGGCTCAAAATAGAGAGAAGAGGAGAGGGAGGAGGTTCCCTTTTATAAGAGAGGAGAGGGGCACTTTAAGAAACTCTTCAAAAAATTAATTTATTATAAATTCAATTTCCACTAGAAATTGTCAAAAACGTATTTACATATAATATAAGAAGATTTTGGATCTAATACCCATCATCTAATAATTTTTAAACATTTTTTGAATATGTTTTTATATTCATCTTTTTGGTTTAACCCCTATTTTATCCTTTTTAATCATACCATGATATCATGTTAGTCACACCTTGTGGGTTAGTGTTATTACCATATCATGTCAAATAACCCAAAAGTTATTTATGACATATTTTAAATTACATTAACTATTTTTATGAATCATAGATTTTTTGGAATTTAAAATCATTTAGTATACTATTTTTTATTTTAAGTTAGGAATTGTGTCAATTTTGGACACTATTCATACTTGACTTATTAAAATTTCATAAAAACTTTATTACTTATAAAATACATAATTAAATCAAATATAATATGTCAATTACCTTCAGAAAATTCATGGATGACATCACAATAACCAAATTATATTTATTTTAATATTTATAATTCATTTATTTGAGTCTTTCATTATTGAGGTAATAACTACATCATATTTGTGTTATAAAAAAAATATTTATATAATCTCTAAAAATTATAAATAAAATAAAATGATGTAGGAAATATTTTTATCTTCCTAATGAATATTCATAGATTTCAGTTATATAATGATATATTAAAATCGATTTAGTAAAATATATATGTTTTGGTTATAATTTTTTTTACTTTAAAATAATTCTTATTAAAAGTCATTTTCATATCCAAGTGAATCCTTGGGGTCCAAAAAATGACACAAGGATACCCATGGTCAGTAATATCTCAACCAATAGGATTATAACACATTTTAGGATAGTTTTATATTATTAAGTTATTATTATTTTTACCCTTATTTACTAGATTTACCCATTAACTATGGTAAATAAAATAATTATTGAAGTTAATATTAATAATGTCCAAAAATAAAAAGAATCTATTAAAACAATTTCGAAATTATGAATAAAAATATGGAATATATTTTTCTAAATTCAAAACACATAATTTGAAGTAATTAATTTAAAATTATTTGCGTTGTTGAAACAAGAAATGGTTTTAAAAGTTAAAACATTGCAAAAGATTGAAGTGTTTTTACCTATGAATTCAAGTTAAAATTAATTATAATTACAGAAATTATATTGAGTAGTAATAATATAATATATTTATACTTTCAATCCATTAAATATTATAATTTAACCCTATAAATTATCTTTATGAAAAAAGTTGTTTTTAATTAAAATTTAGCATATTTTTACTATTCATCAAAACTTGAAAGTTATCAGAAAAATATCAAAAATTTTTCCAAAGTAAATTATTATATCCTACTTCAAAATAATATTTTTATGTTAACATATAGAAATTATTTATGTTCCAAAATCTTATTTTAAAAAGGGGTTTCCATCCAAATGTGTAAAATTAACATTTAAAAATAGGTTTTTATACATAAAATAGGGTTTTATTCATACCCTATGACTAAAATATCCATTAGATGAATATAAATAATATTTTATTAATTATATAACACATATATCTCATTAATTTCATTACCAAATGCAATTCACTAAAAAAATACAAATATATAATTGATTTATATTTTTCATAAATAATTAATTGTCAACGAATTCATAATGAATTTTCATAAGTTAGTTATAATTATCCCCACTAACCTAATGTCTAAAATATAATGGTAATGTTCTATTAAGGGCATCTAATTTTTTTTAAACTCACTATTGTGTTCAAAGAAAGATACTTAAGGATAAAAATTATTTAAAGAAAATATTTTATAAAAACATCAGTGTATTACATTTTACCCCCCTTAAACTGAATTTTGCCCTAGAAATTCATCACTTGGAAATAAATAGATTAGGATAACTCTCCCTCATCATATCCTCAAGTTCGCATGTAGATTCCTCTAATTGGTGGTTCCTCCATAATACTTTAACCAAGAGGGTGGTCTTGTTTTGTATAACTTTTTCACTACGATCCATAATCTCTATCATTTTTTCTTCATAAGAATGATCTTTCCCCAACGGTACAACTTTTGAGCTTAGTACATATGAAGGATCAGGTATGTACTTTCTCATGAGAGATATATGGAACACATCATGAACTTGATAGATATTCGGTGGAAGTTCCAATCAGTATGATACCTTCCAAACACGATCAAGTATTTCGAAAGGGCCGATATACCTAGGGCTCAGCTTGCTATTCTTCCCAAATTTCATTACTCTCTTTCAGAGAGATATTAGTAAGAATACCTTATCACCGACTTCAAACTCTAGGTCTTTTCTTTGGTTATCATCATTTATTTTTGTTGACTCTGAGATTCTCTTATGTGTTGTTGAATAAATCTGACCTTTTCTACCATTTTATCAACAAGATTAGTTATTAATAGCTTTCTTTCCCCAACTTCATCCAAGAAATTTGGATTTCTGCACTTCTTTCCATAGAGGGTTTCATAAGTAGCCATACAAATATTGAAATGGAAGCTATTATTGTAAGAAAATTCCACCAATGGTAGGTGTTGATCCTAAAAACCTTTTAATTCTATAGATTAAGCTCCCAACATGTCTTCCAGAGTTTGAATTGTCTTCTCAAACTGACCGCCTATCTGAGGATGATAAGAAGTGTTGAAAGGTAACTCTGTATCCAGAGCATGATAAATACTTTACCAAAACATCAAGGTAAACCTTGGACCTCGATCAGATATAATGTAAAGTGGTACTGCATATAATGTTACCACTTCCTTTATATATATCTGGGCAAGCTGATCAAGAGAGAAATCCTCTCTAAGATCAATGAAGTGTTTTGACTTCGTAAGGCGATCAAATATAACCCACATAGCATTATTGCATTTGGATGTTTTGGGAAGTCTGATGACAAAGTCCATAGTGATATTTTCCCATTTCCATTATGGTGTGGGTAATGGTTGTAACATCCCCTTTGAGTTCTGTCTCTCAGCCTTAACATTCTGACAAACTAAGCATCGAGGGACATATTCAGTGACATCTCTTTTTATTCCATCCCACCAAAAGTACTCCTTCTGGTCCTTATACATCTTTGTGCTTCTAGGTTGAATAGATAATGAAGAACTATGAGCCTCATACAATATCTACTTCTTTAATTCTGGTTTGGGAGAAACTCAAACCAAATTCTAGAACCTTATTATTTCATCATAATCAATGTTGAATTCAGGAACGTTTATCACCTTCTTTTGTAACTATACATCTTGATTCTATTCCTCTTTAATATTCACTTGTATAGATGGTTGAAAATTCATTTGAGAAAGATACGATTTCTCCCCTTCCATTATAATTTCAAGATCTGTCCATTGAAAATCCTTAAATATTGGATGTTTAATGATCCTCATCATGGATAATATGGCATGAGATTATTGACTTAATATATCTTCCACCTTGTTTTTATTCCTAGGGTGGTAATGTATTGAGCAGTCGTAATCTTGAATCAACTCCAACCATATTATTTGGCACATATTCATCTCATTTTGTGTGAAAATATACTTTAAACTTTTATGACCAGTATAAATATCACACCTTTCACGATAAAGATAATTCCTCCATATATTTAATTCAAAGATTACCACATATAACTCCAAATCATGAGTTGGATAATTTTATCGTGGATTTTCAACTGTTGTGAGGCATAAGCTATCACCATATAATTTTTCATGAGAACACACCCCATTCCCTTCATGGATGCATCACTGTATTTCACAAACTTTTTTACACTACAAGGCAGTGTAATCACAGGTGAAATGTATAACCTTCTTTTTATCTCTTTGTAATTCTATTCACATTATTCTATCCAAATGAAGTTAAATCCTTTCTGAGTCAACATGTTGATTGAATTAGATAATCGTGAAAAATATTTCACAAAACATTGATAATATCAAGCTAAACCATGAAAACTTCGGATCTTAGTTACTATTGTTGGTCTTGACCATATTTAAATAACTGCTGTTATTGTCGGATCCACATATATCCCCTCTCTTGAGATTATGTGACCCAAAAATGAAACTTTTTGAAGCCAAAATTCATACTTGGTAAATTTTTCACAGAGCTTCTCCTTTCTCTGGGTCTTCAGTATAATTCTCCAGTGATCTTCATGTTCTTCCATGATATTTGAATAAGTAAGAATATCATCTATAATGACTACCACAAACTTATCAAGATAGTCTCTAAAGACTCTATTGATTAGATCCATGAAGTTATCAGGGGAATTAGTAAGACCAAAAGGCATCAATAGAGATTCATAGTGTCCATACCTTGTACAAAATGTCGTCATTGGTATATCCTCCTTTTTGAACCTTAATTGATGATACCCTATACGAAGATCAATCTTATAAAAGTATTTAGCTCTGCTAAGTTGGTCAAATAAGTCATCAATGCATGAGATATGATATTTTTTCTTGATATTGATCTTGTTAAGTTCCTGATAATCAATATAGAGTATCATTGATCCATCTTTTTTTCTTAACAAACAAAACATGTTCTCCCCAAGGTGATGCACTAGATCATATGAATCCCTTATCAATATTCTCATGGAGTTTCTTCTTCAATTCATGAAACTCAATTGGGGTCATTATATATAGTGTCTTCCAAATAGGAATAGCACCTGGTAAGAGTTCTATTGAAAATTGAACATCACAATTTGGTGGAAGACCCATAAATTCCTATAGAAAGACATCATCAAACTCCCATACAATGGGTGTATTATTAATCATGTGTTTCTCACCATCCATTTGAGATAAAAAACTATATTTTTTGAAATCAAGATCCATAAGATTAAATAAATTTCCACTAGAATGTTATATTCGTCCTTGCATCAATAGATAATAATAGATTGATCTTGAATATGAAAAGTGAATTACCTTCTTTGTCAATTGATATGAGATCGATATAAAGAATGCCAATACATGCTAAGAATCACATAAAATTCCACTATAGGAAGGATTATAATATTTATAGGAATTAATTTTCCAAAAAATTCAATTTGAGAAGAATTAGAAACTTTTGATGTGACCATTGTGCCATTAAGAGTTGTCACAACTAACTCAAAATCTAACTGTTGAGGTAATATGGCTATACCCATAGAAAATTATTTAGAAATAATAGAGTGTGTACATCCAGAATCAAATAAAACATTTACTACTTTAGTGTGGACAGTAAGTGTGCCTTTAACCACTTCATTATCATATTCCATGTTGTTGATAGTAATTTCATGGGAATTTCCATTTTATTTGGCCTTGAGAGATTGTTGACATCGATAATCATCAATAAACCCTAGATTAGGGCATTGATTCGCATAATTCCCCATTTCCTAGAACTTGTAACATTAAAGTGTCGGAGGTTCATTCTATGTAGAATTTTTTTTGTTCACACCATTAGAAATATTTTTCCCATCACTTCGACATTCAATTTCTTGATGACCTTATTTTCCTCACTTAAAAAATTTACTAGTTGTTTAAAAAAAATCCCCCTATGTTTCTTTCCACGATTTGAGCATAAGGGAAAACTCATCTTCTTTTTAGTGTGGTCTTTATATTTTCCATTTAACTCTATTTTCCTCTTCTTATCAAACCGATATGACTGATGGGTTAATCCAATATCCATCTCAACCTTGATATCACATCAAAAAAATTTCCTTGTAGATATTGAAATCCCAAATGGATAATGACCTTCAAAGACTTGGTTTTAAGGAACTAAAGAATCAGTCAATCTTACACTTAGGTTGGATAAAAAATCCAGAAGCGTACCTTGAAAGTCTTGTAAAATTTTCTTTATAGGTACCAATGGATTCATCATCCTTTTTTTTAAGTTCAAGGAACTATTTTTCCATCTTTGTTTGAAGAATAAGAGGAAAGTACTTATTGAAAAATAAGTTCTTGAACTCATCCCATTCCATGGACCCAATTTCATCTCTTTGCCTCATATTCTTGATAAGATTCCACCATTGATCCTCTTCACCTTCCAAACAATATAATACTAAGATGAATTTATCTTATTCAGAACATTTTGGAACTGAAAATATATTTTCAGTGGTACTAATCTATTGTTCAACCACTAATGGATTAGACGACCCGCTGAATGAAGGTAGACGCTGCCTCGTAAAGGATTCAATAGAATGTTGCTCCTTCCTTTTCTCGTTTGGAAGTCCAAGATGAATTATATATTGAGAAATTTTTGTGATCATGGCTACAAGATTTTTCATTCCATCTCCCACAAAATTTGGTTTCTCATGGGGACAATCATTTCATTTCCTATCACAATCATCATTAACTCAGTTCCTTCGGGTTCCGACCATTGACTAAAACCAAGAAGAATAGTGTGATAAACACTAATCATAATAGGAAAACCACATAATCAAGAATAAAATTTAAATTTAGCACAATTTTGTTTTTATCATAGGCTATTCATGGTAGTTTCTAAAATACTAGGATTGTATCCTATACTTAGACATATCTTTATGGTTCTTACTAAGGCTTTCTCATCCTAGTTTCCAAAGGTTAACTATACCTTTCCCCTGATATCAACTATAATGACCCATACATTACATACATTTATATCACTTTAGAATTGAATTATATTTATTAAAACATATAATAGAACCAAGAAAGGACCATATATATATATATAGTGTCTTTAGAAACTGGGAAACATAAACAAATGGTTCTTAAAACATCTACATTTTCCCCCGTTTATGTCATCATATCTAGACTCCTTTTTTTGAAATAATATTTAATACCCTTATTCATGACCGGGGGAAAAGAAACATATAAAATAGTGAGCTCAAATGCTAATTAAGGTAAACAAATAAAGAAAAATCATATCATATTCTTAAGAACATAACATTTAAAAATCTTATCCTACATATAAAAGATCACAATATCATATCATGGGATAAATCATAAAAGTGAAATGTAATCCCAATATTAAGAACATAAGACATGATTTTTTTTCATACACATATAATCATAGAAAATCATTTCATATTATTCAAGACCCTTTTCCAAGACCATCATAGCAGACAAAGTACATTACTGAATCGAGTTCTCTCCTCGTTCCAGCCCTGTATCACTGAACTGAATTAACCTTCTGTTTCAGCCATGTCTATCTCATGAGATATAAATTTTTAACCAATTAATTAGAGGGATATATAGGTCCCATATATATCATAATGAAACCATTATTACATGTGACACTAAAACATATAAACATTCACCATAGCATAACCCATGAAATCAAATGGGTTTCTTAAACATCATTATATCATAGTTGATATAAAACAAATGAATTTCCTAAATTACATTCTATAATAAATAAAATAAAACCATATTAATAACAGGGATAAAAACATAAACCTACTTAATCTTAGATAGAAAATAATTCTCATAAAACACTTGAGCTTCATTATTGAGGAAAATATATTTTCTTCTTTAAATTTTTTTTCTTTTCTGAAACTGTCGTGAAATTTTAAAAGAAAATAATTAATTTGAAAATACACTTGTAAGAATGTAAGAGAAGCTTCATGTAAATAAGGAGTTATGAAGATGTAAGAACCTATTCATGCCATATAAGTTAAAAAAACATTCTCCTCATATTTTTTTTTTGAAAATTCTGAATGTACCTCGTATGGTAAACAAAATAAAGATTCCTTCCAAACCATGTAGTAAAAGTAAAAATGGGTGAAAATGACTTTAAACATACATAGAAAAATAGTAAACATTTTAAGAGAATATTTTTAGAAAATATAGACATGGATGATAAATATATACCCAGTAGAATGAAAAATCTTAGATAAAATGAGATTGGAAAAGCTATCCCATACCTTAAGTCCGATATGATTCGTATGTATCTGAACCTCCCCTTCCTCGACGTGCCTCCTTTAAATTTCTTCTTAGGGAACTAGAGATGGAATTTTGAGAAGACCAGAACCTCTATAATGTAACTAGGGAAGTTGATAAGAGAAATGGGAAGGGTTTGGCCGAGCTTGAAGTCTCAAAATGGAGTGAAGAGGAGAGGGAGGAGGTGCCCTTTTATAATAGAGGAGAGGGGCACTTTATGAAACTCTTCAAAATATCAATTTATTATAAATTAAATTTCAACTAAATATTGTCCAAACCATTTTTAGTTTTAATATAAGATGATGTTGGTTCGAATACCCATCATCATAAAATCTTTAGACAAGTTTTGAATATTTTTTGTCCTTATCTTTTTGGTTTAACCCTTATTTTACCTTTTTTAATCCTAACATGATATCATGTTATTTACACCCTATGGGTTAGTGTAACAAACATACCATGTCAAACAACCAAAAACAATTTATTTATGAAATATTTGGACTTATATAAACCATTTTTCCAAATCTTATATTTATAAAAATTTAATATCATTTAATAAACTATTTTATTTTTTAGGTTATAAATTGTGTCAATTTTAGACACTATTCATACTTGACTTTTCCAAAATTCATAAAAACATTATTACCTAAAAAATATGGCATTAAATCTAATATAATATGTAAATGTCATCCAAAGAATTCTCGGATGACATCAAAATATCCAAATTGTTATTTTTTTAATATTTATAAATTCATTTATTTGAATCTTTCATTAATGAGGTAATAAATATATCATAAATATATCATAAATAAAACTATTTATATAATCTACAAAAAATATAAATAAAATACCATGATGTAGGAAATTTTTTTAGATTTATAGTGAAAATTTATAAGCATATATATCAGTTATATAACCCTATATTAAAATCAATTTAGTAAAAGATATATGTTTAGGTTATAATTATCTTTACTTTAAATTAATTTTTATAAAATGTAATTTTCACATCCAAGTGAATCCATAGGGTCCACAAATAGACCCAAGGATGATCATGGTTGGAAATATCTCAACCAATAGGATTAGGACATGTTTTATTCTATTTTTTTATTAATTAATTATTATTATTATTTACCCTTATTTACCAGATTTACCCTTTAACCATGGTAAATAAAATAACATCTGAAGTTACTATTCATAATGTCCAAAACTAAAAGGTACTTCTTAAGACAATTTTAAAATTATGATTCGAAATATGGAATCCATTTTTCTAAATTCAAAACATAGAAGTTATGACAATAAATTTAAAATTATTCTCGTTGTTGAAATGATAAAAAGGGCTTTAAAAGTTAAAACATTGCAAAAGATAGAAATATTTTTTCCTATGAATTCAATGTAAAATTATTCATAATGACATAAATTTTTGTTGAATGGTAAAAATATATTCTATTTATACTTTTAAACAATTCAATATTATAATTTAACCATATAAATTATCTCAATGAAGAAAGCTTTTTTTAATAAAAATTTAGCATATTTTTACTATTCATAAAAACATGAAAGTTATCAGAAAAATATCAAAAAAAATTCCAAAGTAAATTTTTATATCCCACTTCTAAATAACATGTTTATTTTGTTATATATAAATTATTAATTTTCCATAATCTTAATTTAAAATTGGTTGTCCATTCAAAGTTGTAAAATTAACCTTTTTAAAAATATGTTCTGATACATAAAATAGGATTTTATTGATACCCTATGACTAAAATTTCTATTGGATGAATATGAAAGACAATTTATTAAGTATATAACACATATATCTTATTAATTTCATTACCAATTTTAATTCATTAAAAAAATACAAATATCTAATTAATTTATATCTTTCACAAATTATTAATATCCATTGAATTCATAATGCAGTTTCATAAGTAAGTTATAATTATTCCACCTAACCTAATGGATAGGATATAATGGTAACTTTATATTAATTTCATATCTTGGGTCATTTAAACTCATGATTCCTTACAAATCAAGCTACTAAAGGATCAAAATTATTTAAAGAAAATATTTCATAAAAGCATCTCGGTGTTATAGTCCTTTTCACACAAGGGATCCAACCCTTCTCAAATATGTTTTAATGAAACCCCCTTGTATTATAATTTAATTAAATCAAAAATATTATTATCATTTTAATTTTTTTATAATTAATACTTTAAAATTTCAGGCGGTTATCCTCTCAAAACTCCATGCACAGTGCCCCCTGGTGGTGCAACTCCCATAATAAATTCACATAATTTTATTTTAATTATTTTTTTTAAAAAATATTCACCCTAAAACTTATTTACAAATAAATTCACATAAAAAATAAAAATTTAATTCCATTATCAAATTAAATACAATCAATTCTTATCAACCATACAAATTCTCTTTAATGTAATAATAATAATAATAATAATAATACCCATTGCATTGACTAGGTCTGACCACCTCATGATAGATCCACATATGGTAATCCTCACATTCACATTGAGCTTTCTCCTCTATGAGACCTCATTTACTCCCTCTGCTCAAAACTGATCCCACCTCACAACTCATCATTTTCACATGATAAACGAGAAAATGGGGATCATTAATCTGATCACAAACAATCTCCGATAAAAAATTGCACCCGATGTACCAATATGATCTTTTCTATAAAACATCACACCACTAATTTTTCATTTTGTCCACAAACTACTGATTAATTTGTATTTTGTGCCACCATAATAAATTTGGGGGTTTGATCACACTATGAACCCTCCCAGACGATGTTGAATTGTGACCTTACTATGCAAAGATAAATAATGTGATGAATAGTGGGAAAATCCAATATTAAATATTATAAACATAATTATCATAGAATTTTTGGACAATGATTTCATAAAAGGTAAACCATGGTGGGAAACAAGGTATGGATAAGAAATAAATTAAAATAATAATTTATTTCAATACAGATGCCCGTGAAATGGTACATTTAAACATTGATCAATGAAAAAATTGATCATGCATAATATTTTAATAAAAAAGTGATGAAATAAAAATTGACAAGTTGTAACTCTATTATGGATTGATCATTGGTGAAGAAAACATCTGATAGCGATGAAGATGATCTGTTGTGTCTGCCGCCTATAGATTCACCTCGATCTGGTCACTAGTTGTCATCTGGTCTCAATATTCCAACAAATAAGGGGTGGAGGATCCAATAAATTCTCTTGGTAATTAGAATAACCATATTAATTTTACATAACCATATATTTATAGAAAAAAATTTAGTTTATATACTTTAATAATAAATAAATAAATAATTCAATTTATATAATTATTTCTCTCACAATGGTGCTCAAGCCAAACACCCGACGCTGATCAAGGTTATGTCGCACCTAGGGTAAAAATCACATTCCAAACTCAATGATGGTATCATATCTCCCATCCAAGTCCCCGTTAGTGATTTATTTGGGTTAGGTTTATTAAATAAATTAATTAAAATAAATAATTTATCCAATACACCTGCCAATGGTTTCCCTATCAAAACATCATGCACCAACCATCCTTAGGTCGTTCCTAGGGTAAATGTCATGCTACGAATTCAACTGTGGTCCTATATTTCTAATTTGAGACAAATTTTTGGAGATATTACACTATTTCATAAAGACCATAAGAATGTGATATAAAATATATTTTCTATTTTTATAAAATTAATTCTATCCTCATTGGGACTCAGAATCACACACAATATCAACGCCTAACATTAAAAATATTTCTAGGAATATTCCAAAGTATTACAAAAAAAAACCAAATACTCTACATTACCCCATTCTATAAATATATTCACCCTAAAAAAGAAAAGACGAACTAAAAAGGTTGGGATACTAAGACAAAATTCAGCTCTCCCACTCCCACAAGCTCCCCTGATGGTTTCTTATGCTTCCAACAAACACTCGACCAAGGAAAACACATTACCATGAAGGGTCTTTATCTTTCGATTCTCAATGCCACAAGATCATTGAAAATGTAAAATCCACTCTCATAGGCTATATTTACATGGTCAATATCGTACAACGAGTCATGAATGTGCTTCCTTATCTAGGGTACGTGGAGAACACCAAACACCCAGTATAACTTCAAAGAGGTTAACTACTATGTCACCTCACTCAACAATAATAGATGGAAAAACCTCACAGTGAGCTTCTTCTACCATGGAAACACCATGGATAAACCTAAAGGTCATTCCACCTCAGCCTTGACTAGAAACACTAATACTCCTATGTCTTGGAATACGTATCCAAATAAGTGGACCTTTGAATCAAGAAGTAGCTCTACAAGATTCTCCAAGGACTAGAACTCCTAGAGCATGTCTAGTGCCATAATCCTAAGTCTTGCATTCATTAACTCACACACCAAGTTTTATTATTGGAGGGAAAAAATCTATCTGAGGATTGAATTGACTATTGGAGAATTACTGCCACTAGAGTGGCCGAAAAATTGACAAAGAGAAGAGCCTCCTCTACATCTCCAGCAGCTGCTCATGAAGAATGATTTATGAGATTCATCTCTCTGTTGCTATGAAAATAGGATTCTTTCCTATGAAATACCTCAGGGAACCCATTTCACTGGGTAGGATGCAAATCCGAGACTTCGAATTCCTTATCCGCAGGATTGTGGAGCGCATACACAACTGTGAAAAACAGGTTCTTGTCCTTCGGGGGTCGTATTGCTCTCATTAATAGTGTCATGTTTGAAACACCAATCCATGCTCTCTCAGTAGTCAAGGCACTAAAGGGTGTTATCTCAAGAATCTATAAGCTCCTTGAATGATTCATTTGGGACCCGCTTGTGTATAGGAAAAGGAACTGGGCCTCTTGGAATCGGGTGGAAATATCGGCTATGGAAGGAGGTATTAATGTGTGTAGCTTGGATGACACCCTCAGTTTAATGCGTGCTAGACTGGCCTGGAAAGTCCTGGAACAAAATATGTTGTGGGGGAGAACTATGCACCCTCTGGTGAGAAATCTATCCTCAGCTCCAGGTTGGACATCCTCGTTATGAACCTCCTTATTACATGTCATTACAGAGCTTCAGCTACAGTCCTAATGGATCATTGGAAGAGGAGACATTTCCTTCTGGCACCACAACTGGGCTAGGAATGCACTCGGTTTCCCAAGGTGTCTTGATTCTTCCATGTCATTCATGGAGGTGAGTATGTATCCGAACCTCATCAAGGGTGTGCTGGATGAAGAGAAACAATCCTGCTTCGATTCCATTATCTTTTCTCAGGACCCCGATCGCTGTGTTTTCACTCCCTCTGCCTAGGGGGTCTTCAATACCCGAGAGTATCGTCGGGCTCGCTTCATCCCAGAGGCACATGACATATGTCATGCCATCCTTTATCCCATGATGGTTCCCTCGAAGTTTAATTTCCTTTTATAGAGGATCAAGTACCAGGCCATCCCTAAGAACGAGAATATTCTGTGCTGTGGTATCCCATTTGTCTCGTGCTACTCTTACTGTAATACATGCATGGAAGAAAATGAAGAGAACCTCTTCTTTAGAGGGGAATGAGCGTGTGATGTGTGGCAGTTCTTTGGAGAGTTCACCAGTTTCCAGGACAATACATTGGTAGAGCTACAATTTCTATACAGGTGGTTCAATGGCTCAGGAGACAATGGGATGGAGAAGATGGATCGCTCGATGATCCTCCTTGCAGGGTGTTGGTCTATATGGAAGGCCGATAATAAGCTTCTACACGAAGGGATCCATTCATTGGGTAAGTTGATCATCATTATAACGAAGATAATTCTCCTAGATTTGGCTCAGCTCATTGGAAACTGAAAGGATGCCCACTCCCTTATATGGATGACTTCTTTCTCTCATGATTCCCAACCAAATATCAAACTCAACCGAGGAGTTTGGGTGCAATAGAATCCTTCCATTAGTGTCCTGGAACTCAATAGTGATGGGTCATGCAGGTCGGGTGTCTTACACCGGGGTGGGGCTGTCTGGGACTCTCGTGGTTTGGTCCACTTGATCTTCTCCTCTATCTTGGGCCACAAATATTATTTTCAGGCTGAAGCAAAGTCCATGCTAATGGGAATTACTCTCTACCACCAAAAGGGGATCTATTTATCGGAAATTGAAACAGATTCCAAGATCTTGCATGATTTCATGAATGAGTCCTGCTCTCCTCCTTGGTCTATAACCTACATCATCAGAAAGTGCAAAATCATGATCACCAATGGCATGAAAATAAGGCACACTTGGTGTGAGGGTAAGAAGGTGGCATATCACATAGCTTCGATGGAGGTCCCTGGTAATGATTATGTTTTGCTGCATGATTTTGATACATTGAAACCCGAAGGGGTTAACCTGATTAGAGGGGATGCCCTCAGCCTCCACCATTTTTGACCTCCTTAGGAT
Source organism: Viscum album (assembly GCA_963277665.1). Taxonomy (NCBI): domain Eukaryota; kingdom Viridiplantae; phylum Streptophyta; class Magnoliopsida; order Santalales; family Viscaceae; genus Viscum; species Viscum album. Next base: position 1,304,978,811 of record OY728163.1, on the reverse strand, counting down.
TCTTTCTCCCTTGGCTCCATTGGTTCTCTGGTTTTCCTTTGTTTCCTCTATTTCCTTTGTTTTTCTTTAGCGGTTTCTCTGTTTTTCCTAATCTTTAATAAAAAAGTATCTATGATGATGACACACCAAGTACACAAGGGTACCATCATATAATACTACCATCAACCGATCAAATAAAGGTTATGGATATGTCTCATAAGTCTTATAAACTATTATGGGATGTCCAACATGACAAAGAGTATCGTCAATAACTCAAGAAACTATATCAGCTCAATGAAGGAATTCTCTATACATCCACCTCTCAAAACTAGATATGGTTGTATACCATCATGAGGTCTAAATTTAAGATCCAATTTTCCTCTATCCACTGGCTAAAGAGGCCCTTGATTTTTAGGGGAGATACTCCTCCCAGATAGTCAATTAGCTCAGGTAATGCCAATCCACACCAAGACTCAATATCTTGTCTACCCCTTGGGTGAAATACATATAGATTCCCATGAGAAATCATCGGGGTTTATGATGACTATTATATATAGACTCCTCTAACCACACCTCAATATCTTTTATTTGTATGGCGTCATCTGATATTATATCAAAAATATTGGGACATCCATATTACAAGTATATATAGAAACCCAACTCTCAATGGTGAGGTAAAACTGACACATCCTCAAGAAGTATGCCCTCATACTTCTCTTCCATCACATGAAACTAAAATCTCACAACATCTACTTATCTAAGGGTAGTTCTAGAAAACTAATACTGATGTTTTTGTAACCACATAAAAATGAGCTCATCCTGCTCTATCTAGTGATCACTCCTCAGAAAGGAGTAAAAACTCATTCCCCAACCTGAAAGCCCTACCATACCCACTAGTATTAATCATGTGATCCTGGATAGTCGATGAACAATCCATACTAAGGAAAATATCATAGGGTCTCATTGGTGCTACGGAAATATTTGGTGTGCGGATATCTCTCCTTGCAGAGTAAGACAACACCATCTTTAGAAACATTTGATCACTGATCCTCTATGTATAATCCTCTAAAATAAAGTTCAAGAAAAAAGGGATCCACTTGTAATAGTTGGTGTCGAAAAAGTGCTATTTCTTTGGAAATGTGGTTTAAAAATATGTTTTATAACTAGAGTTGAAGCAGTTGAGACACATTTCATAGAACTAAACACACTCAAAGTGATTGATCCATAAGATTATACTAACTAATGTTATCAATTAATGTGCCTACTGGCTCACCATAACTATGTATCACTTTGGCACATAATCACACCATATGTACCCAAAACATACAAGTCAAAGGTTCTCATCCTGCACACCTTGATAACATTTAATATAGGAATCCACGAAATCTCCCATGATGTTTAATATCACATCATAAGAACATATTTTAGTGGGGGAAGTGTCCCTATTTATTTTATTTCAAAATCCATGCCAAACATCACCAACACTAGGATCTACCGACACCATATTTCACCCTGGAGAAGTCTCATGGTGGGGACCACCATTGAAAGGGGTCCCATGTGAGTGGGATATCCAAACTATGTGATTAGGATTAGTCTAAACCACCTGAAAAGGGATTATATCTCAATATACAACCTTGGTGATCTATTTCTCTAGAACCTATAATGTGAAATCTACATGGGTAAGTCATTTTTTGGTACCACCAGAACCTACTACTACTCTATAAATAGAACAACTTCCCAGTGAAACCATTTGATCGGTCTAGAATGGCATAATCATTAAAACATGGATATTTGAATCTATACAATCCCCCAATACCTAGGGATATGGCTCATCATAGAACCTCAGTAGTCACTAGCACTGGAACTTACAGAGTTCTCTAAGAATCTGAACTACCTCAGCCTTCTCTACTAGTACTTTATGTTGCTCGATAAGTGGGGGTGCTACTAAATTCCCACATAGAATAAGGAAATCATGTGTTGGCCCTTAAAATGACACCTCATAACTCATAAAATTGACATCATGATCCTAAATTGTAAATATATATTGTTTTATGTGAAGAAATGTCTCAAAAGTGACCAAGACATACCGTAGTCAAATGAGATTTAATATAAATCAATGGGGAGCTGACTCAAGAAGTATAGTCAAAGTATCAATCTTATATGATTGATGTATCAAATTTGTCTTCAACCAATCCCTTAGGATACTGAGTTGAAAATAAAGATGTCTGAGTCATGATGTATGGATATTCCATCCACTCACACTAACACTAGGTTCCCCAACACGAAATTAACACTCGACACACTTTAACATTGTTTTCCTATATCATAACCAAAATATTCATATAGGGACTACTCCAAACACCATCCCAAGGATTGAACCACATTTGATACCAATATTTCATTACCTGACACAATCCGGTGCTCAAGCCACTTCTACCCTAATTTTTCCTCCATAGGCTAGGTGGTGGCGCCTATAACCAAAGGCATAACTAACATGGGGAGGCCTTTTCCTATGTACATATATGAACAAACACAACCATCTTGATGCATAAGTTCATAGAAAATGCCTAAAAGATTCAAATCACTACAGAACTAACCATCATATTAAAACTTGAGACAGTACAAGGGTATGGTTGTGTAAACTGAAAATTAAAGGGGAAAATGAACACACAGTCTGAAAGATGCCACAACCTGATAGAACCGTAAAGTAAAATGCTAAGAGATTCCATCTCCTGATCTCTAGGTTGTGACCATAATATGAAATTTGAAGTACCAGGTATCCTTAATATCTTCTTAAATCACTACCGACCTGTCTGTCCTATGCATAAGACACAACAAATTCAATCAAATCTTATAGTGGGTTGATTATATATGTACTTAGTAGGAAACCACAAAAAATGAAGGGAGTGAATTTAGAGATATAATAGGAAAAAAATACTATAGATAGAAAATATAATATAAAAAAAACCAAAGTAAGATAAATAGTAGAATCATCAAAGAACAGGGGTCTAAAAACAGTGAGTATGTTAAGTACATGTCACATCCTTTCCACCCGTAGCAGGAGTGTAAACTCATCCAACCATGAGAATATAAACATGGAAATCAAGTGACATACCTTGAACGTCTTCTAATCTCATGGAAAAAGAGTAATCAAATCCAAAGTATAGGATACATATATATATATATATGTGTGTGTTTGTGTGTATACATATGCCCAGTCAAAAGAAACCTAAATAAGAGAGAAAGGGGATCTGCATCTCCGGAATCAGCCCAAGAAATAAAGTCTCCAATAGTTCCTAATGTCCATCAATTATTCTCCCCATCCCACGCATTTGGCCAGAAATAACCTTCCAAGTCAGACCACATCTCATCAGTATTACACATATTCGAGGGGGCACAATCTTTAGACAGAGGACTAAGGACCTGGAATAACTAGAGGGTTCCAATCAGTAATAGAGTACTCATTCCTAGCCCATCTAGAGAGATCCACTCGAGAAGTCGGTAGAGGACCATTACCCAACCTGGATAGAGGGTTCCACTCTATAAGTTGGTAGAGGACTCATTCCTATCCAACATAGAGTGTTACACTCTATTAGGGTATGGATGACCCATGCACTTCCCAACATGAGGGTTCCACACAAGTAGTATAGGACCCATACCTATTATAGATGAAGGGTTCTACTCTGATTATCGATTGAGGACCTATGCTATGGCTAGTAATAGAATTCCACTCCGATCATCAAGGACTCATTCTCATCTCGACTAGAGGGATATACTTAGAAGTTGTTATAGGACCCATTACCTATGATTACAAAAGGGTAACACTATAATAGTAGATGAACCAATTGCAGCCCAGCTAGAAGGTTCCACTTTAGGATTCTATAGATAACCCATATCCAGCCCAACTGGAGGTTTTCAATTTGATGGATAGATAAAGGACTCATACCATGTTCCAATAGGAGAATTCCACTATGATGGTCAAGGACCAATGTCCATCCCTACTGGAGGGTTTCACTCTAATACTGATCAGTGACATATGACCAGCCCAGCTGGAGGGCTCCACCGATGATACCTATGGTGATTCTATTTGATCACTACCATCATAGAGTATCTTCTAAACAAGAATCATTCACATAAATCTAACATCATACCTAAAAATCCATGATTGAAGGAAACATCATGTTCTATGCAGAAAAACACTTATGATATTATACATATTATCCAAAATATGAGTCAAAATGAATAATATTCGAGAGATATAAGGTTTACTAGGAAGTTCATGTCATGTATGGGGTCCAAAAAATGTGTGAACATGCCTCATTTCCTAGACGTTCCATCCCTAGATAATGGTTTGTTGGATATGTAATTCTACATTACTTTTAAAGTTATTACACGACATGTCTCAGTAAAGAGTATGGTGAATGCATGAGAATCATTGTCGATCCAAAAGGAAAAGATGTAATTCAATTTATGTTCCTCTGAAAATGGACCAGGATGGAGAAATAGATCACATTATTGCGATACTCAAATAAAAAACTCTTTATAGGATATTCACTTGTCAAAATCAGACACCTAATGAGAAAGTCACATTTTCCCATTTAATTATCAAATAGTTCATCATAGGCCCATTCCATTAACCCAAATTAAATACCCGATATTGTCCTTGAGGCATATTCTTCTATATAAAGGTTGTAATGCCGCCAACGGTTCATCATTCTAACAGTGTATGAAGAAGAAACGTCATATACTACATTCTATAATAATAATAATAATAATATTATTATTGTTATTAGGCGCTCTATGAGAATATTCTATGAGCAGAAATTAAATATCCAATATTGGCAATAAAATGACCATCTCAATTCAAGGGTAATGCTGCCATTGATGGCTCACCAATCAAACTTTATATGATGAAATTATGGCCAAATTACGGGTTTCCCAACAACATAAATAATAATATTATGTTATATTAATATTATAATATTTTTCTAACCTTAATTTGGAGAAACACTTTCAAACAAGGGTTCGAACCCTTCTAATTTTTTTTGAACAACTCCCTATTATGTTGTTTTTTATTAAATAAAAAAATATTATTATCATTTTATAATAATAATATAATTATGTCCTTCAAATTTTAGGTGGTCCTCCTCCCCATACACAGAAAAAATAACCCATTGATATAAAACATACAACATTAAATTCTTAAAATTTTATTTAAATTAATATAAAACAAAAATCATCACTCCCAACCTACCTTATAAATAAATTCACATAGAATCAAAAACATAATTTACTTATTAAATTAATTCCATTAAATTCTTATTGAACAAACACATTATATTTAATGTAATTATTATTTTAAAAAATTTATAATAACACCCATTGTATTGACCATGTATGAAAAGATCATGTGATATCCATGTTCGGTCACCATCACATTCACATTGATTAGTCTCCTCCATGATACCGCATGCATGGCGTCCGCTTAGAAATGATCATATCACATCGCATGTCATCTCCCTTATCAAACAGGAAAATGGGTATCATTGATCAGATCATGAACCACCTTAGATCACAAATATTTACCTATAGTACCGATCTAATCAATTAAAATAACACCATCCCACACATTTATCATTCTACCCAAATACCATCGATCTGTGTTTTTTTTCATTCCACTATCAGGAATCTGGTGGTCCGATCACCCTGAAACCTTCCCAGAAAATGTTGAATCATGACCCTATGATCCAATGATGAATATCTTGAAGAACGGTGGAGAAAAATCACTAATTTCAAAGGTGATAAACAAAATTGTTCAATAATTATTGGTCAATGATTTCATAGTGGTAAAATCAGGGTGAGAAACAAAGTACATACTAGAAATAAATCGAATGAACAATTTATTTCTATACATGGGTTCATTTTTAAGTAAAATTAAACATAAATCAAGGGGAAAAAGGAGCATGCAAAATATTTTAATAAAAATGGTCAAAAAAACAATTGATAAGCTCTACCTAGATTGTGTATCGATTATTGGTGAAGAACTCATCTACTAGTGATGAAGATGATTTTCTGCACCCACCTCCTGTAGATTCACCTCTATCGGATCCCTAGTTGTCATCAGGTCTCAATCCACCATAGAAAAAGTGTTGGAAGCTACTATCAAATCACTTAATTATACGGCTAACCCTGTGATTTGAACATTAACTTTTATTTGTTGAATAATATTTTGGTTAGGATATTTAATAAAAAAATCAATATATTTTATTATTTAACCCATGATGGGTCTCAAGAAAAACACCCAATGTTGATCAAGTTCACGTATCACCTAAGGTAAATACCACATTCATAATTCAATGGTGTTATTAGGTTTTTTTCTGTGGACCCAGTTGTGAGTTTTTTTGGTTTTCTTTACTAAATAATCAAATTGTAATAATTAATTTATCCAATCCACCCACCAACGGCTGCCCCATATGAATGTCCCACACTGACCAATATAAAGTCATGCCTGTGGTAAACCCTATTCTATAGATTCAAACATAGTCTAAAATTTACAATATGAGAATTAGTTTAGTATATATTCCACTCTTTCTGAAATACCTCACATGCATGATATAAAATATATTTAATTTTTTCTATAACATTAATTTTGGGCTCATTAGGCCTCAAAATCGCATGTCATCCTAACTCCTCGTCCAAAAATATTCTTAGTAACATTCCAATTTTTTACATGAAAAAACCAAAGCCTTTACAATGAATAATATATTATATAAAATACATGGAAGTAAAAAAAATAGTACAAACCAAATAGCCTAATATAGAAAAAAGAAACACCAGTAACATCATGATCGGAATCACACTAGGTCAGCATACCTAGGAAACTCATACCTATCGTAGAAAATCACATAAGTATCAAGACTCTTCACATATTCATTGAGTCTAGAGAGCATATAAAAACCTCAAAAAGTGAACCCATCAATAGTTATAACAATTTTCTAGAACAATAGGCCTAGGGAGTAGAGGAAATCCCCATGGTAAAACCCCACGATAGTGGATAAGACCTATTACTATACCTTAAACCTATGTACCCAAGGCTTCTCATGTTCCCTATTTTATAAAACATTTTGATAATTAATTTTCAACAAACCATTCCTTGATATCCATTTCAAAAAACCATATCATGATGATTTAAAAACCATTTATATTTACCAAAAACTAGTGTAAAGTAAAATTTTATAAAAAAACCAATTCCATGCTATGAAAACAAATATATCATATCATTCCTTTTCATTTAAAAAAACTATTTGTTAAAAATAATATTAATGATGTTCACTAAAACTGGATAGAGATGAAACCACCAACCTCAAAACATGGGTCTCAAAATCACTTAATGGGATCCAATATATAGAAGAAACGAACAACAACAATAGAGGCCCTAGATTCAATCTACACATCTCAAAATTGGTTCCATTTAACAAAGAGTTGATAAAGAAGAGGAAATAACACATACATAAAGAACACACACCCACCACACCACAACCAACAAAGAAACAACCAATGGAACAAGATCACACAATGGATCTAGGGATAATCAATAACAGACATCACCATGGGTCAATGGTTCTGATAACAAAATGAAACATCTCTACATCAATCAAATCAATGAAGAAGCATAAAGTATTACTCACATGGAGAGATGAAATCTAACCTCCATGGTAATAAATTTATAAATGAATCAATTTGGATAAAATTGAGGATCCCAAAATCACTAAAATATATCTATAGGTTATGATGGGAGAGATATGGGGATGAATTAATTAACAGTCAATCGGTACAGTTTCTTAAAGGCCTTACTTGCAATAATTACATGATGTTTAATACCTTTACATGATGCTTAATCAATGGGGGTCACAAACAATAAAAAACCCATCACCATTTTTTATTAAAAACTAATATTTTAACATTACACAATTTGTAAACTACACATGGTTTGTAATCATTCATTTTTTGTATTCAACTCATGACATGATCATGGAAACCATTAGAGGTCATGTACTCCCATTACACAACATGTAAATTCTATGCAGATAGTGAAAACTATATGTTCTTTATCAAATAAAAAAACCACCTTGGTTATTCTAAAAACATAGTGAGAACCCATCAATGATATTAAAAAATTTATACATGGACCCTATTAATTCAAACAAACATATATCCCAAAACATTAGGTAATTTTTCTTAAAAAATGTTCTCTATCCTCATGAGACCCAAGACACACCAAATTCTAGAGGATAATAGGACAAATGGAGGAAAACACATGAATTTGGGTAATGAGATATTGCACTATCCATATTACTATCAATTTCAAAATAAAATAAAAAATGTGTCATATTACTTCATGGGGTGGTGGTCCACATATACGAACATGCAATGTCATCATTTTCCAAATGATTAGAAAGTAAGAAGTTAGATTTGATATTATTATTTAATAAGTATATTTATGACATAAATATCATATATTTATATTAAATACTTCATTGTATCAATCTGTGAGATGTGGCTATGGAAAATGAATTACATATGTTCATGAGGTGTAATGGGCTATAAACACAATCGATGGTTTTGATTCGTATTTTATGGAAGGGGGTGGATATAGGTTATTACATTAAACTAATGACATCTCAATATTTTTAAGATATAGGTGTTATTATTTTAGCATATTGGGATATTTTTTATGGGTTATAATAAGAAATAATATTAAGATGAATGGTTGAGAACTATACCTTTTCATTGAATAACCTCTGTAGGTTTACACTAAAAGTCATCCGAGAATAGTTTTATGATCAAACTGGGGACTACTGGTTATTCATATGGATGTATTTAAGGTATTTTTTCAGTTATTGTCCAAAACAAATGCTCTTTTAGATATGTATAGTAGAGTACAGGGGTGTAATTTTTTAAGTTGGGGGGGGGGAGGGGACCCCCTTGGAAATTTCCTAATAGAATAAAAAATGATAATGTCAATACCATGAAAAAAGACACTAAATAGTCATATATTTGAATGTGTAATATTATATAGTTGAAATATTTCTAACTAATTGGATTTATTCACATTTTATTATAAATCATACCCATATATTTTTCTTTAACACATGATAAACTCGTTTTAACCTTGACCTGTGATAATTAATTTTTTCCCATTTCCCCAATTCATTATAACAAAAATTTAAGATGAAAATTTTAAATAATAATATTTATATGGATTATAAATATTGAAACCATTTAATAAAATTCAATTATATAAGTTGCAAAATTTAATTTGAAATTAAACCCCCAAGCGCAATCAAAATACAATTTTCCAAAGAAAATATTTATTTGGTGAAAAACATTTTAATATAAAATTTCAATAGAAAATTTATTCTAATGATATAAATTGTATTATTAATAATATAACTGAACAAATTTTACTTTTAAAATAATATTAAAAAGCAATTTTAAATATTAAATTCTTTAAACAAAAATATAGTTTATAATAAAAAGATTTACTTTTCACTAATCATCGAATAAAAATTACTCTTTTATAAAATAATAAATAGTTCACTCTAAGATAATTTTTTCCTGGAGATTTTAACAATTAATATTTTTTTCAATTAAATTATCTAAAAGTGATAAAAATAAATTTTATGATAATTTGGGAAAACGTGACGAATATATTTTTAGAAAAAAATGAATTTTTAATAATAAAACCAATTTTATTATTATCTAATGCTTAGAAAAAATATAAGATGAATAATAAAAAATTTAATTGAATATATGATATATAAATTTCATTAAAATAATTCACGAATAATTATTAATTTAATTTATTAAGATAAAAACAAATTATATGTATAAAAATAGTTTTTTATAAAAACATTTCTTTTTCTTTCAATTGACCCTTATTATCATTTTTAGCCGATTAATAACCATTGAATTATATTATACATGTGTAAAGAATATACTTCTCATAATTTAGTTAATACTTTTCCTACCCACCAATTTAAAGGCTAGACTATAAATGTATATGGTTCATTTAAACTTTTGGTAGAATATATTGCATATTGTCAAAAAGTTTAAAATTATTTTAAAAAATAAATATATCATAAAATCTTAGAGTGTTACATTCATGATCTATATTTTGACATTATTAAACTTATTATATGTTAATTTTTAGTATATAAGGTTAATCTTATAAAGATACATGAATATGATGAGGTATTTTAATTTTAAAATATTTTGTATGAAAAATATTTAACAATTAAGGAACTATGGTATTAAATGATGCATGTTATTAATGAAAAAAAGAATGGGATATAAAAGGCAGAGTCTAGAAATTATTGAGAATCAACCAAAAATACTATGGTTCCATCTGAGAGTAACTTTACCACACTAATTCCACTATCACTTTTTTTAAAGAGCCCAGTCTGTGTATTATGTCACTAAGAGAGGGAGGGGGTTAATTAATGATACTCTTTTTCAGTTATATTTCTTTTCAATTGAAACAACCTTTTCCTAATGTTATAGAATATAATTTCTTACTAAAGAAAATCCAAAACACATCCATAGGATCACAAATATTTACAAGGTTCACAATTCTATAAGAATAGTTACATCCTTGGTATGGTTTAGAAATGATCTAATACCATACAATCCATTAGAAAAAAATCCTTGGATTATAACAAGTTAGATATAACCTTAAACATGTGTAGAAATATGAAATAATCTAACTAGTTCATGTGAACCCTCTTACCAACAATAGGGTAATACAATTTTCATGTAATAACTAGTGTTACCAGCTCTTATTTTCAATTAAAAAAATTTATTCAATTGAAATACAATTATTCAATTACTTACATAGAAGAAAGGTAATATACTCTAAGAAATTGTTGTAGAAAACTCAGCCCAATTTTACTAGGTTCGATTTTCCCGGTCCAATTCCTCTAAGTTTGATTCTCCATAATATAATTCACTCAGTCCAATTTTCTGATATAACATAATAGAAATGAATCAGCATCACTCCAATCCTTAAGGATGATAAAACTTATTATGATACTTCTTCAATTTGAAAATCATCAATACAAAAATACCAAATACAAAAAATCTCATTCTGAATAATTTATCATGATAACAATATCATCTGAATACAATTGACAAGCTGAATACAATGATCTGATGAATATAATAAACAATGAGTACAATGATTAGCTGAATACAATCCTCACAATATTGTCTCTTCTCTTTAACTTATCCATCAGAACATCTTCAATACAAGATCAATACGAAGACTTTCTATTCTTTCTATAATCTTATAGCTTCTCTCTCTACTATAGTGAATAGAACTTCGTCCTCAGTTAAGTATAATATAATTTTTCAGCTTTTATAGGTGACCCAAAATAGGTTTGGGGGAATACTAAAATCATTCCCACTCATCAAATTTTTTCCAAAATGTAATTTCCCCTAAAATCATGAAGTAATTATGAATTTTTTAACACTTCTTGATTCTTCTCAAAATTTCTAAAATCTTCACCTCTTCTTATCCAGATGTCCAATTAAAATATCAGTATGATTTTAATTGATGGGTCTGATTTCAATTTCTAAGACCGATTACATTTACTAAGACTGATTTGAATCAAAATCTTGTACTTGAATTATAATCTACCCCTCAAAAAATCATTCAGAAATATATTTTCTTTGAAAAATTTATCCAATCAAATTAATTCAATCATTTTAAAATGTTTTACTATATTATTGATCGTCTTATTTTCTTCTGCCTCATTGTTGACTCACTTAAAATACAATGCATATTATTTTCCTCTATATTTCCCCATTTGAAATACCACTTCAATGGATAGAAAATATAAATCAACTCTTGACCACTAGATAAATACATTTGAAAACAAATCGAAGTTCATATATCTCTTCCTCCCTTGGTATAATTATCCTAGATATGATCATTCAAATTGTGATCATTCTGATTTTGATCATCCTAGTATTGATCTTTTCCTTCCTTAGCCTGATATCAATCATTATGATATTGATCATTCCAATATTGATCATTCTGGGTATGAAATAGTTTTATATCATCTGATGGAAAACCTAGACGATACTATCAATTGGTACCACCTTTTCAATCAGTATCTCCTTTTCAATCAATACAACTTCTTTTTCAATACCACATTTTCAATCAATATGCATATTATTATTCTGATTCTTATTAAAATTTTGTGGATGAAAGAAAAAAAATGCTATAGTGAATCAATACCACTTCTTTTTAATCCACTTAGAATCCTATCATTTTGAAAAACAATCGATATCACTTATTTCTTTCTTCCACCTAGATATGATAAATTTGGATACAATAATTTTAGACTGGAAAAATCTTCTTTCATACCCCCCATTTATTCCATCATTCTCGCATCAAAAGATCTCAATTAAACTCATGATATATATGAAATAAGAATCATAAAATCACTATCACATTTAAAACATCATAGTCATGCTAACCCCGATTCTCCAATAAAACAAAAAATTCTTTCAAAACAACTTATTCTCATTACAATTAACTATCACAGTGAGTCTATTTATTTACAAAACATGAGTCCAACTTTTATCAATCACATGAGTCTAATTTTTATCAATACCATGTGTCCCATTTTTATTAGTACCATGAGTAGCACGATTGTTTCTAGAAACAAATTGAATTGGTTTCTTTCCATCAAAACATACCTTGAAAACAAAAGACAACACAAAACACCTTCATCGTCATCTTGGTCCTAATTATACCCCCTTTGGATTTTGTTATCAACCATGTTTTAATAAATCATTGAACGTTGTATCCTCGTGAAATATATTACTTATCAATAATTCCAATCCTAAGTGACCTTAATCAATATAGGAAACAAGAATCATTGACAAAAATATCATTCTATCCACAGAAGTAGTGATTATGACAATATATTCATCTTTCTTCCTCAACTCTTCTTAAATATCCCTATAACACAAAAAAAATTATTTTATACAATAACTTCAACAAATAGTTAAAATAGTTCACACAATAAACAATTCTGAATTTCTAGCTTACCCACAACTCCCCCATTTTACATGTATCACTTGGATTAATTTATGAAACAATACAATTCTCTCCCATGATAATACAATAAAAAGGTAAGATGTGATAGGGGACAGAAACATATACTTCATCCTTGAAAAGAAGGAGGTTGGACACCCATGTTCAACCTCAATTGTGAGAATGATTCTTTTAACAAAGTATTTGTGAAAATGTTAGCCACTTTTTCCAATGTAGGAACATACTCCAAATTTAATTCATTCTTATTCAAATTCTCTTTGATTAAATGATATTTGATATCAATATTATTTGAATGTAATTATTGAATTGGATTCATGGTGATATTTATTTTGATTTGATTATCATAGCCCAAGAGAAAGGGTAGTATCACATTAACAAGTAAATTTTTTTATTGTGTTTTCATCCACATAAGTTGATTAGTGGCTTGAGTTGTAGCAACATACTCAACTTCATCCATACTAAGAGTTACTGAATTTTGTATCATTGAATGTCAGGTAACATAGTTCTTTCCTATAAAGAATATGCCCCTAGACGTGGATCTTCTGTCATCAACACTTCTTTATCAATCTTCATCAGAATACCTAACTAAATCAATAATATCAGAGCTTCAATACTTGATTCCAAATTCTGTTGTGTATATGATGTATCTATAAAATATTTTTACATCAATAAGATGTGATTATTGGGGAGAACTCTGAAATATTGCACATAAGGTTACAAAATATATAATGTAGATTCTTGAGTAAGTAAAATATAATTGATTTCCAATTAGATTTTTATACTATTTATGATCCACTTATTTTCCTTCTCCAACATTAATAAACATGGTTCCCATATGAAAAGGTGTGGAAAGAGGATTTGAGTTTTCCATGATGAACCTATTGAGAAGTTCTTTAGCATAATTTTCTTGGGCGAGATAAATGTATTACCTCTTTTTCAAGATTTCTAACCCTATAAAGTATTTCATTTCCCCCATTATGGACATTTCAAATTCCTTCTCCATCTCTTTAGAAAACCATTCAAAACATATTACATCATTTCCAACAAAGATAATATCATAAACATAAATAATCACAATGAAAGAATTATCTTGACTTTATATGATATATATATTGTTATCAAATCTTCTTTTTTTGACATTATCTTCCTTAAATAGGTATCAAATTTGGAATACCATGCCCTCAGAGCCTATTTTAGACCATATAAGGATATCTTTAATCTGCACACAAAACTGTTATCTTTCCCAAAAACAAATACCCAAAGTTGTTCAATAAAAACATCCTCTTAAATATAGCCATTCTAGAATATAGATTTAACATCCATTTGAATGATATTTTATCCTCGTTGTGCAGAAATAAGAAGAGTGATTATAATTGTTTCCAATATAGTCACCAGAGAAAAGGTTTCATTGAAGTCATTTCTTTCAATATGTGAATACCCTTTGTAAACTAATATTTCTTTACCTCTGATAACTTCACCTTCTTCATTCATCTTGTTCTAGAAAACCAATTTTTTTATAATGTTGTTTTTTATTTCAAGCATGGGTATGAGTTCCCATGTATTGTTATTTTCAATCTGATAAAATTCTTAATTCATAGCTTCAACCCATTATAGATGCTCAGAATCATTTTTCAAATCATTCATCTATACTTTTGAATATATATAATTATGAGTAATTTATTTATTTTTTATTCTAGATTTAATATTCTGATGTTGATCACTAGTTATATTCTGAGTGTCGACCTACTTATTCAACCTTGGATGTGATTTTTGAGTGTCTGCCTCATCACTGGAAATAACTGATTTTGATTCTTCTTCTTGTGTAGGAATATAATTATCTCCATCATTATTATAATTATTTTCTTCATCTTTCCCAATTTCCTTGTCTTCATGAGCATGTTTATCTTCCTATGGATTTTCAATTACTTTCACATAAATTGAATCAAAAATTCCTTTTGTTTATTTTTTGAAGAACCAGTATCCTCTTCTATCTAGAGCATATCCCTGAAATATTGCATCTTCACATTTCTACTCAAACATTCCATGGATTCTGTAGAGACCCGAAGCTTAACGTATATGGAAATTATATTACTTTTGCAGAATACTTAGTACATAACAAAAACACACACAAAAGGACCATAATATTTTAGTGTCTTTGGAAACTTTGAATATAATCTCCTAATCATGGTGAAAGATCTTCAACATCTCCCATAAAGATCTTCCTTTTTTACCTAAAACCTTTCTTTATATCTTGGGGAAAAGAAAACATAAAAGGGTGATCTCAAATGCTTAGTAAGGGTAAACAAAAGAAATATCAATCACATCATATACATAAGAACATAACTTTTGGAAATCGCAACCTGCAAAAGAAATCATAATTTCATAACATGGGATAAATCATAGTAGTGAAATGTAATCCCAATAATCATAACTTAAAACATGAAACTTTTTGGCATACACACATAATCATAGAGAATCATTTCTTATTAGTCAAGACTCATTGCCAAGACTATCTTAGTGGACAAAGTCCATTTCTGAACCGAGTTCACTCCTCATTTCAGTCCTGTTTCACTAAACAGGTTTAACCTGCCATTACATCCATGTCTATCTCATGAGATATAAAATCTTTACCTAATGCATTGGAGGTAGATATAGGTCCCACCCATCTCATAATGATACAATTATTATGTGTGCCACAAAATCATAAACTATACATCATAGCATAACCCATGTAATAAAAATGGGAATCTTAAACATCATGAAATCATAAAACCATTCATATAAGATAAATGAATTCATAAAAATATTTCCATCACAACATAATCAAATAAATGTAATAATAGGGATAGAAACCGAACCCTATATTATCTTAGATGGAAAATAATTTTTATAAAACACTTGAACTCCATTCTTGAGGAAATATCCTTTCTACTTCAAAAACACTTTTCTTTTCTTAACATGTCATACAATTATAAAATAAAAGAAGTTGATTAAAAATAAACTTGAAAACTTGTAAAGTAATGTTCTTGGAAATAATGTTTTAAAAATCCATTCATGCCGTATAAGTTAAAAAAAACATTCTTCTCGTACTTTTGTCAGAAAAGTCAAAAAATACCTCGTACGAAAAACGACAGAAGATTCCTTTCATATCTTTTACTAAAAACTCACCGAAGAGTAAAATTGAATTTAAACAATTTTATGTGGCTAGAAATAATATTACATATTGAGGAAACATTGATGTGGATGATAAAATGCACCCTAGTAAATTCCAAAGTATAAACAATCTCGGATAAAAATGAGATTGTGATATTTCCCTTACCTTAGGTCTGATTTGCTTCGTAAGTGTCCGAACCTCATGTATAATGATTTAAATAATGTCATTGACTTATTAAAGAATTATAATCATTGTTATGATATCATATATGGTTCACTTATGATTTTATATTACCCGTTCTTTTGTAAATTCCATGTTAAAGAGTGTTTTGGGTAAAATCGTTTCATTTGTCGTCTGTGTTTTGAATTGTAATTATTCATATGATTACTTAGAACATGATTACATAATTAAATAATATAAAACATTATTTATATATAATATATATTCAGAATATACATATAATAGATCAGTAAATGGAAATAAATACACCGTTCATGGAGACGGTAGGCCGTACGTACGCATGAACGCCGTTTTCGTTTCCTTATTGAGTTGAATGGAATTAAGTAGATGACATACATATATATACATATAAATCCAGTATCATTATTATGTTATATATTTCATGATTAATTATTATATATACTTATATAATCATTCATTAATGGTTAACGTGGAGAATGAATCACATCGCGTCGTGGAGACGGTTGTCCGTACGTACGCACGAGCGATGATATCATTTTCAAGATCGTGGAATTGTATTGGAGTATATGTATACTATTTCAGAATCAATATCACTTTAAAATAATAATATATAGTTATTATGTACACCATTATACCCATCAAAGTAAGGTGGTGGTGGAAAATAGATTACACCATGGCGTGGAGACGGTATTCCGTACGTACGCACGCACGGTGATTTCATTTTCCGTAGGATGGATAGATGGTTAAATAGGGTTGTTTCATATTTATAATAACATATAAGTATATGAGTGATACTGATGTTATTACTTCATAATGAAACAACTAAAGAAGAAGAAGTGGAAGAAGAAATAAAGTTGAAAGAATCGGTAACGGACATTACCTCTTCTTTGAAGCGCCTCTTTGAGTCATCCTCTTAGTGCACTAAAATTGGTGTTTGAAGAAGACCAGGACCTCTAGGATGTTTCTAGGGAAGTGTATAAGTAAATTTTTAAGGGGTTTTCCGAGCTTGAAGGCTCAACGTGGTGCGAGGAAGAGAGGGAGGAGGTGCCCTTTTATAAGAGAGGAGAGGGGCACCTTTGGAATAACTAAAAATATTATTTTATTATAAAGTCATATTCGGTATTTAATAGCTCCAAATTGAGTTATTTCGAAGATAAGGTGGGGATGGGTCTAAATCCTCTCATCAAATAGAATTTTGACATTTTTACTTTAATATTTTAACCTTATCATTTAGTTTTATCATTAAGTTAGATAATTTTACTTTTACCGTGTCTTTTTGTGTTCTTACACTATAAGGTTAATAAACTTACTATAACAAGCCAAACGAACCCCAAGTTGTTTATTATTAATATATATAACCCTATATAAGTCATTTGGCCTAAAAATAGATTTTTAGGAATTAAATGACAATTAATAATATAATATTTGTTTTAAAAACAATTTTATGTCAATTTTGACACTATTTAGTAATTGATTTTTGTAAAAATCATAACAGAATGATTAGTTCTAAAAACGTTAATTAAATCAATAATAACATGTCATATTGACCTATAAAATTAGTGTAATTTATAAAAAGGCTCAAATTACATTTATTTGGGTATTTATAACATCAATTATATCAATATTTCATTAATAAGATAATTACTGCATCATCTTTGTGTCATAAATAAATTAACTTATTTAAAGTCTGAAAATTAAAAATAAAATATATTTATGTATTAAATAGTTTTAGCTTTCTAATTAATATTTATAGTTAAATATATCTTATGTATAACCCTATATTAAAAATTATCTACTTATTAAACTTTGATTTTAACTATTTTAACCATTCTTTAAATAAATTAATAATAAATGTTCGAATCTAATCCAAGTGGGCCTAAATGGTCATATATTATTCCTAAGGTTGTTTTTGGTCGAATTAAGATTATACAATAGAATTAGGACATGTTTTAGGGTAATAATAATATCATTTGTACCCTTAATTACCCTATTTACTTTTAACCGTGGTAAAAAAAGTAAAAAGTTACTAATCACCAAAATTTATTTTCATCACATTGAACCACATTTTACTTAATGACATCAACCATCTCCCGGATTTTTGAAATTCCAGTCACAAAAGCGGTAAAATTAATTTTTATGAAAAATTCATTTTTTTAACTATTACTTAGTGGTTTCACTATTCATCAAAAAATGAAAGTTTCCAGAAAAATACCAAAAAATAGGCCTAAGCTATATTTGATATTATGAACTCAAAAATGATTTATATTTTACCAAATTCAAAACATATTAGTTGTATTAATTAATTTAAAAATTAATTCCCATCGTCAAAACAAATAGCGTGTTCTTAAGAGATAATAACTATCAAAAGATTGACACTTGTTTATGTCTGGTTTAAATGTGAAATTACATCCAATGACCAAAATTGTGTTAAATTGTAAAAATATATTCTAAATATACTTTAAAACCACTCAAATTAATAATTTATCACTATTAATTATTTCGATTAAAAAGGTTGTTTTTAATTAAAATTTAGTAATTTTCACTATTCATCAGAAAATGAAAGTTATCTGAAAAGTACCAAAATTTCACCCTAAGATAATTTTGATATTCCAAATCCAAAAATGAAGTCCATTTGGAAAAATAAAATTTAAAAATTTTCAAAAAGTGGTTATTACTATTCATAACGGTTAGTTTTAATAATATTTTAATAGCATATTGTTGTTTAGTGAAACTCATTATTGCGTACTACACACGCTATCGAGGAAGGTCGCGATTACGTGTAATGCAAGGAAAGTCAAGGATGCATGTTGTGCAAGATCCTTTTGGTGTAGCGTACAACACAAGACATTAATGAAATTAAATACAATATTTTTCATAAAATCTTGGGGTGTTACATTCTACCCCCCTTAAAATGAATTTCGCCCTCGAAATTCGTCGGGGTTATAAATTTTTTACTACTCGAAAGTTTCTTTAATAGAAACCCACATAGTAAAAAGGAATACCAAAACAAATATTTAAAAAAGAAAGTATGAAACGTAACAGTTACCCAAATAAACTAATCAATGGGTTTCCAGATAGGTGAAATTATGGATTTGGAAGAGAAATCTAACCATCATGTTCTGATGGAGAGTGGTAGAGAACATGGCTATGGAAAATCCAGAAATCACAAAGCCATCAATTTGTGACGATATAAGGTACCATCTGATTCATCAGATATAAGAGCAGTAGGACAACATTTTTGGTTTTCAAGATTATTTCCCTAAAGTTGATGAAATTGGAATTAAAAGAAATACTTTCAGGATTTTGGTATAGTCTCACTGTTGGTCATTCTTTGGACAATTTCCACTTCATCTCTTAAATAAATGAAGTTGAATTTGTTATTCGTGATGTGTTAGCAGATCATGGGATGGAATGATGGGTCATTCCATCTGTCTCAAACAAAAGGTTAGAAAAGTTATCAAAACTTACATAAGTACATCTATTGTGAGATTAGTCATATATGGTTCCTAAAATGGACTTATACTTTATATATCATACTGCTTAATATAATAAAACTAGTTTCTACTAAACAAGGACTTCATGTAGGCCAGTGGTAGGCGATAAAGGCCAGTCGTATTTCAGTTGTGGGTTTGATTCCCACAGCCTTGTCCGACGCGATGGGCTGTCGCCCGTCCTGCAGGTACTCCTTTTTCTAAAGCTATATTACTACAACATCCCATCAATAATATCAGAAAATGTTCTATCCTTAAACAATACTAACTTATGTCCAACATAATCCATTCCAATCTTTAGGCTTATCTAAAATACTTCGGTCCAAGCTCATAGTATAAAGAAAATGATTACTTGAAATGTCACATAACAATCACGTGAATGCCATCATTTATCCCCCATATATCTTAAGATATATCTTTTTGGTCAAATTAAAAACATGTGAATACCTTAATCATGTATTCTCTTGATGAATGAATACCCATTGAACCTTAGTGAAAACACGAATGCAGTTAAAAGTTAACACTTTCCACAAAAAAAAATCCTAAAAATTATTTATACTCAAACCCTGATATCACTTAGTCCTTATATTAATCATGAGCTCATGAATACTGTCAAACATTTCATTTTCTCATTTTCCCTTCATTATGCGTATATCATCTTATTTCGAAAAATATCTCAATCACTTTCCATGGTTACCGGTACCATAAAATTATTGAATACCACAATAGACCAATACATAAATATTCCAATATTCCATGATACTATATACAACATTATTTTGGAATCCCAATACATAAACAACTATTCATTCCACCACATCGTTGTCATATTCAGAATCGCCAATAATGATCGCATGTGACTTCTGTTTGTCCTTTGACTTAAGCGGTTGCTCATGTCGATCATCACTAACCCTTGGATTAGGGAATTTATTAGCATAATGCCCCATTTCCTTGCACTTGAATCATTGAAGTGTTGGTGGTGCGTTATCTGCAGTCTTTTCTTTATTCACATCATTAGAAACCCTTTTTCCATTACTTTGACACTCAGCTGCTCGATGAAATTATTTTCCACACTTAAAACATTTTCTAGTCCATTTAAGACAATATCCACCATGCTTCTTTCCAAACTTTGAGCATAAGGAAATATTCATCTTCTTTTCACCATTATTCTGAGATTTCTCCTTGAACTCTATCTTTCGTTTCTTATCAAAACTATGAGATGGAAAAGTAACAACAACTTCCATTTCTACCTTGATATAACAATGCACAATTTCATCATAGCTACTGAAGTCTCTTATATCTAATGCCCTTCGAAGATTTGGTTTTAAGCCACTGAAGAATCGATCAACTTTACTTTCAGGTTATATGATAAATCCAGATGCATACCTTGCAAGCCTTGTAAAATTCGCTTCGTATATACCAACAGATTCATAATCCTTTTTCTTTAGTTCAAGAAACTCCTTCTCCATCTTTGTTCTAAGAATACGAGGGAAGTACTTATTGAAAAATAAGTTCTTGACCTCGTCCCATTCCATGGACTCAATTTCATCTCCTGGCCTCGTATTCTTGATAAGATTCCACCATTGATCAGCATCACCATCCAAACGATATACTGCTAAGATGACTTTATCATGATCAGAACATTGAATAACTGAAAATATCTTTTCAGTGGTAATGATCCATTGTTCAGCAACAAGTGGATCGGAAGACCCACTGAAAGAAGGTGGACGTTTCCTCATGAAGGACTCAATAGAATATTGTTCCCTTCTCTGCTCAATTGGAAGCCCAGAATGATTCATAGCTTGTGTAAGTATAGCAATAATATTTTTTACTCCATCTCCCATAACATTTGTTTGTTCAGGAGGACAATCATTGCATTGTCCATTACATTGATCAACACGGTTCCTTTGGGTCCCATCCATCGTCTAAAACCCAAAAAGAATAGCGTGAGAGGAAAAAATCATTCTAGGGAAAACAACATAATAAAGGGAGAGTACCTTCAATATCTAACATCTTATGTTACCATAATTCTAGTACTATAACCTATACTTATACTTAACCTTAGGGACATACCTATACATACCTTAGAAATATCTATAGGGATATCACTAAAGTTCTCGCATTCTAGTTTCCAAAGGTTGACTAAACCTTTCCTCTGATACCAACTGCAGAGACCCGAAGCTTAATGTACATGGACATTACATTACTTTTGTGGAATACTTAGTACATAACAAAAAAACACACACAAGGACCGTAATAGTTTAGTGTCTTTGGAAACTCAAAATATAATCTTCTAATCGTGGTGAAATATCTTCAACATCTCACATAAAGATCTTCCTTTTTTTTTACATAAAACCTTTCTTTATATCTTGGGGAAAAGATAACATAAAAGGGTGAGCTCAAATGCTCAGTAAGGGTAAAAAAAAGAAATACCAATCACATCATATACATAAGAACATAACTTTTGGAAATCTTAACCTGCAAAAGAAATCACAATTTCATAACATGGGATAAATCATAGTAGTGAAATGTAATCCCAATAATCATAACTTAAAACATGAAACTTTGTGGCATACACACATAATCATATAGAATCATTTCTTATTAGTCAAGACTCATTGCCAAGACTATCTTAGTGGACAAAGTCCATTTCTAAACCGAGTTCACTCCTCGTTTCAGTACTGTTTCACTGAACCGGTTTAAATTGCCGTTCCAACCATGTCTATCTCATGAGATATAAAATCTTTACCCAATGCATTGGAGGGAGATATAGGTCCCACCCATCTCATAATGATACCATTATTATGTTTGCCACAAAATCATAAACCACACATCATAGCATAACCCATGTAATAAAAATGAGAATCTTAAACACCATGACATCATAAAACAATTCATATAAGATAAATGAATTCATAAAAATATTTCCATCACAACATAATCAAATAAATGTAATAATAGGGATAGAAACAGAACCCTATATTAGCTTATATGGAAAATAATTTTGATAAAACACTTGAGCTCCATTCTTGAGGAAAATATCATTTCTACTTCAAAAACACTTTTCCATTCTTAACATGTCATACAATTTTAAAATAAATGAAGTTGATTAAAATTAAACTTGAAAACTTGTAAAATAAGCTTCTTGGAAATAATGTTTTAAAAATCCATTCATTCCGTATAAGTTAAAAAAAACATTCTTCTCGTACTTTTGTCAGAAAAGTCAAAAAGTACCTTGTACGAAAAACGACAAAAGATTCCTTTCATATCTTTTACTAAAAACTCACCGAAGGGTAAAATTGGATTTAAAAAATTGTATGTGGCTGGAAATAATATTACATATTGAGGAAACATGGATGTGGATGATAAAATGCAACCCAGTAAATTCTAATGTATAAACAATATCAGATAAAAATGAGATTGTGATATTTCCCTTACCTTAGGTCCGATTTGCTTCGTAAGTGTCCGAAACTCCTGTATAATGATTTAAATAATGTCATTGACTTATTCCGTAATCATACTCATTGTTATGATACCATATATGGTTCATTTATGATTTTATATTACCCGTTCTTTTGTAAATTCCATGTTAAAGAGCGTTTTGGGTAAAATCATTTCATTTGTCGTCCGTGTTTTGACTTGTAATTATTCATATGATTACTTAGATCATGATTACAAAATTCCAGAATATAAAACATGATTTATGTATAATATATATTCAGAATATACATATAATTGATCTGTAAATGCAAAGAAATACACCGTTCATGGAGACGGTAGGCAGTATGTACGCATGAACGCTGTTTTCGTTTCCTTATTGAGTTGAATGGAATTAAGTAGATGAAATACATATATATACAAATAAATCCAGTATCATTATTATGTAATATATTTCATGATTACTTATTATATATACTTTGTAATCATTCATGAATGGTTAACGTGGAGAATGAATCTCATCGCGTCGTGGAGACGGTAGTCCGTACGTACGCACGAGCGATGATATCGTTCTCATGATCGTGGAATTGTATTGGAGTGTGTGTATACTATTTCAGAATAAATATAACTTTACAATAATAATATATAGTTATTATGTACACCATTATACCCATCCAAGTAAGGTGGTGGTGGAAAATAGATTACACCACGGCGTGGAGACGGTATTCCGTACGTACGCACATGCGGTGATTTCATTTTCCGTAGGATGGATAGATGGTGAAATAGGGTTGTTTCATACTTATAATAACATATCAGTATATGAGTGATACTTATGTTATTACTTCATAATGAAACAACTAAAGAAGAAGATGTGGAAGAAGAAATAAAGTTGAAAGAATCTGTAACGGACATTACCTCTTCTTTGAAGCGCCTCTTTGAGGCCTCCTCTTAGGGCACTAAAATTGGTCTTTGAAGAAGACCAGGACCTCTTGGATGTTTCTAGGGAAGTAGATAAGAGAATTTGGCCGGGTTTGGCCGAGCTTGAAGGCTCAAAGTGGTGTGAGGAAGAGAGGGAGGAGGTGCCCTTTTATAAGGAAGGAGAGGGGCACCTTTGGAATAACTAAATATATTATTTTATTATAAAGTAATATTTGGTTTTTAATAGCTCCAAATTGAGTTATTTAGAATATAAGGTGGGGATGGGTAGAAATCCTCTCATACAATAGAATTTGGACAAGTTTAGTTTACTATTTTAACCTTATCATTTAGTTTTAACTTTAAGTTAGATAATTTTACTTTTACCATGTCTTTTTGTGTTCTTACACTACAAGGTTAATAAACATACTATAACAAGACAAACGAACACCAATATGTTTATTATTAATATATATAACCATATATAATTCATTTTGTCAAAACATAGATTTTTAGGAATAAAATAACAATTAATAATATAATATTTGTTTTGAAAACTATTTTATGTCAATTTTGACACTATTTAGTAATTGATTTTTGTGAAAATCATAACAGAATTATTAGTTAAAAAAAGTTAATTAAATCAATAATAACATGTCTTATTAACCTATAAAATTAGTGGAATTGATAAAAAATCTCAAATTACATTTATTTGGGTATTTATAACATCAATTATGTCAATATTTCATTAATAAGATAATTACTGCATCATATTTGTGTCATAAATAAATTAACTTATTTAAAGTACAAAAATTAAAAATAAAATATCATTATGTAGATAATCTTTTTATCTTTCTAATAAATATTTATAGTTGAATATATCTTATGTATAACCCTATATTAAAAATTATCTACTTATTAAACTGTGATTTTAACTATTTTAACCCTTCTTTAAATAAATTAATAATAAATGTCCTAATCTAATCCAAGTGGGCCTAGATGGTCATATTTTATTCCTAAGGTTGTTTTTGGTCAAATTACACTTATCCAATAGAATTAGGACATGTTTTAGGGTAATAATAATTTCATTTTTACCCTTAATTACCCTATTTACTTTTAACCGTGGTAAAAAAAGTAAAAAGTTACTATTCACCAAAAATTATTTTCATCTCATTGAACCAAATTTTACTTACTGACATCAACCGTGTCTCTCAGATTTTTGAAATTCCACTCACAGAAGCAGTAAAATTAGGTTTTATGAAGAATTCATTTGTTTAACTATCACTTAGTGGTTTCACTATCAATCAAAAAAATGAAAGTTTCCAGAAAAATACCAAAAATTAGGGTTAAGCTATATTTGATATTATGAACTCAAAAATGATGTCTATTTTACCAAATTCAAAACATATCATTTTCATTAATTAATTTAAAAATTAATTGTCGTCGTCAAAACAAATAGCGTGTTCTTAAGAGATAATAACTATCAAAAGATTGACACTTGTTTATGTCTGGTTTAAATGTGAAATTACATCCAATGAACAACATTGTATTAAATTGTAAAAATATATTCTAAATATACTTTAAATACACTCAAATTAATAATTTATCACTATTAATTATTTCGATTAAAAAAGTTGTTTTTAATTAAAATTTAGTAATTCTCTCTATTCATCAGAAAATGAAAGTTATCCAAAAAGAACCAAAATTTCACCCCCAAGCTAATTTCGATATTCCGAATCCAAAAATGAAGTCCATTTTGAAAAATAAAATTTAAAAAATTTCAAAAAGTGGTTACTACTATTCATAACAGCTAGTTTTAATAATATTTTAATTGCATATTGTTGTTTAGTGAAACTCGTAATTGCGTACTACACACGCTATCGAGGAAGGTCATGATTGCGTGTAATGCAAGGAAAGTCAAGGATGTGTGTTGTGAAAGCTCCTTTTGGTGTAGCATACAACACAAGACATTAATTAAATTAAAAAGAATATTTTTCTTAAAATCTTGGGGTGTTACAGCTTCCACTTTTAATCTTTATAATACAAGGACTCCTAAAAACCCTCATGTGTTTCAAACATAGATATTTTTCATAAAAAAAATTTATATGTAGCCATACTTAGTTGAGGCATATAGAAATAATGGTTCTAAACATTAACAACAGAAATCATGGCTTACCACCAAAAGTAATGAAAAAGGTCGTGTTCAAGTAACACGGTTCTTCCCATTCTCACCAAGCTTATATTCTTTCATTCACTAACCACATTTTACTGGGGAGTATATGGAGAAATATACTCATGCTAAATTCCATGCATGTCCAAATAGTATTAAAACTCTTCACGTACATATTCACCACCATTGACTATTCTCAACCTCTTGATAGAATATTCACATTGATTTTATTCTTTAATTTTGAAACTTTTAGACATTTTCAAAGCATCTGATTTTTGTTTCATATAAAAAACACAAGCAATGTGAGTAAAATAATCAATGAAAATAATGAAGTACTTATATCTATTTGATGACAGTTTTCTCATTGGCCTACATATATCAGAATGAATTAGCTCCATGGGTTGTTTTAAACAAATCCGGACTTTCTTATGCGCTGAGTTTGTAATCATTATTTTCTGAAAAATATCTAAACACCAATATATTCTTCTTATAAAATCAGGAATGTTTTAAAAAAAGTCATTTTTGGTAACTTTTTCATGATTCTTTGAAAAATTATCCCCAAAATATTATGCCTAAATTCATTTTCATCCACCATACTCATGTAACAAGAGATTTGTATTTCACCAATATAAAAGAGATTCTCTTATGTTTGTTGGCCTCTTGTAACAATATCTCTGTATTCTTTAATTTTTACAACAAACCAATCATTTATGAAGATGAATTTCTTACCCTCACCACACAATTTTGAAACACTCATAAAATTTTGTTTCATACCCTCAGCATACAATGTTTTCTAGGATTCTATATTTTCTTTTCTAATGATGGCTGATCCAACACCTTTTATTTTTAAGGATTCATCATTTCCAAATGTCATTGTGACTTCTTTAAAATCATTTATATTATTCAAAATTTTCAGTTATCCTGTCATATGATAATAACAACCACTAAAATGTATCCAAGGTTGTTCTCCTTTTGTTGATTTCAATACATTTTCAATGATAGTAGATTTTTTTCCATTCTTGCCTTTATTCACTTCCAACTTGTGACAATAATTAATAATTATCTATTGTTCCGGTAATAAAATAAGAAATACTATTTCTATATTTCTAGGTTTTTCACATATTTCACAAATAGTTTCAATAGACTAGAACCTATTTTCTATCTTCATTCCACTATTTTCATACATCTTCATATCAACTTTTTTTGTCTTATTTATTTGAGGAAATTGACCCCCCCCTCATTACTTTCCTTTCAAACCTGTGGAATAGTAGTAATGTTTTTGGTTGAACGAGCACATATTTTTCATATGTTTGAATCCACCACAATACCAGTAATACACATAGAAAGAGTATTTTCCTCTGAAACCTTTATACTAATCAAAATTATGAATATGATTCTAATCCACCTTCTTCTCATTGTTTCCTATGCCTATAATTTTTTTGTTATCAACCAGATTATTCTTCTTCTTTTCCAATTTAACAGAATTGTTTGAAACTTTTACAGATTCCGAATGTTTCAAAACATTTTCGGACTCGTATTACTTTGAGACTTCAGAATATCCAATATTACGGGTCTTTTTCACATAAGCAACATTCCCAACTTTCTTCTTTTCGTAAAAAAATCTATTATTCTTATCACTTTTTGAAGGTAATTTCTATTGATCCTTCTATATTTTTTCATTTTATGACCATTATCCAACCTCATTGATAGAGTTTCGAAATCTTGTGTTTCTCAATTCATCTTATAATCATTTTTTTGGACAGATTCCAAATCTTCTTATTTTTCCTTTAGATTCACTTCCAAATGCTCATTAAAATTATTCTCATCTTTAATAGAATTCTTCAAATCATCTATATATTTATATAGCTTTTCTTTATCATCAGAAAAACATTCTTGATTTCTCATTAATGAAAATTCATCTTCAAAAATATTTTTAGCTTTTCAAGCCTTTTGATATTTCTCAGATATTATTTCAATTCTTCTTTCAAATGTATTTCATGTTTAGTTTCTTCTTCTTTAAAGATATTAATTATGAATTATTCATTATTCATTATTGCAGTAAAAGTATTTTAAATACTATATTCAATTGATTATTCATATTTTTCATTACTTCCATCTTCTTCTTCATCTTTAGACAAGAAACTTCTTCTTTTGGATTTGAATAATTTCTTTTATTTCCCTATGTATTTGAATTTTTCATTGTCCCCAAGTTTATTCCATGGTATTCTTAGATTTATTTAGTCCTCATCACTGTCCACTTCATTCATTCTTAGAGGAATGTTTTCCACAATGTGACCAACTCTTTAACATTTGAAACACTTTAAGGGGAGTTTCCCTTTGTATTTCCTTATAACTATTTTCAAATTTTTAGAAAACAAGGATAAAATATCATTGTTTTTTTTACATACCTATTTTTTAGAGTTAGAGTCACTATCTTCTTCTTCAATAAAAATATTCTTATAATTTTATATCTTCATATACTTTAAATACATTTCCCTATCAATATTTTTTTTCTTCTTATAGCATTCTCTCTTATCATTTCATATTTGATAAAAGTGATACATAAATCATAGAGAAATAGTGTCCTAGGATATCTATCTTCTAACAAAGAAACTTTTGAATCAAATTTGTTAGGTAGGATTATCAAATTCTTTTCAATAATTTTAAAGTCATCCTGTTTTTCACTAAGAAATATTATAGTTTTCACAATATCAATCACCCTAGTAAAGAAACCCCAAATTGATTCATGCTCACCCATCTTCAAGTTTCATACTTAAATCTCCAAATTTGATAGTTTTTCTTCTTGAATTTTGTATTACCTTCATATATTTTTTTTTCAAATTTTCCCATATTCCTTCAGCTATGGAAACACATTTAACTCTCTAGAATTAACTTTTATAAAGTGATGATAATATATCATTCTTCTCCCTTCCACCATTCTCATGATTCTTCATATCAACAAGTGTAAGTGGAGCTTTATCATTAATGGGTGGATACCAAATAGTTGCAGCTTCAAGAACATCATAACCGATAGACATAATATAAGGCAACATTATATCCTTCCAGATATGATAATTATTTCAATAAAAGTCCGGGATACTTTTACATTTCATATAGTTTAAATTCTCTATTAGTAAAGAATAACAAAGGGAACCTTCCCTCTAATACCACTTGAAAGAGACCAGTCTATGTATTGTATCACTGATTGGGGGAGGGGGTGAATAAGTGATACTATTTTTCTTTTATTTTTTTTTCAATTGAAAAAACATAAGACTCATGTTAGAGATTTCAATTCCCTACTGAAAACAAATCCAACACACATCCATAAGAACATAAATATTTACAAGGTTCAATATTCAATATAAATAGCTGCATCCTTGGTGTGGTTTGAAAATGATCCAATACCATACAATACACTATAAAATAATCCTTAGATTACAATGAGTAGGATATACCATTACACTCATGTTCACTATGAAAGAAACCCACTAGTGTGTGTGCACCCTCTTAGCACAAATAGGGTCATACAACTGCCATATAAAAACTCATATTATCTACGATTTTTTCAATTCAACAAATGTATTCAATTAAAATATAATTCTTCAATTACATACCCATAAGAAAGGTAAGATACACCTAAACATTTTTAAAGAAAACTCTATTTGTTTTTCTTGGGTTTGATTTTCCCAATCTGATTCCTATGAGTACAATTATCCCTCATACAATTCTATGAGTATGATTTTGTGATATAACGTAATAATAATGAATCACAAGCACATAAATCCCTGATTATGATAAAACTCAGTACAATAATTCCTCAATCTAGAAATACCCAGTATGTAAAATCACATTCTGATTAATTCAACTCGATAGCTACATCAGCCGAATTCAATTGAAAAGATGAATTCAATGATCCATTGAATATGATAAACTATGAGTATGATGATCAACCAAATACAATCGCCATAGTCTTGTATCTTCTCTTTCACTTCTCCTTCATAACATCTTCAATACGAGATCAATACGAGGACTTACTTTTATCTATAGAAACTTAGAGATTCTCCCTTTACTGTAGTGAAAAATAATTTTATGTCAGTCAAGTGAAATATAATTTTTTTAATTTTATAGGTGACTCAAAAAAGGTACGGGCGAGAATCCAAAAATATTTCCGGCTCACCTAAATTCAACCAAAAGGGAATTTCCCTTGAAATCTAGAATCAATTATGACTTCATCAATGCTTATCGATTATTCTTGAAACCTCTACAATCATCACCTCTTCTTCTATAGACTTCCAATTCAAATGTTAGTACAATTTCAATTTTGGGTCTGATTTCAATTGCTGAAACCAATTACAATTATTGAGACCAATTTGAATCAAAATATTGTATTGGAAAGTTAATATCCCTCACAAAAAAGCATTCAGAAATCTATTTTTATTTAAAAACTCATTCAAACAAAGTAATTTAACCCTTTAAAAATGGATAACTACATTTATGACCATCATCACTTATTCAACACCTTTCATGACTCACTTTAAATACAAGTATTTTCTTCTCCTCTTCTCTTGTCCCAGTTGAAACACCCTTTGAAGGATAGAAATGTATAACAAACTCTTGACACACATGATGAAGGAATTTGAAAAAAAATCATATTTCATCTATCTCATCCACCCTTTCTATAATTAGACAGAATTTGATCATTCTTATATTGATCATTCTGATGTCAATAATCCTGGTATTAATCTTTTCCTTCTTGAGTCTGATATCGATCATCTGATATCGATCATTCTAATATTGATCATTTTGATAGTAAGTATTCTGATATTGATCACTCTTGTTTTGATCATTATGATATTGATCCTTTTTTTAAGAAATTTTTTTATATCATCTAATGGAAAACTGGGATGCTACATAAAATCAGTACCACCTTTTCAATTAGTATCTCATTTTCAAACAATACCACCTTTTTTATCATTACCACCTTTAACACCATCCTGGGTATGATTATTCTGATTCTGGTCTAAAAGTATGTGGTTGATGGAAACAAAATCCTATAGTGAATTGATACCACTTCTTTTTAATCTGCCAAGAATGATCATTTTTATAAACAATCAATATCACTTCTTTCTCTCTAGCACTCGAATACGATAAATCTTGATACAATATGTTTCGGATTGGAAGCATCTTTTTTCACTCATTCTTTATTCCTTCAAGAATGAATCATAAGTTCCCAATTCAACTCATGATATTTATGAAATAAAAATCATAAAAGCATCATCACATTAAAAACATTGCAGTCATGCGGACCCGATTCTCCAGCAAAACAAACACTTCTTTCAAAAAAGCTTCTTATTATTATGATGGACTATCAAATTGAGTTTTATTATTTACAAAATAGTTGTTTGATTTTTATCAATCCCATGATTACAATTTTTATGAATACCATGAGTCTGATTTTTATCAATACCACAAGTAGCATGATTGTTGGTAGAAGAAAATTAAAGTGATTTCCTTCCTTCAAAATGTACCCTGATAACAAAAGACATCACAAAACAACAACAAAATCATCTTGGTACTATAATTTTTTTAAATTATATGTTCATATAAATAAAGATATCAATGATCAAAATATGGATGAAAATAAATTTTAGGAACAAAAATATTTAGAGGCAATTGAATACATGATTTTTTTGATAATGTAATTTAAATTCTCAATAATTAGTAAATATGAGTAACAGGTTTTAATGTATACACAAGGTTCATTTTTATAATCTTTTTATATAATAGTTGATATAATATGATAATTATAGTTAAATAATACTCAATTTTTTTACGGGCATATATATCATTACTATATAAAGGGAAACCCTATGAATAAATATTTTGACTCAATAGTCCTCATATCACTTCTATAAAAGAAATTTCAATGGTGGAAGATGATATTTAAAAAAAATATGTAGTAGCCATAGTGTTTTAAAGGAAAATAAAAGATGATATATTTTTATAAATACCTATAATAAAGGGATAAAACTATACAATCTAATCATATGATAAATATTTTTAATCTTTTCATTACTTTTTATTATTTTGGATGCACTGGATACTCGTTGGGATCAATTTAGATAATCAATATATTTATTTATCTATTATTCATATCATGAATATTCAACAAATTGACCACTCGTTATGAACCTTGTGAATTTATTATACACATCAAACAACATTTTAAAAACAAACTCCAAATTATTTATTATATATTTTGTTTTAACACAAATTTTGTTATAATGGGGGGATGTTTACATATCATCAAAATAATGGTACGAGGATTAAAAATGTGTGAATTATGCATATGTAATACAACATTATATGTGTTAGTGTATATTTAATAATAATTCAATATCAAAACATATATCAAAATAAATTAATTATTATGATTAATGTTTCTAAAGTGTTATAAAAAATAATGGAGAAAATTATTTTTATTATATTTATAAATTTATGAAAGGAATAATATTAGATTAAAATTTTTTTCCATAATGTGGTATTTTTAAAACAAATTATCAACTAATTTGAAATATATATTATACTTTTTTTTTTCTATTTTCCTTCAGTTCCACTATGAGAATAAATAATCCACATATTTAAATAGTAAGTAGATTTATTTAGAAACTTATGGGAAATATTTATGGTTTCAAATTATTTACAGACATCATTAAGATTGATTTACTATCATATATTCAAATTTTCCATATATCCCTGGAATCATTAACAGTTGGATTGTTTATTTATTATTTATTAATTTTTATGATCAAATTAAATTCTAGAATTAGGGATAGATTTTTGAATAAAAAAGATTCCATAGTAGTATAAATAAGTCTGAATATATAAATCATTTTTTTATCAAATTATTTTAAAGTAATTTTATAGATATTAGATTGGGGTCCAATGTTATTTCATAATTTATTAATTTTCTTATTTAGGCTCATTAGAAGTTTTATTATATTAAGATATTTAAAACTTAATGTAATGGTCAAAACCTAGAAAATGACCTTAAGTTCACTTGAAATCATATGATAATGATCTTTGAATTATTTATGACATGTTTTATTATATTGAACTTTATTATGACTATCATTAAGCTTGGAATGATAGAATACATAATTTTTAATGATTTTAAAGTATTCAAAAATGTGTGTTATGGGGTAAAATCAATATAAATGACATTATATTAAAATTAAATCATTGTAAAATGACCACTAATTGATAATTAAAATATAGTAATAAACTCCAAATCAATCAATTTTTTTGTTTTATAACTATAATAAAATACAATTTTATTTTTTGATACTACAAGACATTTGAGTAATGATAAAAAAACTATCAAATAACATCATATTGATGTGAAAATGTATGAAATTTTTTTTTATAAAACTACTGAAATGTATAAATAGTGAAAATTATAATCATACATTTTGTTTTCTCAAAATAACTAAATGAAATATTTAAGGATATTAATGTCTTTACAGATGTTTATGAGGGGTAAAAACTATGAAAATAGCCTCATAATGCCATTAAATTTTAGGAAACATTCGTTGATTGATTTTTTAAAAGTAATAATAGTCATCACATAAATTAGTATTTCATTTCTATTTGGATGAATAAAAAATGACCTTTTTATTTTAAAACATAAAAACATGGTTGTAGCCACTAAAACTATGTAAATGGATTCAGATTGTAATGAAATCATATAAAAATGATTGTTAAATAGTTTTTGGTATATATAAATAGACATAACATCATTCAAATATAAATTGTGATCATAATAATAGAATAATTAACTTTTAAAGATATAATAATCAATAAAAATGTATATAAGGGGTTCAAAACCACAAAAGAAAATTGATTGAAATAAAATATTAGTTAAGTGAACAATAATTTATTTTTAGAATTTTAGTGTAGAAATCTCATAGATTTTAGTTTCAGTTAAATTAGAATGACTACAAAGGGAACATGTTATTTTTTTAACTCTAAAACATGCATGCAATAGTTAACCCTAATAAGAAAACATAAAATTAAATAGATTTCATTGGAAAATGAAATTTTAATTATTTATGACATATATGAATAGATGGAATATCAATATGACATGTAATGTTTTTAGAATCAATAAATAATATTCTTTTAATAATATTTATTTCTGTAAAAACATATGATTGGTTATCAAACACATTTAATGGACCATAAAATTCAATTATTTATTAGGACTATGACCACTTGTTTATTATGAAATTGTAAAAACAAATTCCACATCAATTAGAGTTATGGATTGAAGGATAAAATCATTTACCTATAAAAATCTCACAACATGTGAACATTATTTATTTTAAATTAATCAATTTTCCTCTTTACACCTCAATCACTAAATCCATCACTAATACCAGTAATATAGGAAAATTATTTCTTTATCTATGTTCCTTACAATTATGATAGAATTAGTGATCATGGAGTGATTCACAATAATGATGAATTACAAACTAATAGAGTTGACATGATGTTTTATTAGGAATCAATAATGATATTAACCTTAAAAAAGTTCCTTAAACTCAATATATATACCTTTTATGCTCTTTATAAGCACAAAAATCTTAGAGAGAAGTCAATCCTCATTGAACCCATTATAAAAGATGATTCACTTATATAGTATTCAATATTCTCTCCAAGGAGGTTTTTGTTACTTATTTTATTTTTTATATATATAATATTGAAACAATGAATTCCATTTTTGTTCCATTACCTTTTAATAGCATTAAAGTGAGTTTAATTTTTTATTTACAAATATAAAATCATGTTTTAAAAATTAATAAAGTAGTTGATTTGGGCATGTAACTATAACATGTTTATATTTTTTCATACTTTATATGGTGTTTTTTATACTTATATTTCAAATCCCTTCATGATAATATAAATCTAATATAGGCTAGTCATTCAAATAAAATTATTATTTTAATTATTGACACATATCACATACAAAAAATTGTTAAACATACTTGGATTAAATTGATACTCTCATACAATTATCTATGATTAATCTGTAAATTATAGGAATCAAATGCATAAAAATATAATACATGATGTGGGTAATATAGACAAAAGGGTGTGTTTTATATTAAAAGTTACATTTCAGTCTAAAACATATTCCACACACTCAAAAAAATATAGATCCCTTTTAATTTTTTGAAATTTTACTATATTTGAATCATTTGTGATGTATAGTAATTAATCACAAGAAAATCTCATACATGGTGTATCTTTTATGACTATAACTGCATGTTTTGATTTAAGAGTGACGTTTATGTTTACAACACAAGCCACAAAGTCAAAATTAAGAAAACATTCATGTATTTTCCTGATAAATTAAGAAAATTATCTATGATTTATTTTTTTTACATTTAGGAATAAACATCACATTAATCTAACAAATGACGAGGTTGATATGATTTGAATTGCATATTTTTATTATAAAGGTGACATTTTAGTTCATGACACATATCACATGGACAAAACCAAGAAACAATTTCCATATTTTGTTGAAAATTTAAAAAAATCATGGTTTTTTGAGGTATTGGAATAAACCAAATGTCAGACAAAGACATGTTGTATCCAATATGACTAAAAAATTGTGTCCTCATTTAATAATGGAATTTTATACCGAAATAAATTCTATATACTCCAAATAATTAATTTTTTTTTATTTTCTTGATGCATTATTATAATACTCTTTGATTTATTTGTGAAAAGTAGTAAACAATAGCTCTCTAATCTGACACACAATGTTGTTATTAATGAAAAAATGCATGATTTTTTTAAAAGAAACATTTTGTTTTAAAATGTGCATCACATAGTTCAAAATAATAAAACTCACTCATAAAATATTAATAATTTATGAATAATATCTATAATTCATTTATGATGTGTTAGAATTAGCCCCACCTTAATTTGACATATGTTCTGGTTGTTATGAATGAATGTTAATATATTATGTATAAATGTGTAATTTTTGTCAAATATGTATACCAAACACTCAAAATCATGAAAAAAAGTTTTTATCATCATGAAACATTAGTAAAATTATCTATAATTCATTTTTGATGTGTATGAATTAACCACACATAAATTTGACAAACGATGTGGTCATTATAAAAAAGTAGTTTTTAAATTTAAAAGTGGTATTTTTAAAAAATTAAAATTCACATACTCAAAATTGAGTAATCATTCTTATAATATCATGATACTTTTTGATAAATATCAATAATTCATTTATGATGTGTAGGAATTAACCTCTAGTTAATTGGATACATGAAGTTACCAATGTGACTAAATGTGTGTTATATACTCAAAATAAATCAAACAAAATATGAGTGTTATATTACATTCCACTTTGTTTTATTTATAGACTGGGTTATCCATTTTATTTATTTATTATAATTTATCATTATTTTTTCCATTTTTATTTATTTTTATTAAATAATTATTATATCATGTAAGAACCCTAAAGGTTTTTTGGAAGAAAAATTATTTTTTAGAACACTAAAGGTTTGTGTTGGATTATTTGGAAACGTAGGTGTGTTAGAAAACATATTTAATTTATAATAAATGTGATGAGTTTATTAATATGATACATGTGGGATTATTAGAAACTAGTGGTTTTTATTTTATATTTTGGGTATGTAATGAATATTTCTGTTAGATTTTTTGACAAGTTATATGGAATCCAACATAATAAATTCTAAGCACAATGATTATTCATGGAAGATTATTTTTTACCCTATAATTTTATAAGGTTTTATATATAAGGACAAAGATTTATTAGAAGTTGTTTTAGGGAAATTTTTGTTAAGTTAAAAAACAACATTATAGTATAAGAGGATTTGTTATGGTATTTTACTAATAGAACTAACCATGTCGTAGTTTAAAAGGATACACCGTAGAAAAAATGTGATAGGAATTATTTCTCTTGAAAATGGTGCTCTTACAAAACATATCTATATACTATTCCACAGTTTATATGTTCAGGGGTTTCATATGACTTTTGAAAGTCTTATGACTTCCCTAATCACATCATATAGGACATGGTTATGCCACAAAGGATACTAGACAAAAGTAAAAAATATGGCCACCAAAAACTAGAGCCATCGAGGTAGATAGATAACAGGGGGTAGCCAGTATTGCTAAAATAAAACCCCATCCAAATACGAAAGTTTTGGTGAGAAATAGTTTTGGTCAGAACAACTATTTAGGAAGAAAGGACCACATTGTTGGGAATAACTATGGTGGAGTTGTCATGGCATGATTTGATACCACTAGATTTATCTGTCTAGGGGATATTAGAGATTATTGATATAGTAATTAATATATAGAATCAATTAAAATTTGGGACAATATCATAATCAAGTTACA
This sequence comes from Viscum album, assembly GCA_963277665.1. Classification (NCBI taxonomy): domain Eukaryota; kingdom Viridiplantae; phylum Streptophyta; class Magnoliopsida; order Santalales; family Viscaceae; genus Viscum; species Viscum album. Next base: position 1,304,940,880 of record OY728163.1, on the reverse strand, counting down.
CCACATGAACAAATACCATGTCATAGAATACAAAATAAGACGTTTATTGATTTTTTTGTGACACTTGACCAGAATAAAAAATACAACATCATTTTAGATGATTAGATGAATTTCAATTTCACTATAGTTTCATGGGTTTCTTGGTAATATAGAAAATATTACTCAATTTTCATGTTCAGAGGGATAAATTCATGCTATATAAATTGCATGAAATGATGATAGTGTGATTTTGGAGGTGAGGATGAGTTAATCATTCCAATCCCATAGGAATATATATCATAAATGATAATACTATCCCATAGTTAGTCTAGTGGTAATTTTTTTTGAGGTAATCATCATGAGACTATGTGAGTGGTTAAGAGGGTGAAAATAATATATAATTATATTTACTCTAATATAGGATAACATGAATGATATAATAAGACCATGGTATATATGTTGATTATGACCCCACTCTCTACCATAGTAGAATGTGTTATGTCATGGTGAAGGTAGAAAATGATCTGAAAACTCCATGGAGATATATACCACACCGTAGTCAAGGAGTTTATTCCCAAGTGTAAAATTTATGGGTATCTAGAATAGGATTTAATTCACAAAATTCAAAGTGATTATTGAGATTTAATGTTCTATTAAAATCTGATTAAATACTTGGAAAAAATTAGAAAAATAAAAGGAGAATGATGTTCAATCCTTACCATTGCATTGAGACTGTGGAAGGGAGATCATTATAAAACAACATGGAGAATTTAGTTGGAACCGAGAGCATATTGAGGTATCCTAATTTTAGAGACAAATAGAGTGGATTTCTTCTCTATACCAATAGTGATAAAAGAGGACTTGGAATCCAGTGATGATCCATCCAAAGGTGAATCGAAAGTGATCACTGATGTGAAATGAATAAAAGGGAATTCATTAAGGATTCTAGAATTTATAATAAATGAGTTTCAATGACATATCATGGAAACAGAATGTTTCACACATTATGATTTTCAAAATAGGCTATTAAAGATAAAGATGGTATCAAAGATACCATTCTCTATATTCAAGTGCATTTATAACAAGGTGATATTCTTATTGGAATATATTCTAACTTGTCATCCACGTCCTAGTTAATTATGTCATGGGTGGGAATTTAGTCGAAATAATCTATGAGTAGTAGAAAACTAATGTGAAACCACTCTAATGGCAGTGATCCCATGAATGGGTGACCTAGAAAATACAAAAAATTCTGATATTATAGTGTTTTGGTGCCTTAAAAAAATTTACAACACATGATCCTTAAAATATCAAATAGAGTTAAACTGTGTAAAAAACACGGTGTCCCTTGTGATTTATTATTTATATTATGAAAATCACAATCTATAATCTGGGTAAATAAACCATAGATAATATTTATCGAATGACTAGTCAAGTGAAAATGGAATCAAATAATCAATTTAAAAAAAATAAAATAGGTGAACCATATAGGTAAGAGGTAAAGATTATTAGGGTGGTAAAGTTTTAAGAGGGAAAGTTTTTGAATTAGAAACATGTTCAGAAATAAATTCATAACCATGATTTATCTTAATTAATATTCTTGAGAGACCTAATAACATGTTTAAAATAGAATTAATTTCTTATGGTTGATGTTTTTCCCACATACCTGATTTCATGTTTTTGAGGAGAAATGACACTTACATTCATATCTAAAGGAATTGAAACCTAAGAAATGGGTTAGATTAAATGACGAGTAATGTAAATCACGCAATAAATGGTAAGATCAAAATTATGTAAGAAAATAGGATCAGAGGGATAATTTATTTTTTAAAAATAACAAAAAACAATATGAGGTGTCAATAAGCCTTGATAAAGAAACATGAATTCCAAAATGAAACAACATGTTCCATGACATTAGAGTTTGAGATAAGTTGGGAAACATTGAATATGGAAATAAAATCATCAAATCATCAAATAAATTATATATATGAAACAATATAAATCATTGCATTATACGAATAATTCAAGGATGTAAACCATGATTATCATAGTGTACATGGTAACATAGTGGATTAGGATCAATACACATTACAATAGACAGAGTGGGTAGAGTGGAATATTAATTTGTGTTCACTCCCTTTCCATTTCATAAAATCTCATGATATGTAAACCTTTACCTAATTCATTGGTGTAATATATAAACCTTGTCTCACCAATCACATAATGAAAATAATAAAATGAATATGAAAACATATTCCACATGTGGAAAATAAACAACACATATTGTATAATAATTATGAAACACATGAGAAAAAGGTAGAATTCATAATCATGTATGAGACCGTAATTGATGGATTTATTATAAGGATTACTAAGAGAAGAAGGAATTCATTTTTTTTGGATGTTAAAATTTTAATAAATATGAATATGTCTTTCATAATGATTTTGGATATAGAAAATTTCATGAGAAGTATCAAGAAGAATTAATAAAAAAATGAATAACATTGGTGATGCATTTTAAAATTATAAAAAATAATATTTTATGAATTGAAAGGCTGTATTATCTTATATTAAACCCATATTGAAAAAGGAGGTTTCTATATAAAATAATTTTTGTTTTTAGAATAAATTAGCGGTTAAAACCCTTTTAAGGATGTGATAATTTTAAGGAAATAATAAGTCAGAAATTTCTAATTGGTCAATTTACTTAAATGTTTGAATTTTTAAGGGAACATAAAACATGAATTATACACTATAGAAAGGTAATGTAAACTACAAATACTGGAAAGAAAAATATATACATAATATTGATGAAATTAATGTGACGAATTTTCTTGGAAAATTAATAAAATAAATAGAACATGAAACTCAAAATTAATGAGGTGTATTTGGAATTCCCATAACAATGGGTCCTGACTAGTTCCTCATGCACCTAACTTCATGGTGAGCCTAAAATTTCTCAAAAAATAATTTTTTTCAATGTTGGGATTAGGAAACATACTAGAGACAATGGGAATATATAGAAAATATCGATTATATGAAAGAAAATTTGGGTAGATTTTAAGGAAAATTTCAAAGGGGAAGTGTACCATTGAATGGGTTGTTATGATCTCTTTTTATAAGTTGAATTAAACAGAATTTTAAAAAATTCCCATTAAAATAAATTATTTCTCAAACTATTTGAGGTTCAATGGATCCTAATGTGGTGTATAATTGAGTATATAGGTATATGGGTTAAAAAATCCTCAACTATTCATTTTCTCACATGTTTTAAACATTTTTCGAGTTATTTACCACTATATTTTTAAACATTACCATTTTATTTTGATCCTTGGAAACAATTTTTTTACAATATAATTTTTATTTCACAAAAATATAAGAAAACCATTCTTAACAAAATTTTGTTTGATGAACCTAAATTTTTCATCAATTTAATCTATCTCAATTTCTAAATACCATGAAAGAATATTATATATTAAAACATTTAATATATTGAAACAAATCATTGGAAAATGTTGTTTTAAACATAAAGTGTTATAGGTCTTATATAAAATTATTTACCAATTAAATTTATGATAATATTTATTTATAAATATTTCTTTAAATATTATTGTATGGTCATTTTTTGGAAGTGATTGTTCCATTTTATTAGGTAAAAATTACACAATTTTAACAAATAATTATTCAAACATAATAATTTTCCCATTATCATAGTAAAAAAATTTAATCCAAGTAATCCTGTTATGATGCATAAAAATATAATGGGACTTATTTCATAATATGTAAATATTGATATAATTTATAAAATCAATTTTTTTATTTAGTCTATAAAATTGAGGAAAACAATTTTTCTATTAAAGGTGTATAAAATAAGTATTAGAGTAAAATATTAATTAAGTTTTCAAAATGATAAACAATAATTTTAAAAATATAAAATATATTTTTAAAACTATTTAGTTCAATTTGAAATTTTTATTATTATATAAAATGGATTTGAAAAAAATTAAGTCATCTTGTATTATGTTAATGTCATAAAAGTGACAGATTTTTTAAAATCTATATTTTTAATATTCAACTAGATATAAATTATTTAAAAAAAATCCAAAATAATTAATATTAATATAATAGAATTATTAAAAATCCAAAAATGATGTTAATTTTTAATAATTAAAATTATAGATTTTAAAATTCAAATAAAAAACATAAAAATATATTTTAAAGTTCATCTTAGGAGAATATCATTTTAAAATATTTAATGTTCTTAATTTTATTTCTTATTATTTATGAAATACATTGGTGATAATATATTATTTAAATAACTAATATATCATAAATATAGTATACTCAGCCTCTTTTAATAAAACACAAAAAAAAATAAAATTTTTAAAAAATCATTTTTATGAATAAAATGTTATTGTTAATTTTCCCAATGTATTATTAAATAAACATTATTTTTTTAAAAAAAGTAAAAATTATAATTTTCTAAAATAAATGTGATAAATAAATTATTATATTAATTGTTACATGTCTATGTAATCCTAATTCCAAGTTACACAACCTGTTAAGCTCTCTTAATAAGATCTATGCATAAGGTATGTTTTATTGGTAGTCGTGGGTAGTTATTATTCCATCAAAGATATCATTGAAATTTATATTAGCATGAACTTCTCTCACGTATGATTTTTATCATCCCTTAATTTTTAGAGTTCAGCTTGGGATTGGTGTAGGAAAAACTCTAGTGAGACTATCCCTTTTCAAGCTCGGACAAATGATCCTATTAAGAAAGTCTTATGCTAACTAATTTTATTTCACCACTTTATAGATTTCTTAATTTGAGTACTTTTATTTATACCCATGAATCTAATGGCTATATTGTAATCACAAAATAAAATAATTTTATTTAAATATATCAAAGTTTTTTTAAAATCAGTATTGAATGTGAAGTAAAAAATTACTCATTGTATTTATTTAATGAAAATATAGAGTGAAATTTCTAGTTGTTACATTCTACCCCCCCTAAATTAATTGTATCCTTAGAATTTTAATTACTAATAACTAATGATATAGTTCTGGATTTCTTAAATATAGATATGTCTCATGATATAATTAATAGAGATATATCAACCTTGTTGGAGTTGGTGGCCTAGAACCAACTAATTTTTACTTTATTCATTATTAAATTCCTTATCACATCTTGATTGTTCTTATTCATGACAACACATGTGATAATGTCCTATGGATAACTGTTGCACTAAATGGTCATAGCAGATCCCTGCTATGATGAGAACTCGGAAGTTCCATAACACTATTCTTGAATATATGTTCTATAGCCGGAAGATGTTATTTGAGGGACACAAATAATACAGTCCATTAGGGGTGATGACTCATAAAATTTTGAGGCACCTTATCATGGTGTGTGCCCTTGGTATTATCGAGAAGGATATTATGAGAACAAGTCCCACTAGTAAAAAATCCACATTTCATAATTTCATTAGATGTTCCTATCTACGGGTGTGTATATTGGTCCTTAGAATTTAATATTTTTATTAATGGGTATTAAAAATTGAGCACTTAGATTCATTGATGAAAACTGTGACAAAACACTATTTGCAGTGAGGTATGATACATTGGGTGCATCACGAGTGATACTGCATTAATAGATAAAGTGAGAAAGGATTTTTCCCTTCTGTTCCATAACAGAAGAAGATATCTCAGGCTCTTTTATAGAATTGATATTGTAACGCCCTGACCCCAGATACCCAGATTCAGTTAATTAGTACATAACATTGACATAATAACAAAAGATCAAGTCTCAAAAGATCGATTAGTTTAGTAGTCTTGGAAACACTAGATATATTCATAAGTATTACATTTCATCATAAAGTAAAAAAACTACAACAACATCTTGTCTTCATATCCTCTCATTCTTGTAGGTCATTCATAAATTACTTCTTCACATCCTTGGAAAAATAAAACATTGAAAGGGGTGAGCTCAGATGCTCAGTAAGGATAAAAATATAGAAGAAACTTTCATAAATAAGCATAAACATTTAAGGCAATGTATAACTAAAACAAAATCCTTTTAAACTTGATCTTCAGTATAATATGACAAAAAATAAAATGAAATAATGCCATTTACTTATTCAAATGGATATTCCACTAGTCGAATAATCGCATGCAATATCAAAAACCACTTTAATAATGATGTAATTCATAATGCTAGACTATCATAACCACATATTCAAGGCATAATGCCAAGACTACAAATAAGATTTTGTCAAGGCCTTGTGCCAAGAATCTATTTTGTCTCATGAGACCTACCGATGCATTGCGGAGCTATAACGGGCTCCACCCATCACTTATTAAGTCCAATGCATTCCCCATATGAACATGTTTAACATAACATAAACATTCGTATTAAAAATATCATACGAAATGTCAATAATTTCTCTATAAACCATGACTGGTATAAAAATAACACATCCACAGTCAATCATATCACAAAACCTTCAATACAATATGGAAGTTTTTTATCATAATAAAACAACTTCAAATAAGCTTAAAATCTATCAAAGGATGTTGAGATAGATGAAATCAAAACTATTTGAGAGAAATATCTCCTTTTGAAATCATTTAAAAGTCATATAATTATAAAAGAAAACATTTACTTTCAAAATATTCTTATAAGCTTGTAAGGGAAGATTCTACGATTTTATAACGGTGGAAAATAGCCACACCCACTGTATAAGTTAAAAAAGACATTCTTACCTTAATTTTGTCGAAAAGGTTAAAAAGGACCATGTCTGGAAAACGACGGAAATATTCCTTTCAAAACATTTTATAAAATGTATAACAAGGGTATAATTGAATTTAACCCATAGTCTAGAAAATAGTAAAAATGTTTTGAAATACATTTTTAAGAAACATGGATGTGGATGATAAAGAAGTCCCAGTAGATAATCATGTATAAACAACCTCGATAATGAAGAGATTGTGAAATAAACCCTTACCTTGTAATTTTCCTTGGTTGAGGGTACGTTAACCTCCTGTATAATGGTGAAATAATTTTAATTAAATTATAAAAGAATCATATACATTAATATGATCTCATATATGATCTTTAAACATTGATTGTTAATAATATCATAGTATTATCATCATTTCGGGTGTTAACAGATTCATTTTACTTTATATTCTTTGTTATGTGAGGCATATTTATTATGGATGGGATGTATATTATTCATATATAGAATTATATCATCTATCTAAAAAGTTATTTTTAATCATCAAATAAAATTTATTCTTGAATGGATTCGATGGGGAATGAATCTCATCGCGTTCGTGGAGACGGTAGTCCGTACGTACACACAAGCGAAAATATCATTCTTTTGATATTAAAATAATATATAATTGGATGGTATATCATATATACAGAATCATTATTATGTTATATTTATTATTTACATGAATTACACATCATTATTATTCCCATCCAAATAGTAATTTATTGAACAACAATTACACCACGACGTGGAGACGGTAAGCCGTACGTACGCACGTATGGTGACATGTCATTCAAAGGATGGATAGAATACTGAATATGGTTGTAACATATGTATAATAACATCAAAGTATATAGAATATACTGGATTTATTATTTTATAATTGTAATAACAAATAAAAAAGAAGTTAAAGAAGAAATGAACTTGAAAGAGGGTGGTGAAAACATTACATCTTCTTCGGGTTCTTCCATTTGATTTGATCAAAATGGCTCTTTAGGTTGGCTTTATGACTAATGGAAGGCCTCTATGATTAAGGGAAAATATTCGAGAGGGTATTTGGGCAGATTTTGGCCGAACCAAAAGGCTTTGAATGTGTGAATTAGTGAGAAGGGGGAGTGTCCTTTTATAAAAGGGGTGAGGGGCACCTTAGGAAAAGCTAGAAATATTATTTTTTAATAAATTAATATTCAGTTTATAATGTCTCAAAGGCGGATTATTTAAATTTTAATTTGGTTATGGGTCGAAATCCTTTCAACCAATAGGTTTTATACAGGTTTGGGTCACTTTATTAACCTTATCTCTTAGTTTTAACTCTTAGTTAATTAGTTTGACACTTACCATGTCATTTTGTATTTTTATATTATATAGTCAATAAACTTACTAAAAACTTCCAAGAGACACCCAAGTGGTCCCTTAATGATACATATATCATGATATAAGTCCTTTTTCCAAACCTTAGATTTTTAGGAATAGAATATCAATTAATAATATAATGTTTGTTTTAAAAACTCTTTTATGTTAATTTTGACACTATTGGGTATTTTGTTTTTGATAATTTCATAACAGCATTAGTACATCAAAAAAAAAATTAAATAAAAAATAATAATATTTCATATTAACCTATAAAATTAGTGTAATTCAATTAAAGTCTGAAATTACATTTTTTTTATATTTATGATTTCAATTATTTTAATATTTCATTAATTAGAGAATTACTGCATCACCATTGTGTCATAAATAAATTAACTTATTTAATGTCTAAAAATTATAAATAAAATACCATTATGTAGGAAATATTTTTATCTTTCTAATGAATATTTATAATCTAATTTATCTTATGTATAACAATATATTAAAAATGTTTTTTTAATTAAACTTTGATTTTAACTCTTTTAACTCTTCTTTGAATTAAATAATAATAAATATCCTAATCTAATCCAAGTGGACCTAAATGATAATATTTTATTCCTAATATTTTTTTGGTCGAGATAAACTTGTCCAATAGAATTAGGACATGCGTTTGGGTAATATTAATATCATTTTTACCCTTAATTACCCTATTTACTTTTAAATGTGGTACATAAAAGTAAAAATTTACTATTCACCAAAAATTATTTTAATCTTATTGAACCAAATTTTACTCCTTGATATTAACTGTGTATCTCTGATTTTAGAAATACCACTCCCAGAAGTGGTAAAATTATGTTTTATGTGAATTTCCAAATTCTCCTAGGAGGTGGGTAAAAGACGGTGAAAAGTTCCATAAATTTTTTATATATCTAAAATGTTTCTAAACTAAATCCAATGAATTAAATTGAAATTATATAGCTATTATGTATCCATTTTGACCTTAATTAAATTTAAATAAAATAAATAATTATTTAAATAAAAAATCGGTTTTAAACCATGACTCAATGTTTTTCAATATTTTTCAAATATTGAAAGTTTTCAGAAAAATACCAAAATTTCATACTAGGCTAATTTCGATATTCCTAATCCAAAAATGAATTCCATTTTGAAATATAAAATTTATAAAATTTTAAAAATTGGGTATTACTATTCGTAATGGACAGTTTGATTGGTTGTGGTGTGTGTTAGAACTCGAAGTTGCGTACAACACACACTACTGTTTTATTCAAATAGAATCGTACTGTGGAAGCTTGGGGTGTTACAGATATAGACTAAATAAATCCATGGACATGGTAAGTAATGGGCGAGTTCAATTCCAGAAATTCAAATAAATTATAATTGATCACATGAGTTGATGTCACTTTCATGCAACCCACTAGATTCGAGATATCAGGACAAAGAGATTATATTACACGATAAGCATTCGTTGGAGGTGACACGTCATTGTAGTGTTAACTTCTTTCTCTATGGGTACGTTGGTGTGTTTCTAGATGCTAAGCTTATACTTTAGGTAGGCTCCACCTAATGCCATTGAAAAAGAGGCCGAGAATGTTACACACTAAGTGTGTTCAAGTATCTCATTTAAATATTAATTTAACAAGTTAAATAAATATTATTACCGATTGTGGTTTAATAATTATTTAAGGATGCTTGATTTCATTTATTTAGACACTAGTTATTTAAGAGAATATATTATGGGGAAATAATATATTTATTATTAAGTAATGTATGATATTTATTTTAGAAATAATTAGCCCTTATTCAAGGTCTAATAAATGTGGTGGAAGAAATAAAGAAAAATAGAAAAATAAAAGTACATGATATGTATATTAAATATACACACCGTGTATTTTTTGCAAATTAATGTGAAATAATAATATTTATTTAATTAAATAATATTAGGTGTAATTCGCTGGGTGCATGTCGAGTTATAATAATAGTCAACTGTTTTTATTAGACCTGCAGTGTTACTAAGAATTAAATGAGATGAATAAATGCTTTCCGGTAATTAATTCATTTTATTATTCTATGTAATTAAAATCCTAATTATATAATTCTCATTATCCAATCCATTTTTGTGGTGGTTGATCACAACAGATCCAAGAACACTCTCAATCTTTGAGAGAGAGAGATCCTCCTCCACTAGATCAAGGTGATCAAATGAAGACATCGCAAGCAAAGGCTCTTCGACACTAGCACCTGGAGATACCTTTAGTGAAATCCATAGAAACATGGAGCATGTGTGGATCACAACTAGGGGAATCCTACACTTGGATTCTATGATGCAATGATGGATCACTTCAGATTATGACCAGAAACATCAATGGAGAGAAAATTCCATCAACGTAATTCTTGTCAATTAATTAAATTAATTATAACCAACATATGATGATCTTATCTATGGTTCCAAGAATCCCCTCTTTCTTTGTAGTTCTCCACTATATTCTGAAGATCTGGCATTTTATTATCATGATGGATCTCGAATTGATCATTCTTAAAGAAAAAATTAAAGTTGGGTACACCCACCAATGTGCTTCTGCTACGCCCGAAACCTACAGGTGGAATTAGAGGGGGTCATATCATTGATTATAATTATTTAGTTTTTCATTGGTGATTGACGCATTTAATAATTTAGTTATATCAATTCAAGTTAATCATTCTTTAAAATTAAATAATGGATATCATCTGGAGGTTCCACATGTTCCTAACCGTACAACACCAAAATACACGACATGTATTCAGAAGTACATACCGTGTAGTCTAGGTTTAATGAATTTGAATGGTCCGCCAAACCAAGCCATGTAAATGGATACTATCTTAGTCTTTAAGACTCCATGTGTTGACTAGGAATGGGTGGAACATGGTTTTTTAATTACACACTGTGTGGACCATGGATCACAGTGTGTATTCCCTTCGAGTTTGGATTGGACCATGTACCCTATACATGGTTCGGCTGGCTAGAACTGTGTAACACAGATACTACACAGTGTGTGTCCCACTGAACACGCCGTGCATATTGGAAATTTCTGAAGTACATCTACACGTCATGTCCTCAGGCATGTACTTCAGATGGACGGTGAACAAAAGTTCACACCGTGTCATCAGAACTCCACGCCGTGTACTCATCCAAATTATGAAGATTTATTAAAATTTATTATTATATTATAAAAACCCTTGAGACGTGTACCATAGTGCAAGCGTAATGTTGAGTCACAACACATGATAGGTGTTTTATATATATGTGTTTAATTTAACATCTGCATAAGGTTCATTTCTACTCATTAGGTAGTTATGAATGAGAATTCACTGGGTCGCCTCCAAGGTACAAGTTATGTACAAGGATAATTTGAAATGAATTTATTAGTTTAAAATTATGATGGATGTGAATCTCAAGGAAATTTAGAAAAGCGTTTAAGATAAAATGATTGATTAATTAAATATAATTAATTGATTCAAGCTTGATTTATCTTAAACAATAATTATTAAAGAAATTAATGATAGTTTTATTTATGTGTATATATCGTTGCATGTATGGATGATCATGAGATAGAAAAATACCTTTATATGTGAATAGTTTCTTTTAATTTATTTATTTAAATTAAATTTTTTGGCCTATGATCCTTCTCCTCATTAATATGTAGGGTCTGCGCACCCAAGGTTTCTTTTATGTAAAACCCAATTTTACCACTCACCTACATGTGAGATAAAAGAATATGTAATAGATAGAGCTCCTATGCTAGTGGAAGAAGCTCAGGATAGAAGCCAAGGTGAATCCCATCCAAGGAGATACAAAGGTGGACAGGTGGAAAGCTATAAACATGAACCCAAAAGGTTCAAGATGTTTCTCCCCTAGGTCTTGGGATAGTTTATTAATTGCTAAGTAAACTAAGAAAAAGAACAAGCTCATGATATTACCATTTATTTTATTTCTGTCAGTTTCATGGTTTATTTATTGTGGGTGTGTTGTCATGATCACACATTTAATGAATTAAACAAGCATGCAAGATAGAAATAAAATAAGACTGTCTTATGCGTAAAATATTATCTTATACAAGGTTAATCACTTAAGTATATCCCACTTAATATTAACAAGAATTAAATCAAGTATAATAATATTTATATTTACTTACAAGGATAAAATTCCTCAAAAAAAATATTAAGTGGGTATAGACTTCCATAATCTTAGTTAGAATCGAACCATAGTTCAAAGTGCCTGACCGACCCTAGTTGGGTTGCTTTCAATTTTTAGGGAATTCTAATTAATGTTTTTCTGACTTTACTTTGTTCGCATCAAGTATTGACTGACACAACAGTACTTGGTGTGACCAAGAGGAAAAGGTTGAGGAATTCCAAAATATAAAATGATTTTAGGATTTTTGAGTCCACTCAGCGGATCAAGGGGCTACGAGTTAATGCAGTCGGTATTTGGAATTCCTACTTAAAACTCTTCATGTTTCTTGACTAACCCTATTTGGGGTAATGCAAAGGGAAATATGGATCCTTGCCCCTAGAATATTCAGGCAACAGATTATTCTGAAGATAATGGTGAGGTCAATTATATTTGAATAAAATATTGGGAGACTAATATGTATTAATTTATTTATTTGACTTATATTTATCATAATAAAGTACTGGATGTTTTAACATCTTAATTTGTAGAAATAGAAATAAAAACAAATTTAAACCTATCATTGCGTACTATACTCAAGAAGAAAATCCTTCTCACCAGCACTAATTTCCAAGAGTGGCAGAGGCGTTTAAGCGTCATACTTCGCCATGAGAGGAAATTGTATGTGTTGGGAAATCATGTTCCAGTAGCACCTGGGAAAGAGGCCAATGATAAAGAACTATCTCTCTATATGAAACATATGGATGATTCCATATATGTCCAATGTTTCATGTTATCGGTCATGTCTAATGAGATCTTGAAGCAACATGAAACCATGGACGCGTATAGATTGATGTTTCACCTTAAGGATCTCTACCAAGAAAAGGTGAGACATTAAAGATATGATATCTCTAACGCTTTGTTTACAACTATGATTGAAGGGTCTGTACTAGCTGGGCCTCATGTAGTCAAGTTTATTAGCAATATTGAATTCCTAGATATCTTAGGGATTAAGTTCCTGGAAGAGTTGTGTACTGATCTCATCCAATCATCACTACCCCAGACTTTCTCTAGATATATTTTCAAATATAACATGAGAAACAATGATTAGTGTCTATCAGAACCTCTAACCTTAACTTTCCATGAAGATAAGTATATGGGGCATGAAAAATCCGCAGTCCTTATGGCGAATAAGAAAAGTAAGGACAATTCAAAGAGGCCAAGGACATATAAACAGTCGGAAGCCCCCAAGCACCGTCCCTCCAAGAGGGGAAGATCCAGAGATAGGGAAAGGAAGGGGTGTGTGGTATTTTTTTCATGTGGCAAGAAAGGACACTGGAAGAGGAACCACACCCAGAAGTGTGGTGATTCTAAGGGTGTGTTCGTTATCGAGTGTAATCTTTCCATTTCTACACATTGGGTATTTGATACAGCTTGTGGGGATCACATCTATATTCAAATGAAGGAACCATGTATTTTTAGAAAGATTTCAAGAGGATAGGTGGATCTTCAAGATGCCAATGGCATGAGGCTGGATGCGTTAGCCATCAGTGTTTATCACCTATAATTTCCAACTGGGAAGATTTTGGTTTTACATAAATGTTATTATGTGCCTAGTGTTACCAAAAAAATATTTTTTGTATCATTTTTGGATATGGATGGATTTATTTTCAATTTTGAAAAAAAATATTTCTTCTCTTATAAGAACAATGTATGTCATGGTATGGCGCATTTAAATAATGGTTTGTATGTATTAAATTATGAAAACCATGTGTTGGAAATTGTTAACGAAACAAACTCACATAACTCATACATCACCTAGTAATGGAATCAACATTATTTAGACTCTACTAATCTAAAAACACTTGATTGATGTCACTATTGTTTACAAGGTAAAATGACCAAGATTCCTTTTGGTGGAAAGGGTGAAAGGGCCACATATCTTCTAGGATTGGTGCACATGGATGTGTGTGGACCATTTCTTGTAAAATCTAGAGGTGTATATTCATACTTAATTACTATTACTGATGATTTAAATAGATATGGATATGTCTAATTAATGAGGTATAAGTCAAAATCCTTATAGAAACTTAAGGAATTCAATAATGATATAGAGAATCATCTTGGTAAGAATATAAAGAAGCTTCAGTCAGATCGAGGTGGAGAATATCTGAACCAAGAGTTCATCGATCTTCTATGGGAGTCTGGGAGTCTACCTCAGCTCACTCTTCCTTATAAACCATAATGGAATGGTGTCATTGAAAGAAGGAACCACACCTTGTTGGACATGGTTAGGTTGATGATGAGTCATGTAGATCTTCCATTATTCTTTTCGGGATATTCATTATAGAGTGCAGCATATACATTAAACCAAGTACCAACTAAGGCAGAAAATGGAATTCCCTTTGAGTTATGGAATGGAAAGAAACCCATTTTTTTGCACACATGTGTATGGGGATGCGAGGTATTTGTTAAGGCCTTCTCAAGAAACAAAATAGAACCCCAGGGCACAAAGTGTATCTTTATAGGATATCCCAAGTAAAGGAAAGGATATTACCTATATAACCCTTCAGAAAAAAGTGATTGTCTTTAAACAATCCTTCTTTCTAGAGAGGGATCACATCCTCAAAAAAATAGTGGGCAGAATATTGACTTTGAAGAAGTTGATGCTCAAGATACACGAGAGTTGGTATAGGAACAAGTTCCAAAAGCCCTCATAGAAGAGGATCCAAAAACAAAAGTATTGCATAGGAGCTCAAGAGTGGTAAGGGAACCAGAGATATTTGGTTTCCTAGTCACCGAGGATGGTGAATCATTATGGTTAAACAATGATGAATTTCTCTCCTACAAGGAAGTAGTAGAAAACTTAGAAGCTGCAAGATGGCTAGAAGCTATATATTCTGAGATGGAATCCATGTATCAAAACCAGGTCTGGGATCGGGTCGATGAGCTAGATGATGTAAATCCTATTTGATGAAAATGAGTATTCAAGAGAAAACTGGACATGGAACGTCAAGTTAGCACCTATAAGGCAAGGCTAGTTGCAAAAAGATTCAGACTAGATCAAGGAATTGACTATGATGAAACCTTCTCGCTAGTTTCCATGTTTAAATCCATAAGAATAATACTTTCCATAGCTACTTACCATGACTACGAGATTTGGAAAATGGATGTCAAAACATCATTCCTTAATAGGAACCTTCAGGAAGATGTCTATATGAAATAACTAGAAGGGTTTGTGACACCAGCTGAAGCCAAATGGGTTTTCAAGTTGCAGAAATCCATTTACAGATTAAAGTAATAATCTAGGTCATGGAACATTCAATTTGATAATGTCATAAAGTTATTTTGTTTCATTAAGAATGAATGTGATCCGTGTGTTTTTAAGCGGTTTAATGGGAATACGGTCATTATCCTAGTAGAATATTTTGATGATATATTTATTATTGTAAATAATTTACCAATCTTACAATCAATTAAGGATTGGTTGAACAAGTGTTTCTCCATTAAGGACTTGGGTGAAACAACCTA